>JAZKJV010011853.1:0-1200000 GCA_037367405.1 Ottelia alismoides
TACTTTTGATGAATCTATGTTTCATCACTCTAAAAGTTACAAATAGAGCTTTGTTCTCGAGTCATTAGCTGCATATCTTCATTTGGTATGCATTATTCTCAGTCATACATTTAGAATTAATATTTACATTTTAGCATACATATTTGCATTAAATAAGGAACCAGATTCACTTGTACATATTCATCTCTATAATAGCTAATTTCACCTATTTGTATCTATTTCATACTAACTCCAAATCTAATAAAATGAACTCTATAGTGTATATAATACTAATACTAATAAAGAAAAAATATCAAAAAAATACTAACTTATAAAATTGACCAATAAAACCCAAATTCTAGTATGAGACTAAGAACCTTAAAATGTAAATATCTCTCTCATAGAGTCTCTTATGGACCCCGACTCAATTTTAAATTAATGTACATTCCATTACCTTCAAAAGAAGACCAAATATAAAAGAATCGGAGTTCAGATGTGAAACTTGGGTTTTGGACCCTTATTGTATATTGTACATATTGACCAAACTACCCCTTTATTTTATCTTTTATTATAAATCTAAAAAAATAGATTAGATTGTAAATATTTATTTTATATTTTCTCTAATTTTTATTGATTTTTATCTTATTTTTAAAAATACCAAAAAAATATGCAAAAGATAAAAATGTGGTATTTTATACCTATAAGCAATATTTTTGAAATCGGACCGGACCCGGGCTTGGACCTGTCTGGTTAACCGATTTTTGCCGGTTCGGTTCGACGTTTAAATTTTTAATAACCTGTTTGGTTTAACCTATTATTTTTAACCCGGTTTAACTAGGTTCAACGAAACTTAAACCCTGTTTAAGTTGAACCTCATTTAATTTTTAATTTATTTAAAATAATGTTGGAAGTGGGAGTTGAACCCATGACCTTTGATTACCGATTTCAAACTTAAAACCAACTACTCTAACATAACTTTTGCATGCAATGGATTTCAAATATTATTAAACTATTATTACGTTATAAAGCAACTAGTCTAAATAATATATATATATATATGTGCCATTTGATGGTGCATACGAAAAAATATTTTATATATAATGTGAAATATATACAATGTCTATGTATTTTATTTATTTCAAGTATATCTAAGTGTATATTACATTTTTTATTTTATTTAGGTTTGATTATCCGGTTCAGCCACTTTTTTCTCATTAGTTAGGTTTAATCTGATTTTAAATAATGATGATGTCATCATCCGGTTGAACCGGTTTGATTACATGGTTCCAACCATTTCGGTAAGGTTTCTGGTTCAATTTCAAAAACATTGCCTATAAGGTACCTCCAAAAATATTTTTTTATACATATGACTTCTTTTGATTTTCAATCCTTCACGAAAGCTGTAGATCTCGTCGAGACGAGCAATTTTCGTATTGACCACTTTTTGATTTGACTTCTTTGTTATTTCTTTTTTATTTTACTTTCGATTAAAATTTTGATTTTTCTTGGAGTGACATGTGGCAGCTCCTAGAGTCGCCACGTGTCACCAACATTTTTCTTTTAATTATTTATTTTATTACATTATTATTTATTGATTTATTTTATTTATTTATTATTTATTATTTATTATTATTTATTATTTATTATAATTTTTATTATTTTGACTGCCACGTGGTCGCACCCTTACGCGTCACGTGGCAACCTCATTCCCCCTCTCTCGCCTCTGCCATTCTCTCTCTACCCCTCTCCCCTCCATCTTTCTCTCTCTTCCCTCTCGTGCTCGCTCTCTCCTCCCATGCAGGCCATGCGACCCACGCCCTCTCCCTCACATGACCGCCTTCAACTCTCTCTCTCTATCTCCCTGCATCTCCCTCACACACTCTCTCTAACTACCTCAGCACGACCCAGGCCGAATGCACCATCTCCATCTATCTCTCAGTTACGCAATCGCCATGCGACCTCATCCTTCTACCCTGCGTTCTCTCCCACTCACCCATGCACCATGCACATCTCGTGCCTCTCTTTCCACTCTCTCTCTCTCTCTCTGCCAATCATCACCCGCGAGGCCATGTCAGCCACCTCCCCTACAACTGTCTCGCAACCACCTTTAAAAGCCAACCCACGTCCATGTCGCCAATTCATCCACCATCACGAGAGGTTAGGACCAGCTTCCCTATCCTCAAGGTGATAGCTCGAGGTCTGAGTTGGTGGCGATGATGACCTAGTAAACTATCCCAAGCAAGATCCGGTGACCATTTCACCATCGCAGCATCCCACCTCAGAGCTGCTAAGCTCGGAGTTTACCGCACTCTCGAGCGAAGACTTGCTGGACTTTCTCTAGCAATCCCAGGCATCCGATCCACCCTCAGGTAGACCTCTTCTCCCTTGCTTCTCTTCCCCCAGCATATATCCTCCTCTATTCTTCTTCCACGTCTTTTGCTCGATTTTCATCCAACCACAACCTTCTCCACCTCCATGCTTTTTCCGCAAACCATCGATCACCACCTTCGATCTCCCTGCAATCCATCGCTTGGTCCGAACTATCATGCACTCCGCCCTCATCCTTCCAGAGCTCCACCCAACCTCGTTCTCCGAACCTCCATGGACAGACGACTCCGCCTTAGCCGACACCACCTGGAGCAACTGCCATCGACATCGGTCACTGCTTCCGTGCTTCGCCGCACCTCGTCCACGAGTTCACCTCCTCGGCCATCAACAGATGCCTCTCCTGCAGTAGGAGGTTTCCCGCTACAGCCCGTGCCACATGTCTCTTCGTGGCACCGCCCATGCTCCCCCACCGGCCTCCGATCGCACTTGCAGCAGAGCGCCTCGTCGCTCATGCACGTGAGCCCCGCCTCAACGCCGCATCCGTTGGAGTCGCGCCACCTCGACCAAGTCGCCCCTTGCCTCACCCTTAGACCTATCCAATGGGTCGGAGGCCCGCCCGCCCAGCCCGCTCATGGGTTGGGCTTGGGCCAAGAGATTTCAGAAATGGGACGGTCCGGTTCGACCCGCTCTTTGGCTCGCCCGTCAACAGGGTGGGTCGTGGACATGTGACATAAAGCCCGGCCCGGCCCGCACTTATAAAAATATAAAATTTATATTTTAGATACATTTAATATAATATACTTCAAGTTTTTATTTTACGTTATCAATATTACATATAAATTTACAGGCAAACTAACACATATTATGGTTACTTGAATTTAGAAAGATTAGATGATGCTAAAAAATAGTTATCTCCATAGATTTGATTAAAAACTAATAAAAAATATTTTACATTCGGCTCATGGGTCGGGCTTGGGCCTTGAAGTATGGCCCATGGACCGGGCCGGGTCGGGCCTTGGACAAGGGGTTTTAGATAGTTGGCACATTCGGCCCGGTCCATGGCCTGACCTGTACTTTGGCCATGTCTACTCACCATTGATCGGTCGCACCATCTCCAGGCGTGTGTCGCCTGAAGAGGCTCCCTCACTGCCAACCTCGTCCCGTCCGCCCCTCCGCACTCGGTCCCTCTAACCACCCCCTAGCATCTCCGCCGACACATCTACAACAGCCTCCCTCCGCCTGCCCTCTTTTTTATTTCCACCTCAAATGCACGGCACGTGAGGTCAGGGGTAAATTACAAAGAACACCCCCAGTTTCAGTGGCTCCCATCCACGCCCATGCCTCCAATATCACGTGAGGTGCACATGCCAAAGCTGTGAAAATTGCAAGAGCACCCTTGCATCTTCCAGAGATTAGCAGAAGAGCCCCGCCCACTGGAGCTCACGTGCGGTACACGTGAGCGCTGGAAAAATTATGCGTAAGACCCTTGAAGGGTCCTATAATTTAAGAAGCGCTCTTGTGTGCTATTTTTATTTTACTTTTACTTTCATATTTTGCATATATGTGCATGTATTTGGACATTAATTTGAACATTCAATTAGCCTCATTTCATCATTTTAAAAATTGCTCATTGCAGAACAATTCGTGCTCTGTCATTGTGAATCTTGAATATATTTTTATGAGCCGTGAGTTATTTAATATGATTATTTTGGTAAAAAATTACATATGTTACCCACTACGTGTTCATTAATTCATATTAAATTAATCGATGTTCCAAAAATTCCCAAAAATTCATAATATGTAGGTTTTAGTGTTTTACATTGTGCCTAAATTTCACGTCATTTGCACGCATATCGAGGTCACAATAAATTGAACGGTGATTTTAGTAATTGATTTTCAATTAATTCTACATTTTATATTTTAAGGAACTAAAAATTATTCTGGATATCTCTCATATAGACTTATCTAAGTTAATTTAATCTCTGGAAAATATTAATGTTCAGTATTTATTAAAAATTATTTTTATCGAAATTACCTAGTTTGTATACTTTATTCATAATTAATTCATATTGCATCTAAAAAATCCAAAAAATCTACAGTAGCTTAATTTCATCATATTTCACAATTTTAGACTAGTTTGAGGATTTGTTTACTTAATTTGATCATTTAGTCATCGAACTTTGTCAAAATTGCATGTCACTCATTAATTGCATTTAAAAATACCAAAAAATACTGCTCTGAAAATCTAACCTCTAGATCAATTATAAATCAACCTAAGGAGAGAGTGGCCTCCCTGAGTTCGACCTTGGGCTTGCCCAAAAGCAAATTGACTTTAGTTAGATAACTAATCAATTTAGCGATTTTTACTAATTCAAAATTGCCGACTGCAACAAAAGTCAACGTTAATTTCACATAATTAAAATGGATAAATCTAGGTTCTTGAAATGGCATCGTTGCTAGGGAGGCACGGCTTAGGATAATTTTTAGAAAATCTAGATTTTAGGTTTTCCACACCCAGGTAATTTGACCCCCGATTTTTTGTGTATATTTCTTTATTTATTTTTCTGTATTTATTTATTTATTTATTTATTTTTGCTTTATTTTATTTGAGTCTTTCTCTCTGACCACCATCTTTTTTTTTGTGGGAGGGATCCGATGCGACAGAGTGATCACTTTGGTGGCCGAGCATCTCAAGAGCTTCGAAGGCCGACATTTTCTGAAAATAGCCTGCTGAAGGATTCACATAAATTTAAGATCGAGTCAAGTTGTGAGAGAGTGTAGAGTCCTTAAGATTTTATTTTTATACATCTATTTTATTTCATAATTACACATTTCCAGCTCATTCTGTTCGAAATCTCGCATGTGTACTTGGACTTGGACATTATTTTGTGGTGTGCCAAGACCTGTTTCACTCTTCGGTGAGGATGGGATCGACTTGAGTATCAAAATTAGGATAGACATCCAGTAGTTTAATTTCAAATTTGTATGTGTCATTCGTAGTTTAGGCCACACATCTTAGAAGATTCACATCTTTTAAGATCTTTAATGAGATACACATAGCAATGTACTACTTATCCAAATCAAACTCAGTTATTCCCCGATAATAGTATATTGTTATATGTGGTTTTCTCGACCTGCATGCATTTAGTGTAAATTTAAAATTCAGTTTTGCATAATGCATGGAGAGTGTTGGGAGTCGTTGTAAGTATACCTTCTTCTGAGCATGCATCATCGTTTCATGTTTGCATTCTGATTTTTGATTCTTCCATTGTTTTACAACTTAAGATTTAAAAAGAGTTTGAGACTGGATGATAGACGTGTTTTGTTGTATTCAAATTAAATTTCAAGTGACAACCTAACTCTAAAATTGGGACTAAATTGAGCAGGTCGATTAAACAAAACTAGAATAAAAAGAACCTTGCTTACATGTGCATAAAGCCCTCATTGTCTAATTTACTTGCAAGTGAGAGAGAGAGAGAGACGACACTAAGATAGAGCCAAGCCAGGATTTTCATATAGACTGTTGGTTCTACAAAAATGATTAGTTACTTCTCAGTGAGGATCTACGGGTAGACGATAAACGGTCTGAATTTCCTTAGTAGAGTGGGAGATTTAGAGGACATTGTGCATGGCTCCGTCCTTAAGTAACAGGTAGCCGTATTTTTATGGTCCGCACTTACTCCCATACTGGCTAAAATGTGGGTGCAACTATTCATAAGAATCAGGCTAGTCTGTAGGGGAATACAAGCACCTAACAGCTCGTTAATCTTTCAAGACTTGCATTTGTCACCAACTAAAACTGACAAGATAATTCGAACGAACCTTTACGACCCTCACATGTTGAGTTGGTGAATATGGGGGTTTTGCATTACCTTTGTATTGTGTGAGTTTACTTCGCACATTTACGTGCACCGTAGAACTAGCGCCTCATTGAAAATCGTGTTCTAGTCGGTTCTTTTGCCGTCGAAGAAGACTGATTAGGGGGATATTTATTCGGACTTCGCGAATCTCTCTTTTAACCCTCCAAGAAGTATGTTTTCAAAGGTTCAAGTACAACTTGGGTCAACCTAGACTCATGATCCTCTTGAGTTCAGGATCACTCACTCTCAGGATGGTCATTCTCAAACCATTCTCTTTCTCTCCTCCAACCTCACCGAGGAAGACCTTCACCTTGGTGAGAATATTTTCATTTCTAAATACTCTTCTAATCAAGACCGCATTGTTGATCCCGGCCCTAAAGAAGATTCGAGTAAAAGGCCTCCGAAAAAGAAAGAAGAGGAAGAAGAACACTCAGAGGGCCTCATGAGGATGATACTAGCCAGACTTGCTGCATCTAAGTAGCAACAAGCCTTACTTCGAGCTCAGCTAGGACAACTCAATGTTGGGGTCGAACCACTAATGGATGTGGCGTACAACTCCGGATAGTACAGAATTCGGAATTATTTAAGTCCGGTCGAACCTGAAGTCGATTTTGAGTTGAAACTGTAGTTTTTGAACCTGCTGCCGCACTTTGATGAGAATACTTCTGAGGAGCCATATGCATTCCTAAGAGACTTCGAGCTCGTCTGCACTAATCTTAGACATCCTAATGTTAGCCAGGATTATATTAGGCTCACAACCCTTCCATTTTCCTTGGGTCGCAAAGCCGACTACTGGGTGAAGAATCCGAGAATTATAGTACACACCTATGCCCAGTTCAAGAACCTTTTCTTGAAGAAGTTCTACCCCCTAAGTAGGACTAACATGATGAGGACAGACATCACTAGCTTTTCACAGTTACCCCATGAAGCCTTTTGTGACGCCTGGGAGAGGTATAAGGACATACTACAGAAATATCCTTGTCATGGTCTAGATGATGACATCTCAGTCTTGTCATTCTTCACCGGTCTCAACCTTGAGATGCAGGGTTTAGTAAGCGCTTCTTGTGGAGGCAGCTACACTTCACATGGAACGGATATTGTCTGGAGGGTATTCGAGCAGATGATTGAGACTAGCCGCTCATAGACCACCGGCAGTGCATACACCCAATTCCCCAGTTCACTCATCTGGAGTGGGAAAGTCAGTTGTAGTCGATCTCTCTCAGGATGTGATCCCTAGCATGGGACTCTTTACGGACAAACTTACAGTGGTCGAGAGGATTGACAGGAGAATTGAGGAGTTGGACTGGAGCATCTCCAAAATTCCCAGACAAATGGAGGAGTTGACTGAGAAGGTGTCTAAGATAAAGATACATGCCATGACTACACTCGCTACTCCCGTATACCGAGTTCACCATGTTCAGGAGCAGTTGGTGTCAGGGCAACCCCAACCGTGGGAGCAGGATCGGTCCTACACCCATTCATCCCAGTAGCAGCCCCCATCCATAGAGACGATTCAGAAGGAGCCTCCACCGATTTGGGAGGTGAATGGAGTATGGTATTCTCAGGACCCTGCCAAGCAGGGAAGTACGGGGAACCGACAAACTTACCAGCGTCCCATGACCTTTCACAACACCGCATTCACCTCCGCATCGCCTCCTTCCCACCAGAGCCCTGGATATTAGCTACCCCAGCAGCAGTGGCAGTAGTACTAGTAGTACGACCGACAGAGCTAGTAATAGGCGAACCTGCATGACTCGCGGTTTCAGCAAATGCCCCAGCACCAGCAGTAGCAGAGGCAGTATCCTGACCAGCAGGGCCAGCCTTCTCGTTCTTCTTCTCAGCCTTTTCCACTTCCTTCTTCATCTGGTCCCATGGACTCACAATTCCAGTAGATAATTGACAGGCTTCGTTCCTATCAGAACGAGATTCATGACTTATGGGTGGATGTCAACCGTCTGTCTAGATGGAGAGACGAGCGGTATACACCCTCTACCTCAATCCCAGCCCAAGTTCAGGCTAACCCTAATAGCCTGAACCATTCTAGTTCTCAGCAGCACCTTGGTCAGGTATGCCATTCAGTATCTCTTAGATCTGAACATGAGATTCTTTCATGTTACGAGGCTAACTATATGTCACTTAGGAGCGGAAGGACTGCAACCGTACATGACCGGATGAGGGACACGAGGAGGGGTCTCTCTGGATCTCTATATGAGGAGTCTTCATAGAACGAGGAGCAGAGGCAACACATTTAGAGGCCCCATCAGCAACACCCGAGGATCTTTTCTCAGGGAGCTGAGAAGAGAAGGAGAGTATGAATGCAACATCAACAACATGGAGATATCTCATATTCTATGGAGGACCTTGCACCTCCAGTTATGGCGGATACCATTGCAGCCTTTTTTTCCACAACCTTTAATAAATAATTTTGATTCTGATCCCATGTTGCATCAAAAAGATTCATGTATGAAGAACTATGTTTACGTTAATTCCAAGAACGATCTTTCAACTCATGATTCAGATTCTTCATCTTATGTTTCCTCTCCTCTCATCCCTTTCCCCTGTGATCTTATGGGAGGAAAACACATCATAAAGATTCATAAGGATGATCCTGACATGGCACAGTTTTGTAAAGAGTATATCGCGGTCAAAGTGCCATTTGATGAGTATGTGACTAACCATCCTGCATTCCAGAAATTCCTTAAGGTGAGATGTATACTACTAGGGTTAACAGGATGCGAAGACTCATGCCTTGTCAGTAGCCGCAACCTATTGTCTCAATAATTAGAAATTACCAAGGAAAAAAGAGAGATGTGGGTTCTCACTACGTGGAGAGTCATATAGAAGACATTGTGTTTGCACGCACGCTCTTAGATAACGGTTCTTCAATCAACTTACTTCCTTAACATTGTATCAAAAATTGGAGTTAGAACTACTTTGCAAATCCAGAGCTTTACTCCAATTTGCAGATCGTTCAATATAAAGACCTAAGGGAGAAGTGAAGAACGTCATTATCTCGATTGAGGGGCGGGATTATAAGGTTGACTTCACAGTCTTAGACATGGAGACCCTCAATCATTGGAGAGAATCTCATATCATTCCCAGGCGACCCTTCCTTAGGACTGCAGGTGCAGCTTTCGACTATGGTACACGAATGATGAAGTTCTGCTCTCCAAACAGAGAGGTGAACCTTGACATGAAGAAGACAAAATTACAACGACCCGATTCAGAGAGTAGTACCGAGTACTCATCTTCAGAGGCAGATTGCAGAATGATCACCACCGTTGGGATTTGGAGATATGTTCCTTCAAGATAAAGTGAGACCCTTTCATATATACAGGATATAGTGCATGATGCAGTTTGCCAGGTGTTGCCTTATCTTGTGAGAGATACATCTACTTATTCCCATGATGACGTAGAGATCCATCAGGATTTGTCAGTTCCATCTCCTTTAAAACAATCATGGGACATAGAGGATGAGTCGTACTCGGCTTTGGCCAAATTACCGTGTTTCTTTGGCGATCCAACTGTTGGTGGCGAGTACTACACAACTTAGTCCACCTTTATGCAGCACGCAGTCAGATTCAGATTTAGTTCAGTTCGATATGCTTGATGACACCACAATGCCATAATTGAAGTCCCTTCCTCCTACACTACAGTATGCCTTTCTTGGTGGACCCAAAGAGAGATATCATGTCATCATTAGCTCTGACTTGACATTAGAGCATGAGTCTATGTCATTAGAGGTCTTAGAGAGGAACCACAAAGCAATAGTCTAGACAGTGTCGGATCTCATGGGGATCAACCCCGCTCTCTGCTAGCACCACATTTTTACTGAAGATAACGTGAGACCATCCTGTGAGTTCCAGAGGAGACTTAACCCCAATTTGCGGGAAGTAGTGAAGAATGAGATTGAGAAATGGTGCAAAGCAGGGTTTATATACCCTACTTCCAACTCCAAGTGGGAGAGCCCACTTCATATTGTACCGAAGAAGTCAGGGATCCAGATGATCACCAACAAGGAGGGGGTAGAAATCGCGACACGAGTACCCACGCCATGGTGCGTCTGTGTCGACTATAGGTACATGAATGCCACG
Organism: Ottelia alismoides; assembly: GCA_037367405.1. Classification (NCBI taxonomy): domain Eukaryota; kingdom Viridiplantae; phylum Streptophyta; class Magnoliopsida; order Alismatales; family Hydrocharitaceae; genus Ottelia; species Ottelia alismoides. Next base: position 10,262 of record JAZKJV010011853.1, read on the forward strand.
ATCAAGAAAGACCACTTCCCCCTGCCATTCACTGATCACATCTTGGAGAGACTCATAGGGAAAGTATTCTTCTGTATTCTTGACATGCTACAACCAGGTAGCCATAGCCCCTACCACATTCACATGTCCATTCGATACTTACGCGTTCAGGCGCATGCCATTCGGGCTCTGCAATGCCCCATGCACTTTTCAACGGTACATGATCACCGTATTTGATGAGATGGTGAGAGATTTTCTGGAAGTGTTCATGGATAGCTTCTCGGTTCATGGTGATTCCTTTGATACATGTTTAGCGTGCATGGACCGAGTCCTCAAGCAGTGTAGGGAGGTGAATCTGGTACTCTCCTAGGAAAAGAGTCACTTTATGGTGACGGAGGGTATTGTGTTGGGGCATGTCATCTCCAAAAGGGGAATGGAGGTTGACCCTGTCAAGGTGGAGGTGATCCAGAAACGCGATCCTCCTACCAACGTGAAGTCCGTGCGGTCATTTCTAGGGCATGTTAGATTTTATAGGAGATTTATTCAGGATTTTCAAAGATTGCCCGTCCACTGACTGAGCTCTTAGGAAAAGACACAGAGTTCATTCTAGGTCACAAATGTCTGGAGGTCTTTGAGCTCTTGAAAATGAAGATTTGTGCCTCGCCTATCCTACAAGCTCCTGACTGGTCTCTCCCCTTTGAAATCATGACTGACGCTTCATATTTCGCTATAGGAGTTGTATTAGGACAATGGTGAGAGGGGATCTCGTTTGCGATCCACTATGCGAGCAAAGTATTAGACCCTACACAGAAGAACTATATTGTGACTGAAAAGGAAATGCTCGTAGTATGGGCCTCGAGAAGTTCAGGTCTCATGTTTTGGGTTCTAAGGTGACAATTTACACTGATCACACATCCATTCGATACTCAATGGAAAAGAATGATGCAAAGGCGTGTCTTCTTAGGTGGATTTTACTCCTCCAGGAGTTTGATTTGGAGATAAAAGATAAACCTAGAGTGAAGAATGTTGTGGCTGATCACCTCTCCCAGATTGAACTTAAGGATTCTCCTGATTGTGAGCATATTAGAGAGACCTTCCCAGACGAGACAATTTGTGTTATTGACTCATTCATGTGGTATGCCAACATGGTGAACTTTCTTGTCTCCAAGCAAGTTCCCCAAGGTTGGAGTAGGAGCAGCATTGACCGACTGAAGTTGGATTCGAGGAGATACCACTGGGATGATCCGTTCTTTTTCGTTAAAGGGTCAGATTGTGTTTGTAGAAGGTGATTCCTCGGAAGGAATACCTGAGTGTCCTCACGTATTGTCATTCTCTTGAGGCTGGAGGACACCAATCAAGGAAGAGAACCACTCACAAGGTACTCCAATGCAGATTGTATTGGCCGACCTTATTCAGAGATGCTATTGATTTTGCATGGTCGTGCTCTATTTGTCAGAGGATGGGAGGGACAATTACACATAAAGATGAGATGTCCATGCAGTCCGTGATCATTTGTTATGTCTTTGATGCATGTGGCATAGATTTTATGGGTCCCTTTTCCAACAACCAAGGACACGAGTACATCTTGTTGGTGGTTGACTATCTATCTAGGTGGGTGGAGGCTATCCCAACCTGAATCGCTGACAACAAGATTGCATGTAAGTTTGTGAGAGTTCATATTGTTGCCAGGTCCGGGGTGCCTAAAGTCTTGATTTTAGATGGGGGTAGCCACTTTGTGAACCGAGATGTGAGATCTTTAATCAAGGACTATGGGTTTGAGAACATGGTCACTAGTCCTTACCACCCACAGACTAATGGCATGGTAGAGGTTTCGAACAGAGAGGTGAAGAGTATTTTGCAGAAGTTGGTTCGTCCCGATAGGAAGAACTGGTCCCAGATCTTGGGCCAAGTTCTATGGACCTATAGGACAGGCTACAAGACACCATTGGGCACTTCACCATTCAGAATGATCTATGGCAAGCCATGCCATTTGCCCGCAGAGCTGATTCACACATCCGAATGGGCAATTAAGAAGATTAATTGGAGTTGTCACCTAGGGAAGTTTTGTCGAGACTTGAGCTTGCACGATCTCATGGAAATCCGAAACGGGGCATATGAAAACAATTTGATTTATAAGGGCAAAGTAAAGAGATGGCATGATAAACACATTAGATGCAAAGACTTTGTCCCTGGGCAAAACGTATGGTTGTTTAATGCCAGGTTGAAGATGTTCCACGGAAAGCTCAAATCTAAGTGGACGGGTCCCTTTGTTATTAAGAAAAGTGCACGGGAATGGAAGTGTAGAGATAGTTAATCTCACAGATGGTGCACAATCCCATGTGGTGAATGGACAATTGTTGAAGCATTTTTTAGATTCTAAGGAGAAGTAAGTCCAAGTCGAGGTCATCAACTTCATGCAGAGTGAGCATAGAGCAGATACATCCGATTACTATCCATGAAGATGCAACATCAAGATTCAACAGCTTCGAAGATTCATCGACTCTTGTATATTCTCCCTTCTCTGTATATTCTCCAGATCTCATCGGTTCTTACACTCACTCATGTCCTAGACTTATGCTGATCAGAGCCTAAGTATGGGGGGCTGATGCCCATCATGTGTATATATTCATCCATTTCTCTTCTTGACCTCATCTGTCCAATTTTTTATCTTCTTCTACACTTAGGATGACCAGAGCCTAAGTATAGGGGGGCAGGACGACTTCTATACTTTTTGTAATTTTAACTCTCCTACGCTTAACATGAGCCATGTCTTTTCTTCGCTTCTCATGCTCTAAGGACATAGTACATGCTAAGTATAGGGGGGCATGTATATATTAAATATATACTTTACCCATAGCTCGTACTTTCGCATATTTTTGTATATATTATGCAATAATTACAAGGCGGATAAAATTCGGAAAAAAAAATGAAATGAGTGAATTTTAGTAAAATATATGTATATTGTATAAGACTTGTATAAATTTGTAAAATTCTTGTAAATAAAACTTTGGTTTTTCTCAATTGTGCCCCTCTGAGATATTGCAATATCAGTTATGCCCCTCCCTTTTTGGGAATATCAGATGTGCCCCCAACTTCTTGTTGTTCTATCACTTGTGCCCCTCAGGTTAGTTGTCGTCCATCCTAAATGCAGACAGACGTTAACTTTAGGGACATGAAGGGAATTAAATTTAAATGAAAGGGTTGAAATGTCTTTCACCAACCGCTCCCCCTCCCCCTTCCCCCAACCTCCTGCTCCATGCTCCTCCTCCAACGACCCTTCCTCCTCCCACTCCTCAGCCTCCTCCCTCGCAACCGCCAAGATCGCCGAACAAGCCCTCCGCCCGATGCTCCTCCCTCGCGTCTGTCTCCTCCTCTGCCTAGTGCTCCTCCCCTGCGCCCTCGCCTCCTCCTCTGCCTGTTGCTCCTCTCTGTGCTCCCTCCTCCTTCTCCATTTCCTACTCCTCCCAGTGTCCCTTCCTACTTCGATTGCTCCTCCTCCCTCGCACCCCCTTCATCATCCTCCGTTTGCTGCTCTTCCACCATGCCCCCTCGCATCCACCTCTTCCTTCGCCCCATGATCCTGCCCGTGCCCCCGCTCCTCCTCCTCGCACCCCCTTCCTCCTCCTCTGCCAGTTGCTCCTCCACCCCCCCACCCCACCATCCTCCTCCGCCTGTTGCTCCTCTCCCACCCATTCCTCCACCGCCAGTTGCTTCCTTCCCCGTCCCCCTCCTCTTCCCACACCTTGCCTCCCCGGTTTGACTCCCCTTGAACTAGCTTCCCGACTCTCCACCCCTCTTTCACACACGACATTGCCTTCATGAAGAGACCATCTTCTGGAGAGCAACTTTTAATTTGGGGGTAAAACCACCATCTGCAAGATTAGCCATATATTCATATCAACCTCTTGGAGACAGATGTGGAGCAGGGCAACCCTTAACACTATAGATAAAGGAGCAATTGGCGGCCTACTCCTCCGTTCCCTCATCTCCTTCGCCCCATTAGAACATCTACGCAACAACAGAGAACTCGTGGTCTCATCGTGGACATGCTGCTATTGATGGTGAACGGTGGAGGAGAAGGGGATGGAGGAGGAAGTGGTAGGAGAAGGAGGAAGTATTGGAGGGTGAGGAGGAGGGAGATGGGGATTTTTTTCGGATATGCCCTTCTTAACTACACCATGGTTTGGTTAAACCATGGTTAAGTTCAACTTATTGACGATCAAAGTAACAGAGGGGCACAAGTGATAGAACGACAAGAAGTCGAGGGCGCATCTGATATTCCTAAAAAGAGAGGGGCATAACTAATATTGCAATATCTCAGAGGGGCACAACTGATAAAATTCCTAAAACTTTTCTTGTAAAATAGGAGGTATACCGGATTTTTGAAAAAAAATAGGCTTCTTATTTACTCTTGCATATCATACTTGCATTCAAAAATGTGTCATGCACGTCATTCATCTATATTGCATGTCACATGCATTTCAGTCGCATATCTAGCATATACGAAGTAAAGAGTTAGTGGGCTCTGGATCAAGTTATGAATAGAAGTCGAGGATGGATTTGATTCGACATGAATCTACCTAATTTCAGAGGAACCTTATAGGAACTGGAGTTAAGATTTTTCAGGTCGAGCGACTTAATTCTTTGAGTCCACAAGACTATTTTCACATGTCATCTTGATTGGTCTAAGCAGAATATTTCATACACACGCATAATTCTTTTAGACAGTGACCTAACTTGGACATGCACCATGCACGTAGCTCTTCATTGATGAGGTGGTGAGGAGGTATAATCCTTTAGCTTGGAGTAGCACACGGGTGGAAACATCCTCCCTCCTCTAGGGAGGGTAGTGCATCCCAATCTAGTCTAGTGGTGTCGACTTCGAATGACGGAATGTTGTGGGTTGCAATAATGCTTCAAAAGAGGGATAGTCTTCTGGCTCAAGAAGGAAAACTCCTGATGTACATGTTGCATTTTGCATACATAACAAAAAAAGAACTCCAAAAAATGGGACATGCCTGATTGAAAATAAAATGCACGTCAGAGTGTGTTAATTGCAAGGCATATGCTTCAAAGTCTCATACCAAGGAAGCCTGCAGCTGGAGGCTTGGCTACACTGGTCAAGCTCCACGGATATGTGACTACACTGGTCACAATCCATTCTCTTCTCTACCCCCTTTTCTTGAGTCGGTTGCACTTGAACTTAGAAGGGAATACCCCACTCATTGAGGAAAGAGTCGCTAGACCGAGAAATTAGAGTTACCTTGTTAGAGGAGGTTGCTTCTTTGTCATTTTCTGATGTGGAGAGCTATATTTCACTTCCACAGTACAAGTAAGATTCATAGTCATCAGAATTTGTGTCTGAGGATTTGTTCTGACTAGATTGTTGAGGGGATCTGAATAGAGATTTGTGGAATTTAAAGGATGTTAGGTCTTAAATTTGATTCGCAATAAGGTCTCACCACACCATTAATCCAAAGGTTGAGTCGAGCTTCATTTTCACCTTTTTGTTCATGACCGTGGTATGGAACCCAAAATCATTTCGCTCTTGCATTTCATTTCAATTTCTTAGGGACGAGTAAGGTTTAAGTATAGGAGGCTGATGAATATGTGATTCATCACTCTAAAAGTTGAAAATAGAGCTTTGTTCCTCGGTCATTAGCTGCATATCTCCATTTATTATGCATTATTCACATTCATAAATTTAGAATTAATGTATGTATTTTAACATGCATATTTGCATTAAATAAGGAGTCAGATTGACTTGTACATATTCATCTGTATAATAGCTAACTTCAACTATTTGTATCCATTACTAACTCCAAATCCAATAAAATCCACTATATAGTGTATATATTATTAACACTAATAAATGAAAAATATCAACAAAAAACTAACTTGTAAAATTGACTAATAAAACCCAAACTATACTTTGAGACTAAGAATCTTAAAATGTAAATATCTCTCTCATACAATCTCCTATGGAACCTTACTCACTTTTGAATTAATTTACATTCAATTACCTTCAAACAATACCAAATTCAAAAGAATCGGAGTTCGTATGTGAAACTTGATTTTGGGACCATATTGCATATTGTACATATTGATCAAAATACCCCTTTACTTTATCTTTTATTAAAAATCCAAAAGATAGATTAAGTTGTAAATATTTGTTTTATATTTTCTCTAATTTTTATTAAATTTTATCTTATTTTAAAAATGCCAAAAACTGCAAAAGATAAAAATGTGGTATTTTATACCTATAAGGTACCCCCTAAAATACTTTTTAGTAAAGATGACTGTTTTATTTTCGATCCTTCACAAAAGTTGTAGATCTCGTCAAGACGAGAAACTTTCTTATTGACCACTTTTTGATTTGACCCCTTTTGTTATTTATTTTTTATTTTTCTTTTGATTAAATTTTCGTTTTTTCTAGGGGTGACGCGTGGCCGCTCCCAGAGCCGCCACCCGTCACCCTCATTTTTATGTAATTATTTTTTTATTACATTATTTATTTATTTATTATTTTAATTATTTTAATTCATTTATTAATCTTATTTTATTTATTTATATTTATTATTAATTACTTATTATTATTTATTTTAATTTTTATTATTTTGACTGCCACGTAGTCGCACCCTTGTGCGCCATGTGGCCACCTCATTCCCCCTCTCTCACCTCTGCCTTTCTCTCTCTCTCTACCCCTCTCCCCTCCGCCTCTCTCTATCTCACTCCCCCTCTCACTCTCTCTCCTCTCATGTAGGCCATCCGACCCGCGCCCTCTCCCTCACGTGACCACCTTCATATCTTTCTCTCTCTTCCCCCACATCTCCCTCAATCTCTCTCTATCTACCCCTGTAAGACCCGGGTCGCATGCACCACCTCCATCTATCTCTCAACCCATCTCCTCACTGACCATGCGCTTCTCGCGGGTGGTTGCGCAACCACCATGCGACCTCATCCCTCTACCATGTGTTTCTATCCCGCTCACCCATGCACCATACACGTCCCTCCCCTCTCTTCTCTCTCTCTCTCTCTCTACCAACCATCACTTGCAAGACCACATCGGCCACCTCTCTGCAACCGTCTCGCAACCACCTTTAAAAGCCATCCCACGTCCCCGTCACCAATTCATCCGCCATCACGAGAGGTTAGGCCCAACTTCCCCATCCTTAAGGTGGCAGTTTGAGGACCGGGTTGATGGTGACGACGACCTAGCAAACTATACCAAGCGAGATTTGGTGACCATTTCACCGTCACAGCACCCACCTCGGAGCTGCTAAGTTGGAGTTTATCGCACCCTTGAGCGAAGATTTGCTGGACTTTCTCAAGCAATCCTAGGCATCCGATCCACCCTTAGGTAGACCTCTTCTCCCTTGCTTCTCTTCCCCCCTACATATATCCTCCCCTGTTCTTCTTCCACGTCATTTGCTCGATTTTCTTCCAACCATAACCTTCTCCACCTCTGCGCTTTTTCTGCAAACCATCGATCACCACCTTCAATCTCCTCGCAATCCACCATGCGGTCTGATCGATCACGCATTCCACCGTCAGCCTGCCAGAGCTCTGCCCAACCTTGTCCTCCGAACCTCCATCGACAGATGACTCCACCTTTTCCCACACCACTTGGAGCAACCACCATCGACATCGGTCGCTGCCTCCGTGCTTTGTCGTACCTCACCTATGAGTTTGCCTCCTTGGCCATCGATCGCTGCCCCTCTTGAAACAGGAGGCTACCCGCTACAGCCTGCCCACGTGTCTCTTCGCACCAATGCATGCTCCCCCACCAGCCTCCAGCCGCCCCTTGCAGTAGAGCGCCTCGCTACTCGTGCATGTGAGCCTCGCCTCAACGCCGCATCCACTAGAGCCGCGCTACCTCGTCCAGTCGCCCCTTCCCTCATCCTCGATCAGTTGCACCATCTTCGAGCATGTGTCGCCTGTAGAGGCTCCCTCGCCAATGACCTTGACTCGTCCGCCCCTCCGCACTCGACTGCTCCAACCACCCCCGAGCATCCCCGCCGACGCACCTACAACAACCTCCCTCCACCTTCCCTCCATTTTATTTCCACCTCATGTGCGCAACACATGAGGTGGGGGTAAATTACGAAGAACACCCCTAGTTCCAGCGGTTCCCATTCATGCCCCTGCCTCCAATATCACGTAAGGTGCACATGCCAAAGTTATGAAATTTATAAGAGCTCCCTCGCATCTTCCAGATATTAGCAGAAGAGCCCCCTACTGGAGCTCACGTGTGGTGTGCGTGAGCGTTGAAAAAATTACACGCAAGACCCCTGGAGGATCCGGTGATTAAAGAAGCACCCTTGTGTACTATTTTTATTTTACTTTTACTTTCCTGTTTTGCATATATACCCCTATGTTTGAACATTAATTTGAATATTCAATTAGCCTCATTTTATCATTTTAAACATTGCTCATTGTAGAACAATTCATGCTCTATCATTGTAAATCTTGAATGTATTTTTGTGAGCCGAAAGTTATTTAATATAATTATTTTGGTGAGAAATTACATATTTTCCCATTGTGTGTTCATTATTTCGTATTAAATTAATTGTTGTTCCAAAAATTCCCAAAAATTCATAGGTAGGTTTTAGGTTGTTTTACATTGTGCCCTAATTTCACACCATTTGTACGCATACCGAGGTCGTAATAAATTGAACGATGATTTTAGTAATTGATTTTTAATTAATTCCACACTTAGTATTTTAAGGATTGAAATTTGTTCTATATATCTCTCATGTAGATCTATCTAGGATAATTTAATCTCTAGAAAATATTGATGTTCGATATTTATTAAAATTAATTTTCTGAAAATTATCTAGTCTGCATATTTTATTCATAATTAATTCATATTGCATCTAAAAATTCCAAAAAAAATGCAATAGCTTAATTTCATCATATTTCACATTTTGGTCAAGTTTGAGGATTTTTGGACTTAATTTGATCATAAATTGTATTTCAGTCCCCGAACTTTATCAAAATTGCATGTCACTCATTAATTGCATTTAAAAATACCAAAAAAATGTCGCTATGAAAACCTAATATCTAGATCGACTATAAATCAACCTAAGGAGACTGTGGCCTCCATGCGTTCGACCTTGGGCTTGCCCAAATAAAAAAATTGATCGCTCACTGTAATTGGATAATTAATCAACTTAACATTTTTTGATAAGCCGAAATTGCCCGACTGCAACGAAAATCAACGTGAATTTCACATAATTAACATGGGTAAATCTGGGTTCTTTAACTTTTTCAAACTTCAATACAATCACATCACAACAAACCCACTCAACCCCTAACCCTCTATCCAAACACCAAAACACAAAAACGGTTTACCCTCCCCAAGTTTAACTTAGGCTAACCCGATAACCAAATACACTCTTAGTGTTATAAAAAATGATGGTACAATTAAAGGATTTAAAAGGGAAATTCAAGTTATCAACATGTACGATGCAACTGCAAAACTGCATCATTGGCGTATAACAATACAATGGTTCTTCCATGATATTATAGGAAAGATAATATAGTTGGTTGTAAAAAATACAACTACTGCTCCATTAAAAACTAGAACCGTCACCTTGATTATTCTAGGGTAGAAACTCTATAATATCAAGATATTTTGACACCATAAACTCTAGAAACTTTGTCAATTTTCCTCTCATCCTCGTGTTCTTTGTAAATTGTAACTCTTAAACCCTAACCCTAGTAGTAACTCCCATCCACTTGATCGTTAAAGACAATGGATTCCATTAACAATATCTAAAATCCACCTTTCATGTTTATTGAATTAACAAACCCATGCCATTGTTATTACTCCTCCCCTCGCTATCCTTCTTCTAAGAACTCCCCCTAACGCCTACTCCTCGTGTCGCCAATGGAGCTCCTCCATCAACAGTTTTGCCACCACCATCCTATTTGTTCTCAGTTATGGCCTCCACAACTCTGTCAGGTTCTTATTCCTTCTATTCCTCATTCTCATATCCTCATCCATCTTTGCATCACCTAGAACAAGAAGTAACAACACCCAAATAGTTGAATATCTCTCTAAAAAGATCAATCTACAAATACTTCCACCATACCTCTCCTTCAACTCATCAATCTCACACAAATTTGATGCATATCCCACCAGCATCAACTTCGTTGTCGATGGCGCCGACATCATGGAAATCATGACAAGAACCCGAGGAAGCTTTTTCTTAACAACAATATTAATGAATTAATCAATCAAACATAATTTTGATTTTTAGTTAATGATGTTTATGCAGATGCACTGAACTTCTCTGAGCAAGCAGATCGATTACTTCATTGCAGTTTCTTCCGAGCTCAAGCATCTGATGGTATCTATCACCTGTTCTGATCTCTCTTTGGTGGTGGTCATTAGTGGCAATGATTTATTGTTGTAGCTAGAAACAACATGATTAAAAATAAATGGTAATTACTCAGATTCACATTATTTATTCCAGCATCATAACGTATGAGCATGAGAGTACGTAACAGTTTAGAAATCATAACACGATTATAGATATCAAAAAGGAACCCATTCGGAAGCTTCTGGACAGGGCAAATCAATAGACAAATTGTGACCAAAACAAAATGAAAAAGATTGGATCGGAGATCACCAAAGCACCCATTTGAATGGATTGTCTTTTGAGAAGATATCTCCCATACAAAGCCATGCGTATGTTTCTGGTTATTTGCTCTTAGGATACGATGGTTGTCAGTGCACACTAAGTGGAACACCCTTGAATGCACCTCATAGAACAACAACTGAGAGAGAAAGGAATACAAGAACACTTCGTGGTGGAAGAACAGAGAGAATGAGATATTTTATGTGTGTAGAAAGCCATGTCTGGGAACGGGTTTATGTATTCCCAGCGACCCTTCAGATCCATAACCGCCCATGAATAGAGGATCTCCTCGAATTTGAAATAGTAGAATATGGGGCGTCCATTTAAGTTCCTACAACAAACAGATTTCAAATTAATCCGTTGGATTGATTTATCCAACTCGCTTAATGAAACCCATACCAAAAGTATCGAGATCGGAATTGACTCTCCTGAGCCCAGGCCCTAGCTAGAGACTAAGCAAAACAAAGCGATGTAGGCATGTGAATGTGGTCCTCCATTTCTCCGCTCAACTATTGCTACGAAAGTTTAGGGTGACAACTCATACATAAGTCCACCAAGTTTTTAGAATCTCTCCATGTGGTACTAAAAACTCTACTCTAACTCCCTCTTATCTCAAATTTGGGAAGTCCAACTTTCCCTCCAACCAATTGGCTTCACAATTGAAGCCAACAAAGTTTCCAAATTTACTTGCATGTGTTTAGTAATTAAATCCTAAATACATTAATCTATGAAACAATCCCTCTGAATTCAACTTCCACTTTCCTCTCTCTCTGGGATCCTGATATTAGTATAAGAGAACTTGTTGAATACCTCTTTTTCTCACAGGGATAGGAGAGGTTACTAACCTCTTTCTCAGGCCCCATGATATATAATAGCGGTAGAGAGAAGAAAGCCAACTTCAGAGCACTTGCACTCGGGAGATTTCAGGCTAAAGGTGGACACAAATCCTCGGCGCAGAATGTAATCCCAAAGTACTCCAAAGACTCAAATATAGTAAATCAAGAAGGTGGTCAGACCCTTGCAGAGTTCCCAAACAGCATAGAGCTTGGGAAGCTCGGACCCGGTCGACGATCCGAATAAGGACTTCGCACTCCCACCCTTTGATCCCCCCTTCCTTCCCCTCTGACCCCCCATGATTGCAGTTGGGCTTCTTTCGGACATGCTTTTCCCATCATCTCCCTCGCTATCGGAAGCGGCTTATTATATAGAAAGTTCGGACAGGTTGGTTCGAGGACCCGTTGGGGGTTTGAAAGGGGGGTCCTGATTCCGAGACGGAGCCATATGACACTTACTGTATAAGGAATGATAGGTTAACCTAGGGGACAGTCAGGACTTCGTCTTTGGTGGGATAGACTGATGGAATTGTTGACATAGTACTTCTTCCTGTAGATCTTAGTCGTACTAGCTACATCTTCTTTCTATGTTGGGAGGGTGATTGCAAAGGAAAGAGAGCAGAGAAAGCCTGACTCGCGCATTCGTGAGCGGACACTCACTGACATGCGCTCGGAGGCGGGGAACCCTAGGATGCCCAAAGGGATTTTGGGACTGAACTCTCTAAAGAACGGCTCAGGGCCTTCGGGCAACTCACCCGAGTTCGCCTCACTTCCTGCTGCATCCCTAATACTCGCTTATTCGTTCAAGGTCGCGACATTCAGAGGTGTGTTAAGGAAAGCTATAATAGGTTGAGGGAAGCAAGAGCTTGGAGCAAATCGACCGAGACTTCTACATCAACTACTAATTATACAAGAGGCTGGGGGCCTCGATTCCCAAGCTAAGCTGCAAGCAAGGGAAGGCTGCGTCAGGTCCCAGGCAGAGGTATGAGCCGAGCGAACCAGAGATGAGACCTTATGAGGCGCAGGAGAGGACTTGATCACATATTTGATTGTTGGAGGCTTTGCAGTGAGGAAGCGATGAATGGAGGTTGTTCGTCATCTTCAAGTAGCTTCAAGTAGGAAGTTCTATATCTAGCCGCTGAGGGCGGGCAAGGGAAAGCTTCAACTTTGACCTATTAACTCTTTTTCCCTTTTTTACTAACATGTTTATATAATTGCGCATATAATAAGCTCGACTTTTGACTAACATCTTTTTCTTTGAACAGAAAAAAAAGACGTTACTTGGCATGAGAGGCCCACTCTTAGACCTTTTGGAAGAATCTATTGAGTGAGGCTCTTAGTTGCTCCTGTGGAAGACAGAAATGCATGGGAGGTGCTTGTGCTTGACTAGAACTCCTGGGCAGGGGGAAGCCATTCTACTAGGGACAGGGTGGGACTGATAATGACATATACACTGGGCAAGCATGGATGGGCAACTGCAGCTTACGCGGAAGGAATGACTAGTTCGTCATAGATCCGTCGTCAACTATATATGTAGTTCGACGAGAGGACACTAAGGAGGTGAGGTTTGCGGACTTGCTCATTTGAAGATCATCTATCAGATCCTCTAGTCAATCAGTGAGTTCAAGTATCAACTCTCAATTGAAGGGGTCGGTCGGTGGGCAATATAAGTTATGGGAAGCATTCCTTATCCTCTTTTTAACTATTTGGAATGAATGTCTACTCGTTCGATAATCATCTTCATGCACATTGATTAACAATTTGGATATTAATCGTTTTCGAAGTGGCAGGCACGTGCCCCATGAACTAAAGCGGGAGGGCATACATGGAAGAAAACTAATATAATGAAATAAAATCGTTAGACTATCATACTATATGCAAGTTTTTATGTGCTTTTTTGAAAAGAAAAATAAAGAGTGAAAGGATATAATATATCAAGAAATTGATGAAAAGGTGCATTTTCTTTGAGTTGGATTTTCTTAGGATTAGGATCCTCGCTCAATCCTTGGATTGATACTAGTGGACCTCTGTCGAGTGGTACTCAGTATCTTCCTATCCCGACCTCATACATAGGAGTATGTCAGAATCCCCCTCGTTCCTTGCAAAAAGCGGTAGTAATTGATTAGAATAGTCCTACGACTTTTTCTTCCAGAAAGGACATCGGATTCTCAGAGGGACATGTGCTAGTGGATATGTCATATTCGTGATTACTGAATCACGGACGGTTGAGACTCAGTACCTCCCTTCTCTCAGCGATAGGTTTTTCCATCTTCCTCTTATCTTACTTGATTGAAGGTTATAGCTGACAGAAGACTATCTATATTAGTTCTTTATCCTCATAGATAAGCATGTTTTTTTTTCCTTTCGCCTTAATCAAATTTTTGTGTCAGAGTCTCGGCCCTGTCAAAGCACCTCATGCTTCAGAAGCCAGACTTATATGCTCCAAGAGCTTCGAGCTTTTTCTGATCGTCTTCGAGCAAGTCCTCTAGTCAGTTGAAGCAGTCTCTAGCTCTTTTCTATCGTGAAGACTCTTCTCGATCCCCCCGACGCCTCCCTACCTCTCATTTTCTTCTCGAATTCTACAGATGAGGGATTGCAGCCAGCTCGCTCTTTTGCCGGTTCAAGAGAGAAAGACATAAACAGAAAAGAAAGAAAGCCTTTTCAATGCGTGAATCCCAAAGTGCGTCATATATAGTTGATGAATCGATAGACTGATGCGTCTTGACCTCTGTGAGAGCTTACCAGTTTACGATCAGTCTACAATTTTTTTATAGTTGGAGATGAAGTAAGTTTTACATACGTTATCCGTGCCTCAATTTGGAAAGCAGACATCTGTCCGTCCATGAAAAATTCCCCTCACGTCCTTGACCCCCACCCGTGGACTGCTAGTAGCTTTTCACTCTCCTTGATTACTTACGTCCTTGCCTCCTGTCTGCTTACCCACGCGGACACCTCCGTCAAGTTTGAAAAATAAATTCAATGTGAAACAAAAGACATCTTTCGGCTACCACATCTTCTTTTCAGTAAAGGTACCTTCTAGTATGAACCTCTAACTGAGTTTACTACTGTCATCCTAACATAAAAGAAGTGAATTAAGTCATGAACTTCATACCTTAGTATTAAAGTATATGATAGCAACAACAAAATATTATTCTTGGTACATGATGATCAGCTGAGTGGCTATGTTAATTTGATCACGTTGTAATACTACCACTCAGCGATCTATCTGAAATCGAGCGTGAAATATCCCCGCGAGGAGGGGATCGATTTGATTAATATGTATAAACCTAGGACAAGTGCAGGGTCGAACTCAAGGATACGAGCCACTTAATGACTAATCATAACTTAATATCTAAGTTAAGTGATTAATTTATCTACCTAGGCCAACATTACACAAACAATACAATGCAAAATATTATGCATGAATAGAATGCATTTATTTCCATTTTATGAATAAAATGCTACATAATGCGATATAATGAGAACAAGTTAAAATGTATACATACACCCCCCTAAATTTATCAATTAATTGAGCAAAATATAAGTGAATAATTTCATGAACATTTGATGCATCAACATAGCTCCAATTTGAATTAATGGTATTGAAATAATCAAGCAATTGATACTAATTATCTTTGAGTGATTCCTACAGTTCCAAGTGTCAAAACATTAAATAAGTCATGCCAAGAGAGAGATAATCAATAACCAATCAAATAAAATTGAGATCATGTCAAACGGGGTCCATATATTCAAGTTATAAACAAAATAGTCCAGGGACATAATTACAAATAAAAACATAAAAATAAATAAAAGAACCATCACAAACGGACCCCTGAGGGTATTTTTTGCAACATGTAAAAGTCACAAGGACTCCATGTAATTTTCCATGCGCATGGGGACCATTATACAATATTGAATAATCGACAAGGCCCCCTTGCAATTTCTCCAGATGCGCCATGTGAGGCACCCGCCTGGGAAGAACCTATTAAAAATAAGAAGAAGTTACGACGTATGGCTGAAACATTCTTGGGTTGACATGCGAGGAGCACATAGGTGGATGCCTGGGTGGCAGTTCGGGGCCGATGTAGGTGCCTCGAGCCTCGTAGGTGACCCGAGGAGGCTTGGGCGAGGCTCGATCCCACCGAGCCTCTACGCTTCACGCAGGCAACGTGGTGCGTCTTCAGTCATTGGATGGGCACCTGGAGGGCTCCATCCAACGACACCTATAGCTCCTCGACTCTCCTCCTCCTCCATCATGAGGTGGCAAACCGAACTTCGACGAGGTGTCTGGAGCTCCTCCATTGTCCTCTGTAGGACATGTCAAGACCATAGCCATTGTTGGAACTCCGATGAGGTGCTCGGAACTACGACGAGGTGATCTAGGAAGACTCCTGGATGGTTGGCGAAGAAAACCCGGTGGAGGAGGAGCGAGACCTTGTAGAAGTGGTTGCCGACACTCTCTTGCTGGAGGCAAAGCTCTAGAACGGAGCCCCTCCACAAGCCCGACAAATGACAAGCAAAACCTCCAAGATGGTCAGTGATAGTCGAACCGATGTTTGCATGAAGGGAGTTAGGTGGAATGCAAGTCGTGGATGGAGGAAATGGTGGCTCATAATGGGTTCTTCTACAACAAGTCGAAGAAGAAAGGTGCGAAACGGATCGACTGATGGTGAATGGAAGAGAGCAGGGGAAACCTCCCATGTGCGTCTCTGATGCACGATGAAGGTCGATAGGTGGTTGGAATCGAGTGAATGTGGCTATACATGACTAACAAAATAGAAGAAACACTATAAACTCAAGAACTAAGAAGCTTATCTGGAATCGAAGATCAACACGAGGTGAATGATGCAGCTTGGGCAGAGCTTTGGGCGGAGCTCGGTCGTCGCTTGACTGGTAAGCCATCCCAGGAAGCTCAATGACCATGGTTACATCGTGACATGGCCTTCAGGCCAGGGGTCGACACTAGAAAGAATCTACCATCGTCACCCATCGATCTTCCATCTCTCTGTCATAGAGATGAGAAGAGGGCTATGGGAACCTTTGTGCAAGGGTGGACAAGACAGAATGGAGGAGGTGAAGATGGTTTTGTGGAAGGAGTCCGACGGTTACAAAAGATGGGATGTGAGGTTTGTAACCGTCGTGCGGTTGTCCTAGAAGGTAGGTCATGGAGTCTTTAGGGCTACGTTAGAGAGGGGCTAGATCGTGGGGCGGTGGTGAAGAGAAATGGGAGAAGGGGAACGATGAGGTGATCATGGGTGGATGGTCATTACTGAGGTAGACGAATGAGCTCAACCGTTGGATTACCTATCCAATGAATGACAGAAGGGTGCTAAGGGAGAGTTCTGATGTCACATCTTGAGAAATTAAATCCCATCACGTCTTAAGTCAGATTTGAATGTGTTTCCTTAATTTCTGATTTAACTTTGAACTCTTAATCTTGGCAATTGTGGTGTCGTCACAATGTATCGAGATTGCGGGAACTGGCTTTCCTACCATGGTATTTTCAGGAAAAAGTCCCTTTATCCTTTCAGTATCCTTTCGGTGGTGTCGAAAGTGCACAACTTAGCATCAAAAGTAGTACGGGCTAAAATGGCTTTCTTCACATACCTCAGGGATATTGCATCACCTTCAGAGGTTAAAACATACCTAGTAACACCGGTACTCCCGACTCCTCTATTTTCCCTATCCATCTTGCATCACTAAAATCTTCCATAATACAAACTAAGGAAAATAGTTCCCTTCAAGCATAGTAGTACTCAATCTAGAGCCTCCTATTGAGTACGATTAGGATAACATGTATTTACTTGATTTTCCAACTGAGAGTGAGATGCTAGGTCTGGTGCAATTTGCAAGATACATTAAGCTTCATACAACTTGTGAGTACTTAAGTTGGGACACGGGAACTTCACTCTTGTTTTTGTAATGTGTTTTGGATGAATCAAAAGGAGTGATCCAAACTTCTCAAGTACTTTCTCAACATAGTGAGACCGAGAATCTACAATCTCATCAACATACCTCGTAATGTTGAGATTCAAGATCACATTAGTAGCATCCATGTCCTTCATCTCAAACTTAATACATAAGAAAGCTTTAGTCTCATTTACAATCCTCATATGTGATCTAAATAACAATATGCCATTTGCATACATGCACGGGGGGATATACTCATCACCTTTCACTTTGGAACATACATACTTTGTCAAATTCATGGATCTTACAACCATATGACAAAATAGTTTTGTCAAATTTTCCATGCCACTATTTTGGTGCATTTTTTTCAATTCGTAAAAGGATTTAACAAGCTTGCAAACCTTTTCCTCATTCTTAAGTGTCACAAGCCCGTCAGGTGCATCTATATAAATCTCCTCCTGAAGACTGCCAGGAGAAAAGGTAGTATTGAGATCCATAGAATGGATAGAGAGATCATATATATATGTCAATGTTATATGCATTCGGATTGTGGTCATCATGGTCACATGGGGATATGTATTGAAATAATCCAAACCTTCTTTTTGCTTAAATCCCTTAACAACTAATTTAGCTTTATACTTTTTAATTGATCCGTCAGGCTCGAGTTTTCTCCTAAATACCTAATTGCACCCAACGTTAGAGCAGCATTTGGATAAATCAACCAATTCCCAAGTTCTTTTAGTCGTAATGGAATCTATATCTAATTTGACAGCTTCCTTCCATTGTTTTGCTTCAAATGAAGCTATGAATTTCTTTTAACTTGCTGGATTACCCTCGATCTGTTAGACAACAAAATCACTACTAAGATCCTTGGTTCAGTCTCTTCCGATGGTTCATTGGGTTTATATCGAGTCTCAACCCTACATTCGGTATCCTTTCCACTTGATATGGAATAGATCTGAAGTGGAGGTTACATAATTGGTCAGTTTTTAAGGAATCCTATATTTCATAGGAAAGACATCTTCAAATAAGGTAGCATCACAGAATTCAACAAAAGTATTGACATCTATGCCATGTACCGCATACTTAATTACCACAATCCTACATGTATAGCTATTTCCCAAATAGATGCATCAATATTTTTAGGACCTACCTTCTATCTTTCGTGTTGTCAGACTAAAACCTTAGAGAGACAACCCCATACTTTGAGATATCTTAAGCTTGGTTTCTCGTGTCTCTAAAATTCAAATAGACACTTTCATTATGCCTTGAAGAGATCCTATTAAGAATATGGAAATTTTTATTCAAAGCCTTTACCTGCATAATGTTTGGAAGTCCGAAACTTTGTAGAATAAGTTGATCATGCCGGTGAAGATCTTATTTTTTCATTATTCTATCCCATTTAACAATGGAGAATATGGTGTAGTAACATCATGGAATATGAGAAAGAGTTTGCATTGTTCATCAAACATGTTAGCCGTACACTCACTTCCTCTATTTGACCTAAGGCGTTTAAGTACTTTGCATGTTTATGTCTCACGCTCATTCTTAAATATAAGAAATTTCTCTAAGGATTCATCCACCGGTCTTCATAAGATGTAAATAGCAATATCTACTACTATCATCTATAAAGATGATAAAGTGCTTCTTATTATCTTTGATCTACACACCATTAAACTCATGGATATCTGTGTGCACTGGATCTAAGATCTCACTATCCTTAAAGACAAACTAAAAGGCTTTCTAGGTGTCTTAATTTGCACGCATATATCATATTTCTGAGTTATATCAATAGCATGTTTATGGATCAACTCTAAATTCAACATTCCTTTAATTGAATTTAATTTTACATGTTCCAGCCTACCAAATCACATATCACAAGATTCTAAATTATTTACCACATTTGGAACAAAGTTAGAACATTCAGAAGTTATAGTATTCACGGAATCAATGTTCAGTAAATCACATTTAGTTCTAAACAACAAATAAAAATATACCAAATAACATTTTTGATAAAAAAATATCATGTCTCGGAATAATAACTTTATTACATTTAAAATTCAGTTTGAAACCATTTCTAACTAAGATAGGCATATAAAACACATTCTTCTTCGCATCTGGAACATGGAACAACCTCTATAGAGTCCTAACATGTCCAAAGGAGAACCTCAAATTGATTTGTCTTTAAACCTAGCACCCTGTCTGCAGAATCTTTTCCCATCTTCACAGTCCCATCGTTATAGGTCTGATAAAAATAAAAAAATCCGGTCAAAACAGATATGCACTTTAGCTCCCATATACACGAGCCACTATTTGGATCGTCCATATAGTATAGCTCAAGTTTCATTGAGACATACCCTTTGCTAGCCTCAAGTCTCGTAGTGATTATGTTCACCTGTAGACGTCCACCTGTAGACTTCCGTTGAGCCTTAAAGGATAGATAATTCTTCTTCTAATGGGCAAGAATATAAAGTGCCATTGGGGCATATTCTTTGCATTTTTTAGGATCTTGTCTTTTGGTTTAATTTTCTCTTTGTTGTTAAATCCATTTCCCTTCTTGTCTTTTTTCATTTTGAGGTCATGAAGTTGACCTTATTCTGAATAACGACAAGAACTACAGATTTTTGTTTATTGTCTATATGGTGATTGCCACCATCATGTCATCTCTAGGAATTTTTCCCTTTATGTGTTTGAGTGTCATATCGATGTCTTCCCACGACTTGGGGAATTTTCTATAATGGACATAGCTAGAATCTCCTTTGAAACTTTCATTTCGACATCTTCCAATCCATGGAGCATGAGAAGAAATTCGCACGCAGGTTCAACAACCAATTCCCATCGACCATAGAAAACTTTAAGAACTTCACGAGTATTTCTCAATACTGAAATCTTTGGTATCATGCTTCTTGTCAAGGTTCCCATAGCCCCTTCACAGTCTGCGTGGACGAACAATATACATCAAATAAAGCTTTAGACAGAGCCAACAAAATGCAACCATGACATATACTGTCTCATTCCTTCAATGTAGATTGCACATTATGGCTATCGGGTGAGGGGTTTTCCACTTCCACCATGGGACATTTGGTTTCAAGCATCAAAATCATTCATATGATGGTTAACTAGATATTTATGTGTTACTTCCAGCAATTAAAATATGTCCATCGAAATTTTCAAGCAACCCTGTCATATCAACCTTGGACTTATACATTGTACCAAACATAAGTTTAATCACAACTCCTTATATCTTCTCGAAGATTGTTATGGCTAGAAACAACATGTTTAAAAGTAAATAATAATAATTCAAATTCGCATGATTTATTTCAATTGCATAACATATTAACATGAGAGTAATCATCCATTTAGAAATCATAACTTTAATTGCATATATTAAATAAGAACTGATTCAATATTAGATACAACGAATTAGGGCATGATCCTAATAAGGCAAAACAATAGATAAATTGCAGCAAACACAGAATGAAAAAAAGATTAGATCAAAGATCATCGAAGAATCCATTTTAATGGACATTCCTTAGAGAAGATGACACATCCACAACACCAATGCATAGGGTTTGTGGCAATCTGCTCCCAGGCTACGGCGGTCTGCGATCATCATTAACGCATGTCGATTGGATCATCCTTGAATGTACCTAATAGAACAAATGCGAAGAGAGAAATGAGCCGAAGAACACTTCACAATGGTAAAACAACGAGTGAGAATTCTTGCATGTGTAGAAAGCTGTCTGGGAACATGTTTACGTAGATCTCACGGTGAGCCTTCAGATATGTAACCGCCCATGAATTAAGCATTTCCTCATATTTGAAACGACAGAATCAGGAGCCTTGATTCAAGTTCCCACAATGGAAAAATTCAAAACTTTTATGTTGAAATGATTTATCTAACCTACTTAAAGAATCCTGCAGCGAAACATTGAGATCCGAATTTACTCTCTCAAGCTCGAGCCCGATACAGAGCGGTACGAGTGTGTACGTGTGGACGTCCATTCTTATTCTCTATTATTATTACAAGATCTTAAGGCGAGGGTTCATATATAAGTCCGAGTTTTAAGAACTACTCAATATGGTACCAAACTCCATCCTAACTCCCACTTGTTTCAAATTTAGGAGTTCCCTCAATCAATTGGCTTTCCAATTAAAGTCAATAAAGTTTCCAACTATACTTGCACAGGTTTACTAATTAGAACCTAAATATATTAATTTATACAATATTTGTTTGGTTATGTCAAATTTAATTCCCATCGCACCATAACTCCTTAAGAACATGTTGGTTTTCTAGTGGAAATGTTGGGAATCATCCCCACTCCCTGGAGTCACCGATGATCCCCCCACCCCGCATCGGCCCCACCGTCGAACATGAGCTACCTTCCCCATCGCCCTCCTTCCCTCCTCTAGCTATCTCCACTAAGTACCAGAACCTCTAACGCCCCCAGTCCACCACCTCCTCCTGAGCTCCCTCCTCCCGTCCCCCGAGATGTCGCCGCCTCACCATTGTTGCACATGGTCGCCCATGAGACACCTCCTCCTTCATCCTCTATGTGCCAAACCATCATATTACCCCTCTCTACCCCTTCTCCCTACCCCGCTTCGTCTTTCTCCTCCCTCCTTCATGTGAGTCACCTTGAGAAACCTATTCCACTGCCCCTCCTGCCCTCGTGATGCCCTGCCCCCCACTCGACCTCCCCTCCCATCCTAGTGTAGTACATGTAGGTGCATCGCCACCTCCAAGAGGAAATAGACGCAAAGGCAATAGTGGAGGAGAAAATGAATATGAATAGGAAGATGAAAAGGGGATAGGAGAAGGAAGGAGAGGTGGGAGAAAAACTCATCCTTGGATTTGGCATGGTTTGATTTACTCAAGATTAACTCAAGAAAATTATTTCAAGAATAGTCATATTGACAACATGAGTGTGTTGTTGAATGGAGCAAGTTTACATGATTTTTGAAATAATTACGAAGAACACAAGATTGACTGGGTAATTATCAAGGCTTATAGGGTTCATGATGTAAGAATTCCTTGATTGATTGGTTCATTAATATTGTTGATGAGAAAATGCTTACTGGGGCTTTGGTTGTGGTTTTCATGATGTTGGCATCACTAGATGCGAGTTGATGTTGGTGAGATATATGAAACTAGTTTGACTAAGATTAAGAAGTTGAGAGAGAGGGTATGGTGGAGGTGTTCGTAGAACGATCTTCTCAGAGCGCTTCTCAACTATTCAAGTGTAGTTGGTTCTTCTTGTTCCAAGTGATGCGAAGATGGACAAGGATATAAAAACAAGGAACATAAGGAATGGAGAATCCGATAGAGTTGTGGGAAGACATGACTGAGAGCAGATAGCCGGTAGGAGATCCTTCGGTGGTAGCAGGAGGATGTGTTTGGGGGAGTTTGTGAAGGAGGGAAGGAGAAGGAGGAATAACAGTTGCATGGACCTGTCAACTCATAAACATGAATGGTAGATTTTAGATATCTTTGACGAAATCCATTGTCTTTAACGGTCAAATGGATGGGGAGTTAACTACATGGGTCACTGTGTAAGAGTTAGTATGTTTATAAAAGTTCTAAGATAATTACGGAGAATACATGGGTGATCGGGTAATTGGCAGAGTTTATAGATTTTGCTGTGTAAAAGTCACTGCATTGTTTAAATCTGCTATAAATTCCTTTCAACTACAAATTGTTCCAAAATAAAGATTTTAAAGTATGAAAATTTCAAATACAACTAATGAAGTGAATGAAAGCTATCGAGAAATCACGTTCTCCCTCAGTGTTCAGTTGCAACTAATTCCAAGAAGATAATGCTTAACGAGGTAAGTAGCAAATCCACACCAAAATCCCATCAACTATATATCCAGCCTTATAACACATGGACAAAGAGAGGGGACAATATCACTTATCAACTATTCTCTTTATCTAATATAACGTCAATTATAGTTATATTATCCTTATATATGCGATTTGTTTTCTTGTTGGTTTTAATGTTCTCCAACTTATTCACAATCTCAAATAGTTTGTTTGCGATGATGATCTTGAATTATTTTTCAATTATTCAGGCACTGTCTCGTAATAAACTTTGCAAAAAAGCATGTTGCTTTATTGCTACAACTCATCCCATAATGATATATCCTTATACAATTAGTCATTTTTATATTTAACTTGATATATAGTGTCGTTGTGGAGAATATGCCTTGAAAAATTCATAAGGTGTTTGAGAAATAGGGAACACGAATGAAACAATAGTAGTAAGGAGTTTAATCTAAGAGGGTAGTTTTTTTCTCAATGATTAATAAAAAGGAAAAAATAGGGCTGCCCAGCCAACGGGCTATCCCCCAACCATTTTCCACAATTTTTTCATCTATTTTGCAAAATATCACCACGTATATTTATCTATATATCCCTTCAATATGTTATTCGAATTTCACCAGAAACAGAGACCCTTATTGTAATGTCCCGAGCTTAGATCCCCAGTCCGTTATCGATGAAAACTAGTCCTAACAACTAGTTGGGTTCAGACTCAAATGGATCCGTTGGCAACCACCAAAATGCTTAAGCCCATGTTGTCAAGTAGTAATCCCCATCACTTATAAACCACACCCACACTTCGTGAGTTTTAGATGTGGCACTATGTTTGGGGGTATGGGTATTACAACCTCCCCCACTTATATTCGCAGCGTCCTCGTTGCTGTAATTGACCTGTTCTAGATGGAGGGCATATGAGTATCTGTTTTTCTGACGAAATTTGAATGACATATTGGAGAGATATATAAATGAATGTACATGGTGATATTTAAAAAAAATAAAAAAATATGCGAAAAAATAATCGAGGGCAGCCCCATCAAACACTTAATAAAATCCATCACAAATGAATTTGCAAAAAAAATAATAATTTCCTTTGTTATAATATTTTTTAACCATGTTCAAATAAAAAGGTTAACATAAAAACATATTATAATCATTAAAAAATTAATATAACATAATCAATGTCGCATCACGTTACATTCATCATTCCAACCCTCTCCGATCATCCAAACAACTACTATTCACAGAAGGTTACTCCAACTCAGCTCGACCCAGTTACCAAACATGCCCTTAGGATTTGTTCGTCTACTAGTGGAATTTTTGTTCAACAAGGCAACTCAATGAACTTGCCATTCACAATGCTAAACATTCATAAACAACATGAAAACTAATATATGAAACTATAACATATCAGGATTCATATTTTATAAAAATCGTATACACCCGTTAGCTTTTGTTAAAAGAAATAGTATATTTAACCATATCAATTATCAAAGATAGAGGAAGAATGCAAACAAATGAGAGAGTACACTATGAAACAAATGGAGCGACTCAATGTTTCTTCGTCCCTCAATTTAGTTAAAAAATAAGAAAATTGAGACATAAACCAGTGTTTCTTCTCAAGATAAATCGTAATACATGGTAATTATTGCAGCGAGGGGGTAGCTTACTGCAACAAAGATGAAGCGATGAAATGATGAAGACGAAATGAGTGGATCATACCCACTCATGACTTTAGCAAGAATGAATCTTTAACGACAAAGCGATGAAAATATAATATCTTAGGGGGCGTTCGGTTCGAGAATAAGCATGAATAATGATGGAAAATAAGGAGAATAAAAGTCTATTCTCCGTTCGGCTGGAGGATATGAATAAGGAGAATAATGTGAAATAAAGGTAGGTAAGTTGGAATAAAAATAGGAAAAATGGTGAAATAATATGGAATAATGAGAAATAATCATACCACTGGAAACCGTATCGGGAGGAGAATTAGCCCCTTATTTTGGAGCTAATTCTCCTACCGAACACACCCTTATTGTAGTGTAGACGATGCGATGAAGACATGACAAGTTGATTTTACCCATTTATATCAAAATTAAATTTGAAAAAACTATGAACTCAAAATCAAACATGAAGCAATAATGAATATTTAGCATTCACAATGTATACAACGTAATATGTTCGCCGTGGTGATAATTACCTATGCGATGGAGGCAAATTGACAAATAAAGGGTCATCTACTGCAAGGAGATGAAGCAAAGAAAGCAGATCAAGTGGATTTTTTTGCAACATTGTCACATTGAAAGGGTAGAAGAGGAAGATAATTAATGACAGAGGGCTAGCCATGTAAACAACAAATAGATGGACACTTGTAAAAACATTTTATCATGAAAATCGAGCAAAATAGTTAAAAAAAGGCATGCAATATAATTCTATCTCCAAGTAGATAAATGTAAATTGTGCATGCAAAAGAGAAATAAATCGAGAAAAAGAAAAACTAAAACAATTCAAAAGATCAAGAGAGAAGATTTTGTTAGAAGTAATTATTCCCGCAAAAGAGAGGAGTAATTTGATAGTTGGAAAGAGAGAAAAATCTATCGGAATAAACATGCATGCACAAAAGAGCTAAGTTGACAGTTGAAAATAAAACAAGGGATTTTTACCCAACAGATCCTATAAACGTTTTAAAATGCTTCTACGACTTTTTGCACAATGTAATTACTCCATCAACCTTGTAAATTACCCCAAGAACCCCCACGGGCTTAAAACATATTACCCGGAGGGTTCATGAGGTAAGAGTTGGCAAGTTACGGAGTCGAGGAAGGAATTAGGTTGTTTTAAAGGTTGTGGAGGTGATTGGCAAAGTTTATAGGATCTGCCGGGTAAAAATCTCAACATATCAATAAGAACGTATTTTGATGGGAAGACATTAGTTAAAAAATCAACCTAACCGTATTTTTATATAAGGATGCTAGCATGCTTTATAGTATTTTGGATTATATTTTCAGTATTTTAAAATATATAAGTATCAAATTTGCCAAAAAAACAAATATTTCATTTTGATACTATATAGTTAATTACAATTAACTATATAATTACCAAGAAAACCTTTCTACAACACTTCTTACTTTTCAATAAACAAAAAAAAAGCATGGGAAAATTTCTCCCGGGGCTCCTTATCTAAAACCCTGAGGCCCTTCCCCCTCCCTCCTTCACGCTCCCTCACCCCCGTTATCGGGGCTGCCGAACCCAGAGGACCTCACTCCCACCCACCATGCCCTCCCCCACCTCCTCCCTCCTCCCCTCCCCCAACCCCCCTCTCCTCCGCATCAAGCCCCTCCCCCTCCGCCCATTCCGCTCCCTCCGCCCCATCTCCGCCTCCATCTCCCCCCGCTCCGATACCCCGCCGCCTCTCTCCGATCTCGGGAAGCGCATTGTTGCCGTCGCCAAAAAGCCTCTCTCCCTCGCCCTCCTATGCGTCGCCGTCGGCTCCGCTCAGCTTCTCTTCCCCGCCCCAATCCATGCCATCGCACTGGCTCCCGCAGCCACAGTCGCCACGAGGGACGCCGCCACTAAGAGGAAGGGCGCCCCCTCCATTGCGGAGGACGAGCACGAGTTCTCGCATTACACGTTGAGGCTCCTCGAATCGGTCGCCGTCCTCCTCAAGAATGTTGAGGATGCAAAGGCCGATGCGGTACCGGCAGCGTTGAAGGAGGTGAAATCGAAGAGGAAGGAACTGCAGCAGGAGGTGCTGGATGGCTTGAATTCGGAGCTGAGCGTGCTGCGGCAGCAGAAGGCGGAGCTTATCCGGAGGTCCGAGGAGGTTCTGGATTCTGGGTGGGCTGCGGCGAGGGAGCGGGATCGGCTGCTGAAGAGGAAGGGTGCTGGGGATGAGGTGAAGGAGAATGTGAAGAGGTTGGAGGGCGAGATTAATGCCGCGGAGGAGGTTTACAGCGAACTTTGGGAGAAGGTGGAGGAAATTGATGACGAGATACTACGGAAGGAGACCATGACATATAGCGTTGCGATCAAGGAGCTGTCGTTCATCGAGAAGGAGAGCGAGCTTCTGGTGGAGAGATTCAAGAAGAGAATGAAGGAGGAGAGTCGAGAAAGGTGACATACGCCTAGCAATTTATCTCGTCGTTATGATTTTTTAAAGGATATATATGAATGCATATCACAAATAAATTTTGGGATTTTTACCCACGAACTCTATAAACTTTGTAAATGATCTTCTCGATCTTTGAAACATTGATATTCCTCCCTTAACTCCGTAAATTTGTACCGTCTTACCCCATATATCATGCCGTTAATTTTACTTTTATTGGAGTCAATAGCATAGGTTAATCTAACTATAAGTGAAATTGATGGTGGATCTTCCACCTCCTCATCTCCTTCTTCCATTCTTCTTATTCTTCGTTGGTGGTAAGCTGATGTAACACATCATTGGCGATCTCTGTCGTTAATGTACCAGAAAGTCAAACCTTGGCATATGCATCATCTGCCTCCCACGAGGCATTGATCACAATTTTCTCAACTGGCTCTTCCTTGGTAAGAATATATTTTTTGCACATAGACTTCATAAGGATCATGAACTGCATGGCCTAAAGCTCGTAGTTCGTCCATCTAGACTATCGACGCTGGACCTCCAAAAGTGCCTTTGGCAGGGATTATTTTGTAGACCAATAGATAAGGTGTCTACACGGACATATGAGGATCCGATTGCATGTGTAGACTTATGCAATCAAATCCATCAACACGAGCCGACCTCGATGTGAGGACGAAGGACCGTAGAGAGATCCATTGATGAGGGCGAGGATCGACGGCAACGATGGCCGTGCCCAAGGAGAGAGAATGGCAGCATCGACTGCCCGAGATAGAGAGAGAGGCTGGCGATAGGAGGTCGGCGATGCCTAGATGAGGGGGCGACGATGGCTGTCCGGGAGAGAGAGGGCGATGACAGGAGGACGACGACGCTTGGATTAGAGGACGACGACGATGACTGGAAGGGGCGGCGATGGGGTTAGGGTTAAGGCTTTCTCGGGTACGAGAGCTCCAGCCTAGGACCGCCGCTCTAATACCATGTTGGGAAAAGAATGAAAGTTGCATTCCTTGAACCTTAGACTCTCTTATGTAGGGGAGAGATTTATGAGTAAATTACATAAGATAGACATAATAAAAGAAAATAGAGAAACAATACAAAACCATAAATATATCCCTACAATTACTAGGTAACCAGCTACATAACTATTAAATCTTATTTGATATGACATTATTACACAGATATCAAACATTGGGCATTGTTCTATGTTGGAAAATAAGAGAACTTGTTTATTCCATCCTCCCTAGGCTCTCTTATATAGGAGAGTAGCTTATGGGTAAAATACATAAAGAATCCAAAATAAAATAAAAATATAAGAAAAGTACAGAAGTGAATAATCTATCTCTACACTCCCCCTCAAGGTGGAGCATAGATATCAATCATGCTTAGCTTGGATGAACATTTCTGGAAAGGCCCTCGAAGTAACGTCTTGGTAAAAATGTCTGCAGTCTGATTCTCTGAGCTAACATGGGATGTAACAATAAACCCCTTCTGAATCATGTCGCGGATAAAGTGACAATCGACCTCAATGTGCTTGGTCCGCTCGTGGAATGCTGGATTATTTGCAATGAATAAAGCCGCCTGATTGTCAAATTCTAGAGCCATAGGAAGAGGAACCTCTATATGTAGATCTGTGAGCATAGCCTTTACCCACATCATTTCAATACTGACCTGGCTGAGCCATAGCTCTATATTCAGACTATGCACTGGACCTTGCTACAACCGTTTGCTTCTTGCTTCTCCATGAGACTAGAGAATCTCCAATATACACATCAAACCCAGTTGTAGACTTTCTGTCCTTGGGGCACCCTGTGTAGTCTGCATCTGCATAAGCTGATATAGTAATCTCCTTGCCTTTCTTAAATAATAGACCCGCACCTGGAGATGACTTAAGATACCTGAGTATCATGTGTATAGCATCCATGTGTGCCTGACGTGGTTGCTCCATAAACTGGCTCACTCGACTTACATCAATGGAGATATCGGGCCTGGTAATAGTAACGTAGAGAAGTTTGCCCACCAGTTCTCTGTATCTTCTCCTATCCACCTCATCAGTGTCATCATCATATAGTCTCATACTGGGATCCATAGGTGTAATTGCAGGTCGGCAACCAAGCATTCCCGTTTCACTCAACAGATCAGTGACATATTTCCATTTCCTCTGGATCATTACCAACCCATGAGGATTTCTAGCAAACTCCAGCCCCAGAAAATATCTCAGAACCCCAAGGTCCTTGGTAACGAACTCACGACCCAACTTTTCTTTTGCCCCCTGGATTCCATGTTCATCATCTCCTGTAATTAAAATGTCATCTACATACACCATAATAGCAATAATACCTCTAGTTGTCTTCTGTACGAACAAAGAATGATCAACATTTGACCGTCTGTATCCCTGTTTCTCAAACAGGTCTGAGAGCTTCTGGAACCATGCTCTGGGGCTCTGCTTAAGGCCATAGATAGCCTTATGAAGTCTGCATACCGTAGGACTCTCCCCCTCAATAGCAAACCCAGGTGGCTGTTGCATGCAGACTTCCTCCTGTAAGTCACCGTATAGGAACGCATTCTTCACATCTAACTGATACAACGACCAATCACGAGAAACAACAACAGGGAGGAGAATCCGTAGGGTGGAATGGCGAGCAACTGGTGAGAATGTATCAAGATAATCCACCCCATATGTCTGTATAAAGCCACGAGCTACATGGCGAGCTTTGTATCTGTCAATGCTGCCATCTGCATTCTGCTTAACTGTAAAGACCCACTTGCAGCTAACTGTAGACACATCAGTAGGTGCAGGAACAAGACTCCAGGTGCCTCTGGACTGAAGAGCTGCCATTTCTTCCTCCATGGCCAACCGCCATCGGCTATCCTTCAGAGCATCTTGATAATTCCGTGGAATATCCACTGTTGACAATGCAAGGGCAAAACTCCCGAATTCGCCAGTTAGACGATCAAACGTCACAGAAGATGCTGTAGGACATGACGCACAGCTCCACTTCTGCTTTCGTAAAGCAGTAGGTACATCTAAATCATATGTCTCCTCAGCTGGTCTCTGCAACATATCCTGCTCAGGAAGATCATCAGATCCATCAATAGAAATATTTTCAGAATATACCTCAGGCGAGATAGATGATGAGCGGTGAGCATGAGCAGAAGCAGGCCTACGAGTATAGTAGAATGGTAGTGGTGAAACAGGCACCGTGACAGGAGGTGTAGGAGATGATAATGGTTATGGTGGTGGTGGTGGTGGCATGTATATGGGCTCGGGCGTGTTAGAGGGAACCAACTGATCACCTGTGGACGCGAAATACATAATGGATTCAAAAAAGGTGACATCAACACTGACGAAATACCTCCTTCGCAATGGATCATAACACTTGTACCCCTTCTGAGTTCTGGAGTACCCGACAAAGATACACTTGACATCCCTAGGAGAGAGCTTATCAGTCTCAGAAGACAACTTGTGAACAAAGGCAACCGAGCCAAACACACGAGGAGTAAGAGAGAACAACTCTTTCAGGGAAAATAAAAGAGAATGGGGTCTTCTCACCTAAGACAGATGACGACATTCGATTAATAAGGTAGCATGCGGTAAGAACAACATCACCCCAGAAAGAATGTAGAGCATTACATTGTATAAGAAGCGACCCGGTAACATCGAGTAAATGACGATGTTTCCTTTCAGCAACCCCATTCTGCTGGGAAGTATAGGCACGGGATGTTTGGTGGATAATCCCTTAAGATGAGAAATAATTGGTTAACGTATGAGTACAGAATTCCAGGGCATTGTCACTTCTCACAATTTTAACGTTTTAACGGATGCAGAAAAAAATTACGAACTTCATTGATGAAATTTATGATAATATTTTCCGCTTCAGATTTATTCTTTAACAGAAATACCCATGATACATGAGAGAAATCATCCACAATAACTATATAAAACATGTGTCCCTGATGATCAGGAACACGACTAGGACCCCAGATATCGACATGAAATAACTCGAACTTGGAGGTACTACTCCGACACTGATGACTGGGAAAAGTAGACCGGTGATGTTTTCCCAACTGACAGGCCTCACGTTGAATAGACGTATGAGGTGAAACCTGAGGTAACACATGATGCAGCTTCTGAAATGGGAGATGTCCAAAGCGCATGTGCCACAGTAATGGGGAGATGGACCCAACAGGTAGAGATGAGGTTCCGGCATAGGGAGTCCTACTGAGGCGATAGAGGCCGCCTTGCTTATAGCCATGCCCAATCACGTTGCCCGTAAGGATGTCCTGAAAAACAAGAGAGGATGGATAAAAAATTGCTCGGCAATGTAAATCTTTTGTAAGTTGGCTAATGGATAACAAATTCATTGAATAATCAGGTGCATGTAACACATTCTTGAGATGCATGGATGGAGTCAATCTAATCTCCCCCTGACCAGTAATCGGGGAATGTGTTTCATTAGCAATAACCACTGTTCGACCTCGGGGAACCTGTCTGTATCCTGTAAGTAGACCTTGATCACCACACAGATGATGTGTGGCTCCAGAGTCCATAATCCGCTCTAAGGTATCTGATCCACTACTGCTAGTGAATGCATAGGTGCTACATGATGTACTGGTGGATGCAGATGCGGCAACGTCGGTGTGACTCTCAGAAGTAGATGCTGATGCAGCTGGACCAGATGGAGTAATGATGCCCCTCAGACGGGCTACAAGATCATCAAAGCACTGATCCATAGATGACGCAGATGGGGGCTCAATCTGTTCAGCGACTCATGCAGACGCTGGAAAACCATGCTAGAATAGCATGTGTCCTCGGTGTGTCCAGAACGATGGCAAAAGGTACATGATGGCCGCGTACGACCTCCTCTACCGTGAGGTCCACGGCCACGGAACTGATGATGATGTCCTCGATCTCGATTTGCTGCCATGGATGAGGCTGTTGGATTCGTAGCAGATGAGGGAACACTAATGCGACTCAGCCTATGAAATGCCTCCTCCATAGGAGGAATAGTAGAGTCCGCCAGGATCTGGGACCGTGCTTCCTCATATTCTGGATCAGGCAGCGAGAAAAACACCTACCATAGTAGCATTCCGGTAGGTCTTCTGTTGCTCTGGAGTGGCTGTCAGAGGCATGAAGCTATAAAGCTTCTCAAACATCCCTCGTAGAGATGTGTACAGCGAGTGCAGGGGCCGTCCATTCTGCTTGATAGTAAATATGTCATGCTGGAGTTGCAGAATCTTCGTCTCATTCTTTGCCTAAGAGTATGTAGCAGCCAGAATATCCAACATTGCTTTGGCGGTGGGCTGATGAAGAATATCATTGGCAATCTTAATTGCCAGGGTTCCAGATAACCAAACCTTGGCATATGCATCATCTGCCTTCCATGAGGCATTGACCCCAGTCTTCTCAGTAGGCTCTTTTCAGTAAGAATGTGTTTCTTACCGGTTGACTTCATCATACTCATGAACTGCATTGCCCGCAGTTCGTAGTTTGAACCATCCATCTTCACAATCGGCGCTGGACCTCTGAAGGCGCCTATAGATGGGATATCTGCCTTGCTTTCTGACATAGTGATAATGGAAGACTGGGTAGAAAACTGGAGATACGATCGTCTACACGGACATTAACGGGTTTAGTTGCATGTGTAGACTCAAGCAACCAAACCCATTACTTTGGAGAAGCGCGAGCTTGACTTAGGGTTTTACGGAAGTCAAGACCTTTAGACGATCACGTGCAGGAAAGGCACGCTGGGCACGTGAAGATCACACGCATGAATCACGCGCGCAGGAGACGTGCACAACACATACCATGTTGGGAAAATAAGAGAACTTGTTTATTCCATCCGCCCTAGGCTCTCTTATATAGGAGAGTAGCCTATGGGTAAAATACATAAGGAGTCCAACAGAAAATAAAAATATAAGAAAAGTACAGAAGTGAATAATCTATCTCTACATTCTATTATAGCCATTTCATTCTTAAATTTAAAATAATGACTAAATTTGATTAATCACCTGACTATCGATTAATACTTTATTGGTGATCCGTTGTAAGCAACCGTAGCAAAATTCCTTAAATCCCTCGTTTATTTGTACACAGGGATGTTTACACGAGGTTTTCCAAGTTTTTCCATTAACAATTATGCCCTAACTAAACCCACACCAGTGGTCTGTTGGTAGTGCAGTGTACCTACCACCCAAAAGGCCATGGTTCAAATCTTGGGGCGGACACCTATGCTTGTTTCCTCTTGTTTCAAAATTTTTTATACCCCTTACTTTTTGGTAATTACACTTGTACCCATATATTCTTACAAAAGTCATAGTATTACCCTTCCGTTAATATAATATGGACACAAAAAGGGTACTAATGTAAATTTTGTAAAATTATAGGTGATTTTGTAAGAATATAGGCGCACAATTGTAATTACAAAGAAGTTAAGGGCATAATTATTATTGGAAAAACTTCCAAAAAGGGTACTAATGTAAATTTTGTAAAATTATAGGTGATTTTGTAAGAATATAGGCGCACAATTGTAATTACAAAGAAGTTAAGGTCATAATTATTATTGGAAAAACTTTGAAGGGCATACACATAAAAGTCCCTTATACATATGCAACTCATGTTTTGATTTTCTAACTTTTATAATATATTCATGTATTTTATAATTTATTCGTAAAGATATGGTTTATATAAGATCGGTAAATGAGAAGCTTGAGTTCTAGAGACATAAATTAGAGACTAAGGATTTCGTATAAATATGGCTAAGATTGAATATATGGAGTGCACTTTTGATGGAAGCAATGATGAAGGAATTTATGTGAAGATTGGTGACTAGGGTTGTAAAAGTCGACCGATTGGCCCGATTAGTAGGTCCGACTAGTCTAGTTAGTGGGGTGGCCGACCGAGTACCGACTAATTCCAACTAGGTACACTAGTCGATCAATTTTTTGCTTGGAGATACCATATTCTTATATGTTTTGCTTTTTTTATAAGCAAACTTATTAT
The DNA here is from genome assembly GCA_037367405.1 of Ottelia alismoides. Taxonomy (NCBI): domain Eukaryota; kingdom Viridiplantae; phylum Streptophyta; class Magnoliopsida; order Alismatales; family Hydrocharitaceae; genus Ottelia; species Ottelia alismoides. The sequence continues at coordinate 44,553 of JAZKJV010011853.1, forward strand.
AACATGCTTATTGTTTTATTTAAATTCAATTACTTTTTTATTTTATTATGATACTATAAAAATGTACAAAATCTATGTAAATATATGTACAAAAATGAGTTAATATTTAAAATAATCATAAAATTCAAAGCGAGTTAAAATTCGACTAAATCCGATTAGTTGTCCGACTGCCGCTTAATCCTTAGTCAGTGACTCAACCGACCGAGTACCGACCACCGACTTTTTTTTTCAAAGTCTGCAAGGGAGGGGGAAACACTCGGTGGTGTCCGCCCCTTCAAAATTTTGTTGATAACCAAAAGTAAAGTTACATAAGGATAACGCTACAACACCCCAAAAAACGAAAGCAACACTGATAAGAAAATTATAACACCCAGTCGTCCACCAACCTTTTTGCCAACAACCCCACATTTTCCTTATAGAACCTATGACCCGAGAACAACAGGTCATTTCTCCCCCTCCAAATCGCCCAGAGAACAGCGAAGGGAAGCAGCCGATCATGCCTAGGTCTGTCCCTATTATTGTGAATCGAGTTCCAAAAAGCCTGGAAATCATCAACGCGGCACCACGCCACATCCGCCTCAAGCCAAACCTGCGCTACCACGGGACAGGATAACAAGAGACGCTCCACCGTCTCAATGTCGCAATCACAAAGAAGGCATCTGTTCGCAATCACACCCAGGAGTCTGACGCAGCGGTCACGCGTCATCAATTTCTTTCTCCGAAGAAGCCATAAGAAGAATCCTATTCTCTCAGGAGGCTTTGGATCCCAAATAGATTTACAGTCCCTGTTCAACAGCTCCGAATTTGCCGGCGGTGGTCTGGAAATTGCCCCATAAGCCCCCCTGACCGAGAAAGAGCCGCTCTTCCAGCACCAATGATCTCTACCTGCAGATGGAGCCCCAACCTCCCGCAAAGCGTCAAGCAAAACCAAAAAATCCTCAAGTCTTTGGTCCGAGAAATATGCGGAGAAAGTAGGCCACCAGGAGCCGTCCACCCAACAGTCCGTGACCGAGCAATACTTGTTGTCCGCCAAGGCATATAGCCGTGGGAAGCGAGAGCAGAGGGCCCCCGCCCCAGTCCAATTGTCTTCCCAAAATAAGAAGTTGTCCCCTCTCCCACAGACCGGTCTGAAGAGCTCAAGATTTGACACGTAAGATTTCAACACCCCCCTCCAAAAAGGCATCAAGGAAGCCTGATTAGAGGGCTGCCGATGGGGCGCGCCCTTCACACCATAGATGCTGCGATCACCATGCAAACAAAATCCTCTCCCGGACCCCAGATCCTACTTGCCCATTTAAGGAGAAACGCCTCATTCATCTGCTCCAGAGATTTGACCCCCAACTCCCCCTGGTCTTTGCGACACGCGACATCCTCCCAGCCTACAAGATGGATCCCCCCACGACCACCGGAGTTGTTTCCCCTTAAGAACGTTCGCATCCTCTTCTCCAACCTCTCACGAATTCCCTTTGGGATCTTGCGATTAGCCATAAAATATGTTGGAATGGAAGAGAGCACAGCCTTGAGAAGAACCAATCTGCCCCCTTCGACAAGATAGCAGCTCTCCACCCCGCCAATCGCGTCTCCACTTTCTCTACCACCCTCAGCTAGTCACGCAGCCTTGTCCTCCCCAGCGCCAGCGGCATGCCCAGGTACTCAAGAGGCAGAGAGACCTGAACAGACGCCAAGGCCAAAGCCAGCCCATCAGCCATCTGCTCCGCAGGACCAAACGGGACGAAAGAAGATTTGTTGTCATTTTTGCGCAGTCCCGACATCTCCGAGTAGATCTCCAATGCCGTAGCCATACCAGTGGCCGCCTCGGTACCCCTCTCAATGAGGAAGAGGGTGTCATCCGCATACTGGATGAGCGGGACCTGAAGCCCCTCCCTACAATAGCCAAAAGTGAAACCATGGCCGACCACCCCCGCCACCATATCTGCCAGCACATCAGCCGCAAGTATGGACAACATTGGCGCGAGAGGGCAACCCTGCCGTATCCCCCTACGAGGTTGAGTCCAGCCCCCTCCGGCTTACCATTGATCAAGATCGAAAGAGAGGCCGTGGTGACACAGCGCCTCATCCACGAAATCCATACTTCCGGGAAGCCCAAACGATGTAATACCGACCACAGGAATCTCCAATCAAGGTTATCATACGCCTTCGCAAAGTCAACCTTCCAGAGGACACCGCTCGCGCCCCGCCTCCGCCAATCCGCAACAATCTCAGAAGCAAGAGTGGTGCAATCAGAGATCTGACGACCAGGAACAAAAGCAGATTGCGCTGGGGAAACCAAACACCCAAGTATTCCATTAAGCCTCCTCGCAAGCACCTTCGCCGTGATTAGATAAATTGCATTAGAAATGGCAATGGGGCGAAAATCCCCGACGATGGACGGAGCGGAGCACTTGGGGATAAGAACCACGAGAGCCTGGTTGATACGATCAAAGCCCCTATTTTCCTGACAAAATTCCGACACCACCTCAAGCACGTCATGACAAACGAGGTCCCAAAAGTCCCTGTAAAAGGCGATAGGGAAGCCATCAGGGCCAGGTGCTGCATCAGCATTGAGATCCCAAACAACATCCTTAATCTCCTCAAGGGTAACACTACGGATAAGGGCATTGTGGTGGTGAGACTCCACCGATCTAGAATTCCGACCCAACCATTTCCAACGTCTGGGCGCAGTTGTAGAAGTAGCCTCTCTGAAGTGGTTTGCAATTGCTATGCCCATGTTTTGGTTCCCCTCCACCCGGACCCCATCCACAACAATGGAGTGTAAGGCGTTGGATCTGCGTCAACCGCTAGCGATACGATGGAATTTGCCGTATTCGCGTCTCCCTCCCGCAACCAAGAGCTCCTCGATCTCTTTCTCCACTCCGTGGCCCTCTTCTTATCCTCCAAAGCAATCGTCTTCTGCGCCGCCGACCGCGACTCCAACTCCGACTGCGTAAGAGCCCTAGCGTCCTCCAAACCATCAAGCATTCGAACCTCATCCTCGGCAGCCTTCCTAGCTGCGTATCTAGCAGCCCTAGTTTCTCTTTTGAACTTCGCCAATGTGGCTCGTAAGCTGGAGAGCTTCTGATCAAACCGAAAGGCGGCGGAGCCCGAGGCATCCACCTCCCCCCAATGCGAGGAAACCGCCTCCTTGAATCCATCCTCCAGCAACCAGCATTTCTCGTACCTGAAGATCCCCCGCTGGGCAGGAGCTGACCCCGAGCACCACAAGATAGGCATATGATCCGAGTACGAACGTGGCTTCGACGTCACCGTCGCCAAAGGAAAGACATCCAACATCTCATTGGAGACAAAGAATCGGTCAAGATGCGAGTGCGACATGGAGCTTCGCCAGGTGTAAGCGACATCTCCGACATCCATCAAGACCAGCCCAAGCAGGTCAACCGTGTCAGCAAAATCCGAGGAGCCCAAGTTCTGGCCCCCCCTCCCCCCCGGTCTGTCCGTGGTTAAGAGGGTGATGTTGAAATCACCGCCCATCACCCACGGCGTCCTCCCCACCACCCTACCAGCCTCCAACAAATCTTCCCACAACTCACCCCGCAACCCACCATCACAAGGCCCATACACACTTGAAACCGCCAAAAGATCAATCGGGGACGTACCAGCCAAGACCACCGTCAGGACATGCTTGCCGCGCGTGACCGAGACGAAAGACCACGACAGCGATCGCCACGCCACACGGAGCCCTCCCGAAGAACCTGAAGCATCCAACGTTCTGAAATGATCAAGACCACCCGCACCCCACGCCTTCCAGGTGGCCTCCGACACGGATTGAAGTTTTGTTTCCTGGAGCATTACAATGTCGCAATTCCATTCATTGAATCTTAATCCCATTGCTTTCCGCTTATCTGGATCCCCAAGCCCACGGACATTCCACGACAGAAGTTTCATTTGCGAACGACAGACTTCCCCTGCAGCATCGCAACACCGGCAGCCTTCGCCACAGCAAGCTTGAACGAAGAGCACGGGGGTGCCTCTGGTCTTGGAGTTCTGGCCTTGCTTCTCCTTCTGTACCTCTTCCCGCTCCTTCTGTCACCAACTCCGGTCTCCGCAGCAGAAGGGGTCACAGCTTCATCTTCACGGTTCTCATCGTGGATAATGACCGAGGTGGAAACAACCGTTATGGGGGACAACAAAGGCCGAGGGCTACCAACATCGAAGAGGTTGTCGCGGGTAGGTAGAGAAAGCATCTATGGGGCACCCAAAAAGAAATCGCGTAAGGTCAATGAGGGGCCAAGGTGCTTTGGAAGGCCCGAAAGAGCCGAAGCCCGAGCAGTCTTGAGAGGGTCTGAGAGCAGCCAAAGAGTATCCGGATCCGACTTAAACCAAGAGGGAGAACCTTCTTCCAAAAGTGAGCCCGGATCCGATAGATCGAACCCCGTACCCGGGAGCACGTTCACCTCCGCAATAAACTTCTCCTTGGGGTTATCAAAAGATCTCTCCTCTACGTCACCGAGCAAAGAGAATATACCTGGCGCCAGATACGTCTGTGAAGGGTGATTCTCGAAACGCCACGTGCCAGCAAACAACGTGGCCCTTCCTTTGCATGGGCTTCTTGGGAAACCAACCGCCAACGTCGAACGCGAAGCAACCCCTGGCTTTTCGGCTTTCGCCGACTTCGTAAGCATCACCGGCATCGGAACCATCGGCGGAGGCGGAGGAACATCAACAGCAACCTCAATGACGAAGGAGAAGCATCCCACGTCCAGCTCCAGGAACTCGCTCCGCCCCCGATCTGATCCAGGAAAGACTTGGGGCATTCAAGAAGGATCTTCATTTCATTCGCCGCCGATCCCAGTCGGAGGCCATCATCAAGGATTTCCCGGACAAAACCCCAACGGCTCAAAGCCCGCCACAAGCAAGAAGTTGAGCGGGAGAGGAAGGGGACACCCTTAACCGTGGCCAAGCAAATCTCCATCTCCGTACATGACCCATCCATGTATCTTAGAGGTTTCCATACAACATTAGCAACGTCCCCGTTTCGAAACAAACGCTCCCTCTGAGGCTCCGTTAAACCACGAACACATCACGTTTTATCGTCCAGCAACACGACGTCTCCCATGAAATGCGGGCTGAAGAAGCCCTCCAAATGCGATGAGACCATGTCCAAATCAATAGAGTTCCTTAGCGCGTGACCGATCGCTTCTAAACGCACTGAATTGCGCAGGTTCCCCGATCTCTTGGTCATCCATCGGACTCCGCCATAGCTTGACGTATCAACAGCGGTCCTTGCACCCCCATGACATGTCGCAACACTCCCCGAAGAAGACTTCTGAACCGCTTCCGCATACGTCGCTCCCCCTTGCACCACGTGAGAACGACTTGACGTGGAGCCAACGACGAAGACAATCTGCATGGCTGTCGGCTTCACCTCCTTGATGGACCTAGACGACCAGCAGGAAGCTTGCCGATGCCCCACACGACCGCAAGAGTAGCAGCGCGGTGGTAGACGGCAGAAAGACGCGCCATGGCCCCTCTCCCCGCAGCGAAAGCATCGACGGCCCGGTTTCTTGTGGGAAACGAACTTCCACTCGCCATCTCTTGCAATACCGCCCTCCCTCTGCATGCGACCATCCTGCCAAGCAACCTCCCCTCCATGGAGAATCTTCTTGCCCTTGTCCAGCGGCTGATAGCCCCTTCCGCCTTCTTCCCTCTGCACTCCTCCTTCCACAGTCCCCCCAACTTCCTCCCAAACCCCATCCCTCTCGCTGAGCACTTGTGCATAGGAATCTCCTCCCCCAGCAGCATTCGACAACGGACCCCCCAGACGAGGACCGTTCTTGCTTTTGAGCATCTCGCCGCCCTTCGCTTCTCCTTTAGAAAACGCCTTCGCAGACGCGTCCTCGATCGCCTTCTCCGTCGCCTTCTCCCCGACTACCGACTTTTACAACCTTGTTGGTGACGATAACATTCCGAAGAAAGATTCTTTTAGGTATTTGGGATCTATTTTGCAACACGATGAGGAAATTGATGGAGATGTTAGTCATAGAATAAATGCAGGTTGGATAAAGTGGAGAGGAGCCTCTATTATTCTATGTGATAAAAAATTCCTTTGAAAATCAAAGGAAAGATTTACACAGCAGCTGTGAGACCTACTATGCTCTATGGATCTGAATGTTGGCCTGCTAACCATAGACATGTGCAGAGAATGACAGTAGCAGAAATGAAAATGCTAAGGCAGATACACGTAAAGATTGGATTTAGAATGATGCAATCAAAAGAAAAGTTAGTGTAGCTCCGATCAAGGATAAGATGCAAGAAAACCGCTTAAGGTGGTTTGACCATTTGTAAAGAAGGTCGGTTGATGCACCACTTGGGAGATGCGAGTTTTGAGATGTTGTGCCGGCTAAGAGAGGTCGAGGAAGACCTAAGAAGTGTTGGAATGAGACTATCCGAAGGGATCTTATTTTTTTGGATCTATGTTTGAGAATGACCTAAGATACATTGCCATGTAGCGACCTTACTTAACGTGGGAAAATACTTTGTTGTTGTTACGAAAACGTATAGATTACAAATAATAAATAGATGAAGTTAAACATAGATAAATTACACCTATGTGTTATATATATATTTTATTTTTATTTTGATATATTTTTATCGAAAGTTCATAATTTATTTAGAAATTTAAAATCGAAATAAAATTAGTATGAATTCTGTATAAAATTTAATAATTCACAGAAATTAGTGAACTAAGATGTATTACCGAAGCTAGGGTCTTGGTTTTCTCTACGCTTATTTTAATGGAATTATTGGTATGTATTCTGTGTGTTATTTGGTGTAAATTAGGGGGTACAATTAAAATAAGATCAATTTGATGTGTATAAAATATTTATAAGTGTTTGATAGCGAATTACATGTAGAAAGTTAGGATTTTAGTGTAAGTGAACTTTGTTTCCTTTGAATTTGTTTTTTTCATATAAATTATTATAACTTAAAATTTGGTATTTTTTTCATACAATGTAATTTTGGTAAATTTTGTTCTTGGTTGTTGTATTTTTTATATTGTAGAACATATAATTAAATTCTTTATCCTTTTGTCAGAATTTCTTTTTTGTACTTTTTGTATGGTTTTTTAGGGTTTGAAACATGCAAGTTATCTTTTTATATATATTTTGATAACAATTCGATGTTTTGTCTTGTTTACAAGCATTTTGCTCGGGTTTGAGCTGTATTTAGGTGAATTAAGCTGATGAGTTTTGTACTCAGCACACAACGATGCCCATTTTTTAAGGAAAGGGGACCGTATGATGTTTCCCAAGGCATACCTCAAAATTAAGGTATTTAACAAAGACAGTGTTGTGAGGGTTTTTGGAAGTGAATATACCCCAAGATGACAATGCCGCTTTACATGATTTTTAGAGATTGATCAAGCAACGACAAAAGAAAAGGAGATATCCAGGTATTAGATACTAGAGACCACTCTTTTCATACTCCCCATGAACAATCTAACTGCCATTATGTCCTGAAATTACAATGAATCTTGACAAATATAACCTTGCAATGGAGCTATCTGCATAATCGGTAAACTGATATTAAGTTCATAGGAAACTGGGGGTGCACAGAGAGCACTAGACAATAGAAAATCATCATAAAAGGTAAGGCTTCTAACATAAATGACATGCGAGAATGAGCCATTGGCCAATCTGATAGAGGAACTAGTATTAGATGGATGAGATAAAGAGAGTGAACTATATTCTTTAGTTAAATGATTAGAAGTAATCAATAATATAATACTGTGGTTTAGTTAGTAGCTAGATTGGTTATAATACATGTAGAAGTAGCTAAACCTGTTTCAATAGTAGAAAAAAGCCCGGTTTTCAAAATCTACATCAGATGTTCACGGTCCTTTGAAAAGGTGAACAATCTTGTTAGCACATTTCATACATTGGAGTATAGCCATCATCAATAGTATATTGAGAGTCAAGAGCAACAACGACCTGATTGATAATAAGAGGGTTTTATTTCGATTATTATATGAGAAGTGATCGGTTTCTTCATAATTAGTATAAGGAGGATGAATGCAAGCACGACCACATCCTGAGTTATGACCATGGCCTCGTTCACTAGAGTAACCTCTACATCCATCAGGGGTCAGTAGTGTAGAAATCTCAAAATGTAGCAGTACCGGCCACATGCGAGATCAAGTTTTTATAGACGACTACAAATAACTCCAAGTGATGGAACACCATGCACGTAATGAAAACGACCCTTTGCTACATGTTTGTGGGAGTTTAGACTGGTTAGAAATATGTTAGCCTACTGTTGTGCTCTCTTCTGAATATGTTTATTGCGTTTTGTGTGCTTTACTGAGAAATTAGGGCTCAACATCTTGGTCTAAGAGGGTCTTCACTGCGAGAGGAATGTGTTAATAGCACGATTACATATTAATTGTAGTATTGTTTGCTGATAACACACTTTATAAGTAGATATAGCACTATAGATTTCATGACAAGTTCACTCCAAGTATGATGCTCAAAAGAACAATATTACGGAGAATTAACAAGGACAATAAAGCCATAGTCAATGGACAAGCTGAAACCCGTGGACAAAGAAATGAAAGAAGATATAAAACTTTTGTAATAGGCATATATAAAAAGTCTTATATATATGCGTGTGTATCGTGTAGGCATATCAGGTCCAAGCATCATGATCGATCAACCTTCCTGATCTGATCGATCAACTGCCTGTGATTGACCACCCTATTTGACCTGATCGACCATCACTGATCGATCAACCTACTTGACCTGACCGGCCATCACTGATCGATAAACTCACTTGACCTGGTCGATCACCCCTGATCAACCAACCACTTTTATAATTTGATCAAATTTCGAATTCAAACTGCCAACATCTCTTTTATGATCGATCAACTTGATCTACATGATCAATCAACATGATATAATCGATCACCTTGTTTGCATGATCTTTCATAGTTATCAAATCTTATTGATTTCTTTCCAGATTTGTTTCCAATGACTATATCTTTGAATGAACGTCCCCCTCCGGTATAAATAGATCCTTGTACCTCTGTTTTAAACATACTTCTCAATTCTTTCCCTCTAACCTCTCTCAAAGTTCTACTCGAGGCAATATCTCTCGATCTCTACTTCAAGATCACATTTTAAGAGCCAGTCGTCTACATGCTCGGTTCCAATTCCTTTTTTATAATATAGCATGCATTTCTTAGCCTTATTATTCTCATTTCCTAATTGTATTTGAGACTTTATAGTTTGTTGTGATATTTAATTTAATGTGTACTGTAACACTTTGGTGTTTAATCCAAGATTTACAAAGAACTTGGTGTTTTGATCCAAGTTGTGGGAAAATCTTTGGTGTGTGATATTAAGCATTTGTAAGCGGTTGAGTTATATGTGGGGTATTAACTCGAGATGGTGGAATAGTTGATTTACTCGGTCAACTAGAAATCCTAAGTCATGGGACTTGGATCGTGGTTTATACCCAGTGGGTTTCCACACTAAAATCTTTGTCTCTTGTCGTTGTTTTTGTTTGTAGCTTGCTTGCTATGTTTGTAGTTATTATTATCTCTAATATCTATTTGTTGGCTATACCATTTTTTTAGCGATGCAGAGGAACTCAAAATGTAGTAGGGTTGATGGAATATAGCAAGCTCCTCAAAGAACACAACCATGATTATATAATATTGGATACGTATCATATCTCCCTAACTAGATGACCAAATCCTCATATAGATGTATACTAGTTTTGATTTAGTCGTATGTTGCAAAATATGAGCAAGGTTGTACATGATCCTCCATACTGTCTTCATGGTGTCATTTTTTTTGAGAAGAAAGAAGGTGCATCCCTGAGATGGGGCTCACCTCAAAAATTCATCTTTATGATGTCCTTATTGAGAAGATCTGCGGCAATAGACGACCTGGCACTAGTGGTGTGCCAATTCATAACATGATAGTTGTTATGTTCCCATGCATCAAATCACGTGTCATCCCCCCTTTAGTTTGATAAAGGTGCCCTGGATAACAATAAAAGAAACAGAGACAAGGGGTCTTTGACGATGTTGCTATGGATGTTCACAAATATGATTCAAGATTGAAAGCCAAGAGAAGCGCAGAATCTACAATCATGAGTTATTGACTTATGACATGCGGATCTAGAGGATGTTCATGTGCTTGTCATTGAAAATGAAATTTCAAAAGACATGCGTTGCATACATTAAATTTGCAAAATCTAAGTAGAGTTTGGTCAAACAAGGATGTATCTTGGCTGATCTATTTTAAGGAATACGGTCATGTTGGCCTGAGATTCTACAAATAAGGACATTGATTTGATGATCTAAAAACGACTCATACATTTGGAAAAGCAGTTGGGGAAGGTATGGTGCATTTGAAAGAAACTATTAAACATGATTTGCTTACTTGGGTCAGAGTTGTGTCTAATTACAGACTGGATAGGTAGTAATGATGTTGAAGAATCCATGTAGCAAATCCCTAATTAATGTATGCGCGTGTTTAGTTTGGTCTTTGGTTTTTGTGAAGAATCCATACTTTTCGTTTTTCTCTGGGAAGTTGTCTTGCAGCAGGCTGGCTTCCTTGCCAGTGGTGTTCCTAATTGGTGTCTTAGACGTAAGGTTCAAAACCTTGGGCACTAGGATAAAACTGTGCATGCCAAAGTACACAACAATGAAACCTTTTGTTAATTTGAGCATCAATAAACCTACACTACTATTGGCCGAATATCTCCCTATCGAACAACTTAATTTTTACAAGGATTGTGGGTTTCATATATAAGAAATAAACAATATGTTCAATATTTACGAGCCAAGAGCTGGAAATATTACCGATGCTTGCACAATAGTTTACGCTATTTGAAGTTCCTTTATGTCAAATATACCATCGGTGCTTGACTGGGATTAATCAAGCATGTTTAGCTCTTAATTTAACGTGCAAAAAGTCTCAAGTTCTTAGCCAGCATGCTGCTAGTCAGGAGTTGGACTTCTTTTAGGTGTTCGAATAGCATGGCAAAGAAACAGAGTTAGCGTGCCCACGAGATGAATAACATGGCAAATGACCACAAAAGTGATTGATAATCTCATCCTATCTTTTTTTGAAAAGCCACAACCTCATCCTATAACATCTCTTCAGACTTCATAAGCTGGATGATATATAGACCTCCCTAAAAAAGGGTAATCCTTAGAGGTCCAATTATATGCAATATCTCAACAAATAAATGCATCTTTGTACAAAGCAACCATATTATATTGGCACGAATCTGGAAGGGGAACCAAAATCCCGAGTTTATGCATCTTATTGCTGTGAAAAACAAATGTTTTTTTTTTGTATTCAGCCATCCTTTTTAGCATGTACTGGATTCATTCTTTGATAAGGTGGAAGCTTGATGGAAAGATCTCTTCTCCATTCCTCGGGTTTCTCATTGACATGAAAAGTTTGTTTGCAAAACACGAAAGCTCTGGAAGAAAATAACCTTATTTCATGTCTGTTTCCCTACCGCTCTAACTTGTTGCTGTCACAGATTGCACGGCACATACTAATCCACTAGTGCTAAGATGTTTACTTAGTTGCTTGACTTGATGCATGAACATTAATTTGCACTTGTCTGTTGTGTATGCAATTAGTGCGGTGGTAATTTCATTGCCATTATTTGGAAAATTTCAATTTGTGCCCTGATCTGTGATGGAATTTTCATTTTCATTATTTATGCTTATTTTGTGTGTATAGACAGGGGCCACGTTTTCTCAGCAGAATGTCCAAATATGACATACAGAGAGAATTAGAGGCTGCACGAAAAGAATATTTGGAGCAAACTATTTTGCCACGGGTCATAGAGACGGAGGAGTCTGAACTTTTTGCAAATCATGATACACGGCGCCTTATTATGAACATAAAGAACGCTTTCAAGGTATCTCGGGACTTGCAACAGAATCTTGAAGCTAGTGTAAGAAGAAAATATAGAAGATCTGGAGATGAAAAACGTTTTTTTGTGAAGACACCTGATGAAGAGGTTGTGAAGGGATTTCCGGAGGCTGAACTGAAGTGGGCATTTGGTAAGAGGGAAGTAGTCGTTCCCAAGGCTATTCGTCTTCAACTGCTGCATGGATGGAAGAAGTGGCGTGAGGAAGCGAAGGCCAGTTTGAAAAAGAGATTGATTGAGAATAGTGAGCATGGTAAAGATTACATGCGGAAAAGGCAGGTAGCTCCGTCAGGCCCTGCTTTCTGAATGTCTTAATTGCCAAATATTCCACCCTATATAATAATCAATGTCTTGATCTTGGCTATTAGTTTAAGACCGCTTTACTAGTGCTCATATCTAGAATTGCACTGGCCATGCTTGTGCATCATCATGTTGAATAGCATGGTGGGTTGTGCACTTCTGTGATACTAAAGGTCATTTCTTCTAAAAAAGAAATTCAGAGGAGATGATCTGATATTGAAACTTGCATTTTTTATGCATTTGTTTTCTGGTGCCGACAAAATGCCATAATTTTGAAAAATTTATGGCTACTATGTCTTGATAAATACCAGGCGTCTCATATTTACAATCTTGGCAAATTAATCAGGATGCCTAATTTAAATTTTCTATGTAGGAAAACATTCTCATGGACCGAGATAGATTGGTGGCAAAGACATGGTACAATGATGAAAGGAAGAGATGGGAGATAGATCCTGTAGCTGTTCCTTTTGCTATTTCCAAGAAACTGGTCGAGCATGCCCGTATCAGGCACGACTGGGCTGCCATGTACATGGCCCTCAAGGGTGACGACAAAGAATATTTTGTGGACATCAAGGTCAAAGATAGGGATTTTCTATCTTCTTTTTCCTTCTGCATGTATGTATCTTCTGTAGTATTTTCATGACATGGGTTACAAAGTCTCTAAAGTTTGTTTCTTTGGGTAATTGAATAGGAATTCGATCTTCTGTTTGAAGACTTTGGAGGGTTTGATGGGCTCTATATGAAATTGTTGGCATCTGGAACTCCAACATCAGTCCACTTTATGTGGATCTCTTTTTCAGAAATGGATTTGAACCAGCAGCTTCGCTTATTGATAAAATTATCATATCAGTCTGTTGTTGGACTCTGGAAGTCTGGGATTGTTTCGCATATGAGGCAACGTGTTTTCACTTGGATAAAGAATATTAATGATGACTTGATGGTCATGATCGTCTTCCCCTTGGTGGAGTTTCTTGTTCCTATGCCGGTAGGAGTCTGGATCAACTTTCTTTCTTATTTTAGTCTACTAAATATGTTAAATTATTTATCAAACTGATGACATTCATTGACATGCTACCCCTATTCTATGTTTTTTTACTGTTTCAGGTAAGAATGAGTTTGGGCATGGCATGGCCTGAAGAAGTTGATCAATTTGTTGGTTCAACATGGTATTTGAAATGGCAATCTGAGGCCGAAATCAATTTTAAAGCCAGGAAGAGGGATGGCATAACGTGGTATTTTTGGTTCCTTGTTAGAAGCATTGCTTACGGTTATGTGTTGTTCCATGTGATTCGGTTTATGAGGCGAAGGATTCCAAGCTTACTTGGCTATGGACCGTATAGAATAGACCCGAACTTACGAAAATTGCGGAGAGTGGTGGGTTCCTCAATCTTATAGTTTTTAGTTTGTGTATATCACTTTTTTATACTAAATATTATGTCCTTTACTATATATTTGCATTTCTGTTTACCATATTCTTAATTGCATACATCTACTATTGTCACCTTTCTTCTCTGGAAGCATGATGATTGTTTATATTTTTTGATAGAATTGCTTTAATTTAATTGCTTCATGATATAGTCATGGCCATGACGAATAGGAGTTTAATTTATCTGTGATTTATTATTATTAATATTGTTGTTATAAGGTTTAGTTGTTGTAGTGTACAAAGGTTGCAGTTTGATGTATTTTATATTAATGGTTGCTTAGATTTATTGGGTTCACTCTCTATATAAAGCAAATGGGCAGACTTTCAGTGATTTGTGAAACCTTGGCCTTATTTTCTCCTTGGATTTATCATCTCCTTCAATTCTCCATTGTCACTCTTAACTCTATTTCTTCTCACATCTCTTGCAGCTTGGCTTGCTACTATTATCATCTCTTATATCCTCCTTCCCAATTTTGATATATTTTATGTGAATACCTTCCTTCTTTACCCCCATTTTCTTCTTCCTTGTACCAAAATTCTTCATCGAACTCTTGTTGCACTACTCTAATAAATGTGACAAGGTGATGCAAGCACCGATTAGGGATTTGATAAATTAGGGATTGTGGAGGCATTTTCTTTTAATATTGGGTCCATCTTTATTTTGGTTTAAATAATATGAGATCAGTTTAAGATCTCAAAGTTTCTTCATTGAGCGGATCATGCGGTAATGAGCTGTCTTTGTTGTGGTTATTCGAAGGATGATTTATCATTGCCTATTCTTCAGTATGCAAGTGATACTATTATTCTTGCGGAGGGTGGTACAGAGAGCTGTAGCCTGCAGGGGTATCTCTGTGGTCGTGGGTTTATTTGGTTTTGTATTTGGACCACAACTAAACATGGGCAAGCCGAACTTTGTTCCTTTCAGCCTGCGTGAAGGAGAGATTTCAGTGTGTACGAGCTGATTGAGATCACCCCATGTGTATTTACCATTGCGAATGCATGTGTCTGCCTTTTGTCGGTTGGAGGTTGCAGCAAACTGATTGGCTACCTTTGATTGGGAATATAGAGAAGCGGCTCACTGGATGGAAATCCACATGCTTATCTAGAGGCAAAATATTGGTGCCGTTGAAGCCAATCCTTTCGGTTATTCTTGTTTTTTTCCTCTCTTCCAGACTTCTCCCCACTAGTTGACTAGAGGACCATTATTTTGTCCAAGATTGATGGGGAACTTGGTCTCCGTAGCTTGTTAGAGATGAAAAATGCCTTATTACGCAATCAGATCATCCACACCTTAGGTGATCGTGGTAATCTGGTGTGCTCTTTGATCCGAAAGATCTGTGGACATCTTTTCCTCTGAGGGGATGTAGGGAGTGTTAGTGCACTGGAAGGGGTTCTGTTCGATGTTGTATGATATCTGCCTGTTACTACTATCGATTTTGGGAGATGGGAGAGGATTTCGGTTCTAGCTTAATGATTGGATGGAAGGAGGGGTTCTTGGGATTAGATTTACGCGTCCGATGGCATTGTAGCATGACCCTGATATTTCAATGAAGGACAGTTGGGTGGTACCTTGTTTTTCCTATCGTTTTGATATGAGATTTTAAATCAACGGATGAGAAATCTTTGGAGATGTTGAAGATTTTGGAAGACCAAGAGGAACCTTCTCAGGGACATGACTGTTGGAGTTGGTATGGTGGTAGATTCTATGTTTGGAAAGTTTACAAGGCAGGGTCGGTGCCTTTTGACCCTGGTAGTTGCAGTGCTGACTGTAGGAGATTTTGGTAGTTGAAGGTACCCACGTGAGTTAAGGTACAACTCTAGCTCTTCAGAAGAGGGTGACTGTTGACGGGAGACATGATATTATGCCATTTCTAGGGCACAAATTCTACTTGTGCACGGTGCTTGGAGGCCAATGAAGATGTTTACCACCTCTTTTTCACATGTGCAATCTCTATAGATGTCTGAGCAAGTCTTGGTAACACTTTGATTAAGACTACTGTGTTCGATGATCAGAATGAGTTTGCTGGTGGACCACTGCCATCCCATTTGTCGAGTGAGCTGGACCGCATCCATCTTATCCACTTTTCGTGGGTTGAAACACTAAAAGAAAATGACCAGGAAGGGCGGCGACAAAGGTCAAGTGTGTGGCAAACTTTTGGGAGTCTATCACATCTTATTGGTGGGGCCTGGAGGGAGATAGAACCAGGATTGTGGCTGTTGTTTGGGCATATGGCTTGCGAAAAATGGGGCGATCTTCTGTCAGGTTAGATACTATGGTGAAAATCTAATTGCTCATGCAACATTACTAGCCGATAATTGGTCATGTAATTATCTTGCTTTAAAAAGCCTTGTACTTGTAACCTTGAGAATTAAGGGTTAAGTTCTTGGGCGTACACCTATACTGTGGTCATCCTTTTTCCCTTTCATTTTTAAAGATATCAAAATTGGAAAGATTGTGAAGAAGTCCCTTCTCCAAAATCTTTTCATGAAAGTCTTTAAGTTAGGAGATGCTTAACACGAATAATATATTTAAAAAGAATATTGCAATTAATCCCTTGAGTATTTTTTTTGAAAAAAAGGTGACCACGAATAAGATGTACGCCCAAAAACATTACATATTAATATGTTAAAGAACATAATTACACAGATCATGCACTTAAAAGATCTTGGCATGCTCAAAGCAATTTTCTTCACAAATCTCTCTTAATGGAAAACCATCTATTTTTGTAAACAATCATATATAGCCTAAACTAGAGCGAAGACCCAAATCCCGTCGTTATCTGAACCCCTCCTATTAGCATCAATAGACATGGGCTAAACCTCTCTAAAACCGATGTACCTGAAAAAGAAGTCCACATCCTCTAAACCATGGAAATAACGTTGACACGAGACATTTGCCTTTTTAAAGATCTTGACCCATTGGGCCCCAGTCACCACCTGTCCTTGTCTCACCAACCAATGGAAACACTTTACCAAGGATCGAAAAAATGAAAGGTGGAATTAGGAATTTTCCTTGGAATCGAGGCGAGGCGGTTTCCTTTGGAATTGAGGGCAGAGGGGACCACAGTGCATCATTCGATTTCCTTCAGATGTTACAGTGAGGACTCCTCGAAAGTCGCACTCTGCAAAGGAGATCCTTTTTCATTTGCAAGAGATTGTTTATAGATCACCATTCCTCATGTTTGATTGCTTCAGTGGCTTGTGGTGACATGATGATGATGATAGGAAGATGCCTTGGGTCCTTTTTCTTGGACTAGTTTTTGGAAGATGTTATCCCCCTGAAGCCTTTATTTCCTTGTGTGCTGGTCTCTTTGCATCATAGTTGAGGATTCTACTGGCGGTTGATGCTGGGATCTCTGGAGTTGGGTGGAGATGGCCTCATTTCAAGGATGGAGTGTTACCTCGCCATGCCAATAGGACTTTCCACGTTTCTGGTATGTTGTTCAATCACAACGACTTAACTGTATCCAAAATGTATTAGCTAGCTTTGGTAAGGTGATTGAGATTGTCTCGGATGGACTTCGGTCGTGAGATGGCATTGATGCATTGATTGTGGTTGAGGGGTGCATTGCTGGTTAAAAGTTTGATGCTGTAAATGTGGTGGGTTGAATGCCCATTCATGTACTGATGGAGGAATGCTTGCTACCTTAGTCTACTTTCGGTCTCAATCTCTTTTCTAGGCTCCCATGCGCATGAAAGCCCAAAGGAGAGCTCCTTCAAGCTGATGGATTTGACCTCAGATTTGGTGTTTAACCCTGTGTTTGTACGGACTACCTCGGGCACTCGATATATGTGGAACTTGGTTTTTCGTGTTGCTCTGTCATGGGATGCAACTCAGAATCATGTAACTCTGACCCAATGGCAGGTTTGCCATGTAAGGTGTCTCGAGGTGTTTCGATGGAGATTGTGGCATCTTTTGCTGGGGTTCATGGAATCGTGGTTACACATTTCAAGGTACGAAAGAAGGGGACCTCACGACATCGTGGCCAGATACCACTTGCCCTTACCTTCTGCAAGTCAGATCTTTGGAAGTTGTTTGTTCGCCGTCGTAAGCGAAGTACGCTGGGCCCTTGGTCACATTTGTCGAGTACGTCACTAGTAGAATTTGTTTATGAAGAGTTGCATGTTGAACTGAAGTAGAGTCCTGCCTACGTTAAGGTTGCGACTCGGTGAGGTCTGTTGTTTCTGTGAAGAAGCATGAGAAAAGGGGAAACATAACATGCTGTGTGGGTTTCATTTTGACGGAGGCGTCCCCCATTGCTGCCAAATGAAGACTGTCTCTTTGAATGTCCGAAGCCTTTGTCAGTCCGACAAGAGGAGAGCAGTGCATGTTCTTCTCAAGGTTTGGAGGGCAGTTGTTGTCTGTTTGCAGGAGACGAAGCCGGAGGCTTGAAACTAGTGCAACTGTCGTGATTTGACTGCATATCGCTTTATTGATTACATAATGATGTCGTCTGATGGTGCTTTGATGGTTTGCTTATTATATGGAATGAGGATTTTTTGGAGCTTGTGGATTCTGTGTGACACTCATGACTTGTTTGTGTTGCTGCGGAGGATCTTCGATGGTTTTTGGTTCTTGCTGTCGACAGTGTATGACCCGCAAGCACCTTGTTACCTATGATATGGGATGAGTTTCGGCTGGTGCAAACGCGATTTTCTAATCCTACGTGACTTGCTAATGCAATTTACATCACTCTAGTTGCGGTCGATCGACCATGTGATAGAATTGGCTTAGACCCTTGCTCCGCATCTTTTGCTGAGTAAATGAGCTTGTAGGAGAAAATAAATAGAGATGGATGTTCTGGATGCGATGAATCTAAAGTATACTTGGAGGAACTCCTCATCTTGATCTTGTTAGGATCTATTTCTGGCTTCTATAGGTATGTTGGAGTCCTTCTTGGGGTTTGTGCTGGTTCTGCCAAGGTCGTATTCGAACCATACACCGATCTGCTGGGACTTGGGTGATGGTTAGCCGGATGACATTTTTCATTTGAAGCGTGTTTATTTATATGAGGGTTTTCGTGAGATGGTTGCAGGATGCTCTCAGGAAATAGAGGTTGCAGGTTCTACATCGAGGAGGATGGGAGAGAAGCTCAGGGCCTTGCGTAACGTGCTTATTCATTTTAGGAAGGAAGCTCAAATGCTTCAAGGGCAGAGGAGAGATGCTGTATAGGTCGAGGTTGTGCACTTTGATCTGATTGAGGATTCCAGGGTGTTGCAGGTTGTGGAGATGACTGTGAAGTGTGAGCATAATTGCATCTTGTTGGAGGAAGATAAGATACATGAGATCGAATGGAGGCGACGATTGAGGTAGAATTGAGTGAAGAAGGAGGATATGATTATTATATTCTTTCATGCAGTGGCCAATAGTCGTAGAAAACGAAATCTGATCCACTCCATCGAGGTGGATGTGAAGGGGCTTGTTGGGGATCGTGCCACTTGGTGATGTGGGGAGAAGGCACTACTTTGAGATGAATATGCGCATGCCCATCAATGGTGCTAAGTGGTTGGGAATAGATGTCCCACGATTGTCTGACCTGAAGTTCGAGGAGTTGGTGAGATCGTTCTTGCTGTCATAGGTCAAGCAGGTATTTGTTGATCAGAATATGGATGGATCCCCAGGATCAGATGGATTCATGATTTTCTTCTCTCCAGAGTTCTGTGGCCTAGTCGATCATGAGATGTTGGACATGGTGGAGGAGCTGCGCCAAAAGAAAGGTGGGTTCGAGCATCTCAATCGTTCTATCCTTTTCTTTCTGCCAAGAAGATATGTTTTTCGATGAAAAAGGGTATGGCATCAAGAAGACGCCTACCATTAACAAAGAAGAATTTGGGGGGGGGGGCATGGAGGACTTGCATTATATAGCATTATAGAATGTTGTGCCTTGATTGTGGCGATGGTGCTGTCCAACATACTTGGCGAGATGCTTCTATTATTGATCCATCTCAGACATCTTTCATCTCGGGTTGGCACATGATGGATGGGGTTGTGGCGACTTCTGAGATTGTTGCAAAGTTGCGAAGGAAGAAGACTAGGGGCTCCTTTGGAAGGTGGACTTTTCAAAGGCGTATGTTTGTGTTGACTAGTGTTTCTTGTGGATGTCTCTAGATCTTAGGGTTTTCTTAATGATTGGATTGGTTGGATGAAAATATATGCGACATTGCTTCTTATATTATGCTGGTGATTATTAAACATAAGGTGGCTTCTTTCGACCATAACGTGGAGTTAGGCAAGGATGCCCGTTGGCGACATTATTTGAAGTGGTGGTATACTTTGGCCATGAATATGTTGAGGGGATGAGAGGGTTGTTTCTTGGCAGGTTTTCGCATAAGTGAGATTTCGGTTCACTTTGTCTAGGACATAGATGGTGCTGTTTTCTTTGTGGAGGAGAGACTGAGGTTGTGGAAGGGATAACCGCTGTTCTTGAGCTGTTTGGGTTAGTCTTAAGCATGAAGATTAACCATGCCAAGTTTGCTCTTATACATTTTGGGATGGTTGATGAGGAGACTTGTGAGATTGCCCGACGGACATAACGATGGGCTCTCAATGTCACTATCTTGGGATGCCTCTAGTTGGCGATAAGTTTCGGGGCCGCCTTGTTCTGTTAAAGGCAGCTTTATTGACTGACCTGGTGTTCTTTCTTATTACGCACATGCTACCAACGGGGGTGAAGGGAAGATTGAAGGGAATTATGAGGCATTTCTTTTGGGCTTCTTCTGTTGAGGCATAGATAATGCTTTGGTGGGATGGAAAATGTTGGTGTTGGCAAAGGAGGATGGTTGGTTGGGGATCTGCAACCTGAAGGCAATGAATCATGCATTACTAGCAAAGTGGGTGACCCAAAGTTGGGGAGGAGGTTCGGATTTGCTTTGCAGGTTGTTGCGCTCAATATATGAGATTTATCTGGATCCCTTATCACATGGTGCTGCTATACATTTGCCTTCTAATTTCTGGATGGAGATTTACTCGATGCTTCTGCATATGGTGCCGCTCACGAAGCATGTCTTTAAGTGATGGATGTGGCTTCCATTTTTGGGGAGGTGACTAACCTGGGCAAAGGGTCCTTGTGAGTTCGCTTTCTACGGATGTTTGCACTGGCAGCTTGCATAGAATGTTCTGTTAGATATTCCTTTTCGTATTGAGTTGTTAGATCAATGTTTCACAGAGTTTTTGCCGTTGCTTGAGGCACTACCAGATAGTGGGGGATGAGCAGTTCTGTTGATCATTGATTTTGTTTGATGGATGGTTCACTGTATGAAAGGTATATAGGGCCTTCTATCGGTCGGAAGTTGTGGATCCGACACTTGTATCTGATTGGTTCGCCGGTGTATGGAGTTGGAAGATATCGTTGCAGGTCTGGCTTTTAATGAGGCTACTTAGAAGGGACCGTTTATGACTGTCGAAAGAACATCTCGGTTCTTTCGTGGGTGTAACGACACCTATCAGTGTTGATCGACAGAGGAGAGCATTAAACATTTATTCTTTAGACACCATGTTGTTAAGAATGTGTTAACCAATGCGTATGCAAAGAGGATGTCAACTTTTTACAGTTGACCGATCGATTTCTGTTGGATCCTGTTGGCCATGGGAGTAGCCCCACCAAAGTTTGGGTAGCTACTATCCCATGGTCCATATTCATTGCTCGGAATGATTATATATTTCATGGCGAAAGAATGTATATGGAAAACATAATTGAACATGCCAAAAGCTTAAAGACTTCGATTTTTGTAATTTTTATATACCGTGAATATATATAGAAAATTCTGGGTAGATGTCTTCTCGACTTCTTATCCTCTTTTTCCCCAAAAACTCAAGTGAAAGAAGGAACTGATCGATGTGTGATGTATACACAAAATTCCTTTGGGTGTATGTACTGTTCCACACATCCAAAGCCTTTAAGGACATGTCAATGATGTGACACACAAAATCAGACTGCTCCGTGTCTAGGCCCCCAAACTCTGCGGCAATCATCATCAATGAAAATCAAATGTGCAACTTCGTGGGCTTATCCTAGAGTTCATCACTCCAAGAGGCTCCTGATTGGACATATTATGTGGGAACTACCAATGGAACCCCATTCAATGTATACTCAAAGGCCACCATCGTCAACATGTGGCCCAAAACTTCATTAACGAGACGAAAGATGTTACCACTCCGCTGATGAAGAATTCCGTCGATGCGATCTATCGACCCCGCTGCTATGAACTCCGAGAGCCTCGAACATAATGTGGATTTCTGAAGGGTGTTATCCTATTTTTCAAGCTTCTTTTTCTGAACATAAATCACGCCCAACTCTCAGGATCTAATGAGTGAAGCCACCTCACTTTGCTTTTTCGGATGCCCAACCCCTTGACGTTCCATGGGACAAACTTCTTAATTTATCGACAAGACTCTTCTTACAAGAAAAACACCCACACACTCTGCCACCTGACGAAATATGCCCTCCATCTTTGGAGATTTCGATATTGTGGGTTTATTGACTACACCCTCTACCCCTCCATATCCAATAGAGCTCATCCCCCTCTAGATGCCGCTTTTGAGAGAAAACCATTAAACCTTGATCACTTAGTTCCTCTGCTGGAACCATGTCACCATTGCCCACTAATGACTACATCCACTTCCGATGCCGTTCAGGGTCGGACTCCTTTTGAAACCCCAAGAGCACAGGATATGCGCCTCTTGCTGTAATGACAGCCAAGGTTCGAGCTCCCCACCTCTAGGTGGTCCTGGCCGTCACCAATTGACCATGCACCAACCTCAATCTCCGCCGAGTGAAATTTCCCATGAACATCTAAGAGCAACATTTCTCCATAGCAAATGTGGCGAAGATGATGCACGGTGCTACAATTAGTGGAAAACCAGATCTTCCTCAGCCCAAGTTTGTTCCACCTCTCGTAACATGTCCTCTGGTTTCAGAGTCACTAGCACAACACCTGAAATCAAGGGGCCCCTATAAGAACCCTAAAACCGCAAGATTGGGATTAGGGTTCCTTCGTAAATGATATTTATATGCCTTGTAATTATGGATATTCCTTAAATCACATAATCGTTTCACCTTGGTCGTTGGTGTAGACTTCTCAAATTTCGCTGAAAATACTGCTTCTGTTGCCACCATGTTCACAAGCTAAGGGCTATCGTCAGCTTCTACCATTATTTTTAATTGGAAAGGAAAGGAGGACCGGCCAGTAGAAAGGTATGCATGCTAGCACCAGACTTGGAGGGCCCCTGATTCTCAGCCACAAGGTCTAAGTAGTCACATGATCTCGAACACATCCCAGACAACCTTCATTACATCACCAATCGATGCAACGACTTCACCTCTGACAAGCCCTTGAGACACAACATCGTCTCTCCTAGTTACATAACATCCCACCTACAAGACTCGTCTCCCTAGTTTACGAACATCGTCACTATTTGCGGGTCTACTGGAGGTTCTTCTCCCATGAGTAAATCCATTGCCAACCGACTTATCGTCATGAGCTCATCAATCACTCCACATGGCCCTTGAGGATTCATGCCCTTGAAAGAGTTCTACTAGTGCCAAACCCCTTGAGTCACACACGTCGGTCTTTTAATGATTCGTGATACCATACCTGAAGTAGACCATATCGCCCTGACATTCGTTCTCCATTGCCCATCCTTCCCATAACGTGTGCACCATACCATGTGTGAATATTGTATAAGCCCATGATGCCGTCAACATCGCCTTCTAGGCTACAATCACGGGCTGATGGCATCCCCTCGCCGTAAAGAATATTTGCGCCATCAACATCCACATAACAGCATCCTTTCCCTTGTCCGCACTCTTCTTCTTCCACTCCTCTTGATGCTTCTCTCGCTCCTTAAGATGACGATATCTCGCTTTGTCGTCATCTTCTTTAAAATCATGTCTCCTTTTCCAACTCCGACCGCTCTTGTGCTCTCTCTCTCTCTCGTTCTTCGGCGCTCTCTCTCCCCATTATCTCTTGGGGTAGAAAAGTTACAAGAGGAATTGTGAAAAGTGAAAAAATCCTAAAAAATGTGAAACTCCTGATAGAGGTCTAAAATATCATGCTCGGCGATCAGACAACTCATTGAAAGATGAGGTTTTTGAAGCGGAGGAAAAGTTGATGCAAGCGTAGATTTTATATTTGATAAATTAAGGTTTGTGTCGACATTTTCTTTTAATTTTGAGCTTTTATTTATTTGGTTTTAAATAAATTGAGATTAATTTGACATATAAAAAAATAAGATGGATAATATAAATAGTTAAATTGAGTGTACTTTTAGGGGTCGTTTATGGTTTTCTGGGAAATTGTATTACTTGTTAAATTTGGAGTTCATCTCAACTTTTATTAACCTCTTCTCATTTTTCTACTGATTTACTCATCCATGCCTTTTCTCAACTCATGAGGGTTATTGCTGGTTCTTCTATTCTCTCATCTACTCTCACCCATGGATCTCCCTCTGCATCTCAAGTGCCCAATCATCTTACTTAGGACCAAATATCCAAAATTCCCAGATTCCAGTTCGAAATCTCATATTGGGTCAATAGATAAATGCCAGTGGCAGAAAACAGTACTAGAAAACCTTTTTCTCATTCTGGTAACCAAGTAATCCTGATGAGCATGCAATATGGAAGTGTGGATTGTGGAATGCCTCTGCATTTCGTACTTTCATTGAATTGCCATATCATGTCTTATTCGGAGCTTGCATAATCTGATTGCCAGAAAAATTGCTTTCATACTTTTAAACTCTACGAATTATCATGTGTTCTCAAATATTAGTGAAAATAGGCAGTTGAGCCAAATATATAGGTTCATACTTAGTCTTTGATATCAATATCAAAACATAAACCACGCCTTTTCCCATGTTTGGTAAGGGCAACTACATGAATAATTTGCCTTGACGTAGATTCACTATGCTTTGATCCCAAAAATCGAACATATCAGTCTTATTATTTTCTTCTAGCCCTTTGATCTTCCTCAAGCCTTCTTGCAATTTGATAAAGATTTCCCCTGTAAAAGGCGATGAATATATGCGGATGTTGGAAGGAGCTTCATGTGTTATTTGGAACCAATAGTTATGTTTGAAAGAAAAAAAATTACTATGCACATCTAGACCTGTCGTGATATAAGGCATTGATGGTTAGCCAATCAAAGCATAGAGAATGTCTTCAACAACTACCATGTACACTCCTTTAAAAAGGGAGTTAATCTTGATGATTGGAAAAGAGAATGAATAACATGAGTGTTTGATAGCGATTGGCTTTATCCTTCTTTCCCCTTAGTTTTTCTTCTCCTCATAATACCTTCCAATTGCCTTCTCAACCTTCTTCTTCTCCTCCCACATATGGCTTGACATGCATTCTTCTTCTTATCACACGTGTCTTGGCCCATTCCTTTGTATCTTCATCTTGGATATGCAAAATTTAATGATGACATCATGCATCGACAATCTTGTGCAAGGAAAAATCATCTTATCTTTTCGAGGAAATCTTTAAGTGGTCTATTGATTTAGCATTTAGTCTCTGTACCATATATCACAATTTAAATCTTTTCCTTCTAGAAAATTGAATCGAAAAAGTCACATTATTCGAAACTAAAAGAAATTTAACACTACTTGGTTAGACTACTGTCTTTATTGGGATGCGGTTAGGGGATGTTTGATTGTTGCATGTAGCATCATTTATGTATGTTGAGACATCCAAATATGAAGACTATTTTCTTGGGATCATTTTTTATGTAAAAAAGGGTAAGGCGTCGAGAAAACGCCTACCCTGTATCCATTATATATCTAAGTAAAACTATAACATTTACATGCACCAAAAAGTATGTAATCTTTTTTCTTGCTCAATTCCATTTCCATATACAATCGCTCCTCTCGGAATATAGAACCATTCTGAGGCAACCGCAAGGAGCAAAGGATGGCAGCCACCCACCATTTGGTCGGACTGTCCCCATTATCTAACACATCCATGGAGTCTCAGAAATCACCCCACATCACTGCCATAACTCTCTCCACATTCGCCTTAGCCCAAATCTCCCCAGCAACAAGGCACACAAAGAAAACATGCTCTACATTCTCCTCAACCCCTTCGCATCGCATACACGTGCTGTCACACCCTGGAAATAACTGCGCTCTTCTATCCCCCGTCATAAGACGCTTCCGTCACAACAAGCAAATGAAAACCCAGATTCACAATGGAACCTTCCATCACCACAAATCAGTGAATCGATCCTAGATAACTGCCTGATCTCGACTCTCCCATCGATAGGGAGCCATATATGCGTTCCACACAGTTTACCACCCATCCGCCCTATTTTCTTGGGATCTTTGATCCTTGTATTTTTAGTATTACGTATATTAATATAACAGAGATGAGGACTATTCTCCTGTAGATTTTATAAAAAGGATGCCAGTTACCATATCCTTTTGTTCTGTCTGCACTTGCTTTATCCATCATTGTTTATTTTTCTTGATTTATTTTGTGCTCTTAGACCATGATTTTGTTATATAGAGTTAATAGTTTGCATTAAACAATGTTCCATAAGTATTTTATCTACCAAAAGTAACACTCCGTCTCTGTATGTTCTATTTACTTTTTGCCATATGCTTGATGTTCTACCTAAGTTAAGAAGCTAAACCGGCATAAGTTTGATATACGATGCTTAAATTGTCTGCTGCATCTTTTCTCCTTTGTATTCAAACAAGGATGTTCGCAATCACATTTCTTTATTTCTACATTTAGTCTATGCTTGGAATTCTATTGGCACGTACTAGTGACCAATCCCTTGATTCCAGAAGGCCGTGGTTTATATCCTGGACTGCTAGTTTTCTACTACTGGTTTGCATAGCTCAGCTTGAAATAAAAGAGGTTTTGGATTTTTTGTGACTTATACATAATTATCGCCTTATTTTGTGGGTGATGCACACAAATGCTTTTATTTTAGGAGATCCCTGGAAACAAATCTTAAGTGGTAGATGCAATCAAATGTTTATTTGGCTATTTTGAATTATCTGCTAGCCATTTTTTTGAAATAAATAACTAATAGCTAGATATCTGTGTTTTTTTACAGAAATCTTATTATAACTTCAAAAAAGGCAGACGTGTTCGCAGGAAAAAGGAAGGGGTCGATCCCATACGATCTGCGTTCGATCAAATGAAGGTATCCGTGATCTTTGGTGCTAATAATGCATAAATGGCTGTTGAATTATCTAGTTTCTAAAACATTCCCATTTGTGTTTCCTTTTTTATAGAGAGTCAAGAATCCTCCTATACGTTTGGGAGACTTTGCTAGTGTTGATTCCATGAGAGAAGAGATCAATGAGATTGTGGCATTCTTGCAGAATCCGACTGCTTTTCAGGAAATGGGTGCTCGGGCTCCACGGGTATGAAATATATAGTTTTGAGTTTTTAAATTGAAATTTATGTTAATAATCTACTGATTTATAGTTTGAGTTTTTAAATTGAAACTTTGTTTACTTCATTGGAAGAAATATGGCGCTTACGTAAAAAGTAAAATCACATATTGAAGGGGTATTTTTATTTATATAAGGTGTAGGTCCATGTGTTTAGATTCAGATGGGCTAGCAGTCTAGGATGTGAACACTTGTTGAAGGTGAAGCAACTGGCTCGAAGTTGAGCATCGAGTGGGACCATGCCCAGTTGGGCCCTACCCGAGCCTACTAATTGTGGACTGGGGTAGGCTTATAGTCTGGGCTTAGTAACATGTTTTTTGCACCAATTGGTTCAAACCTGACATGTCAAGTGATTATCTTGCATCTAGGTCAAGTCGATCCGCAGTACTATGAAGTACAAATCCAATCCATGAGAATCAAATTATTGCAATATTTGGTTGAATGAACCGAATATGTGGTTCGGGCTGGGCGGGTGTGACCGAATAGAATATGTTATACGGTCAATATTAGCCCGAACTGAAGATTCGGCCTGACTTTCACTACTTGTTGATTGAAGGTTCCCATTTATCTCGGTATTAGCACAAACGTTAAATCTTCATTTACGTAATGTGTAAACTGATACCTTTTGTTGATTGGTGACCATGTATGTATAAATATATCCCAATGTATATATATATATATATGTATGTATATTAGGAGGGAAATTCGTAAGTAATACCTCAGATTTACTTAAATCCCTAGGTACTACGACATATTTTTTAATCTGGACATGCGACACCATCTAATGTTTTATTTTACCCATGTACTACAGGGGAAACACATCTTCGATATGCGACTCCGGTATCGCACATCTAAAATGCGATATCTTTTAAGACCTCCGTTAAACCCAGCTTCGTCCTGCAAACCCTCACGCGTCTCCTTCAACCCCATCGCCTCCTGCATCCCCATTGCCCCTTCGACCTCCTGCTCAGCCGCCGCTTCCTCCCGCTATGCCCCTCTTCCTCTCGCTCCACCGCCTCCTCCTCCTGCTCCGCCAACACCTCCAAGGTCCTCCTCTGCCTCCTCCTGCGCCACCACTGCCCATCACGTGTCCTCTGCTATATCTCCAAAACTTTGGTAAAATCTCTGATTTTTTTGTTGCCTACATGTATAATACATGTATTTCTCTTCAATTCATGATCGTATAATATTGAGTTGTATGTTGCCTCATGTATTAGGTCGGAATGGAGTCGATATATTGTATGTTTCATTTGAAGGGTGCGATTATTGGTTCTTCGACGTCCAATGTATGCGGTTTTGGGTTAATGTCAACTATGACATTAGATGAGATGTTGAACCTAGTCTACCGCATGTTCAACCTCGATGTGAATGATCAAAACATCCAACTATTACATCGCATCCCTAGGGCGTAGGCGAAGAGCCAACGTTTTCGTCTATCGTCGATGATGATGTACAAGGAGTTTTTGTGTATGCTCGGATCATTGAAAAATCGACGCCTATTGACATTATTTTTGAAACTCTATCTGTAGGCGAAGTCCCGAATGTTGTTGATGTGGGCGATCTCCTTGCTTTCGAACCCTCCGTTGTCCCTAGCACCGATGTGCCCATAACACATCCATTTACGGATCACGAATGACACATGGGTGACACCCTGTTGAGAGAGGTTAATCATGCCTTGGATGACTTCATCCCTTGGGGAACCGGCGCTGATCTGGAAGAGGATAGTTATCAAGATGTTGAAGATAACGTCATACACGAGGAGATGCGAGCCGATGACAAATCACGCAACCGATTGTTCCCCGTTTACCATTTTTTGGGGTGAGAAGATTTGATACTTGTTCAACCTATGAGGATGACATTCGAATGAAGTCTGGACTTGACGGTGTTGTTGATGAAATACGCAAGGGCAGAACCTTCAAATGTAGAGATGTTTGGGATGTAGTTCGGAATCGGAATTTATCACACTAGATTGACATTTAGTTACGGCTTTGGTGGAGCAATGGAGATATGAGACATACACTTTCCACATGGTCAGTGGAGAGATATCCATTACATTGCAGGATGTCGCTTTCATCTTGGGGTTACGGATCGATGGACCGATGGTTACAGGAGAGACCACCCTTGGAGCGACGTGTGCTGACACATGCGGGCAGCTTCTCAGTGTCAGGCCCCTACTGTTAGAAGAAAGGAGTCTTCCTTATGATTCATAGAAAAACCCTAGGCTCTCTTATATAGGGAGAGGCCTTAAGGGTAAATTACATGGATGTCTAAATAGAAGAGAGAAATAGAAACAAGGTACATAAACATATAATAATATTAGAAACTATCTCTACACTCCCCCTCAAGGTGGAGCATAGATGTCGATCATGCTCAGCTTGGATGAACATCTCTGGAAAGGTCCTCTGAGCAATGGCTTGGTGAATACATCGGCAGTCTGATCTCCTGAGCTAACATGGGCCGTGGATATCAATCCTCTCTGGATCAGGTCCCTGGTGTAATGGCAGTCAACTTCAATATGCTTGGTCCTCTCATGGAAAGCTGGATTGTTGGCAATGAACAATGCTGCCTGATTGTCACACTGAAGCTTCATAGGTAGAGGTACAGCTACATGTAGATCTTCTAATACGGAGCGAACCCACATCATTTCCGTGCTGGCTTGGGCCATTGCCCTGTATTCGGATTCCGCACTGGATCTTGCCACCACTGTTTGTTTCTTGCTTTTCCAAGAAACCAGAGAGCCTCCAACAAAAACTGCAAACCCTGAGGTTGATTTTCTATCCTTAGGGCATCCTGCATAATCTGCGTCTGCACACGCTGAGATGGATAAGTCTACACCCTTTCTGAATAGTAGCCCTAATCCTGGAGTAGACTTCAGATACCTCAGTATCATGTGTATAGCATCCATGTGAACCTGTCTGGGCTGCTCCATAAAATGACTCACCCGGCTAACTGCAAATGCAATGTCTGGACGGGTTATAGTAATGTAGAGGAGTTTTCCCACCATCTCTCTATATCTCCTCTTATCCACTTCATCAGTATCACCATCATATAACTTCATGCTGGGGTCCATGGGGATGCTTGATGGTTTGCACCCATCCATACCAGTCTCAACCAGGAAGTCTGTAATGTACTTCCGTTGTGTCATCACCAAAACATGTGCATTCCTTGCAAATTCCAACCCCAGAAAATATCTTAGGGTTCCAAGATCCTTTGTAACAAACTGACGACCTAGGAATGCCTTCGCCCTCGCTATGCCCTGAATATCGTCTCCTGTAACAAGAATATCATCCACATAGACCATTATGACAACCGTACCTGCCGAGGACTTCTGGACGAACAACGAATGATCAGCATTGGACCTCTTGAATCCCTGGTGCTCAATTAGGTTGGACAGCTTCTGGAACCACGCTCGTGGACTCTGTTTAAGGCCATATATAGCCTTGTGAAGTCTACAGACCATATGGTTCTCCCCCTCAGCAGTAAACCCGGGTGGCTGCTGCATGTAGACTTCCTCCTGTAAGTCCCCGTACAGAAATGCATTCTTGACATCTAGCTGATAAATGCTCCAGTCACGAACCACTGCAACAGACAGGAGGATACGGAGAGTCGAGTGTCTCGCCACTGGAGAGAATGTATCCATGTAATCAACGCCATATGTCTGTGTAAATCCACGGGCGACCAAGCGTGCTTTGTACCTATCCAATGTGCCATCTGCATGATATTTGATTGTGAAGACCCATTTGCAGCTCACAACGGATGCATCAGGAGGTGTAAGGACCAAAGACCATGTGCCACGGGACTGCAAGGCCCCCATTTCTTCTTCCATAGCTAATCTCCAGCATTCACTCTTCAAGGCTTCCTGGTATGTCCGTGGTATGGCCACGGAAGACAAAGCTGTGGCAAACTTCTGGAAATCACCTGTGAGTCGGTGGAAGGAAACCTGTGAATCAAATGGATAGGATGCACACTGTCGTCTCTGTTTCCGAATAGCAATCGGAACATCAAGATCATCATCTGGGTCCACCTGTAAGGAGTCATCCTGCATATGTACCGAACCTGACCCGTCAGTAGTAACATCATCTGAACATACCTGAGGCGTAGTGATTGGCTGATCTACTGTCTGAGCGGGACCTGATCGACGCGTATAGTGGTTAGGAAATGGTGATATGATTCGCCGTGGAATGGGTGGAGGTGGAGGTGGTGGCGGCGGTGGTGCTGGCATAGGAACTGACACAGGAGACGACTCAGGTGAAAAACAAGCAGGTGGTGGTGGAACCAAAATATCATCAGTGGTGGTGGATGGTACCATTCTGTCCCCAGCTGGCGAGAAATACATAACCGACTCGAAGAAAGTGACATCCACACTAACAAAGTACCTGTTGGTTGTAGGATCATAACACCGGTATCCCTTCTGGGTTCTGGAATACCCAACAAAGACGCACTTGACTGCTCTTGGAGAGAGCTTGTCAAGTCCAGGAGATAGACGATGGACAAACGCCACAACGCCAAAGACACGTGGTGGCAGTGAGAATAGCTCCTTGTCTGGAAAAATAAGAGAAATGGGTATCTTCTCTCTAAGGACAGAGGACGGCATTCTATTGACCAGATAGCATGCAGTAAGGACAGCATCCCCCCAGAAAGAAATAGGAGCACAACTTTGAATCAACAAGGTACGAGTGATATCCAAGAGATGGCGATGCTTTCTTTCCGCCACACCATTTTGTTGGTATGTATATGCACAGGTGGTTTGATGAATAATACCCTTCAATGACAGAAATTGAGAAAGAGAACGCGTACAAAATTCCAAGGCATTATCAGTCCGAACATATTTGACTGACGAAGAGAAAACATTCTGCACTTCATTAATCAAATTTTTGATAACATCTCCTGCTTCAGACTTATTCTTTAGAAGAAAAACCCAAGAGACACGAGAAAAATCATCTACTACCACAAGATAAAACCTGTGCCCCTGGTGATCGGGAACACGACTCGGACCCCATATATCTATATGTAACAACTCAAAAGGGGAGCTACTGCTCCGACTCTGACGACCTGGAAAGCTCAACCTGTGATGCTTTCCTAACTGACATGTTTCACAACGAAACGACGAACTTGGAGAGATCTGGGGCAGAAGATGGCGCATCTTCTGGAGCGGAAGGTGACCAAAACGAAGATGCCAAATGTAAGGTGAGACTGGTCCAGCGGAGTGAGTGGAGACGCCAGCATAGGATTCCCGAACCAGCCGATATAAATCGTTCTGCTCAGAGCCACAGCCAATCACCTTGCCCGTGAGTATGTCCTGAAAAATGAGAGAAGACGGGTCCTGAACTTGGAGAGAGCTTGTCAAGTCCAGGAGATAGACGATGGACAAACGCCACAACGCCAAAGACACGTGGTGACAGTGAGAATAGCTCCTTGTCTGGAAAAATAAGAGAAATGGGTATCTTCTCTCCAAGGACAGAGGACGGCATTCTATTGACCAGATAGCATGCAGTAAGGACAGCATCCCCCCAGAAAGAAATAGGAGCACAACTTTGAATCAACAAGGTACGAGTGATATCCAAGAGATGGCGATGCTTTCTTTCCGCCACACCATTTTGTTGGGATGTATATGCACAGGTGGTTTGATGAATAATACCCTTCAATGACAGAAATTGAGAAAAAGAACGCGTACAAAATTCCAAGGCATTATCAGTCCGAACATATTTGACTGACGAAGAGAAAACATTCTGCACTTCATTAATCAAATTTTTGATAACATCTCCTGCTTCAGACTTATTCTTTAGAAGAAAAACCCAAGAGACACGAGAAAAATCATCTACTACCACAAGATAAAACCTGTGCCCCTGGTGATCGGGAACACGACTCGGACCCCATATATCTATATGTAACAACTCAAAAGGGGAGCTACTGCTCCGACTCTGACGACCTGGAAAGCTCGACCTGTGATGCTTTCCTAACTGACATGTTTCACAACGAAACGACGAACTTGGAGAGATCTGGGGCAGAAGATGGCGCATCTTCTGGAGCGGAAGGTGACCAAAACGAAGATGCCAAATGTAAGGTGAGACTGGTCCAGCGGAGTGAGTGGAGACGCCAGCATAGGATTCCCGAACCAGCCGATATAAACCGTTCTGCTCAGAGCCACAGCCAATCACCTTGCCCGTGAGTATGTCCTGAAAAATGAGAGAAGACGGGTCAAATATAGCACGACAATTCAAATCCTTTGTAATCTGACTAATAGACAGCAAATTCAGTGAGAACTCAGGGGCATGTAAAACACTCTGTAGCTGCATAGTGGAGGATAAGAAAACCTCCCCCTGGCCAACAAGGGGTGAGTGGGAGCCATCTGCTATCTGTACTGAGCGACCTGGAGGAATAGCCCTGTAGGCCTGTATTCTTCCTCTATCTCGACACAGATGATGTGTAGCTCCGGAATCTATAACCCAGTCAGATATATCATGTGAAGGTATGAGGGCTGATGACCTACCTGAGGAACTGGCTGCGGCGGATGAACTGGCAGAGGCTGTGGCAGCAATATCTGAAGAGCCACCAGATGAATCACCAGAAGAATGTGGCATAATATCACGGAGACGGGCCACGAGTTCGTCAAATCTATGATCTGCAGTAGACGGTAATGGAGACTGTGAATGCTCTGCAACCCGTGCCGATGCTGGAAACCCATGCTTTGAGTAGCATGTCTCCTCTGAGTGTCCAGTTCTGTGACAATACGAGCACATCTGACTGACTCGACCGCCTCTTCCTTGAGGTCCACGGCCACGTCCACGACCACGCCCAGAAGGTGGTCCACCTCTCCCACGCGAAGCTGCCATCGCAGATGGGGGTGGAGTAGAAGAGCTGGAGGAAACTGGAATACGACTGAGCCTCCTGTAGACATCCTCCACTGGAGGAATGACTGCATCTGCTAGAATCTGTGACCGTGCAGCATCATACTCAGGGTCGAGAGCAGCAAGTAGAACGCCCACCATGGTGGCGTTCCGGAACGTCTTCTGCTGCTCCGGAGTAGCAGTCAGAGGAATGGTACTGTATAGCTTCTCGAACATCCCTCTTAGAGATGTGTATAGAGAATGGAGAGGTCTGCCGGCCTGCTTCATCGTAAAGATGTCATGTTGAAGCTGCAACATCTTTGTCTCATTTCGCACCTGCGAATACGTAGCAGCAAGGATGTCCCACATTGCCTTAGCAGTGGGCTGATGGAGGACATCATTAGCTATCTCCATCGTCAACGTACCAGACAACCATACTTTTGCGTAAGCGTCATCAGCCTCCCATGAGGCATAGATCCCTGTCTTCTCCGCAGGCTCATCCTCGGTAAGAATGTGTTTCTTACCATTTGATTTCATGAGGCTCATGAACTGCATAGCCATAGCTCATAGTTAGACCCGTCCATCTTCACTATTGGCGCCGGACCTTTGAATGCGCCGGTGGAGGGCAAATCGACTTTCGATTCTAACATACTGCTGCTCGAAGAAGAAGAAGGGAGAATAGACACTGTGATGAACGTCTACACCAACTGCATCGGATTTGAGTACGTGTGTAGACTTTTACGCACTCAAATCCATAAACCGGAGGAAGAGGGGTCTAGGGCACGCCTCCAAGGAAGCTTACAGCCCTTGAATCGCCTCGAGAACGACGCCTATGGACTGTTGAAGGCCATTGGAAGCCCTACAGCGGCAGATGGGGGTGCCGCTGGGGCTACAAGGGGCCGCTGGGGCGGCTGGAGGCGGCAGGCGGGTGCTGCTAGGGCTGCGGGGGCCCGCTAGGGCGGCTGGGTGCCGCTGGTAGGGGCTGCGGAGCCGTTGGGGAGGGCGGCTGGTAGCCGCTGGTGGCTAGGTACCGCTGGGAAGGGCGACTGGGGGCCGCTGGGGAGGGCGCTGGGTGCCGCTGGGGCCGATGGAGGCCGCTGGCAGCGACTAGACGAGAGAGAAGAGGAGGGGCGGCGGGTGGGGAAGGGAGGAGAGCCCTAAGACGGCTCTGATACCATGTTAGAAGAAAGGAGTCTTCGTTATGATTCATAGAAAAACCCTAGGCTCTCTTATATAGGGAGAGGCCATAAGGGTAAATTACATGGATGTCTAAATAGAAGAGAGAAATAGAAACAAGGTACATAAACATATAATAATATTAGAAACTATCTCTACACCTACCTTCTGAGATTGTTGGCAATGGAGTTTTGGTGTGCTGGTTATTCACACATTTTGCAGAATTGCCACCAGATGCTAAAGAGGTGGTCTTGCAGAGGCATGCACGAGCATACATTTTACAATTACTGGGTGGTGTTTTATTCACGGACAAGTCAGGGTCATTGATTTCTCTGATTACACTTCCACATCTGCATGATTTACAATACTCTGGGATGCTGAGCTGGGGATCCA
This sequence comes from Ottelia alismoides, assembly GCA_037367405.1. Classification (NCBI taxonomy): domain Eukaryota; kingdom Viridiplantae; phylum Streptophyta; class Magnoliopsida; order Alismatales; family Hydrocharitaceae; genus Ottelia; species Ottelia alismoides. The sequence continues at coordinate 79,996 of JAZKJV010011853.1, forward strand.
CAGTACTTGCATTTCTATACAAACATCTTTGTTTAGCAACAGATATGGCGACCGAGGAGGTTGGAGGCTCGGTCGTATTGCTTCAGCTGTGGGTATGACAGCATTTGCCACACATTGCTCCTGTGATTAGGGAAACAAGGCAATGGCACACCCGTCCGTTAGGAGTTCGTTGGGCTGCAGCGTTCGCGCATTGTCGACAACTAACCCACGTTGTGAGATCTTATCGTGACGCTTTCGACATGCAATCACCAAAGCAGGTAAATAAGTAGCAACATATTCCTTCAATTTTGTGCAAAAAAACCCACTAAATTACATATCAATTTTTCGTGCAGGTGTTGTGGACATATAATGATGAAATACTTGTACATCTACCCGCCTATTGTCTCGAGGGACAAAGCATTTGGAGGGTAAGGGTCCGTAGATATACTTCCACATTGTGGAATATTATTTTTCGGTCGTTTTCTTCGTCAATTTAACGACCGTCAAGACATTCCCATGCCGTGCTTTACATTGCAGGACCTCCACGTCATCGACTTGAGGGGAAAGTTACATATTGATTGGAGGTCCAAACATTGGGTGCACATATGTGAGTGGGATGATCGAGTGGATAGAGTTGTTACCCTCGACCAATCCAATGGGATCATTGCGACTCCGGGCTATATGGATTGGTACAAAATGATTACGAGGAGATTTATATGTCGGTTAGGTGCTACTTTGGCAAGCAACGCAAGAACACTTACCAAATATGTTGTCAGTTTTACCAGATGTTTTTGTGAGATTAACTACTATACGTATTCCTTTTTTTGATGCAGATGTCCAGATGGGACCGCATATACGATACCGGACACCAGGAGTGTCGGGCGATTGCAGTCCAAGTAAAGACTGAAATGGAGCAATGGTTGGCATTCCAATTTGTAGATGCCCTCACGATACACGAGGAGCATGCTGACCAGGCTCAGGCAGAGGCTAGGCGAGGAAGGGCTAGAGGGAGAGGAAGAGGCAGGGCTGAGCGCATGAACCACCCACCATACCAGTGGACAAGGAGGAAGACGCGGGGGTCGATGCAGATGTTCCATCCCCAGAATTGGAGAGCCAGTTCGTCATACTAATTGTCGAGCGACCGAATGAAGACATGCCAACACTGCAGGCACCGATGAGGCTGGGCTTGGATGTTAGGGATACCCAACCCATTTACTACACGCTGACACCGCCACCAATGCCAACATTTGAGGACGACGGCACAGGACCTTCCCAAATAATGATGATAGATGAGGGCAGTCATTTATTTCCCTCTGATCCGCATGATATAACGAGAATATATCAATGCAGAAAAAGGCGATAATTTATAAAATTCTAAGTTCTAAATATGATGTTGTTCATGGAAACACATTTTGTAAAATTCTAAGTTAATGAAATTTTTATGTTTTGAATGTTTGGGAGTCAATTATGGCCTCAAATTTCAGCAAAATTCGATCGAATTTCTGTCGAATATCGATATCCAGTCGAAATCGAAATTCGACCGAAATGACCGAAATATGGGGCCCTAGTACAAAAAATGACCGAAATGATCGAAATTTCGATCGAAATTTGACCGAAATTCCATCGAAATTCTGTTTTGGTCGTCACCGAAATGGTGACCGAAACCGACATTTAAGGCCTTGGAGTCAATTATGTGAATGTTTGTGTGCATTTTGTTTATAACGATATCAATATGGATAATTTGATATATTGTGAACCTGTGCATTTAATTTTATTCCAATTTCATTGTAGAAATCAAGATCAACTATGAGTGAATGGCTTTATTCTCCAAAATTCCCTGGGAATGTTGCATATCCAGGAAGTTCCTTTAATATCGCATTCTCAACATGCGAGATAGGAGAAACTTCCCGAAAATTTTGCGAATCCAGGGTGTTTGTCCAATATCGCATTCTCAACATGCGATATAGGAGAAACTCCCTGGAATTGCATCATTTCCAGGAAGTTCTCGCTATATCACATGTTAGGAATGCGATATTGAAAGAAAGTACCTCGAATAGCATATCCAGGAGTTTTGCGTTTCCCCTGTAGTACCTGGGTAAAAAAAACATCAGATGGTGTCGCATGTTCAATATACGATACCATCGTAGCATCCAGGTAAAAAAATATGTCGTAGTACCTAGGGATTTAAGTAAATCCGAGGTACTACTTAGATTTTTATATTTAAACTAATTTAAAAACACATAATGTCAATCGTCAATGTTCTCGAGATTATCAATCTTTCTGACGTGCGGGAAGGGAGCGAAGGAGAGTTAACCCTTCAGAGCTTTCAAGTTAGCTTGTTCGCTCCTCCCAAAGAGTGGCATCCACAACCACAAAGGGTAATGTCATTTCCTAACCATCTTATATACTAATTGAAATTAGCCTTGGATGATCTCAAGCTCGAGTAAATTGAGGAGTATTGCGTTAGGTATCCGACAACCATCGTAAAAATGTTGGAGGTAAATTCCTAAATACTATTTAAAAAATTATATTTTGGAATTTGCCTCAAGACAGTCAGATCTTTTCAACATGGATTTAAGCAAACATTTAGACTTCGTTGGGGCGTTCCCTATTAGCGATGCATTGCATCACCCGAATGCAATGAGAAATTGACAAGGGCCACTACATCGATGCTCGGATGTAATTCAAAATTTGCAAGGGTTCTCGCATTAGGAACACATGCGAGTGAATAAACTAGTTCTGTTGCATCATCACTCGCATGTGATCCAAAATTTGCAAGGGTTCCTGCGTAATGGATGCATACGAGTAAAGAAGTTAGTCCAAAAGAGGTTGCAAAAGAAGTTGAGGATATGTAATGGGAATATTGGCACTTTGATTGACAAATCGATGGAGATAATATATAAAATGGAAAGAAGTAAGATTCGGATACCATGTCTCCAAGAGACAAAATTGGTTAGAGAGAAAGCTATAGATATCAAGAAGACGTGCTTTAAATTATGGTATTCGGGTAAAGAGAGGAGTAGAAATGATGTTGGCGTGGTTGTTCATAAGGATCTGAAGGATAGTTGTGCAAAGTTTTGGGGGATTATTTTGTTAAAATTGGTGCTGGAAGAAGAGGTTATGAATATAATCTCAATTTATGTGCCACAAGTTGGTTTAGAGGAAACGATTAAACAAGTTTTTTGGGAGGATTTGGATAAGATTATGCAAAGAATCCCACAAAGAGAGATGATTTGCCTAGGTGGAGATCTAAATGGACATGTGAGAAAGGATGCTTCGGAGTATACTAGTGTTCATGGAGGCCATGTCTTTTGGGATAGGAATGAAGAGAGAAAAGTCATCATGGATTATCTAATGGCTTATGATCTTTTAATAGCAAACACTCTCTTCAAGAAGAGGGAGGAGCATTTAATTACTTATAAGAGTGGCCTGACTAAAACACATGTAGATTACTTTGCGATGAGGAGAAGAGATCGGTTGTGTTGTAGAGACTGCAAAGTAATCTTAGAGAGAGCTTATCATCTCAACATCGCTTGCTAGTTATGGATGCACAAATAAAGGGATTGTCAAAGAAGAGGATAGTTCCCAATATCATTAGAACTAAATGGTGGAATCTTCAATTGAAACTATCAAGCTTCAAGGAGAAGATTTTGGATGATATATCTTGGGATTTTAATGGAAGTGCAAACAAGATATGGGAGGTAGCATCTTGTATCCGAAGGGTAGCCACAGAGATGCTAGACAAGTTTAAGGGAGGAGTTTCAGGCCTAAAAGAGGTTTGGTGGTGGAGTGACGGGTTCAAGAGAAGCTTAAATTTAAAAGATTTTGCTTTAAAGCTATGCATACAAATAGAACAGAGGAAACTGTCACAAACTACAAAATAACGAAGAAGGAAGCAAAGAAGATTGTAAGTGAAGCCAAAGTTGCAGAACTCGACAATCAGTACTCGATTGGTCGGTCACTGACTAAGGATAAATCAGTAGCCATGCGATTAATAGGATTTAGTCAGACATCAGTCAGTTTTGTATTTTTTCATTATTTTAAATATATAAATTATTTTTTTATACATATACTCTCATAAATTGCATAGATTTAGCAATTTTCAATTTTATAAGAGCTAAAAAAGAAGCAATTGAAAGAAAAGAAGAAAAAAGAAGCAAGTTAAGAACAAATGTTAGCTACATAACACGAGCTAATGTTCACAAACAGATACAACATATCAAAACAAAAATAATCCGAGTAGCAAGTAAAAAGTCATTCATCTCCATCAATATCAGAAACTCAGACGTTAACACCTTTCATAAACAAGTTACTAATTACTATTCTATTTGTAACAATTATATACTAAAAATATAACAAAATCAAGTTACAACTTCACATAAGAACAAACAATTGCATATAAATAAGAACAAACAAGCTACAACTCACTCTCCGACAATTACTAACAACTCACTCTAGCTACAACTAGTACTCCTACAACATAACACGCTAGTATATAATAGTGTAAGACAGAGCACAATAGCAAGTAGAGGAAGAAATGTTAGTAGACCCTTCTTAAGAACTATCCAATACAATAGTATATATCAAGATGTCAAAAAAAACTCAACACAGCAACATATCATCATTTGAGCATATGAGATAAACATATCAACAAAACATAACCATCCAACAAAAGTACTCAACAAACGATCTTTGAAAAATAAACAAAAAACCCTAACCTTCAGGTGAGGCGATGCTGGCTGGAGCGGGAGGAGAGGAACACCGAGGAGGTGATCGACGATCGACTGGAGCTGACGGCATGGAGGAGAGTCCTTGGAGACCGGATTGGTTGGAGTTGGCGACTGAAGGTGGTGCCGGCGCTCACCTGGAGCAGGGGTTCGAAGGGTGTCGAGTGAGGTTTTTTGAAAGGGGTATGGGTGCGTGAGGTTTGGGTTACTGACGGACAATAACCTAAACCTCAAAAATGTGTTATCAGTATAACCCTTAAACGGGTATTCGGATCCTTCTTTCGAAAATCGATTGAGTAGTCGGTTCGACTAGTCGCTCTACCCGACTAAAGACTGACTAGGCCTAGTCGAGTCGGCTAGTATACCAATTCGACTAATTGGGCCGACTAATCAGCCTAGTAGGTCGATTTTTACAAACATGGTGAAGCCAGGTTGAACGCTTATAAAGTTTTGTACAAAATGCTTGACTAGATATATTCAGATTGGCCAAAGCAAGAGAAAGAAAGACCAATCTTTCTCAAGCGAGATGTATTAAGGATGAGGAAGGTCATGTGCTTGTTACTCAAAAGGATATAGAGACTAGATGGAAGTAGTATTTCCATAAGCTTTTCATAGAAGAAGGGAATAAAGAGATTACTTTGGAAGATATTGCTGGTCGTGAATGTCACCTGAATCATGTAAGCTATAGATGGATACAGAGGAAGGAGGTAGAGGATGTTGTAAAGGTTATGAAAACTGAGAAATGAGTAGGACTTGATGACATTCCTAAAGAAGTTTTGAGAGTTCTAGGTGAAGGGTTTTTGACTCGGCTCACAAATTTGTTCAATGTTATTTAGCAAAGCAAGAAAATGCCTAAAGATTGGAGGAGGAGCATTGTGGTGCCTCTTTATAACAATAAATGAGACATTCAAAATTGTTCGAAATATAGAGCTATCAAACTGATCAGTCATACTATGAAAATTTGGGAATGTGTTATCGAAGGAAGGTTGAAGGAAGTTTCCAAAGTAACATAAAACCAATTGGAATCCATGTCAGGTTGCTCAACCATTGAAGCTATCCACTTGTTGAGGAGAGCAATGGAGATTTATAGAGGTAAAAAGAACCTCCATATGATTTTCATTGATTTAGAGAAGGCTTTTAATTCAGTCCCAAGGGAGATTTTGTGAAGAGTTTTAGAGAAGAGACAAGTACCTATCCTATACATTAACCTTATAAGGATATGTATGATAGTGCTTCATCTTGTGTAAGGATCCAGTCTGGGAAGACCGACTATTTTAGCATCAACATCGATCTGCATCAAGGTTCAACTTTGAGTCCATCTCTTTTTACTTTGATTATGGACGAGTTGACTAGTCACATTCAGGATGAGATACATTGGTGTATGTTGTTCGTCGATGATATTGTGTTGATTGATGAGACAAAAGATGAAGTAAATGAGAAGCTGGAGGTTTGGAGGCATGCCTTAAAGACTAAAGGGTTTCGTACAAGTAGGGCCAACACTGAATATACGGAGTGCACATTTGATGGAAACAACGATGAAGGATTTAAAGTGAAGATTGGAGACGATAACATTCATAAGAAAGATTCTTTTAGATACTTGGGATCTATTTTGCAATAAGATGGGGATGCTACTCATCGATTAAATGCAGGTTGGCTAAAATGGAGAGGAGCCTCTACTATTCTTTGTGATAAGAAAATCTCTTTTAAAGTTAAAAGAAAGTATTATAAAACGGTTGTGAGACCTGCTATTATCTATGGATCAGAATGTTGCATGTGAACCATAGACATGTGCAGAGAATGACAGTAGCAAAAATGAAAATGCTAAGGTGGATGTGTGTTCATACACGAAAAGATTGGATTCAGAATAATGCAACCCAAAGGAAAGTTTGTGTAGCTCCGATAGAAGATAAGATGAGAGAAAATCGCTTAAGACGGTTTGACCATTCGCAAAGGAGGTTGGTTGATGCACCGATTAAAAGATGCGAGGTTTGGGATGTTGTGCCGGTTAAGAGAGGGCGATGAAGGACCAAGAAGTGTTGGAATAGGACTATTTACATGGATCTTAGTTGTTTGGAGTTAATCCCGAGAATGACCCAAAACAGATCGGAATGGAGGCAAACAAATCCATGTAGCCAACCCTACTTAATTGTGGGAGAAGGCTTTATTGTTGTTGTGGACGCATTTACGTTGAGTAGTCAAGTTCATGGAAGCTCCTTAGTACCCCCTTATCAAGCCCCTATACAACCAAGAGACCCTCTCTTGTGATTCCAACTAGTTTGGAGAAATTTCCAGCAACAAGGACCTGATCGACACAGTCGAGACCTTTGATCTCAGCAACTATTATATCTTTTTTGCTGCGTTCTTATCCGCTCTTTGATAGAAGACTTCGAATCCCCATCCCAATCCAAGCTACCAAATAATTCCAAATATTATCCAGAATACTGATTATTCTCTATTCACTTATCCCTCCGGTTGAATATTGAATACCGACTTCTGCAACACTGGGAGCGTATACACTTATGTCAGGAGGGGAGGGGGGATGAAATAAAATACGATGAAATGAAATACACAAGAATATTTGTAATTGCGGTGTGTATGAGTGAACGAGAATGGAGAACACACAAGGAGTCAGTGGTCCATGTTTTTGTGGTGGGTTGGATGAGAAAAAGAGGGGATGGGTTTTCTCTCCATTTGCATTTTGTATAGAAATATATCCAATGTTGGTAGGGGAATCCGATTTCTGAAATAAGAAGAGAAATAGCTGGAATATATATATAGAGAGAGAAAGAGAGAGAGAGAGAGGATGGGGAGCTTGCACCAAGGTGTATGTAATTTTACATGCACCGTGGCTTATATCTTCCACATTTTTTTACTTTTGTGAAAAATACCATCATGTATATTCATCTATATATCCCTTCAATATGCCATTCGAATTTCGTCAGAAACAGAGACTCCTATGCCCTTCATCTAGAACAGGTCGATTACAACAATTCTAAGACCGTTAAAATTACCTATTCTAGATGGAGGTCATAGGAGTCTCTGTTTCTGACGAAATTCTAATGGCATATTGGAGGGATATATACTATATAGATGAATTTACATGATGGTATTTTTCAAAAAAAGTAAAAAAATGTGGAAGATATAAGCCCCGGTGCATGTAAAATTACATGCACCTTGGTGCAAGCTCCCCATTCTCGTATATATATATATTTAAGATTGATTTTTCCCCATCTTCAGGTATCCTCTCAACTTGGTCGATGTCATCTATTTCGACCAATATGGGAGAAATGGAGAGTATTGTATAGAGCATCCAGATTTCAGACTCCACTTCAGATTCAAACTCTGCATTCAGATTATTTTAGAGTCTTCACTTCGATTGCAGATGTGTGATCATTATTTCAAAGGTCCCCATACTTGATCTAGCCGGCTCGTGACTTTCATGTGATCCATAGGGACTCTAGAGTAGAGATCCCATTCTCTAAGCCATTGTAGGCTTAGTGTTTTCATGCGGTTTCATCGGGACTCCAGAGAAGAAATCCCGTTCTCCGAGCCAGTACATGAGAGATCAAGTTCTCTGACGAGGAGACTCGGTTCAGTCTCCATTCTCTAGCGATCGTGGACTCCGATAAAGATGTTTTCACGACGTTTTTCAGTTTGGCTCTTCATAGAGATGGAGCTTTCACGAGACAGAGTTCTCCAGGTGGAGACTCATTCCAGTTTCAATGACTTCGATAGGTGCAGTACACAACACACGTTCTCTGATGAGGGGACTCATTTCAGTTCACACTCCAGCCCTTCGGTTCCTCCTCACCATCACATCATGAGAAGCAATGTCCTTAGCATGCAGCCGGTAGAGTATGCGTTGAATTCATATTGTCTGTAGTGTCTTGTTTTGTGAGTGAGCGATTTCTTTTTATTTGTACAAGCTGAGCATTGCGTGCTCCAGCTTGAGAGGGAGTGTTAGAACATGTGTTACATGTATTTATGGGTAATTAGATCCCTCCAAGATTCAATTACCACATCCACATGTTTAGTCCCACATCAACTGTTAGTTGGACTCCGATTGATCTGCAGTGCTATATAAGAAGCCCTACAATCATTGTTTTAGTTGAGAGAGTGACAGAGCAAGACAGAGTATCTGACCCTTGAGATGCCTTCTCCCGTGGTTTCTTCCGCTCCTTATGGAGTAGGGTTCCGCATTAAATCCCGATGTTCTTCATCTTATGTATCTGTTTATCTCTGATTACACTTTTGTATTATCATTTTCTATAGTCGTCAATATGAAAAGCTTCGGGAATCAAGCACATGAATCCTCGTCTTCGGCTGGCTCATCCTTTTAAAATCTGAAAGCACTAGCATCCTCCATCACCTACCGTAAAAACCACACAATCTTCCACAAAATGGAGCAGATCCCCTTCAACACTCGTAAATATTTTGTACTAAACAACATAGCATATTATCACTCTTTTCCTTGATCCTCAGCACCCACTTTGTCATAAGAACCTTATTCATCCTCAGCACCCACATTGACGAAAAGAAGTGCAAGGTGCCCTGGTTGACCACCCATTAATGTTGAAAAACCACTCTTGGGTAAGCTTGCAAATGCCTCATGATTAGTTGGATCTGGGGGGGAGAGAGATCGAAATAGGACTAGTAGAACAATATGCGATCTCCACTTAGTTTGTCTGACTATCCAATTACTCGACTATTTTAACATTTTTTATTTTTCTGAAAATAAGCCAAAAATAAAATGCTTGATGTTTGAGAAAATTCAGTATTACTTTTATTTCATTATGTCAGTATTATAAAAATATATAAGATATTATATACGTAAATAATTTTATATTTAAATGGTTAAAAAGTACAACATCGACTAAATCTAATTAGTCTACCAATTGTCTATTACTTCTTAGTCAGTGAATCAATTGACTGAATACCGACGAACAACTTGCAACCTTCGTCGTGGGCCACCCATTTATCAAAATTAAAAAGGTTTGTCGTGGTGCATCTCTTTATTCAAGCAATCCCGATCTCCGGAAAGCCTTTTCGAAAGAAAGGTGCTTAAATGAGCCTGTAGCCCACACAATTGTGTGCTATGGAGAATCGACCTTCCTCAACAAACCCTTGACACGCCTCCTCTTTCAACCAACCACCATCTCATTGGTTTTGAATTAAATACTTGGAATAAAAGCTTTTTATAATTGTGAAATGATGTCATTTAGATACATAGGGAGCCAATTAGCTACAAGTTTCGGCGTAATGAGGTAAAGAGTATTGGAAAATGGAATTGATAAAAAAATTCTCCATCTGCATGATGGACTCCTTCGGCAGCGAGAATATTAGGACACTGCTCAACTTGTCAAACCCGAAATGATTGGTTTTGATCTCCACAATCATGTCTATAACTTCTTTCCCTGTGACCTCCTATAGTATAATTCTTCAATAGGACCCAAATTCTCGCACAAGCCCATCCTTTTGACCACCCGACCTAGCCATGACCAATCACCGTTATGGACTCGCCTCCTCAGCTAATAGAAGTGGCCCACCACCACTTTCTCGATCTCTTGTTCACCCTGAACTTGATTATCCTTTACAAGAATGGAGTGATTAAGGTTCTTTCTCAATCTGCAACTAGCCATTAGGCCCATAACATAGAAGAACTTTGTGTTCACACCATTTTCCATCAACCATGTTTATCGCGTCATTTGTTTTATTCCATCTCACATTTTTTCTCCTCCGTCACATCCTTTTGTTGAAACATTCATTCCTCCAACTCACCACTGCTTAAAGCCTTGTCATCCTATAGCATGTGAAGCAAGCCAATCTCCTCCCGTGCAAGCAATTGCTTCTACCCGTGTCGATCACTGATGTCTTTCTTATAAGCAATTTACAATCTTCTGATACCCGCTAATTACTCTATCACTCTCGTGGTCACCGACTTCTCAAGCTGGAAAATATCTCAAAACTCGACGATCACTCTTTTGAACCTTCCATCATCAAATAAAAATGCTCGAATATGAAAAGAAGATGAGAGATGCTGGTCATCACCAAATTATGGTTAAGGAAATGTGTGAGCATGCTGCAATCCAAATAGGTCGACGAGTTGACCATGAGATTCACTGAGTAGGATGTACAAGCGTGCATTGCGAGTTAGATACAGATGATTCTTCAGAATCAGGACTGAGCAACTTTCCTAGTTGACATGCTTCATTTTGTGCTCGATGAGATGATTAATTCGTAATAAGCTGTCTTTTTGATCGACAGACTAATGATGGACAACATTGCAATAGCATCCGAAATTAGGGTTGGAGGAAAGTGTATGGGTTACTTTGGTGTATTTGCCCCAAATCTTATGGCAATTTAGATTATGATTTTTGCAGGGATTAAATAGATGAACAAATGTTTAGCTATTCCTTCTTACTCTGTGTTGGTGAATTGACATTCTGAAGGGGTTTTTTCCAACCACAGATGAGAGTCGGACAAAGCTAGGGATGCAAACGGACGGATACGGCTATAGGTATTACCGTATCCTTATCCATTTTTGAATACGCATACGGATGCATATACGAATATTGACGGATATTAAAACTATCTTACCATATCCTTAAAAAACAGATACAGATGTAAAATGGATATTGATCGCATACGAGTAATGTTAGAAACTCTATAGAATTGACTCAAATATATACGAATTAAATGAAAAACACGTGATATGGTAATATTAAATGTGTTTGTATCATAAAAATATATAGTAAAAGAAGTTATAAAATTATGTTATATAGGGTTAAAAACAAATCTGTGACTATATTTATATACGAAAACGGGTATGCGGATACGGATACAGATGTTTGCGGATATCAAAATGATATCCATATCCGTATCCATTTTAAAATGGATACGGATACAGATGTCAAAATATGTATAAAATGGATACGGTGACGGATCGGATACGGATTTATCCGTATCCGTTTGCATCCCTAGACAAAGCTGCCCGCTGATACTTATTGTAGTTGATGTTACAACAGTGATTGATGATCAAGCAGTTCTTTTTCATTTTTTCAAGGTGATACATGGTATACACTGTACATCTTAGTTTTATAGTATGTAGATACCATTATTTTCTTTGAGGATTGTCGATTCTGGTGGCTAGACAACTGTTTGCCGTTATTGACATTTTGGTGGGATTTTCATTTTGTTGATAAATCAAGAGAAGTTTGTGCTCGTCTTTTGTTCTCTTGGAGGAGGTTGCTTGAGAATATGGATGTGCATGTGTTACAGCTTGTCAAGTCTTACCATGTGTAATATCTTGGTCTGTTTATCATTAATGTCAAACTTAGGCTGTAGGATTGAGGACAATTGTTGGAGAATATGAAAAAGTAAGCTGTTTGATTAAAAGGCTAGGTACCTGTCCCATGGAGGAATGCCGATGGCTTGAAGTATGTTATCGTAGCTATCCTCAGACGAGTGGTCTAGCCGAGTTTCGAATAGGGAGGTTAAGACGATCTTGCAGAAGGTTGTTCGCCTAGAACGAAAGGATTGTCACAACTTTTGGACTCAGTTCTTTGGGCCGATAGAACATCTTTCAAGACACCATTGGGTACATCTCCCTTTCGGCTCGTTTATGGCAAGACATGTCACTTACCTGTTGAGATCAAGCACAACTCATGGTGGGCAGTGAAAGAAGTGATCTTTGGTTTAGAAGATGCGGGAGATCAGAGACAAACAGAGTTGGCAGCCCTGGAGGGTTGAGAGATGAGGCTTTCACGAGTAGCCTTCATTGTAAGGTGCGGATGAAAGAATGGCATGATGCACACATCACCCATAAGCAGTTTGAGCATGATCAGAGAGTTTGGCTATTCGATGCGAGGCTCAAGTTATTTCTAGGTAAACTTCAGAGCAAGTGGAAAGACCCTTACATAGTGCGAAAGGTGTACAACAACCGTAACATCGATATATCCATGTTGTCTTCTGAGTCGACCTTTCGACTCAATGGTCAGCGTTTGAAATTATTTCTTGATCATGAGCCCCCGACCATTGAGGTTGCCCCCATTCATTTTGTATGAGATGTGTTCTTCATTCTTCACATTCTGCATCTCATACCTGAGTTTCACTTTGATTTGTTCATTCTTTTTCACCTTGTACATACGTGTTTTCGATTTTATTTATTCATTCTTTAATTTTACCTTACACCTCTAGGTCTTGCTTAGGATTTTTGCTATACTTAGAATGTACTTTATCCTAACTATATGGGGGTGTAGACATTGTGTTGTTCATATCTTTCTGTTCTATTACCCTTGTTGTTGCTTATACTTAGGGTGTGCTTTACCTTAAGTATAAGGGGGTAATATCGCTCGTTGACGTCTTTGATTGTTTTCGATTTTGTGTATCGTCTTCTCTCTCGCTTGTCCCTTAACTATTGATATTCTTCTCTATACTTAGGGATATTTTACCCTACATAAATGGGAGGACAAACCGAGTCATTGATTGTGTAAATTTTCTTGACTTCGATCATCTTCGTTTTTGAATATGCTATACTTAGGATTAGTTGATCCTAAGTACAGATGGATGATTGACTTCTATTCTTTTATTCGTTATTCTTTGAGTCATTATAGTATAGTATTCTTTTCACCAATCTATACTTAGGCTTCGGGTTATGTCTTCCTTTGTCGCTTCTTTGGTCACTATGAGGACATAGTTCAAGCTAAGTATAGGGTGATGTTGTATATCTATTCTGTATATACTTTAGAAGCCATAAGTCGTACTTTATTTTATTTTTAATAGTATAACTCTAAAAGTATGGGTATATATTCGGGTTTTTAATTCGATAGAAAACTATAAATATGAGTTAAAAAGGTTTTAAAAATTGTATATAAAATGTGTTGTAAATACTTGGATAAAATTCTTAATTATATAAAATTTGTAAATAAAATTCTTTTGTAAAATCTTCTATAAAATTGGTATAATTTGTATATCCAAATATGTATAAAATTCTTTGTAAAATATATATAATCCTTGTAAATTCGTGTAATTGTTTCAATTCACTAACTCTTTCAAAATTACTAAAAAAATTAGAAGTTTTCAAATTCAGTAAAAATGGCAAAATTCTTAAAAAATTACATAAAAAGTTCAATCCGAAAAATTCAACTTCACAAAATAATTGTTGCATTCATTCGTATTTTTCAAATAAGTTTGATTCTTGAATCGAATGGAGTTAAGTCTGAAGGATGGAGTTGGTTTAGGCCTTAATCCATTTGATTCCAAAGCGACTTTATTAAGAGTTGGAAATAAGACTCTTCATTTCTTTTGACTTAATTCTTTGGCTTCCATGAGACCGTGTTCGGAATTCATCTTAAGGTTGCCTAAGTAGGACACCTTGTGTCATTCGTTCACCTCTTCTTCATTTGAAACAATTTTGAACTCATGCACTCCACATTACCTCAATTTGCATGGGTTGCGAAGGACAATCCATTTTTGTGGTGCATTTTCATCCTTGTCTAGTGGCGCAGACGTCTAAAGACGGGAGTGTGGGGTTGAAATAAAGCTTCTGATGAGGAAGGATCTGCTGGCACAATTTTTTCCAATACCCCAAAAAATGGACGGAAGAAAAGATGGTATATCCGTCGGGACACAAAAGATCAATGCAATGCAACAATCACTTTCTACCAAAAAGAAGTCAAATACCAAATACATACATGACCGCAATGGTCTAAGCTTCAGATAACCTGCATGTCTTAGTGAAGACTTGGCTAAACTGGCCAAGCTTCACAGGAGATGTGACTACATTGGTCACACTCCAATTCTCTTCTCATTCTTCTACTTCTCTCTCTATTTAATTGTGGACACAACATGACCTGACCTTAGATGGAAATATCCCCCTCCTCGAGGATCAAGCAACTAGATGAGGAAGCAATGGGAGTGTATTACTGGGATGGGCGGTTTCTTCGCTTCTTCAAGCAGGAAGAGCTAACACCTTTCACACACAATACAAATTGACTTCAAAGTTGAATAGTTTGCGTAATGGATGGGTGGATCTGAGCTGGCTGTTGAGGTGAACCTGGATAGGGATTTGTGGAACTTGAGGGCTGTTGAGACTTAAATCCTAATTCTAATAAGGTCCCGACAAATTGTTAATCCAAAGACCTATTCCAAGTTCTTGATTTTGGGTGAAGTAAAAGTTGGTTTAAAGAAACGACCATGTTCTAAGTTCTTTTATTTTCCTTTTTCCTTTCTCTTTTTGTCTTTCACTTATTTATAAAATAATTGTTTGCTAAGGGACTAACAAAGGTAAAGTATAGGAGAATGATGAATCTATGATTCATCGCCTTTATTCTTTCATTTTGGCTAAAATCCTTGGTAAAATACATGTAAATATTCACTAATTCTCACTAATGAACATTCTAAGCACAATTGTTAATATTATATATTTAACACATATTTTATCTAAAATAAAATAATAAGGAGAAAAAGAAAAATAAAAGAAAGGAAGGATGTAGATATGAAATATGTACGGAGACCAGGTCAATATTGACTGGTCGATAAAATAAATAAGTAGGGGGAGATAATGATCCTAATATATAAAAATGTTAGAAAATCAAGATCACAAAAATACATAAACACATTTTTCTCAGCTTGTACATATGTTCACCTATTTTATTTATCATTCAGATCATCTCAAATCAAAATATTTCCTTCACAAAAGTTGTTTTTAATAATATATTAACTTTATAAAAATATCAAAAAAATATTTAATGTATAATTAATTAATTATGATGAACCTAAAAAGCCTAAAAAGCCATCTTCCAAGGTTGATAACTATTTATAGAAAATTCTAAATTGACAAACTCACTTTTAAGCTTCATTTTGTAACTAATACTATTTATTAAAAATACCAAAAAATATTAGAATAAAACGTGTGAGTTTTGGCGTTTGGACCCCTTTGTATATATGTACTATATGTGTATAATATTTTTTATTTAATTATTCCTAATCTCGTTTAACTTAATTCTTTTTCCAAAGTGTTTTTAAAAATCAGTAAAAAAATATAGCTTAAAATTACTTATTAATAAATGCCAATAAATCCCAAAATTAAAAAGTAGTGAACCTAAACTTTCGAACCTTATAACTCAGCCACATGAACTCCGAATTGGGCGTACTCATTTTCAAATTCGTTTTATAAACTTTTCTATCAAATAAAAGTGATTTCACTAAAATCGGTGTTAATATGCAGAAAGTAGATTTTGGAACCCTATTGGTAATTGTACAGTGTATCTTAATCCTATTCTATTAATTTTTGTTATTTCTTTTATTCTTATGTTTTATTAATAATTTATTAATGTATTATTATTGATATAAAATAAAAAATAAAATTTATTAAAAATTAAAATTATCAAAATTATTTATTTATTTATATACCTATATTATTTATATATGTATTTAATTAATTAATAATATTATTTATTTAATTGATATTTAAATTATTTATTAAATTATTGATAATTTATATTTATTTTTTTATTTTAATTATTAATTGAATTAATTGAATTAATTTATTTAACCAATTATTTATGTATAGTGGGAGAAGGCTTAGTACATTATAAACCCTACTTATAGTGGGAGAAGGCTTAGTACATTATAACCAATTATTTATGTATTTTATTTATTTTTTAATTTTATCTTCTCTTTTCTCTCTCATTCTTTCTTCTCCCCCGATCCTTCTTCATCCTCCGCTGTTCCCCCTCTTCTTCCTTCTTACTCCGTCCAACTGACCAAACGGCTTGGCTGTTGGGCTGTTTGCCCAACCGCTTCCCCTGCTACTCTCCTTCGCCGGTGACGACATCTCGTCGCCTTGCTCTCCAAGTTTCCCCCTTCATCTCTCTCCTATTTAAGGACCTCGACCCCCTCCGGATCCACAGATCCGCCATTTGGCTCTCATCTTCCACCTAGTTTCGGTAGAGATAGAGGAGAGGGTGACAGACCTCCGATTCCTTCATTATCATCGAGCGATGCTGTGCAGGAGAGATAGAGCTGGTGTGATCACGCCGACATGTAGTAGCAGCTACGCCATGCAACGTTCGGATTCGTCGTCCGTAGAGGCTATCATCTGAGGAATTCCTTCGAGTTCCTTGTCCCCAAGCGACAACCTTCATCTTATGTTCATCAGCCACTTCCAGATTAGCTAGATCCTCCCTTATCTTCTCAAGATTCATCTCTTCTCTCCTCGATCCCTCTCTTCTTCTCTCAATCCATCTATTCTATCTTTTTTTGATCCAATTCAGTCAAATTGACACCAGCCTCTGACCTTCGATCGTCACATCACCTTCTCATCTCTTCCGTTCCGTTGTCTCTTCCACACCTGTACATCTCCCGCCACAAACAGTGGCCGGAGCTTGAAGGCCACTCCACCACTTCCGCGGCCTTTGCATCCACTACTCCACAATTTTTCCCTTTCGATCAATTCGTCCACCGCTCAATCCATCTCAAAATATTTGAATCCTTTCACGTCATGTCGAATCTGTGCCCGATCGTTGGTCTGACCACATTTCGAGCCCATTCATATTTTTTGTGCATAATCGTCGATCGAGGTAGCCAAACCTTGAGCCTATCTCGTCTTCCTGCAGGTTTTCGCACGCAACACCTAGAGCATAATGAGCATCTGAAGTGCAACACACTAATACCTGGAGCGTTTATCGTCCGGATCGAGTCAAAACACTTCGTTGGACATGATTCTCCTGAAAATATCGATTAAGCACGTGCAACTATCTGCTTTCTGGAGCTACACGAACAACAACCTCAGGAAGTATCTAAACAATCGTGCATCCTCAAAGCACCACCAGACGATCCACCCATAGGAGAGTTCACTATCGAAGCCTCATCATCTGATCGTGATCTATGGCGGGAGAACAATACCATGGCCTCAAATTTCGGCGAAATTCGACCGAATTTCGGTTTCGGTCGAT
Source organism: Ottelia alismoides (assembly GCA_037367405.1). Lineage (NCBI taxonomy): Eukaryota > Viridiplantae > Streptophyta > Magnoliopsida > Alismatales > Hydrocharitaceae > Ottelia > Ottelia alismoides. The sequence goes on from JAZKJV010011853.1 coordinate 97,658, forward strand.
GACCGAAATCCGACCGAAATGGCTGACGTCGACCGCAATTTGGGGGGCCTAGATCAAAAATAGACCGAAATGATCAAAATTTTGGTCGAATTTCGACCGAAATTTCGTTTCGGTCAGTCTCCGAAACGAAGTCGAAATTCGGCATTTAAGGCCTTGAACAATACGTAACCACATCCACAAGCTATTGAATGAATATTCCCGAAGAACTCACCCGCGATTGATCACCGCTTGCGGACTCAGATTAGGGGAGGAACGCAAGGCACAAGAGCCACACGATTCCCGTCGATCCAATGCTTTAGAATGCTCCGCACCTCGCCACGTGTCGGCTCTAGAACACAGCCACCGCCAGCCGCTCAAAGCCCTCACGTGCTCCGCACGTGAAGAACAGATTTTTTCTGGGACGTTTTGCATATATTCCCTCAAACAGTCTATGATTTCTGAACAGGTCCCCTAACTGCAATTCTCATGTGATCTGCACGAGAGGACCCATGATTTGTTGTTTTTGCAGCTTTTTGACCGTCTTATATTGATTTTTGCAAACAGATGCAGGAGCAGCTACTCAATTACGTGTGCGGACACATGATCATTGGACTTTTTGCACATTTTTACCCTGTACTTTCCATATTTCCAGCGCATCCTTTATTTTCCAGATACATAATTACCCATGTAACTCTATATAAATACTATATGTATTATATACATATAAACTAAAATTCAAAAATATAAAAATATAATAAAAATACCTATAATACATAGTATCATACTATATACTGTATTAAAATAATTTTCAAAAATAAAAATATTTTCTATTTTTAAATATTTTTTAAAAAATACAAAAAATACAGTCATAAAATACATAAAAAAATTAATATACTTTAAAAATCCTAAAAAAATTATATACACTATATTTTACTTTTACCTATTAGACCAAAAAAATAAAAATTGAATATTAAAATCAATAAAAAATTCAGAATACATCAAAACTTCAAAAATACATAACTAATTCAATAAAAATCACAAAAATATATATAATACCTCGTTGGAAAGGTATTTTTACCTACTTTTCAGTAAAAATAAAATAAAAATATTTTCTTACTGTTTTATATTTTTAAAATAAAAAATTCCTGTTTTCAATAAAAACTTCATTTTTCACTTTAAAAATAATTCAAAACCCATAAAAATATTAAAAACATCTAAAAATTCGCAAGAATAGGAAATAAAATTAAAAGCATAAAAATTACAAAATAAAACCAAATAAAAATATAAAACATAATACTTATATTTTTTCTACTTATAGGTATATAAAAACACAAAAAAATAAAAAATTTATAAGAACAAATGAAAATCCAGAAAAAATACTTAAAAATTAATAAAAATCAGGATATCCATTTACCTTAGTTCCTCTACTATTTTATCTTAGTTTTCCACAGTTTGCCTCCCTGAGTCGACATTCCCGTACTTACCGCTATACCTTTCAGTTTAGGAGTGTAAATAAAAAAATAAATTTTCTGGTAAAATTCACCCAATCAATTTAGCGACACTATTCTTCTTTTAGAGTAGTAGGTTGGGTGGTTTTTCAGTTATACGTTCCGAGGTCAGTTGTTGGATGTTGGTCTAGCTCCAAGAGAGGGTGCAAGACATGGTCACTTATCTTCTCTTCTTCATTTTCTGGAGTAGAGGCTCCAAGATTACCTGGGAATGATCGATGAGTTATGCTATATGGACGACACTATTATTGTTGTTAAATTCCACTTGCTTTAGGGAGAGGATGGGTCCACGATTAAGGACTACAAAGAGCTTAATTTGCTGTTTATTGTGGGTGATGGCTCTTTTGCTAGGGATTGCATATTTATTTGGAGATCGAGGGCTCTCCTATGTGTGAAGATCTTTGTGTGGTTTCTGCACGGATATCGGGTGTTAACCATGTCTCTTGAGGCTTTTCCTTTTCTCCATCAAGGCTACACATGCCATTAATTATATGATCTTCTGGTGTCACTCTACCCATGAAGTGTGACGTGAGACTGGTTTAACCAGGGCGGATACATCTTGAGTGGACAGATTATGGAGGAGTTTTGGCGAGGCTGCCTATTTTATCTGCATTCTGGCTGGTCAGGAATGCCATGATTTTTCATGACGAGCAGTTCTATGGAGAGAATATTGTGGCTTAGGGGGAAATAGAATTCTTTTACAATTCCCGGCTCCTGTGATTTTAACTGTTTCTTATGATATCACAGTTGTCCATCTATCCTGTGTTATTCACCAACCTTTCTCAAAACTGGGGATACTGTCCCTATTATTGAAATTTGTAAGGGCCTTTCTGGGAAGGTCTCGACCAAATAGGTACTGAGACGATAAGTTAGATGAGAAGAGGGATGTGATTTACATGCACTCTTAGTGGCTAATGGCTGTGAAACACTCAAGTGACTTCTCTTAAAAGTATGAAATAGACTTTTCTCCATTAATATTTATTTAGACTAGTTTTTTCTTGATACCGTTTGTGAAGATTTTTCTCTGAAAAAGAGGGGAGTGTCATTTGAGATTTTTTAAAATATTCTTGTATCTTTAAAATGAGAAAGATTGCCTCTGCCATTGTGTAGATATCTTGAGACAATGAAAGCCATAGTGAGGTTATAAATGTTCAAGCTCTCTAAATGCTGCTGCATATTCGTCATCATTGCAGGGGGTTCTTATTGTTGGTGAGAGGGGAACCGGTAAGACATCCCTTGCTCTTGCAATAGCTGCTGAAGCTAAAGTTCCCGTTGTCGAAGTCAAAGCTCGCCAATTGGAAGCTGGATTGTGGGTTGGCCAAAGTGCAGCCAATGTCCGGGAGCTATTTCAGACTGCAAGAGATTTGGTTGTTCTCTCTGATTTTGTCATCATCATTCTCTTTCTATTAATGAATTGAAACTTTGGATGGACGTTTTTTTCATTTGTAATCTCACTTTCCTTTAGATTTCTTTTCAAACATAAAACTTTTGGAATATTGTTGCAGCAATCTTACTACGTTGATATTCTAAAGCTTTTCTCGAGCTCCCAAATCTTTTTGTATTGTTTGTACATATATCTTGAGTACCATTTGTGTAAGAATCAAATCATAATACAAGTTTAATATGCTAGCCAAACTGAAGAACCACACATCTACCTGCTTGATTAGCATGGCTTGCTCATCACTACCTCTGCAGTTAAGTCATGCTAGTGATACTTGATCTCAGTAACAGCCAAAATAGAAAAATCTCATTTAATCTTTTCAAAAATGCAATTTTGATAATAAGCGTCAGCATGACTATTTCTGTACTTTCTTCAGTTACATTATGTCATCTCTTAGTAACAGTCTTTTGATTTTTAGGCCCCGGTTATCATTTTTGTTGAAGACTTTGATCTGTTTGCTGGTGTAAGGGGGCAATATATTCATACCAAAAAGCAAGATCATGAGGCCTTTATAAACCAACTCTTGGTGGAACTTGATGGGTAAATATTTACAATGTATCTTGTCTTTCACACGCAGACTTGTATGCATGCATGTGGATGTATAAATTCCTGATCAACTTTGTTTGTCTTATTTTGTCACCACATTGCTTATTGTCAAAATTGAAAGTTTGGGCTTGTTCATCATGGACGTAGAATACTACCATTAGTCATTTTCCAAGACTAAAATTTTAATGTGAAATCTCGTTGCCTTATTTTGAAATTGACATACACAAAGCAACATGCTTTGGTAGGAATTTTAAGAATAATCCATTGCAATGATGGAACCGTGAATTTGGGAGACTGACATCGGGAGTCAATCACTCTTCATGTTTGTTAAAATTGAAGAAAATTGTTGAACAGAAAAGGTGTCCTCCATGACAAATTGGGCATTTTACTAGCCTGAACCATGAAGCCAATGGAGTCCAACCTAGTGGAAAGTCCAAGTAGATGGGCGGTGGTTCTTGATGCACATGAGACCTATTCTCTTAAAAGCATATATCATCTATCTAAGAGACACCTTTTTGATTTTATCTTCGCAATCGCTAACCGCTGACCCCATCAGTTATGCAAGAACTTGTCCTCTATGTCTCTGAACCTCACCTCTAGCAACCACGTACACTTAAACTTGAAGTATGAGGAGGGACAATGACCCTCATACAACTCCCAAACAACTGGAGTGTGATCATCAAGATGTGACAGGTCATGACTTTACCAATGACAACGAAAACATTTGCATCATCTTTGTAGATAGGACAAAGCGATCAATACAAAATATAGAGGAAGAGTTCATTAACATAATATTTGTAAACAAAAGCACCATAACCTTTAGCTGAAGCTCCCCAACCAAAGATATAACTCCTTTGGCCTAATGTCGTGTTCCTACAACCTCTCAAAATGTCATCTAAAGATGGTGACACTGAGGTACCTGCGAATCTGCGATCTAAAAGGCGTGAAAACTATCCTCTGGCATTGTGCAAATCTTCCTAAAGATCCACCCTACTTGAAGGTTCCATCGGGCTGTACACAATCGTAATAGCAAGAAACAAGTAATCAATGTTTGAAAAGATACTTCGTCCACCCCACAAAATCCCTCCAAAACTTCCAACTGAATCAACCACCTGTAACTCAGATAATTTGAGTAACACAGGCGTACCTCCGCAACTTATCCTCTCAACTCCCCAACTTCATCTCGTGCAAGAGCAATACGTCGGCTATCCAAACTATTAATTATTTGCCAACTATTGTTCCTTTTCTTGGGCTCACCACACCCTATACATTCCATGTAACAAACTTCAGTTGGAACCAATTGTGAACCTCCTAGCTCGAATGACCCACATACTGCTCGCTACAGAATTTTGGTACCCCTGATCTTCCACATTCCCTCCTTCCCCCTAGAGGCGGTTCATCCTCATCCACTACATGCGACAAGGACCTTGCCACAAGGTCCATCTTCCCATCTGTCTTCGATGCAATTTCTCGAAACGTGCTTTTGCATCGTCTATGTCCCGTCTCTTTTGTGTGAATACCGGCAAACCATTCGTTTCGTTTCTTGTCATGCTAGCCTTTGTTCTACCCTTGCTTGCCCCCATCCTTTTTTGTTTCTCCGACACCTTCTTCGCCGTGATATCCTTGCACACTAACCCTTCTGCATATGATACCATGTGCTATAGCCCCCTTACCCTTATTAAATATAAGTTATATAACAACCTTTAAATTCCTCCACATAAGATGCCATTTTTGCCAAAGCTGCATAGGTGTTCACTCCGTCTCCACGTTCGCCATGACAACATCCACCGCTGGCGGAAAGCCCTCATATACAAGCACATCCAATGATCGATGCGCAGTCAGCCAATCGGGAGATCAAACTGCATTTCGAAGTAGGGTTCGAGGTCTACAAGATGATCAATGCACTTAGTAAGCATGTTATTTCCAAGGATTTTGGAGCATTGAAATACCTTCTTGGGATAGAGATAGCAAGGTATCACTAAGGACTTGTCATGTGCCCAAACAAATCACTAACTTGATCTGCTTGAGGAGACTTGCATGCTTAGTGCCAAATTTTTTGTATGTATACGGACCTCAACACGTAATTGATGGACATAAATGTAGTAAATGCCAACCAATACAAAATTGGTTTAGGGAGGTTTCTTTATCTTAATGTGAGTTGGTCTAAACCCAGAAGGGGTATTTATACTTTGATACCTACAGATTTTCCTAGTAATGGCCCTATTTTTCACTAAAGGGTACCAAATGCAATTGGTGGCATATTGTAATGCAGACTATGTTGGTGGTAATCTTGTTAATTGGAGAGGCAACAGGTAGGTTGCTTTGGTAAGATCCTTTGCAGAGTAGGAGTACATGTAAGGCCTAATTGTATATATATCTCCATAACCTATATGGATCAAATTTGTTCTTTGTGATCTATTTATTGCTACACGTGTGTCTATGACATGGAATCGTGATAATCAAATGGCTATCTTTATTGTTAACAATCTAAATCCCCCCCCCCCCCCCCCAACACACACACACAAAAAACAATCTGACTTCCCTGAGAGAGAAACATGGGGAATTGTATTGTCATTATTGCAGGAATATGATTTAGAAAGCTTCATTTTCGCCACGTATGTTAGATCTAGTTAACATTCTATATATATCCTACCTGGAAACTGAGAATGATGTAGCGAACCTCATCTTGTCTACAAGGACAACTGCTGAAAGCACAAAATACGAGGAGTACTCGATTCTCTACAAATTAGCGATGGCTTGGGGAAAATAGAAATTCACATTGCCAACTAGTAATATAGAAGCTCCCAAATCTGAGTTTGTTGTTCCAACCATTACAAAACTCTTACATATTCTGTTTAGTACTTCATGTGCTTTTGTAGTTTACAATGTTAATCTCGTAGCAGATTAATTCCAACGAGCCTTTCTCACCTTTGACACATATGGCTACTATTCTCATGCTGATCTCATTGGCTCTCTCTCATCCTGATTTTAATTGTTGCACCACCAAGCATGGTTTGGAATATCTGTTATATCAATGATATATTGATGATATGTCGGTTTCAACCATGAGAGGGTTGCGATATTAGCCGTTGATAGGATTTCAACTGATATCTTGCTAGATATTGTTGTATAATCCCATATTGGTCTAAATTTTCCAGTGCAACTTTTCTCCGATATCGATCAATACCATTGATATTGGGTCGATATTGCTCATTATCATCCAATATTTCAACTTTTAACGGTGAATTTGTTCGGGATTTGGCTTTTGTACCTACTCACGGTATTAAAAAACATTATGAATTATAATTTTGTCTCGCAATAGGGGGCTTCTGTAGTGAGACCCTCATTTTGAAAAACATTTAAAGGTTAATTTTTACCGGTGCTTTTGTAGCGAGACTCAATGGAGATAAATTCTAAAGCTGATCAAAGAAATTATGCATACATATATTGTTTATGTTACTATATTAATATTTATTAGTTGGTATTTAATAAGTATTAGTAATCTAAAGAATCACGGATCCATGATATACTTTAACAAGTATTGATTTTCTTTAGTTTCGTAGGAAAGTTTGATTTCTTTTTTGCGACAAAAAGGGGGGAAATAGCTAAGATATCCTCCCTAGGGATATTGCTAAAATAAAAGAGGTTACATAGGGCTTACAAAGGCCAGGACTCGAGAAGAGACCTAGATTGAAAGATTACATTTTCGCAATAGAAGCACAAAAGAAAAAGGACACCGATTTGGGCTAACCATATAGTGCAAATTGTAGCCAGTGGGTGAAGGATGTCCTCTCTATTACGATTCCTTGCAATAACCAAAGAGTCCCAAAAGAGGTCGAGATCCGGATGGTTGAGCCAACTGTGGTTAACATTAGTCTAGATTGGGGCGGTCTTCACACACTGAAAGAAGAGGTGATCTATTGTTTCATTATGTATATAGCATAGAGGGCACCTTTTGGAAATGTCCGAGAAGAGTCTCGCACAACAGTCCCTTGTCATAATACATCTTCTCCGTAGAACTGCATAGAGAAACCGATTCTACCTATAATTTCTAATCTATTTTAATTCATCTTCTTTCAATAAAAACTATAATTATTATAAATGATGTTCTTTAAATATATTTTTTGAGCCAATAAAGGGGGAAACATGCTAAGGTGTCCGTCCCAAATATATTAAAATCTTGAAATTAGAAATACTTACAGAAGCCAAGGCTCGAGCATAGTCCTAACATGAAAGATTACATGTTCAAGGTAAAAATGCTGAGGGGCAATCTAGCTAACCAAAGTGCCCAAAGAGCCACGAAAAGAAGTAGGAGTTTGATGAGGACCTATCCTTTGCCATATGTAAAGATTCTTAGAAGGCATCAAAATTATGAAGATTCAACCATTTAAGCCCAAGTTCCGGATAGATAGGAGAGGACTTTCCACAAAGAAAGATAAGATGCTCTGCAGTCTCGGTATGCAAACCGCACATGGGCCACGTGTTGAAAACTCTTGCGATGGAACTAGAACCTTGAACAACGATCCCTTATCGAAATTTGTTTTTTTCTCAGTAGCCACATAAAAATGCTAATGTGCTTGGTAGCTTGAGACTCCAGATGAAAATGCAGTCGCTGATTAGACCATCTGCCATTGGAGGTGGAGGTTTGTCCACCTCTATATAGGCACACTTCACCCAAAACATGTCTTTCCAGTCCTATTGGTCCCTTTCCTTTGAAGGGCCGTCAACTTGGCTCATAGACTTTAGAATATGGAGCCACTTTTCTACGCGTTGGTCTGAAAAATCCGACACGAATAAGGGCATCCTACTATCCTCAATCCAACAGTTCGCCACACTTGCCTCATAGTTCGCTGCCAAAGGGTAAAGGCGTGGAAAACAAGTGGAAAGAGGGTCAACGTCATAACTGTCCAAAAAGCAAAATCTAGACCTTTATGTCTTAAGTGGTTATTGTGTTCATTTTCTTCTTTAACTATGATAGGTTATTATGCTCATTTGCTTTTTTGTTTGATTTTTCGATTTAGCTCAACATTTCCTTTATACATAATATGCGATTTACTATAATGGTAATTTGCTAAATACACCTCCCTTATGTTTTTAAGTTATTATTGTTTGAATTTTATCATTTCCTTTCCATTACCTCACGGAGTCAACAACCAGCATTGACAACAATGATATGTGCAATATAATATGCATTGATGTGCAAAATACACCTCACTCTTACATATAAGTGCGAATTTGTATGTTGTTTATTGTTTTAAGAAATCGGGTGAGCTCAATCTACTAGAAAACCATTTTTTGAGCCATTTCAGAGATTCAACCAATATCATCAATATATGTAACATCCGGAATCCGCCAAACCCAAACTTGACCCGATTAGGGTCCGTTTAACTCAATAAAGTTGCCGATCGGTATCAGATGACTTATATCGACTAATTGATTGTGAATCAAAAGTCGTTAGGGCGAAATCGACCAAAAATCGGTCGCTTCGTAATTAGTGCCGTGAAAAAGCCACAACAGAAATTCGAAAACCACAAAATGAACCGAGACCGTCATTAGATCCGATTCGACGAAACAAGACCAACGGAATCGACCGTTTGTCAATCGGAGGTCGTTTGATATTTTTAATTCGCAAAATTTAAACCCAAACAAAAACCGTATCCGAAATTTCGGGTATTCAAAACTCGATCGGAAGTATGTCAATATGAACTCATATTGATCGTCGTTCCGAGACGGTTAAAACGAGATACTACGCGTCGAAATCGGAGGCTCGATGTGCGAATACGATCCCTTTTAATGTCTTAAATAAGTGAAAGAAAAATGATAAAAAAATACATATATATCTGCTAGCACAGCTACTGTTCAAAAAAAATAATTAGTTAATTCCAGTAGAGAGCAAATAGCCGTAGCCACTTGGTTCTCCTCTTGTTCCATGTGGCAATTCAAACCCCCTTATTTATATCAACTTCCCAATTCTCTTCTCAAAACTCCATCGAGGGAGCAAAACCCCCACCCCTTCTTCTCCAAGCCGATTAGCTTTCTCCAAATTATTGCTTGGTTCCCTGGAGCCCCTGCAATTATCATTATTGCTGCCAACAGCTACTGCTGTTGCTGTAGCAACAGTCACGGTTATTCCCAACAATCGCTGCTGCTGTCCAAACACAACAAAGGATCTCCTTGCTGGAACTGCAGCACAACTTCTGATGCATGCTTTGAAGGGTTGCTTCTCATGGAGGCAATTGTTGTTTCCTTGCTCCTGGAAAATTGCCACTGCATGCAGCAGATTAGAGCCCAAAATTTTTCATGTAAAAATTTGGAACTAAGGTACAATCCTACACCTCTTTGCTGCCATGCATGCATCATTGAATTTTTTCTCTCTCCATAGATCTCTGATTTGGGTGGCATTTTATGGCCTTTATTAGGCTCCAAAATGAAATTATGGAAGGGTTAGTGTGTTTTGAAATTTGGGTTAATTAGTTAGGTACGAGTCTTGCTTGTTAGACAAATTTCCATTTATGAGAATCTGGAATGGAATGAGAATCTGGAAGGCTAATACTGCATTTCTTAAGTGAAACTACGGTGCCTTCTTAATCTATTTTCAATGTAATTCAAATATTGTCTCTTAGCATGCATGCATCATAAATAAAATAAGATATACATATATATAGCTCTCTATTCTGGACATAGTTAAACGGCCTTTCACGTGCACTGGTTGCTGAAGGATGTGTTATACATCATGTTCATCTCTTTATATAAATATAAATAAATATATATTTATATCTAAATCATGGCAACAAGATAGTTAACTGTCTTGGGAAGTTATTCATTGTTCACTATCTAAAGCATCTTCTATAAATTTTATTAAAAATTTCGAAATTTTGGTGGAGATAGGGTTATATATTAATATGAAATGGACTCCCAAATAAAGGGAAGGAAATTGCAAAGTGAATATTCACATTTGGTGATCGGACCAGACATAAGTCTGATTCTTGTAAATCCGTAACACAGGCAGTAACGTAGGTTGGTAGTGTAGATGGTATTAATAAAACTAAATCTAGGTATGGTGAGTGTACAAAAAACTTATATTGTAAGTAAATTGGAAAAGAGATCTTAAAGAGATAAATGATCATTACTGATAAAGTCAGAAGTTAGGATTAATATTGATAAGTCAGAAGTTGGCTGAAATCCTTTGAATATTTCTGACTTGTATTCATAAATATATTTTTGAAATTTTCAGTGGTAATATTTGTGAAAAGGGTCATGATATGATTGAGAAGGTATATTGGTTATTTTTTTAGTTAAATTGCTGGAATGATTCTAGACAGTAATTGCATTGGAGGTATAGGATAAAAAAAACTCCATCATTCGAGTCAGTTTCCTTCAGGCAACCATTACGAAAGAAATAGCTCAAAATTTTGCATACCCCAAACATGTCCAAATCAGTGATGTTGGTTCTATTCTTTTACGGCAAAATAAACATTTCCAAATATATATATATTTTTCTTGAGCAATTTAAATTATGTTACATCAGTCTATTACAGGAAAATATGACTAGTCTTAATTCTAATGCGAATACGTGAATTAAACCTAAGACTTTGGCATAGATGTGAAACCATTAACTTAGTTGTCAATAATTGATTCTCATGCACAACTAGGGCCTGGAGAACTAGCTATAATAATAGACCAGGAGGGTTGTAAAGCTAGAATATAACTTAATTATTACTAATAGACACTGTAACCTGATATGTTATTAACTAAGCAAGACCAATAAGCTACATCATGCTCACATTTTTATTATACGAAATACTTATATGACTATTAATAATGCACCAACATAATATTAAACAGTGATAGTTAGTAAATAAGAATCGTGATTAATATAAAGGGTTTGAATAGCATCATTCTGTCAAATTTCTTAAACTCTCCATATTCAAATTATCGTTAAGTTTCTGCTCATGATCTTATACGAGTATTAGGACACAAATATTAGGATTTGGACAACTCTCTCATTTAAGTCTATTAAATGTTTCCTGAAATCATTATGACTACTGACCTCACCAATTAATCTTTTAGTAATACCGTACTATTAATCATTTTTAAGAAGTGACATTGACTAGATAACTCAATCTGTTAAGCTACTCACAGAAGAGATTAAGAGAGGATCGAGAAATTAAATAAGTATCATGATGATACATGAATGATAATCAATAATGCTGGTCATGGTGACCTTTAGCATGACCATGCGAGGGCGCGGTGACCCTCAACTGGGCGGAAGAATAGGAAGCCCAGTTCGGGCAGCGGCCGCCAAGTGCGCGGGTCTAGGATCCCAGTCTCCTTTCGGTTTTTACGCGAGCTCGCAGTGTTTTTATGCCTCGTTGGGATCCCGACTTTAGACCAGTTCCGCTGACCCTCTGTTTTAGGATACCCAGGCGGGGGATCCTCGGTTTTTCAGTTTTACGTACGAGCTCGGTTGCCCGTTACCGGTCGGGCTGTTAATCTAGAGTGACTTTTCCGGGAAGTCCCTCTCACCCGTCTCAGTGGCGTAGTTGGGGAGTAGACCTATCCCTCTATTGGACCGTCCTTCCAACTAGAGGGCGGGACGGAAGAGTCATTTGTAGGCTTCTTCACCGCTTGAGTTACTTCGCCAAACAGACTTGGCGATTCTATATTTAGATCATCAATATCTACACCTACAACATCTGGAGTTATATCTGAAACATTGAAGTTAAGAATTGGAGAAGTTATGATCAAAAGACTATTCTCTCTACCCAAGAATTTAAACAAATTAATAGATCTTTACAATCTTAACTTTTCCATTTTTATTCACCAACATGATCTCTGAAGCAATTGATATATATGCTCACACCATTACCCTCATGATTATTCAACTACAAATAAATAGGTAGTATGGGGGAAATGCCGGGTTCTGGGGGAAGTCATTAGAAATGCATTACAAACAATTTGAAACTCCTTTTTACTTACGCAAGTAGATGTAGATTTTACTTATACCACCTTTCTACTTGCTTGCTTTTGCACATATTAAATGTCAAGTTATTTTTATAAATTTTAGGGAGGTACCAGCAATGGCTGACGCCTCTTCTTTACTATTGTGTGTGGCAGGCAAACAACCTGCAGTTCAGTAGCCGCTCAGTATATACATGCTTCCTGGAGACAGAGTTTATACTAGACGGTATGAATTACTTGTCTCAGTTTTTGTTCAGATGATTATGTAAATGCTATCTCTTTTGTATCACACTTTGGGATATATGTTGTAATGGAAGATCCTTGTACATATTGTAACTTGATATGAATATTAATGAAAAGAAAATTTTGGTGTCATTGTCTCTTTTACTTTGTGGTTATGTTGTGGATGTGAATGCCATGTGGATAATTAGCCGCGCGAAAAATTTTCCCTGCTTTTCTACAACTTCTGCGATCAATGTGAATGAATTATTGCGAATTTTGTCGTAAACGGGTACCGGATCCTGAGGAGTTCACAATATATCCCTTTTGGGCAATGATCGATACGATATTCATGTCTTAAATCTTGCCACCAAGATGATCATGATAGCCGTCTTGATGGGGAATGTTGGTAGTTCTAAGGAGTCCTTAATTGATCAGAATTAGTGTTGAAGTTTTCCTAAAATAACTTGTTGATGGGGTATGTTGACAGTTCTAAGGAGACCTTAGTTGATCAGAATTAGTGTTTAAGTAAGTTTTCCTAAAATAACTTGTTTGTGCATTCTTTTTTTGTTGTATCTAAGTTTTCCTCTTTTATTTGGAGGAAAACTTAGATATGCACCTCCACTTCCCAGTCTCTCATATTTTGTAAGAAAAACAAGTTTTTCATTCCACGTATCTCATATTTTGTAAGAAAAACAAGTTTTTCATTCCACGTTCTAAATATGTCAACCACCACTGATATCACCTACTCTTTATGATCCACTTTAACTGCAATTTTCATCATTTTGCACATCATTCTTAATCTTGACTTGCCACTTTTTATATTCATTCTTAGTTAATAGTATCCTTGAAGAAATCTATTAAGAATAGAGAATAGTTGAGTCAATTAGGTAACTGGATCTCTTTAGGATCCAATTGCCCTACTCTTGTGTTTAGTCTAACATTGTCTAATGGTGTTACTTACGTGTGTTGGCAAGGTTATATAAATAGCCCCATAGCTCTGTTATCTCTTGAGAAGTATAATCTTAAGATACGACCTAAAGGATCCATTCTCCCATGGAGTAGGGAAATCACTATGAGTGTCGAAAAAAGTAAATAATGTTTTGTTCTTCTTAGTTTTTACTACCAATGACATTTTATTTTTTAACTTAGTATTGAAACAAGTCATTTCAGGTTTTTTATCTAACACGTATCAAACATGATCTTTATGATAACAAGGATTTTGAAACAAGTCATTTCAGATCCGTGGTAGCATCTCTTAGTCTGATAAGGATGAGTTTTATGATATGATCTTTTCTATTAGCCAGGACCTACTGGCGGAATAATAACTAGCTCAATTGAAACCAAGCTCAACTCAACTTAACCAACTCAACTGTAACCAACTCCACTGTAACCAAGTCAACAGTAACCAAGACTCAAGCAGTAAGGAAGCCTCCGAGAGACACTTCCGTCTCGCCCACCCAGTGGAAATGCGGTCTAGGTGAGGGCTAGGCCTACTCCAAAACTATGTCCCTGAGATGGGGGAGAGACTTTCCAGAACAAGTCACCCCAGAAAAACCAGCCCGACCGGTACGGGCTAACGAGCTCGAAAAACCAAAACTGAGGATCCTCCAGCGTAGGTACCCTAAAGAACAAGGGTCAGCGGAACCAATCTAAAAGAAAACCTGTGGATCCCAGAGAGACATAAAACTGCGAGCGCTTGCGAAAAATCGAGAAAAAGACTGGGATCCTAGATCCGCGCATTAAGCGGACATTGCCCTAATTGGGCTTCCTATCTCATGTTTAGCTGAGGGTCACCGCACCCATGGAAGGAAATATCGTGATATATCGGCGATATATCGTCGATATATCGATATCGAGATGAGACCGATATGAATACCGATATAGCGATATATCCTCATTTTCAGGCATATCCTTCACAAAAGTGCGTCGATATGGGGGATATTCATGGTGATATATCGCCGAAATATCGTATCGACACGATATCGAAATCGATATGGCCTTCCATGACCGCACCCTTGCACAGTCAGGTGTATGGGTCATCATGGCTGACACTCTTAATTATTAGCCATTATTGAATCACCATCACTGACTTGATTCCTCATCGTTTCTCAATCCTTTCTGTGGCAGACTTTACAGGTCTAGGTGTCTTGTCGATCATCTTATTGAATAGGGATTCATAACTAGTGATTCATACCTAAATGATCGATCACAAAGATTTTTAGTTATTGGTTATAGATTTTCTCATAAATTTTGGTGGCCTTCTGGATTTTATAAGTCACTTGTATGAAAATACCTTAATGATCTCATTTTTCAAATCATAAGATTGGAAGTTGTTTATTAGATATGGATTCAAATTTAGATTAATGTTAGATTTTCAACTTTTCTTATTTGAATAAAGGAAAATACAAATTTCCCTCGGATCTTTTTATATTTAAATCGTGAGATTTAGATCTATTTATTAAATCTGAATTTAAATTCAATGCTACAACGCTCCCAAATCTTTTAAGTCTTTAATCATAAACTTAGTAGCTAAATAAGTGATGTTAAGTTGGATCTAATTTGTATGTTGCATCACTCCCAAATCTCTCAATTCAAGCATGAATTTCCATCAAATCCTCACATCTTGTTAGGTTTGATCTTAAACAATTGTCTGATTTTCAGTGCTAAATGCATGCATATAACCCAAATTTCTTTTATTTTTCAATCATGCAAAATAATGCATAACAGTGCACTGTTTTTAGCATAAAATGTATGCCATTCTCCCCCAAATTTCTATCTTTTATGCATGAGAATTGTAGAAATATAGATCTAAATTTATACTTGATTTGCATTCTCAACACCTATTTTTTTTTCAAAACTTAAGAATACATGTGAATATATCTTGAAACTTTAAACAATGTGCTAAAAACTGATGTCCAGCTTCAGAAGACTTGGTGAGATTGCCAAGTGGTGCGAGCATTATCTCTGCTAAAAGAAAAAAAGCTATACTTCCACAAATAAAGCTGATAATGTCAACAATGGATCATTCAAGATGATAATGGGTGACAATTGATAACTTTTTCTTCATAAGCACCGTATAAACTAGTGAGGTGAAATAAGATTATATGTGGAAAATTACTTTAACAGTTTGCAAGCAAGCTACAGTTGCAGTATAACTTCCCACCACACTGACAAAAATGACAAGATTATTGTTGAGATGTTTATTTATCATCGTATTATATTTACATGTTATGTTTTCTTTTGGGTATCACTTATGTAATTAAGCCATGGCTCTTCTCCTATATAAGAGAGCCATGAGATCTTTTTATGTTATGAATAGAATTTCTCTCATCATGGTATCAGAGCAACAATCCTAAACCGGGGTTCTCGAACCAAAACCCTAACCTTAGCCCCACCCGCCGGC
Source organism: Ottelia alismoides (assembly GCA_037367405.1). Lineage (NCBI taxonomy): Eukaryota > Viridiplantae > Streptophyta > Magnoliopsida > Alismatales > Hydrocharitaceae > Ottelia > Ottelia alismoides. The sequence continues at coordinate 113,718 of JAZKJV010011853.1, forward strand.
CTCTTCCCGCACTCTCCGCACGCCTCCGCACGCCGCAGCGCGCCACCGCTCTCCTCCGCACCCCTTCCCGCACCTCCGGGCGGCCTGCAACGCCGCCGCAGCCCTCCAGGCACCGCAGCCAACCCATTCCAGCACCGAGGCTGTCGCCCCCAGCGGTCGCTGCCGCCTCGCAGCAGCCTGGCGAGGCTCCAACGACGCTCCTTTGCCTCCGTAGGCGTTGTGGATTGATTCACAAGGGGTTAGGCACACCCTAGGCGGCCCCGGGTCCCTGTTTAAGTCCAGCGGATCCGTGTTCACGTGCGTCGAAGTCTGGACTGATCTGCGAAGGGTGATATAGTCTGATTTCTTCCTTCATTTGCGGCCTTCGACCACAAACACAGCATTAGGGATGAGTGTATAAGTCTACAAATACACCTCATCCCTCATTTGATGTTGTAGACAAGATTTTTTTCGAGATATTCCCCTCTTGTTCCACAGTTTGGCGTATTAAAGAATGTCAGAAATCAAGGGTGATGTGTTCTCCTCTTCCGGTGCCTTCAAAGGACCGGCACCTATCATAAAGATGGACGGGACCAACTACGAGTTATGATCCATGCAGTTTCGTACCTTGATACAATGCCACAATAAGGAGCATATTCTGACCGATTCAGAGCCGGTGGACAAGACTGGGGCCAACGCATCATGTAAGCAAGATGATGCATATGCTCGTATATGGCTCTCTGGGATGCTTAGCACAGAGATTGCTAATGATATTGTCAATCAGCCAACTGCAAAGGCCATGTGGGACATATTGGCTGCTACCTATGGACAAGCGAAAAATGAAAGCAAGATACTCCAACTTCAGTTCGACATTTTCTCGACCAAGCAAAATGGTCGACCTTTACATGTTCACATCTGAGAGGCATGTTTGAACGACTCCATAGCTTCATGCCTATCACTACCAGCGTGGAACAACAACAGGCGTATCGGAATGCCACTATGACTGGCGTTTTCCTGTCCTCTCTTGACTCGGAGTACGATGTCGCTCGTACTCAACTTCTGACTGGCGAGACCATACCACCAATGGAGGAGGTCTACAAGCGGCTGAGCAGGATTATTACCATACCTACATCTACGCCATAGCCGACTTCCTCGGCTATGGCTGCTTCTCGTGGACGAGGCAGTGCGTCCCAGTTCTGTGGTCGTGGACCTCGTGGTAGAGGCGGAGACCGTCAACGTGGTCCATGTTCTTATTGTCGTCGTCCTGGCCACTCAGAGAGACATGCTTTCACAAGCATGGCTTTTCGGCGTCTGCACGTGTTGCGGAGCAGACTGACTCTTCAGCTGCACCTACTACTGATGCATGCTTTGACGATCTTGTCTCGAGACTTCGAGAAATGGTGACTACTCCTGTGACTCAGACTGCAGGACCATCAGATGCAGCGTCCACCAGAGCACTACCCAGTTCGTCAGGTATTTCATATGTGCTTACCAGTAGCAACAGTTCTGATGTGACAGATTGGATTGTGGATTCTGGAGCGTCTCATCACATGTGTGGAGATCGAACACTATTTTCTTCATACATGACTATGCTCCTGGACGATCCGTAATCATAGCCAATGGAGTTCGGCTACCCATTGTTGGTCTGGGGGCGATTGTTTTAGCCCCTTTTATACGTCTTCAGAATGTTTTACATGCTCCGGACTTTCAAATGAATCTTTTGTCTATTAGCCAGATTACAAAAGATTTGCACAGTCGTGCCATTTTTGACCCCTCTTCTCTTATGTTTCAGGACATACTAACTGGCAGGATGATTATTCATGGCCGTGAGCAAAGAGGATTATACAAACTTGCTGTTCAATCATGTGCTGGGGTGGCCTCTATTCCCTCTGGATCTGCCTCGCCTTTTCTGTGGCATCTTCGCTTTGGCCACCTTCCTCTCCAAAAGATGATACATGTTCTCCCACAACTATCTTCTCGTACTACTCTGGACTGTGAAACTTGTCCGCTTGGGAAACGCCATCGCTCCTCCTTTCTGAGTCGTCCAAGTCATAGTAGTAGTCGGTCCTTTGAGTTGTTTCATTTTGACATTTGGGGTCCAAGTCGTGTTCCTGATCATCAGGGGCATAGATTTTATATGGTTGCTGTCGATGATTATTCTAGACTTTCTTGGGTTTTCTTGCTTAAACATAAGTCTGATGCAGGTGCTATAGTTAAAACTTTTCTTATTGAGATCAACAATATTTTTTCTGCTAAAGTTAAATGCATTCGTACCGACAATGCTTTGGAATCTTCTACTCTTCATTTGGCAGAATTTCTCTAGTATCTGGGTATATTTCATCGACTTCCTATACTTATACATCACATCAAAATGGGGTTGCAGAACGCGAACATCGTCACCTCTTAGACATCACGAGGACATTTTTGATTCACAACAGTACACCTCATTCCTTCTGAGGGGATGCCGTCCTAACCGCCTGTTACTTGGTAAATCGCATGCCATCCACCATTCTTGGAGAGAAGAGCCCCTTCTCTATTGCGTTTCCCGAGAAGGAACTCTTCACACTTACACCTCGTGTTTTTGGATCGGTAGCTTTTGTCCATGACTTTACTCCTGGCCGTGACAAGCTCTCACCTAGAGCTGTCAAATGTGTCTTTGTTGGTTATTCTCGTACTCAAAAAGGGTATAGATGTTTTGATCCTGTTGGAAGAAAATACTATGTCAGCGCTGATGTTACTTTTTTCGAATCTATTATGTATTTCTCTCCTACAGGTGACAGATTGTCTAATACTGGATCCAGAGAAGATGTTGTGGTTCCTCCACCTCCATCTGCTCCTTGTAATGTCCCACGGTCTTCACCGCCTACACCACTACCCCCACCGCCACCTCCACCCAAAGAGTTTACTTTCTTACCCCATGTTTATACTCGCATGTCTTCTACTCGCCCCTCTGCTCATGCGCCTACCACACCATCCACCATGCCTCATGTATGTCAGGAGCATATTATTTCTACTGATGGCACTGGAGATTTTATTGATGAACAAGAAGAGTTAATTCCAGAGGACGGTGAGGCTGATGACCTAGAGATACCGATTGCTCTAAGGAAACCTCGTCGCCAATGTGCTACTTACCCAATGGCTGCACATGTTTCCTTGGATCATCTGTCAGAGGACTACAAGAAGTTTATAGTGGGACTATCTGCTGTTACTATCCCATGGACGTATCAGGAGGCGCTCCAGGAAAGTAGGTGGCGCCTTGCTATGGAAGAAGAGATGGCGGCTCTGCGATCACGTGGCACATGGAGCATTGTTTCACCTCCACCAGGAGCATCTATTGTGATCTGCGAATGGATATTCAAGGTCTAGCAAAGGGCCGATGGCAGTGTCGACCGATTCAAAGCAAGGCTTGTGGCTCGGGGGTTCACCCAAACCTATGGGGTGGATTATCAGGACACATTTTCTCCAGTAGTAAGACATTCAACACTACGCTTTTTTCTATCTGTTGCCGTTTCCAGGGACTGGCCTCTGTATCAACTTGATGTCAAGAATGCCTTTCTCTATGGGGATCTCCAGGAGGAAGTATATATGCAACAACCATCAGGATTTGCTACTGAGAGGGAGTCTCAGAAGGTGTGCTGCCTTCACAAGGCGATTTATGGCCTGAAGCAGATTCCGAGAGCTTGGTATCAAAAGCTATCGGAGTTGATAGAGAAAAAGGGGTTCGTGCGGTCTACTGCGGACCACTCACTGTTTGTACAGAGGACACCTAGAGGTATCGTGGCTATTCTTGTTTATGTGGATGATATTGTCATTACAGGAGATGATGAGTAGGGTATTCTTACCGCCAAGGAGTTCCTTGGTCAGCAGTTTGTGACTAAGGATCTTGGCAATCTTCGTTACTTTCTTGGATTAGAGTTCGCCAGGAATCAACGTGGACTCGTGATGAATCAAAGGAAATTTGTGATGGACCTCCTATCTGAGACATGAATGACAGGGTGCAAACCTGCTTCTACTCCTATGGATGCGAGCATGAGATTGTATGATGAGGACACCGAAGAAATTGACAGGAGGAGATATAGAGAGCTTGTTGGGAAGCTCCTATACGCCATCATTACCAGGCTGGATATTGCTTTTGCAGTTAGCAAAGTCAGCCAGTTCATGGAGCTACCCAGGAAGGTACATCACTTGAGGTGACAGGATGTGCAGATGCAGACTATGCTGGTTGTCCCAGGGACAGAAAGTCGACTTCTGGTTTTGCTATCTTTATAGGTAGTTCACTTCTGTCATGGAAAAGCAAGAAGCAGACTGTGGTGGCCAGATCTAGTGCTGAGTCTGAATACATGGCTATGGCACAAGGATGTACAGAAATGATGTGGGTTAGATCTGTATTAACCGACCTTACTGTCGAGGTGTCTCTTCCTATGAAGCTTTTACGTGATAATCAAGCAGCTTTATTTATAGCCAATAACCCTGCATTTCATGAGCGGACAAAGCATATCGAGGTGGATTGTCAATACACTAGAGACATGATCCAGAAAGGCCTTATATTCACCTCTCATGTTTCCACAGGAGATCAGACTGCAGATATCTTCACGAAGGCACTGGCCAGAGGTCCATTTCAGAGATGCTGTTCCAAGCTGAGCATGATTGATATTTATGCTCCAGCTTGAGGGGGAGTGTTGAGATGTTTATTTATCATCGTATTATATTTACATGTTGTGTTTTCTTTTGGGTATCACTTATGTAATTAACCCATGGCTCTTCTCCTATATAAGAGAGCCATGAGATCTTTTTATGTTATGAATAGAGTTTCTCTCAACAATTATCAATGAAACTAAACCAAGTATTTAAAAGCAGGACTCCTGTTGTTCTTTCTATAAGGATCACAATTTTCCACAGCATTTTAAGTGTTTATCAACTGCAAGTTACCTAAGCATAATTTTTTGGTCCAAGTAACCTAAGCATGTATGCTGTAGCAAAATGGTCAAATATTGTATAAATTGACTACAAAGTAGAACCATATGGAAAGAAGTCCGTTGCCATTTTCTCCATTAACCGAATTGATTGAGGAGCGAGACTAGAGTTACAGTGGGCAACTAAAAATTCAACTGATGGCTAAAAAAGAAACCAATGTAAAATATTTTTCTTAAAGCTTAAAAAAATGTTTTTAATTACGAGAAGAGGCTGTTGACTTATACCAGAAACATGAACAACCATATTAACATTTTAACATATACAATTGATGTAAAATTTTGATGATCTCCATCTAAAACTTCATATTCTCATTTAATTTTAGAGGTAAATTAATAGGTTGAATCATTTATGGAAGGCAACAAGAGGGGGGGCTTAGATTGTAAATTTGGATTTTCATGGGTTGGAGATCAACTTGCATGCATGGAATTCCAATTTGGGAGAAAAGGAGCAGCAAAGAGGGTTCTCCAGAAATTGGAATAGCTGCTGGCCAGCAGCTATTTGTAGCTAAAGTGTGCAGCAAGAAGGCTCCAAGGGCAGCAAGAGGCTCCAATAGCAATGGGGAACGGGTCTTCCAGCAGGGGGTGGCTCCAATAGCATGGAGCTACTCTTCCAGCTGCTGGATGGTGGAGATCAACGGCAGAAAAAGGGAGCTCCAGCAGCTCCTTTGCTAGAAATTGGTGCAAAATGATGGGTCTTTTTGGGGGAGTTTAAGAGAATTAAAGAGGGTTTGGGGTTATATTTATAAGGAGAGGGGATTTGCCTCTTGTTGCCAAATGGAGGAAGACTTGGGTCCAAGTGGAAAGAAAAGAAGTAGCCAAGTGGGAAATTATTATTTTTATTTTTTTACCATTTTCTCTTTTCTTATTTAAAATTTCAAAGTCCTCCGTATTCATGCCTCGAGTCTCGGATTTTGATGTACAATAGCTCGTTTTGACCGTCTCTGGACGCTGATCAAAATGAGTATAATATTCATATACTTCGGATCGAAGATGAATTTCCGAAATTTTCAGGATACGGTCTTGATTTGCGACTAAATTTTGTGATTTTATATTAAACGACATCTGATCGACTAGCAGTTGATTTTTTTGGTCTTATTTTGTCGAATCGGATTTTATGGTTGTCTCGATTTGTTTTCTAGTTCGGATTTCGCTTCGCGGTCTTTTCGGATGGCACACATTACGATGCGATCGACTTTTGGTCGATGTCGACCGAACGAGCTTCGATTTGCAATTTACAGATCGACCTGAGTTTATTCAATATTAATTGAATATTATCTGAATTTGCAGATTCTTAATCAGGTCAGATTCGAGTTGTTTGGATCCGAATGTTACAGAGAGAATCCGAGAATTGCTTAATTAGAATAGGCTACTGTAGGGCTCCTTATATAGGCTCCTAGGATTAGGGTTAAATAATAGAGTCGCTATACAGAGAAAGGAAACATTTACCCTTAGCATGTGGTACATAAAACATCTCTCACCACTTCCCGTTAAGATGGATCATATATATATATATATTTGTTATAATGCTTCGCTTACTCCAACATCTCTCAATTTGATTGTGGATAAAAGTCTTGGTCAATATGTTAGCAGCAACATCATCTGAATTCACACTAGAGGTACGTTGAAACCCTCTTTGTATAAAGTCTTTGGTGTAATGACATTCGTCCTCCAAGTGTTTTTTGTGTTCATGAAACTTGGAGTTTTTGGCTATATGGATAGATGCCCTGTTGTCACATTTGAGCTCTATCACCCACTAGGAGATACGTATAAGTCTGTAGGTACTGAATGAATCCATATTAACTTAGTTGCTATAAGAGGCATTGCTCTATACTCTCTTTGCGCGGAAGCATGAAAGAACTGCATGCTTCTTGCTCCCCAAGTGATCAGATGTAAAGCCTTGAACTTAGCTGTCTTTCGGATCCTATATCATAAGATCCGGCTCGTCAAGAGGAAACTAACGGAATTTGTTTCGTGTGAATTGGACTTTGTTTCGATTTGTTATGATTTTAAGAAGGAAAAAGAGAAGTAAGGAGGTTTAAGACGTCAATAACCCGTAATGATCGTCATTAAGACTAATTAAACACGATTAAAGAAACTAATGCTGGATTTTGGATTGTTAATGGCCATTAGAGAATACTAATCGATGATTAGCAAAAGTTAAGCGTAAGTCGCGAAGGTTAAATCATGATTAGTAAATTTAATCACGATTAGCGCTAATTAAGCGTCATTAGTGAATCTAAAATCTTCTGGATTGTTCTAACTTAATCCCTATGTTTCGGATAAGCTTTGACCAAAATCATGAGCCAAAATCATGGACCGCTAATCGCGGTTAAGGTCTAAATCATGGTTTACTAAGCATGGTTAGTGGTTTTATGAAGCCTATAAATAGCCCCCCTACCCATTCATTCTCTACGATTTCCAATACCACCACCACCCCAAGGGTTAGGGTCGAGAGGTCGGGAAGAGGAGAGGGAGGCGGGGAAGGAACGCTAGCGAAGCGCTGCCAGGAGAACGAGGAGAAGAAATGTACGATCCTCTCTTAAGTTTGCTTCGTAAGCTAGGTTTCGATTCTTGTTATTTTTCCAGCTTTGTTTTCGATTCATTTTCTTTCCGATTCGTTTTCTGTTGTGGTTCGAGGAAAAATCTGTGTAATACCCTATTAGGTGCGGGCAGTTATGCACGTCAGTGAACCATGCGATTTGTCACACTTTCACTCACCTAAGACGCGTGGTGTCTACCGATTTTTCATTGCTTATGGTTCTATTCTTTCTTTTCCGCTTTTATAGTTATTTTTATGGAGAAATCTGTGTAATAACCTACACAAACGACTATGTACGTCAGTGAACCCTGTGTCTGTGATTCGTCACACTTTCACTCACTTAAAATGCGTGGTGTCTACCGATTCTTCATCTCTTGCAGACTTGCAGCTTGATTATATTCTTTGAGATTCGTTGTTGTTTCTCTCTCGGTGATTTTATAGAGGAAATTCTTTCCGTTTTTCTTTTAAAATACGTTCCGATATAAGGGAAACTCTGTCGACATTTTTATAAAATATGTCTTAATATAGGAGAAACTCTATCGAAATTTTTATAGAAATATATCCCGATATAAGGAGAAATTCTGCTGAAATTTTCCTAGAAATATCACCCCTTTTAAGGGAAGCTCTGCTGAAATTTTAAGAAAAAAATATGTTCTCCACGTTCATCGTGTTCTTCGTGTGTTCTTCGCGTTCTTCGTGTTTTTCGTTCGTTCACGTTTCTTTGTACTTTTGATACGAAATGAAATTCGATCGTTTCAGGGGATATAAATCATCCTTTTTGAAAAAAAAATCATGATAAAGCATTGCATACACGATAGAGAGCTCGATTAGGTAACGAAATCCTTCCTTTTGATGTTGGGTTTTCATATGAGATCGTTGAGATTCCTGATTTTATGTTCCTCGCTACGAAGAGCCCTAATTTGGCTATTTTTGAGAAAATATGAAAAGTTGCTTTGTGATTTCAACTAAAATAAGGTCTAAGCATCAAGTTGATGCAATGGCTTGAAAAGTTAGGGTTTGGAAGTTAAAATGAGCATAAATATGAGTATATAAATATATGAATAAATATATGTGTAAGGTTATACTCAATGTTGAGGATTATATAAATTGAAGACTTAATGAAAGAATTACATCACGGGAATTGATGTGTAATTAAGTTGGATTCTGAAAAGGATCGTGTGTTACGTTAAGAATGACTGGAAGTATAATTACAGGTCGGGCATGCTACTCGTAGGTTTGTCGGAAGGAATCCGTATTGGTGTGATCCTACCTAAATGGTACACGGTTGCCTTGTTTTGATAAGTGCACACGGAATGAATGACTTGCAACGCATGGTACCGGGTGCCAATATATTTGGGTTGAACGACAGAAGATGTTGTCGTGTCATGTGGAGGCACGGGTGGTTTGGTAACGGTTGGGTTACGATAACATGTTCTTAAAGCCGCTGGTGTATGAGATTAAAGGTTAGCCTGAGGTTTTAAGCTATCGAGTTCTCGAGGACGGTGCACTTCTTTGTTTGCCAGGCTGAGGGTTTGAGATCCTGAATAATAAAAGAAAAGGAAATTGTTAGGGTAGTATTGGAGGATTGGTTGAGGCGACGTGCGGCGGCATAAGCTCGCCAGATCAACGCAATCTCCAATTCCGAAGTGTCAACAACTTCGGAGTCCTTATAGTGGTGATGTAATTCCCTGGACTAATCCCTGATGTGGAATTGAAAGGAATATGACTTAAACTAATGTGAATGAATGAAACTTTTTGTGAGAACAATTTTTGAAAATTACACATTTGTTTGCTTTTCTCTTCTTCGTTACTTAGCACTCGCTAATTGTTATCCTATGATTTATGGAAAACCCAACATAAGTCGGTGAGCCAGCCAACCACAATAGCTTTACTCTGTAAGGTAGTTATTAATCTTGTTGTGTATTTCCTTTTGAGCTGATGTACAAGTAAATGATTATAGTGGGACGATGTATCATGTGAACTTTATTTTGTGAATGGAAAAGTGATGAAATACTTTCTTCTGGGTATTTTTAATTGCAATCTGTTTCTAGATGTTAGTTGTGATTGCTGAATAAATTATTGCTGAGTAACTAGATCCAGATTTGGGAGGATCCGACGACCCGGAATCAGGGTCATGACATCAGATGTCTTGCCATTTGGTGTAGAAACCACCTTTGGACTTTTTATCCAAAACAATTTCTCCAAAATCAGCATTGGAGGAGGATATAATATCCGTAATGGCTCCTTTGGTAAGTAACATGGGAGGCCGTATCGATATCGGTATCGTTTCGGTCCGCCAGAAATGGATATATCGGATATATCGACGATATATCGACGATATCAGTGGAAATGTCGAAAATAACTCAAAAAAGCCTTTTTTTGGCATTTTTTCAGAAACTAAGATCATCCAAGATATTAGAACAACAAATAACCTACAAATGCACACTTATATCACACATATCGGTCATTTATAGACCATATATTGCACATATCGGTCATCATATCGAACATATCGCTGTTAATATTTATTCCTGACCTTTAGATATTGGAAATGGATTCCATTCAAGTTCTTATAACATTAAATAACTTACAAATATACACTTAGATGCCACATATAGATCATTTGTGAAGGCTATGATCCTTATATTGCACATATCGATCATATCGAAATATCGTTAGTATTGTTAGTTGTTGACCTATATATATTGAAATTGGAGTTCATCCAAGTTCTTAGATCACTAAATAGCTTACAAATATACTCTTAGATCACATATATCGATCAATCTATGAAGCTTACATCGCATATATCGATCATTTCAAACATATCGATATTAATGTTTGATTTTGTCTTGTAGATATTTTGTTTTTGAAGAATTGACTTATGGATATTGGAAATTGATTTCATTCAAGTCTTACAACATGAATAACTTGTAAACATACACCACCGAGTTGAAGAACTATTGTATGCACCCTCCTGTCGCACCATACCCTACCAGTACTTGGGTCTCGCTGAATCAATCTTCCATGACTAATAGCATTGATATATAAAGATATCGGTGAAATATCGACGATGTCGATAGATATCCGTGATTTTTTCTGTTGAAACCAGCCATTTTTGACCGATATGAGCCGATATGGCGATATATCGTCGATATATCACCGATATCCCTGTAAAAGGAGATACCTGGTAATATCGAAACCCCTACCCTGTCGAAACCGATATATCGGCAATATATCCTCGATACGACCTTCCATGGTAAGTAAGCATCGAGCCCCTTCCTAGAGAGGATTTAATGTACATTATAATTATCATGGATGCATCATAGTTAGAGATGCAAGATACAAATATATTCTTATCTGATCCGTCATCATATGGTGAATACATATTTTGACATCCATATCAGTATCCGTGTTAAAATGGATATTGACATGGATATCACTTTGATATCTGTACACAACCGTGTCTATATTTGCACTTTTCATATATAAATATAGTTGTAAACAAGGCCTAAAATGTCGGATTTCGATTTCGTTTCGATAAGTTTGAAAAGAGAAATTTGATGGAATTTCGATGGAATTTCGGTGAAATGACCGGAAATTGGGGAAATCACTTGAAAACTCATTTTTTTAAAAATATTTCTAATATTCGTTAATTCAGTAAATGAGATAGAAATGCACTTTTTTGCTAATAATGAGATATTAGCATGATATGTTACATTAAATTTCCATCCAACCATCCCAACAATAAAAAAAGTAGTATGTTGTCCAAAACCAGAACCTGATTTGAAACCTTAATTAGAAGCCATTGGTTTCTCCTCTTGAAAATGAAGAGAATGGTGATACATGCAATAATAACAGAGAAGAACATAGGTCAGGAATGAGCATCTCTTCAATAAGAATGAGGTGACGCCTATGGTAACTACTAATAAAATCATATATATATATCAAAATAGAGGAAAATAAAAAATAAAGATCTTCAGCTAAAACTTGAATTTTAACTCTTAAATCTTCATCTATTTGGTTGGATTTAGATCTAAAATTTAGAAACTAACTGAAGAAACTTCTTTAAACAATGTAAAGCGCTCCAACCACTCAACACATCAGTGAATAAATTTCGATGAAAATTCATTAATATATGTAAATTTCGATGAAAGAGAAGGGTAGATTCTCTTATTTTTGTTGTTTTACCGAAATGACATGTAATTTCGATGAAATTTCGTTGACGTTTCACTGATATTTCGTTGAAGTCCTGAAAAAGAAATAAGATATTGTTTCGATTTCAGTGACCTAAAGAAATGGAAATTTCAGAGAATTTCGGTGGAAATTCGTTAAAATTTAAGGCCATGGTTGTAAATTTATTTTTAACCATATATAACAAAATGTTGATATCTTCTTTCACCATATTTGGTATAATTGTTTATGATATAAACACATTTAATGTATTTATATCATGTGTATTCCATCCAATTCATGTAAACTTAAGTAAATCTATAGAGTATTTCTAACGTTACTCATACGCGATCCATATCTTTTTTACATCCATATCTATTTTTTAAGAATATGGTAATGTAGTTTTAATATCCGTCGATATCCGTATCCCATCCGTATTCGTATTTAAAAATGGATAAGGATATGGTAACACCTGTATCCGTATTCATATCCATCCGTTTGCATCTCAATTCTTAATGGGCATGAGTAGGACAATCCATGGACTATACAAGCTCATCAATTGCAAGCGAGATATCTGGCTACGTGATAGTCATAAAGTAGCTGCCTGACCAACCACTTGTAATAGCTTGTATCTCCAATCTTTTCAGACTCGTAGATGCGTGCTTTGAGATATATTGTAATCGGTCGATAATATATTTACTTGTGGACATAATGGGACTTTGTTTGCAATGGGAATCTCAATTCAAAGTATCACATCTTTCAAGATCTTTTATTAAAAGTCACTTTATATATGCTTTTATACTTCCACAATGCCATCTGAATCATTACTAGTGAGGACGATATCATCCACATATACCAACATGACCACCTTGCCTTTCTTTTTTTGGTCCATACAGACAAGTAATGATTGGATGAAGATCCAGATAGTTTTAAGTTCTCAAGAACTTTTGATAGCTCATAGTACCATGCTCGATGACTATGCTTAAGGCCATAAATGACCTTCTTAAGCAAACACACCTTCTGACACTCCCCATAAGCCTCAAAGGTACGAGGTTATTGCATATAGACGACTTCGTGAAAATCGTTGTAGAGAAAGGCGTTCTTTACGTTGAGCTGATGAAAATGCCATCTAGCTACACTGCAATAGAAATAAGAATCCATACCGTCAAAAGGCATGTTGTGACAGAGGAGGTATCAAAGAAGTCCAAGTTTATATGCAACACCTTTGGCTACCATTCTGATTTTGTATTTAGCAATCCTACCATCTGAATAGCACTTCACATTAACGAGTCTTTTGGATCTAACCACATCGCCATATGCTGGTGGATCTTCAAGTTGGCATGTCACATGGGAGATTCGAACGAACACCTCCTCTCTCTCATGCGCCATCTGGAGTCACATAATGCCTCAACATAACTACTAGGAACCTCTGTCAATGATAATGATTATACAAATCATATGTAGGTCAAACCAAGGGTAGAGAGGGAAACTAATGCAGAAATAAGGACATTGAACATTGCCCTTTTCACTTCTCGAGGGCTATAGAAAAATCTACCAGTTCATATTCTATCTTTTACACTACTACTGAAAATACTGGTTGAAGGACATGATCCTGTAGCGGCCTCGCTTGATAATTCAAAATTGTCCATCTATAAACGTTCTGAAGAGGGATTCACCTCAGTAGGTGTTGGAGGTGGTGACTGAGGAGCAAGTTGTAACGCAATACCATGGGTGTGAGGAATAACTCTGAATTGATATTGAAGCAGTCATAGAAATAACATGAGGTGGAGATACATGTGTACATGTACTGGAAAAGAAGGGAATATACTTGGAGATAGTGATTTTCGTACTGATGTAATGCTTTTGTGACCTCAAGTCATATCATTGATATCCTTTTTGATTCCTGACATATCCTAAACTCTGGCAGCTAACTTGCCCCTCCTAGAATTAAGTAGGTGAACAAAAGCAACACATTTGAATATCCTTGGAGGAACATGAGATATTCCTTTCCCTTGATAGAGAAGATGCATGGTATCTTCTCATTATAGGAGTGGAAAGCATGCGGTTATTTGAGAAAACATCAGTGAGCATTACATCTCCCAATACGAGTTTCGAACATGATAATGGATAATCAATGTACAAACAATATCAAGAATATGTCGATGCTTCCACTTGGCAACTTCATTCTGCTGTGAGTATGAGCACAACTTCTCTGATGTAGAATTCCACAGGAATATTAAAATGCCAACAAGTCATGAGATAGAAATTCTCTATCATTGTCAGAGCAAGTCTTCACAGTGGCACCAAATTGAGTTTTGATCTTGTCGATAAAGGCAACAATAACATAGTAGACATTAGACTTGCTTCTAATTAGAAATATCCAGGACATAAGAGAAAAATAGTTAACAACGACATGGTAGTAACAATTCCGTATTTTATCTTGGTATCTACTCGGTCCCCAAACATCAAGATGAATTGGATTTAATAAAGCAGTAGAATGAGTAGATCAGGCATTGGAAAGAAACTTTGATGATGTTTCCCCAGTTGACATGCCTCAAACAATATCTGAGTAGCGAGAGGAAGCTTGGGAAGTAATTAATGAAGATTCTACAAATGTGGATGTCTTAGGTACTGATGCAAACGTGTGCCTGAAGATGGAGTAAGCATTGATAATTAAGGACTGAACCAAATAAGAACACTCCTTCTTCATGGCCTGTCCCAATTGTCCTTCCAGTCAAGATGTCTTGACATGAATGATGTTGCATCATAAATAGCTCAGTAGTGGAGCTCTCTGCAAATCTTATTGACTGATTGTAAGTTGATTGGAAAGTCAGGAACCAAAATAATACTAGTGGGTTTGATATTCGGGTAATCGTAGCCTCCCATGTCCCTTTAACCGGGTATAGTCTGCCATCGGCAACCTGTATGATCCCACCTGGATGTAGTGGTCATAATTGTCTAATGAGACTTTTCTCGACAAAAATGAGTGGAAGCACCGGTCTCCACCAACCAATCGACATATGAATCATGCTTAACGGAGTAAGCAAGACTCCCTTAATATGCAGTCTGAAATTCACAGTCTGAAGCTCCAATTTGGAAAAAAAATGTACTCCTTGTATTTGTAAGGGAGCATGTGTCACCACTTGGGATAATGGGTTTCATCAGTCTTGTGTATCACACATGATGAGGGAAGCTTCATGCTTTGTTTATCACTCCCTATAGGTGATACGTTGTATGAATCAAATATCTTCCATGTACGATGTAGGTGGTCGGGAGGTGGCGATGTTGTTGGTTGGGTGAGTGGTGTTGTGGACGGTGGCATGTGTTGGGTGGTGGGTCGTAGGTTGGGTTCTGGTGGGTGTTGGTTAAGGTTGGGTTGGTGTTGACTGGGATGGGGCTGGGCAATTGTGGTAGTCAAGGTTGGGGTTGAGCAAAGGTGTTTGGAAAAAATGACAATGGAGATGGGTGGGTAGGAGTGGAGATATGGAGGGGAGTAGGGATCACTCTCTCTCATACCAAGTAGAAGAGAACAAGAGAATTGCTTAATTAAAATAGGCTTATCGTAGTGCTCTTTATATAGGTGGAGTCCTAGGGCTAGGGGTATATAAGAGAGTCGTGATACAAAGAGAGTACAAGCATATCCCTGAGTAGGTGGGACACAAATTATCTCTCAACAACAACAATAATCACCACGTGATATTATCTCCAACACCATCATCTAGATTCCTCCTTCGCGAGGCCTGGATCATATGCACCGTCTATATACATTTGCATGTCCTCCTACAACTCCGTTGCCACCTGCATTATCATGGGCATCATTTAACATGCAACATCCAAATATTCCAGCTTGCACTCTCATCTATGGTGTTTCTTCTACAATCGAACCCCATTGCACAAGCAGTGATAACTTCAAGCCTTCAGAGATCCTTATAGATCTCCACTGTGTGATGGCAACTAGGCTAATACTTCTATGACCGATCACACAAACTGAAGGGGCATAAGCATCACTTATCTGTGCTGCTCTTCAGCACTGTTGGAGTGGTCTTGTTTCAACATGATTTCTCCATGGGGCATATGGGTTTCCTAGAAATTCTATTTCATTGGAATCTTTTTTTTGAAGCTAAGAAAGGGGGAGACACTCAATGGTATTTGCCACTAGTATTTATTGAAAGAAGGAAAGCGAGAAGAAAATACAAAGAGACGCGTTAAGAGACCCAAGAGCTTAGTAAGCTCGACACCTGCAAAACAACATTTTCCAAATAAAACCTCTGCCCCGAAAACAACAAAGTGTTCCTGGCCAGCCAAATGGCCCAAATCGTCGCGAGCAGCCGCAGCAACTCCCTTCTTGCCCGTTGCTCGGCTGCGGCTAAGCCACCACAGAATGCCCCAACGTCCGATATTTTAACCCACCCCAGTGCCGGGTCATCCCAAAGGGGCGCCACCCCCCGACAAGAGAAGAAAAGATGCTCCATCGTCTCAATCTCCATATCGCAAATAAGGCACCTGTCAGAGACCACTCCCAGTAGCCTGCCGCATCTGTCACGAGTCATCAACCTCTTCCTCCTGAACAACCAAAACAAGAACCCAATCCTCTCGGGAAGACCCGCCCCAAAGGAAAGCACAATCACGCACTAACTCCGCCGAGAGGGAGGGCGGGGGCTTGGAGATCGCCAAGTACGCCTTACGGACGGAAAAAGCATTATCACGCCAAACCCATTGATCATGCTCCGTCGAAGGCCCCCTCATGTCCCTGAGCACGTCCAGCAGACGCATGAACTCTTCCATCCGCTGATCCGAGAGTTTCGAGCGAAACAACGACATCCAGTTGCCATCAGACCAGCATGCGGCAACCCACGCGTCCGGATCCTCTGCCAGAGCAAAAAGATGAGGGAAGCAAGAAGCAAGAGGCCCCCCGTCCGTCCAATTATCCCGCTAAAAAGTAAAGCTTTCGCCGTTCCCCAGCACCGGTCTAAACAACCCCTGAAAGTTACGTGTGACCATGAGGATACCTTTCCAAAAGAGAGTGGGCCTCGCCGCCCCCTCCTCGGAGATGGCCGATGGTGCCGCACCACTAACTGAGTATATCTGTCGAACGAGCTTGGTGCAAAGATCGTCGCCACCGCCCCAAATCCTCGCCACCCACTTCAATAAGAGCGTCTCGTTCAGCGCGTCCAGCCGGCGCACCCCGAGCCCGCCGTCGCACTTCTGCAGCGTGATATCCTCCCAGTTGACCAGATTCATACCAGACGATCCCTGGCCGCTCTTGCACCACAAAAATCTTCGCATCACCCCTTCAAGCCTCTTCCTAATGCCGGCCGGCAGCAACCTCGTAGAGGAATAGCAAACAGGGATAGCGGATAGCACAACCTTCAGGAGCACCAACCTGCCACCCTTAGAAAGGATCGCCGCCTTCCAACCTGCCAGCCTCCCCTCAACCTTCTCCACCAAGGGTAACCAGTCAGACAACCTCGACCTTCCCGTGGCCAGCGGCAGCTCCAGGTAGTGAATTGGGAAACCAGCACGTGCCGTTCCCAACGCCGAACTACAAAGCTCCACCTCATCGTCGCCGAGAGAGAAAGGTACAAACTTGGATTTACCAGCGTTCTGCCTCAGCCCGGACACCTTGCTGAAAAGCTCGAGCGCCGTAGCCATCCCCCTAGCTTCCTCAATCCCTCCTTCGATAAAGAAAATGGTGTCATCAGCGTACTGGAGCAGCGGGATCCGCAACTCCTTCGAATAGCCACGCGTGAGCCCTCTGTGTTGCACCCTGTCAACCATACAAGCCAAAACGTATGCGGCGATGATGAAAAGCAAGGGGGCCAGAGGGCAACCCTGCCTCACCCCCCTCTGCGACGGGAAAAACCCGCCCTACGAGCGACCATTCACGAGCACGGCCATAGATGCCGTCGTCACGCATCTCCTTGGAATCTATCTTCAGATCCCGTTACAAATTTGATTACCTTTAGAGATATAGATCTTTCTCCAAGCAAACATCGTAGATGGCCATTGCCATCAACACCTTTGCTGCCTCTCTAGCATGATGACTCTCCATGAGTCAATCCAAGCACGATCTTAAGCATGACCGTCTCAAGTGATCCCTAAGCACCATATTATATTTGATGGTGCTCCTTGTTGGGCTCTGACGCTTCATGCTGTGGGGTCTTCGATATTATTGGGACTTGCAAGAAGATCGATGAAGCTTATCTCATTGTTTCAGCCATATAAGGTTTGCCCTCTTTCATGTTATCCCTATGTGATGGGTTCTTCATAATCCCATCTATTGAAAAGAAGTCATCAGAAAGGAGGTTCTTCAAAAGTCCCCTTGGCATTTATTTTTCATGCTATGATTTCAAATGCCACAAAATATGGGGACCTAAATCTATTTTTATAAACAAAGAGAGGAAACACAATATGAAGAAAAGGATAATGGACTATTAAAAAAGGAGAGAAAAAAGGAAGAACAAAAAGAAGGGAAGAATAAAGATGTGTTTTTTGCATGCCATTTATTTCTTATTCCAAACTTGATTGGCCAACTTCTTGCTTCCGATAAGTATGGGTGAAACAAGGAGTATAAAAGTAGAGTTTTTATGCTCTCTTGTGTTTGAGTTCTCCGGGGAGAGAGAGAGAGACTCATATTCATCTTGTATGAGTATGAGGGTTAGGCTCCATCTTTTTTTAATCATGGTCCCTACTATAATATCCTTCTGAGTTTCCTATGAGAGTATCCTGTTTCCAAGATCCCTATATTAGAAGCACCCATATTTTTCTAATTAGAGAGACCTATTCCGAGGTCCCTATGAGAGGAGCTCATTTTAAGATCTTCGTATAAATATCCTACAACTCTTTCGCCCTTGAGAGATATAGAGTTGCCTTTCGTTGAGAAAACACATTGCAAGCGAGATACATAGGAGAGAAACTAATTGTAGAGCTGATTATTTTGATAGATGTAGATGCGGAGCACAACCACCTTCTTTCTATCTAGACTACTCAAATGGATTATTCCAAAATCTAGATGTCCAATTTCTCCTCACCAATATAACCCCAAAAGGTTCACCTTCTTTATATCTAGATTGTTCAATGGTTTATTCAAAATCTAGTTGTCCAATTTCTCCTACCCAATATAAACCCAAAAAAATCGTTATCATCATCATCAACCAGGAGTATGTGCATTGAGTCAAGATAGTCTAGTCATATATTCAATATGTGAGTAAGTGCATTTTATATGGGATTATTACTCGCACGCATTGTATATTTTCATATCATACCTAGACCCCTTGATAATCACTCTGTCATACACACCAGCCCTAGTCGTTACTCTACATCATTAACTCAACCACCTCTTCAGTTAATCTAACTGAACTAAATCTAATCGCTAATATTTTTTTTTATTTTTTTAGTTCACCCCAACCCTTCCCCCTCTTCCTCCTACCCTAACACCTCCCCTTCCCCTATCTCTATGGTTGTCGTAACCACCATTTCCACTGCCCTCCTCCCTCCCTATTTCTCCTCCCTTGACACCTCCCCTCCCAAGGTTCATGAATGTGTATGCTTTTGGACAAGGAACCACATAGTGAGCAAGCGGTATATGGGGGATATACGGGGCATTTGCGGTTTTCTAAATTTTAATTTATAAGTAAATCAATAACTATAAATATTATAGCTTTTGAATTTATATGCGCATATAAAATAATTGAAAATCAAATTGAATTGCAACCAACCAAAACTATAAAATAGTTACATGATAGATTTACCGTTTGTTAAATCTGACTATTTCAATTCTGATAGGATTGTCGTTCATTCAATATCAATAACAAAATAAAATCGATGACCAAATTGATTTTTAAATTATAACATGCTATCAGGTCGTACTTTTATAACAAATGTTGGAACTTCTTTTGTTAAACTCAATATGAAAGTCTATTTTGAGGTAAAAATATGATTTGACATCGAGAAGGTTCCTACCCTTCAATTTTTCTATATTCACAAGTGTGAAAACACACAAAAATTAAAACAAATGAAAATGTCTTAGACTTTTCGCAGGCTCAATAACATTTTCCATATACGTACGTTCATCCCGGAACATCGATCCATTTTGCGCTAGCCGCATAGACCACAAGATATCAACCACCCAAATCTTGGTGGGACTACTCCCATGTTTAAGTCGTCGAGTGAAACCCACAAATCGGCCCAGTCGAACATATAAACCCCATCGATCAGTGCCGATTCCCACACCTCCTTTGTTGACACCCAAAAAAATAAGTGCTCAACACTCCTCTTTCATCAGACATCGCTCAGAAAATTCCATTACAACCAGGAAAGAAATGTGTTCTTCTGTCACTTGTTATCAAATGGTTCCTTCTAAGCAACCAAATGAAAATCAGGATCTGTAGTGGAACCTTCCACCTATAAATCTCAACGAATTGATTTGTAGCAATCACCGGATCAAAGACCTTCAAAGAGTAGAAGAATAAATATGCCTTCCGCTTCGTGAAATGCCCATCAGCACAGGACCAATGATCAGTAAAATTCGCCATTACCTCATGGGTCAGTAGAGTCACCAAGATCTGGCATAACTCCCCAGTGCTCTAATCTGATATGGTGGATCAAAAAAGAGGTAGCCAGTTGCCATCCTCCCAACAGTCTCTCATACAAATACCTATGTTATTTGCTAGGGCAAAATGTCTGGGAAAACATCTACTTAAAGAATTTTACCTCGTCCAATCATCATACAAAAACTGGAAACCACAACCATCACCAACAAGGGTCCTCAAGAGCTGCATCACATGATGAATATCGGGGCAAATTCCCTTCCAGAAAATTGAAGGCATAGTTATCACAGGACTTTGAGAGATGTTAAGAGACACCCCAAAAATCGAATGAAGAGTCCAACAAAGCAAGTCCGATTCTCCTCACCAAATTCTGGTCACCCACTTAAACAACAAAGCTTTATTCATCACCTCCAGTCTCCGAATCCCCAAGCTGCCATCCTCCGTCTTCAGCAACGTTTTCCATCCTACCAAAGGCATCCCCCTAGACTCCCCATAAAAAGCCCCAAAATAAACTCAAAATGAAAGTTGGATGGAAAACTGTACATTTTCATTCTATTTCCAATAACTAGTCTGACATCAGTATTGTGCTGATTGTTTTTTATGGTTTTTGCGAGTAATAATGAATATGTTGCAGGTATTGTAGTAAAGATGTAGTAATCTTTACTATAATTAGGAAAAAGTTGACATAATGTCAAACGTAAAATGAGCAGAAACAAATCCAAACATCATATTTTCACCAATAAGGCAATAAATGCAATGTAAATACGATTCATAAGAAGAAATATTCACAATGGAGGATGGGCTTCTACGTTGAGCAGCTACAGAGGAGGTGGATGCACGCCACAATACAGGAGGAGGTATATTTGGGCAGTAAGGTGAGCGACTAAGAGAATAGGTAATGGAGAGCAACATGACAATTAATGGAGGCGGAGGATGCAAGCAATCAATGAGCAACAAGATAAGAAAGCATCAATGGTTCTTGTTTTAAGGTTAGAGAAGAGATTAGCAACCGAATGATATCGATGGAATTAGTAATGATTGTGTTAGGTTAGTCAGATGTTTAAGATCTGTATCCAGTCCCACCAGATTCAATACTATTGATTAGGCGCATAATGACGTTTAAATGGACTGTATATGCGGCCCGATTAAGCGTGAAGGGCACTCATGTTCTCGATTTAGGGAAGTGGTTCCCTTTTGTGGCTGTATCGGCATGCGGCTGCATGTGCGGCTCGTGCGGTCACTTTCCTGAACATTGGACCCTCCTTGAATCCTACTGCCTTCTCCACCACCTCCGATGATCTCCCTGCTCCCCCCCCCCCCCAACCCTCGTTGTTACTCCCGTTCAGAGGAAAACAACACCTTTGAATCTTCCATTTCTGCCACCTTGACAAGAACCTCCCTATGTCTTGTAGATCGTGCCACCAACTTCCATTATGCACCACCTCATCGGAGCCGCCATTGGGGTTTGCAATAGACCGCCTGCAAGTCCCTCCGCTCCATCGAGTACCCTATAGGACTAGAATGCGTGCGAGCACCTCCGGGTTTGTAAGCTCGAGGCTTTGATCCTTACAATTGTTGCGCCCTCTTCTTCCCCTCACATGGATCATTGTTCGAAGGTCATCAACGACCAGTTCATGTTGCCTTTGCATCAATGCTGCCATAGCCTCCTGCAAGCACCTCCTTCATGATGTTCCCATGCCCCTCAATTGCTTCTTGAGGGGAGGCAGAGGGAGGGGAGGGATGGATGATGAAAGAGCCATGGAGGAGGTTGGGAGGCAGAGGAAGAACTTTGAGACGAGGGAATTTTAGGTGTGGGCATAATAGGAATGAGTAGAATAGGATGGCATGATTCACAAATAAGATTGACATTCAAGAGTAAATTAATTCATTTTTGATGGATACTGTTACGAGAATGAGCAAGTATAAACAGAAATTAAAGTAAGGGTTTATGCCATATAATGGTTAGTCATTTTTCCAGGGTTCTCGATGTAGTTCACAATCGTGGGGGAGATCAGAATGTAATTACGAGAATACACATGAGTATAAGTAAAAATTCCATTTTTATTTGTCCAAGCAAGCATTGATTGTTCTAGCTTGACGTGGAGTATTGAGAATAGGGAAGAGTTGAGTAAATTGAGTAGTTAGATCTCTCCAACATTTAATCACACTACACTTGTATTTTAGTCCCACATTATCTAGTAGGACTTGTGTGTGCTGGTGGGGCTATACAAAAAGCCTGGCACCTCTTGTAAAGTATAATACGAAGATCAGACCTAGGAAGTTCTTTTACCCATGAAGTAGGATGACCTCTATTGTCGGTTTTGTACTATATAAATTTTATTTATTCTTTCTTGTTATTGTTATGCTGCGTATGTTTTATTTTTTTGCAACATCAATGCATAATTTTCACGATTTAAGACATGCAGTGGATTTTCCTCTCTTCCTAGGA
Source organism: Ottelia alismoides (assembly GCA_037367405.1). Taxonomy (NCBI): domain Eukaryota; kingdom Viridiplantae; phylum Streptophyta; class Magnoliopsida; order Alismatales; family Hydrocharitaceae; genus Ottelia; species Ottelia alismoides. Next base: position 136,377 of record JAZKJV010011853.1, read on the forward strand.
AGTTCTGTGTTGCGTTAGTAAGATACTTACACGAATATGTATATCAAGTCTTGTTGAATGGTATGCGATTTTCCCAGGTTTGAGAAACAAGATGGAGTTGTTCTTTTAGCAACCACACGGAATCTTAAGCAAATTGATCAAGCATTGCAGCGACCTGGAAGGATGGATAGAGTTCTCCATCTTCAAAGACCAACACAACTGGAGAGGGAAAAAATCTTACAGATAGCTGCAAAAGAAACAATGGATGAGGATCTCATTGATTTTGTGGATTGGGGAAAGGTAATCTTTTTTAAATGCCCATGGCTGGCAGTCACTACGGTGTCGTACTTCCTTTAATACCTTATTCTTCAATTCCAATCTCCAGTTCTAGACTATTGTGATAGCATGTATTTATTCGATTGCTTGTCTGAAATTACTTTACTTTGTAAAGCATGTATTTATTCGATTGCTTGTCTGAAATTACTTTACTTTGTAAAAAAATATCGTTAGATAGCAGTGGTAGATATAATATTACTTTTTTGCTCTTTATTTTTTCTCAAGTATATAAATGCATGACTAGAACTATTTATTCCGCGAGGATAATGTGTTGAAAAGCTCCTCCATGGAATGGATCCAAATGCAGTTCAGAGGTAAGCTAGCACTGCTGCAAATATTTTGGATCTTCAAAATTTTGTAGTGATCTATTCCCACCTAACTTCCAAGAAGAAACACCACCTTTAAGAAAAGAATATTCATGACAAGTAGTCGGGACTTGGCTTTACTATTTAGGTCAACAACATGACATTAAAATCCATTCCATAGAGGAACTTTTTAAGACATTATCCTCGCAGAATAAATAAATAGTTCTAGTTGTGCATTACCACTCATTAATATCCTTAAGAAAAAGGGACAGCAAAAAGTAATGTTGCATTGAAGGCATAAACATCTTGCAAACTTTCCAGAAATTTAATTGTACATCTTTGAGAGATGGCACTGTATCTTTTAATACGACATGGAATTTTGTTGCCATTTGCACTGTATCTTTTAATACCATATAAAATTTTTTTGCCATTTTTTTTGCACAAGTTGTCTTTTAGCTTTTAAATACTTCGCTTATGCCTCTTTGGATTTTCAATTACATGAGTTTCGTTTTAGGTTGCTGAAAAGACCAGCCTTTTGAGGCCAGTAGAACTGAAACTTGTCCCTCTATCACTGGAAGGTAGTGCTTTCAGGAGCAAGTTTCTTGACACTGATGAATTAATGAGCTACTGCAGCTGGTTTGCGGTAAGATTTTTTTTTGCATCTTAACCATCTAGGAGAAGATTACAAGGTTGAGCATAATTTTTAAGATTTTTTTGCCTTGCAGTCCACCATGTTAAGATTACAAGTTTGAGAATAAGTGTTAAATATTGTTTTAATGTAAAGGTAGTCCTCTGGACTAAGAATAAGGGTTGAGAATATGTTATTCCGGCCCTTAAGAATGTATTTTACATTGGTTAGTGACAAAAGCTAAAATGTAAGTTTGACTTTGATGGTCTAGGTGATTATTGTTAGCAATGTATTTATCTAAATCCTTGATAAGTGTGTCTGATCTTTCTTTTCAGAATAGAGGATGCCCATAGTTTCGTCCCAAAATATAATACCCATCCTTTGCATGACTGTATCCACATCTCTTTTTTTTGAAATTTACATGTATCAATGAATTCATTGTATTGGAATGTTTCTTAATTTAATTGCTAATATCATGCGTTATAAACAATTATATGATGGAACTTGTCCTCCATTCAGTGTGTCATGCAATGTGTATTGGTTGATTATGTGTTTTTATTTATCTTTTTTTTTTCGTTCCACAGATAGTTGCTTTCAAATATGGAGACGGCATAGCTTTATATTTCCAGTTATATTATTAAATTAGCATACTTCGAACTTATTTTTATTTTTGTTCAATAAGTGGCTTCTTTTTCTTACATTGAAGTCCAAGGAATAACTGCTTTTTGCTTTCCTTTTAAGAGCAGACTTTCAGCAGTGTCATCCCTAACTGGTTGCGGCGAACACCACCTGTAAAGAGGATCAGCAAATGGATGGTAAAACATCTTGGTTTGGAATTGAGTAAAGAAGATCTGCAGATGGTGGTTGACTTGATGGAACCCTATGGGCAGATAAGCAATGGGATTGAACTGTATAGTCCTCCTCTGGATGTAAGATCTGTCATGTTTGCCCTGAACTTATATGTCATTCGGTTTTTGAGATATTAACCTTCTATAATGCATATTGGTTGAACTTTCATTTGCATAAAAACAAACATTTAAGAAGCCTGTTTTCTTCAAAATTGAAACCATTTTAGTTGCCGGGCCTTTTCCAATTCTTTATGTTTTTTTGCCCAACTTTTGGTGTGCCCATGCTGCTATGGTGATATTAACAAGTATTTCAAAGAGCACAACTCATCAAAGGAATATTGGCATTAAGTGCTGTGCAGAACTTGAGGCTTAGATACTTCGTGGATTTTGCATCTTGCGGTAAAGATCATCATGGTTTTCTTGAGGATATTACTCGGTCCTCTTTTCCTCACATCGCCCGGCTCTTGTTCATGGAGATTGGAGATTTTATTGGCTGTGTATTGTGTTCAAGTTCTTTGAGCATCCTCTACCTTTCAACCTATTTCAATAACTCGGTTATAGCAACAAATCGGGTGGTAAGGTTTTTGTTGATTCATGGAACCGAATATGAGCCAGACAACGATAAAATGGAATAAAAATGTGAATCTACAAATGTTGAAATTTGAAAAAATGGGATGGTGAAACAGGATGACATTCTCATAGATGTAGGGGAGGAGGATATATCTTTTATTAAAGGGAGGGAAGGAATATATTCCTTGTCTCGCAATATTACTCAAAGTCATTAATGGTTTTTCTTTTACATAGAGGTTCCACGGTAATGTGAGGGGAATGAAGAGGGTATAGCGATATACTTGGCAAAAGAGCTCTACCAAATTCTGTGAACTAGTGGGTATTTAGGTAAACGAGAGGAAGTTAAGAGTAGTTAACAGAAATTTGTTTGGTGTCTGCTAGATATAGGTATTTGATGGAAATATCAGAGCCACGAAGGACGAATTTACGTATGGTTTTTTTTCATTCAGAGCAGGTCTATGTTACTAATACACGAGACATTATCTGGAAAATTTAAGAGAGGGATGCATAGAGTTCTATCTATTGACCATTTACGTAAAGAGATCACATGAATTAGGAAGAGTTGGTAAATTACTTTGTAGGATAATCAATCTTAGATGGCACCCTCCTTTACTTTCGATAGTTTGATATCGATATTGGATATGCATTTAATACTGTCCGCGGGTCCTAACTTTATAGCCCTGTTGTGCATGATTTAGTGAAGCACATCAAAATGGAGGCATCTTGGTGCATTTTTCTCTGCAGCTGGCATTTATCTGGTGTATGAGATAAGGGGCAGGGTCTATAGGAAACTTGAAAGTTAAAGGTAGACACTGGAATGCCAAACTTGTCGATTTGACATGAAAATGATGAACACATCTAGTGCTTGGTCATACATTTAATGTTAGTTCATTGTGAGAGGAATGAACAATTAAATGGCGAAAATTACCGCACATTGCATTGCACTAAAAGATATTTCAAAACAGTTGGGACCAATTAGCAAGATGAAGTAATTGATTGTGATTTTGTGCAGAAATTCAATGCTAGTTAGATGATGTGAAATGAATCAGTGGATGCTTATAGTAGAAAGAAGATTCTTATGTGGATGAAGGGCTACACAAAAAAGGGCAGGTTTTGCTTGGAAATTATGGAGGGCAAACATTTTTCTCTAGAAAATTATAGAAGAAATCGGTTACTCATGGCGCTTGATTTTGGAACCTCCAAGCATCTTTTGTGGGGGGTGATCTCACCACTAATAGAATGTGAAGAGAAACACACTTTTCAAAAGAAGGGAAAATAAATTCGAGATAGTTCGGACATTTGTTCTCCTGTAGAAATGATTATTGACTGATACTGCAGAACAAAGGGTGGGAGAATTCTGATGACAGGGCTTTCTGGAGGAACTGAGAAAGTTAAAGATTAGTAAATACTAATGTTCATTTGCATCTAAACTCGATTTTGTTCCATGATAGATTTGACTAGACGTGACTGGCCATTATTGTAGATCCGCTTAACAAGGAAAGGGTTTTGTTTTTATGGTAAATTACGAAGAAAGGCCCCAATTATGCATCAAAATTACAGTTACAATATTTTCTTTCAAGATAGCTCCAATATTTTCATTCAAATAAAGGCTTTAGTAAATTACGTAAAAGTCGTTAAACTTTACACTCATATTTAATGTAGTCCCCAAACTTTTAAAAGTCACAATTTGCTCCATGATCCTTAGGAGTGCTTTCAATATGGTACTTTTCTTATCTTTTATGTTAAATGAGTAGATATCTTTTCACTTGTAGACAATTGTACCCTTCAACTAATATTTCCACTCTCTTTCATCTCCAATGGATGCCACTGTGAGGAAGAGGAGGCAACAATGAGCAACTGAATGACGACAAGACGGGTGGCCTTTATGGTGACATTGAAGAGCTGGAGGGTGACACCTGTAAGTCAAAGAAGGCTTCCTGTTCATGGCGATGGCGACACTGATGAGATTTAGACCATGTTGTCCATGGAATTGGCCTTGAAAAGTTGTAGTTAGGTTGAACGAAGACAGAGCTTCATCTTCGACGTGATACGAAGGTGGTGAACTTCATTACAGTCCTCATACCGGTGCTGCTCAAGCTCCACACTTGTTGAGCATGTCCGAGCAACGATCCGAAGCTTTAAAAGCTTCATCTTTCATTCCAATTCATCCTCGATTTCCTTCTCTATTCTCTAGGTAAATCTATGTTTGCCTCCTTTGTGTTTTCTTTATTTTTGTTACTCACTCGAATACATCTTCACCTTGATCTGAATAGGTTCACACCTTCGCTGCATACACCCACTCTCTATGCACACTTTGATTTCACCTTCCTCCTTGAAAACCCTTTTCATATCGATTCTTTCTTCGCCTTGCTCATGTTAAGAAGCCACATAGGGCTCCACCTCCGACCACTTGCTACAACCTTCCATTTCACTCCACTCAATCCCCTTCTGCTTCGGCTATCAAGCTATTACTGCAGGTGTCCAAGCACTTCAATGATCGAAGAATAGAGATTCTCTACGATCTCAATATTTTCCTAGATGAGGCTTCATCATCTCGATGTTTCAGCCGTCACCGAGCCCTTGCTGACCGCTCTCCGACTTCGCCCGAGCTCCAACATCCTTCTCTGACCTTCAAGTCAACCTTAGGAAGAAGGAGGAGCAATAAGAGGTTTGCCGGAGCATTGCCTTAACAACACCACACAAGGAGGAGCAGTCTTCGGAGGAGACTTACAGGTGCCATTAGATCTAACCCTCTCAGTTTGATCCTACGGCTAGTGGCAGTTCCGAGCCACCTCTCCGAGCATGCAACCTTGGAGGGTCCATACCAGAGTCGAAGCAGCAGAGGCGCTCCACGTGGCCCAAGACGCCTAGTCCTTCGAGACTCCAGCCAAGCCTAGTCACACGCCTATCGCACATGCTCGTCTGGGTTAATTGCATCCGAGCCCCGTCGACTTCTCAAAATTGCAGATACGTCCCCACACGCTTGGATATTGACAGGTAAACCCCTTTGGGTTTATGTATTTGCAATTTAGTCCTTGTCTGGACATGTATAATGTTTTATGTATTTTTAATTTTGTTTTTATTGTAATTATACCTCGGGAATGATTGTTTAATAACTTGAGCATGTGAACTTCAATTTAATGAAATTGTTCTTGTTTGAATCATATTTTCATGCTCTACATAAATATGTCGTGCATGTTTTGATTTAATATATAATTGATCATCTAGTAATAAAAAAAATCCTTAACTTGCCTTTCATGCATATTAACTCTAAAATTGACATTTAAATAGACAAATTAATCATTGTAAAATTCACTTCCCATTCAATTGAGTTATGAATTACTTTAAATCGATTTTGACTTTGATTAAATAGGAAGAGAAGTACTTATGTTTAGGCATCTAGATGCTTTAAATTAAACTTAACTTATCATGGAAATTAGCAAGGCTCAGGAAAGCGATATGCGTATGCATTCGGACAGGTCTCTGAATAACGCTTAAGCGGTATGCGGGGGCATATGCGGGGTATATGCGGTTCTACGTGGTTTCCTATTTTTTATTTAAAAATAGATAAATATATACAAAAGTGACTAAAACAGAACTAAATTTATGTATAATTATGTTCCCACAGAAGATCTAAGAACTATAACTTTCATATAGAGTTCAAAACAATCTCTATCAATCAAATATCAATACTTCAATAGAACAGTTAGCACACAAAATAATTGACAACAACCAACAAAATAGAAAAGTTAGCACACAAAATGCCTCTATTGTTGAATATAATGTCATTTATCTCTATCGTTATATTTATAACTGATCCTCCATCAAAAGTACCAAACTTTACATATAATATATTGCATTCATAATAACTATTAGTTGACTAAATTAGTTTGCTAAATTATTAGTACACTATTCTTTTTCTTCCTTACGTGTTTACTCCAATCTCGCAGTACAACTACTTTGACGATGGATATAAATGGTCATGGAATGCTTGGTTGGCATACATGCAAAGCAAGGAAAACGTGGCACAAATAACACAATAAAAATGTGGCATAAATTTAAAAAATTAAAAATAAATAAAAAATGTTTATGCGGCCGCACAACCCGCATATGTGGCCCGCATAAGCGCACAGGGCGCATAATGGGGGGCTTCATGAAAGCGGTGCGCTGAGGGCACCACATACGCATATGCGGCCGCACAGGCTGCTTTCGTGAACACTGGAAATTAGCATCTAAATTTGTGCATCAATTGTACACTTGATTGCGTAGACGAATTATAGTTATTTGTGCAACAGATCTAGGAGCTATTTCCGTGATTATTTTACTTGTCTCTATTGCATTCTTTAACATACATCTGCATTACATTTTGTAGCATTATAACTTGCATATAAAAAGATAAAAATATCATGCATGTGTTCATGTTGACCTGCATCGCACTATATTTCTTAACTTAGATATCTAAACCCTAGATTAGATAACTTAATAGGTCGTGTCCTTGTGTTCGACCATGAACTTATCCAAGTACAAATTACGCCACGCTCTCTTCGTCGAGATATATTAAGCGTGATTCTGATTGATTTGTCAATTGCTCGTACTACAACTTGACCTATTTAGAGTAGTGATTTAGTGACTCATCTGATGGTGCCGTCACCGGGGGCATGTTGTATTTAGGATATTTAATCAGGCTTAGCTATTTTCTTTATGTGATTTTAGTGTTATTTAGGTCAATTATATTCCTTGTAATGCTTTGTTGTCTTGTATATATTTATGTGTTGTTATTTCATTGTTTATTGTAGTTAACATCTCTCTTAAATCAAAATTCGACCAAGTTGTGTTGTGGGCAAGGCTCGAGGAGTCGAGGAAGACCGAGGCTTCACGGATGCGAGAAGCTTGTAGAAGATCGTCGAGAAGATCAGCCGACTGGCCCGACTATTCGGCCGACTGGAGTTGGACTTTTGATATTTAGATATTTTTATTTTCAATTTTCAATTTTTATGGGTTACATTTTACCACGGTATTGCCATAAATGTCAAATTCTATATATCTATTATATTGATTGGTACTTTTATCTTGGATTCATGTTAACTAATAACCATTTATGAATAAAAATATAAGAATATATCTATTATAAATAATTTTTATATTAAAAAATACAAAATCGAATAATTCCAAATAGTCGCATGAATACCGAGCATTCTCTATTTAGTGACCCCTCCGACTGAATACCGAATACCGTCTTCTGCAACACTGGTAGAGAGAGAGAGTTAAATAGTTCACCTATAATTTTTAGCTCATTATTCTTGTAATTATCTATTTAGCTCATACCGAGTATTCTCTATTTAGCTCATTATTCTCGCATGAGGAATGCATGCGGGTAAATAAGCTAGTTCCGCTGCATCACCACCCGGATGCAGGCCAAAATTTGCAAGGGTTCTCGCATAATGGACGCATGCGAGTAAAGAAGTTAGTCCAAAAGAGATTGCAAAGGAAGTTACGGATTGGTAGTTGGAATATCGGTACTTTAACTGGAAAATTGATGGAGATAGTGGATACAATGGAAAGAAGGAAGATTCATATATTATGTCTTCAAGAGACTAAATGGGTTGGAGAGAAAGCAAGGGAGATCGAGAAGACGGGCTTTAAACTTTGGTATTCAGGTAAAGATAAGGGCAGAAACAGTGTTGGAGTGGTTGTTCATAAAGATTTGAAGGATTGTGTGGTTGAGGTGCAAAGATTTGGGGATAGGATTATTTTGCTAAAGTTGGTGCTTGAAGAAGAAATTCTGAATATCATCTCAGTTTATGCACCGCAAATTGGTTTAAATGAAAGGACTAAACAAGCTTTTTGGGAGGATCTGGATAAGATTTTACAAGGAATCCCACAAAGAGAGATGATTTGCATAGGAGGAGATCTTAATGGACATGTGGGAAAAGATGTTTCAGAGTATGCAAGTGTGCATGGAGGATATGGTTTTGGGGATAGAAACGAAGAGGGAAAAGCCATTCTGGATTTTGTAACTGCATATGATCTTTTCATAGCAAACACTCTTTTCAAGAAGAGGGAGGAGCATTTAATTACTTATAAGAGTGGCTCAACTAGAACACAGATAGATTACTTTGCGTTGAGGAGAAGAGATCGGTTGTGTTGTAAAGATTGCAAAGTAATCCCTGGAGAGAGTTTGACAACCCAACATCGCTTGTTAGTCTTGGATTTACAAATAAAAGGGCTGGTAAAGAAAAGGAAGGTTCCTAAGATCACTAGAACTAGGTGGTGGAATCTTCCGCTGAAGCAATCAAGCTTCAGGGAGAAGGTTTTAGAAGACTTATCTTGAGATTGTAGCGGTAGTGCAAACGAGATGTGGGAGGCAGTAGCATCTTGTATCCGAAAGGTAGCCAAAGAGATGCTAGGCGAGTCAAAAGGAGGCTTGATGGTGGAGTGAAGGGGTGCAAGAGAAGCTAAAAATTAAAAGAGCTTGCTTTAAAGCTATGTCTAAGGTTAGGACAGAGGAAACTGTCACAGACTATAAAATAACGAAGAAGGAAGCAAAGAAGGCTGTAAGCGAAGCTAAGTTAAAATCTTATGAAGTTTTGTATAAAAATCTCGACTCCAAGGAGGGCCAGAAGGATATATTCAGGTTGGCCAAAGCAAGAGAAAGAAAGACTTAAGACCTTTCTCAAGTGAGATGCATTAAGGACGAGGAAGGTCACGTGCTTGTTACTCAGAAGGATATAGAGACTAGATGGGAGCAGTACTTCCATAAACTTTTCATTGGGGAAGGAAATAGATAGATTACTTTGGGTGATCTAGCTAGTAGTGAAAGTTACTTGAATCGTGCATGCAATAGACGAATACAAAGAAAGGAAGTAGAGGAGGCTTTGAAGGTTATGAGACCTGGGAAAGGTATAGGACCGGATGACATCCCTGTAGAAGTATGGAGAGTTTTAGGTGAGCGTGGTTTGACTTGGCTTACGAATCTATTCAATGTTATTTGGCGAAGCAAGAAAATACCTGAAGATTGGAGGAGGAGTATCGTGGTGCCTCTTTATAAGAGCAAAGGAGACATTCAAAATTGTTCAAATTACAGAGGTATCAAGCTGATGAGTCACACTATGAAAATTTGGGAACGTGTGATCGAAAGAAGGTTGAGGCAAGTTTTCCAAGTAAAAGAAAACCAATTCGGATTCATGCCAGGTCGCTCAACTATTGAAGCCATCCATTTGCTGAGGAGAACAATGGAGATTTATAGAGCTAAAAGGAAGAATCTCCATATGATCTTTATTGATTTGGAGAAGGCTTATGATTCCGTCCCACGAGAGATACTATGGAGAGTTTTGGAGAAGAGACAAGTACCCGTCCTATATATTAATCTCATAAAGGATATGTATGATAGGGCTTTATCTTGTGTAAGGACCTCGACGGGGAAGACCGACTATTTTGATATCAACATTGGTTTACATCAAGGTTCTGCTTTGAGTCCATTTCTTTTTACTTTGATTATGGATGAGTTGACAAGTCACATTCAGGACGAGTTACCTTGGTGTATGTTATTTGCTGATGATATTGTGTTGATTGACGAGACTAGAGATGGAGTAAATGAGAAGCTTGAGGTTTGGAGACATGCATTGGAGACTAAAGGTTTCCGTATAAGTAGGGCTAAGACGGAATATATGGAATGCACCTTTGATGGAAGCAATGGTGAAGGAATCGAGGTAAAGATTGGTGACGATAACATTCAGAAGAGAGATTCTTTTAGATATCTGGGATCTATTTTGCAACATGACGGGGAAATTGATGGAGATGTTACTAATGGAATAAATGCAGGCTGGCTAAAGTGAAGAGAAGCCTCCACTGTTCTCTATGATAAGAAAATTCCTTTAAAAATTAAAGGAAGGTTTTACAAAGCAGCCGTGAGACCTGCTATGCTTTATGGTTCTGAATGTTAGCCTGTGAATCATAGACATGTGCAGAGAATGGCTGTAGTAGAAATGAAAATGCTAAGATGGATGTGTGGAAATATACGTAAAGATCGGATTCGGAATGATGCAATCAGAAAGAAAGTTGGTGTAGCTCCGATCGAGGATAAGATGCGAGAAAACCGCTTAAGATGGTTTGGTCATTTGCAAAGAAGGTCAACTGATGCACCGGTTAGGAGATGCGAGTATTGGGATGTTGAGCCGGCTAAGAGAGGGTGAGGACGGCCCAAGAAGTGTTGGAAAGAGACTATACGAAGGGATCTTAGTTTTTTGGATTTAAGTCCGAGATTGACCCAAGATAGATCTGAATGGAGGCGAAGAATCCATGTAGCCGACCCTACTTAATTGTGGGAAAAGGCTTTGTTGTTGTTGTTGTTGTTATTCTTGTAATTATCTGTAATAATTAATTACTTATTTATAACGGTTCTCAGTAGAGTTCTCGCATGTGCTAACAGAGACTTGAACTATTTTTATTGTCGTGATATGTCGAGACATGTTTCATCCTTGATTTGAGGGTGGGGCTCGACTTGAGCAATTGATTTATTTAGGACATGCACACGACTCTTAGAGCTTCTGTAGGTCCTGTTTGTGCTCAAGTAATTTAGACCACACAAAAAGATTCATTTAAATAGATGCACCTTAGCATGTTTTGATTAGCGCAATAAATTCACTTATTTGTCGCTAATAGAACTTACGTTTGTAGTGTATTCTTTGACTTGCATCCAGGGTAAGCCATATCACAGTATATCAACGATATATCGGTATTGGCAGATGATCAATATATCGTCGATATGGCTGATATTTGCCCTTCCAAGGCCATTTCCTTCACAAAATCAGACGATGTAGGCTATATGGTGTCGATATATCATCGATATATTGTATTGACAAGTAGCTGATACCGATACCGATATGTCCTACCTTGCTTGCATCTCATATAGTTAGATTTATATTATTTTGTTGAGCATCCTACACTGAGAGGGCTAGGAAGCACCATAAGATATGTAATTGAGCATACATCATTAATTTTTAGCATTCTATTTTCTCAATTTCTCCCTCTTGAGTTTTACAAAAAAGGAATTGAGATTGATGATAAGCATTGTATTGTGCTCAATTAGTCTTCAATGATAACCTAATCTAAAATTGGGATTGCTAATGCAAGTCAACCTTAATAATTTGGAATAAAATTCAACTTGTCTTACGGGAGAATAATCCCCTCATTAGTCATTACTCGCATGTACTTATCTCCAGGCAGAGTGCGTGAGGATGCATCCTTAAGGATACAACCCAAAACCCTGGTTTGTCACCCTAAGTCGCTATTTCCGGCTTGCATCTCACGTAGTTATATTTATATATTTTGTTGAGGATCCTACACAGAGAGAGCTAGGAGGCACTGTAAGATCTCTAAATAAGTATACATCATCGATTTTTCGTTTGCATATTGTTTTCTCGATTTCTACCTCTTGAGTTTTACAAACTTAGGATTAAAGGAATTGGACTGACGATAAGCATTGTATTGTGCTCAATTAATCTTCAATGATAACCTAATCTAAAAATGTGACTTCTAATGCAAGTCGACCTTAATAACTTGGAATAAAATTCACCTTCTCTTACGGGAAAATAATCCCCTCATTGCTCGCATGTACTTACCTCCAGACAGAGTGTGTGAGGACGCATCCTTAAGGATACAACTTAAAACCCTAAACATGCTCCCTAAATCTCTATTTTCGACTTTTGCGAATTTAGGAGCTGCAAGTGCCCCCTCTCCGGCCTTAGTTGACGTTTTGGTTGTGTAAATCAATTAGATCTTTTAAGGATGTGATATAACTCGACAACCCGGGTTGATCATCCTTTTGATTTGGGACTAATAGAAGGATCGATGGGCGTCGGGGAGACACACTGTGAGTAATGTACTTCAAGATTGTTTTATCACTAATAAAACTAATAAGATAAATTGGCTGGACTCTTGCAGCCTTTCACCTATGATGGTGAAAATTGGGTTTTGTATTGCGTTTGTATTGTGTAGGTTCATACTTCGCACATTCAAGTGCCTTCTCGTTAGATATCATCTCTTGATTCGTATTCGTGCTCAGTTCACATTCTTTCGACATTGAAGATAGATATTTGGAGAGAAGTTTATTTAAATTTCACGAACCTCTCATTGAACTCCTGAAATGTCATGTCTTCTGAGGTTCAAGATACACCGCTTTCTGGACCTCCTTGGACTCTGGATGACCTTCTTCTTGAGTTTAGGTGTAACATCCGGGAATTTGCGTAAACCCGAACTCGTCCGTTTTTGGGTCTAATGAATCCAAAAACATTGACGGTCAATACTAAACAACCTAAAACAACCAATTAGTAGTAAATCAAAAGTCGTTCGGACGAAATCGACCAAAAATCGGTCAATCCGTAACGCGTGCCGTGAAAAGCCGCGACGCAAATTCAGAAACCGTGAAACAAACCGAGATCGTCATTAGATCCGATTTGACGATACAAAACCAACGGAATTGACCGTTCGTCAATCGGGCATCGTTTGATATTTTTAATTCGTAAAATTTAACCTTAAAGAAAAACCATATCCGAAAATTTCGGGTATTCAAAACCCGATCGGAAGTATATCAATATTATACTCATATTGACCGTTGTTCCGAGACGATCAAAACGAGATATTGCGCGTCAAAATCCGAATTCCGGGACGTGAATACGGTCAGCTTTATGTTTTTCAAAACAAATAGAGTTTCGTAAAAACATATATATAATAATAATACACAGGTTACGCGGTTTAAAAAAAAATTATTATAATTTTCCAGTTACTGAATTAATTACAGTAACCGTGATTTATGTTAAAAAAAATAGCCACCTAATTTAAACTTTACCCACTTGGATCCCACATAGCTACACTTGGCAAACAAAAGACCTCTTCCTTCCCTTATTTATATCACCCTCCCCTTCTATTTTTCTCTCACAAAATCCTCTCCCGTATTCTCTCAAAACCCTCCACCGAAGGGACCTGTTCTTCTCTTTAGATTCTGAAGTGAAGGTTCGAACCCATTGTTCCAATTAGCCGCAAATCAACAGCTACTGTTGACTACAGATTTCAGCAACTCCAGAAAATCTCTGCTGCATGCAACGTCCTCCTTTCAACTTAAGGATCTTGAGAGGTACAATCCCTACCCCTTTCTCTTGCTGCCATCATGTGGTTTCCACCATCTTTGATCCTAATTATGAAATTGGTTGGATATTGTCCTCTACTCTTCTGGCAATCACATTTTTTTGTGCATTTATCACTAGATTCAGACTATGGGTTAGACTTCAAAAAAAAAATAATTATCTTCGGCAACTCTGAGATGAGGGGTTGTTCTTTCCCACATCTTTAAATTGTCATCGAATTGTTGAGGAAATTTTTTTTTTAAAAAAAAAAACAATCCAGTGGTGGTATTTGTGTCTGATTAATGTGCATGTTATTATCAATGAAACAAAAGGGGGGAGATCAATTGGACTATGGTCTGGGTAGCCTGGGATTGCTAAGAGATGCTTACTCTTGGAAATCTCACTAGTTAGAAATAAGTTTTATACCACAAATTGAAAGTATCTTCATTTCTTTAAAAAGAATAAATTTTTTTACCAATTAATCTCATGGACTCCTATCTAGTATGAATTAAGAGAGACCATCTGAAGCAAAATATATATATATATATGTATAAATTTTTCTTAAGTGCAGAAAGAAGGATAATGATTAGTTCCGCCCCGGAATGAAATTCAAACATAAATCCTTATGCTTATTGTAGACCTATACTCTAATAAAATGCAGATTCACATATAAAAGAAAGTAAAAAGACGAAAGAGAAATTACAATAATCGGTATATCCATTAGTTATTCATCCTCTATTTTTACTCAACAAAATTCTAAAGTTCACATCCCTGACATGCATCCATGCCTTCTCACATGGACTCACCCTCTTCTTCTATAAAAAAAAAAGAATCAGTATGTTGGTTACTGTTCAAATTAAATGAAAGTTTAAAAATACTGTATTCAAAGTTATAAGCAATCAGATGCTCACAGTAGCCATGATTAGTCTTAAAATGAAATAAGTTACAGAAATCCATTATTGTTGCCATGAAAAAGGTAAAAATCCATGGACGTAACATAGGTTATGTGACACTTAATAAACTTAGAAATATCTACTTTGGATATTCCAGTAATACCCACCTCATTCAAGACTATATGTTGATCTCATTCAAAACTATATGCTGAGATTGCCAGAGTCATAGGTTGAATCATTCGTTTATGATCTCAACATCGTTTGATAACAAAGAACAAGGAATAGTACCTATATTTACATGCATCATACCCTCTCGAATATTTTGTGTCTGCTATAGCAAATATCTTTTCAAAGAAATAAAATCAGGCAATCTAGGCATATTAATAAAATAATGAGTATTAACACCCTTCTCATTTGAAGTCTATAAATGAATACTTAAGATCGTTATGACTAACAATAATCCGCTAAGCATAATCTACTGCGATCATATAACTATTGACAAGAGCTATTGATAAGAGATCTTGATCTATTCGATTAACCACATAAAGAGTTGAGAAAGAGATGAGTAGGCAGTTAAGTAGAGATGATTAGAAATAAGTGATGATTAATAAATTATAAATAGTGCCGGTCATGATGCTCCTTACACCTGACCGTGCGAGGGCGCGGTGACCCTCAACTGGGCGGAAGAAAGGAAGCTCAGTTTGGGCAACGGCCGCCAAGTGCGCGGGTCTAGGATCCCAATCTTTTACACGGTTTTACGCGAGCTCGCAGTGTTTTTACGCCTTCGTTGGGATCCCGACTTTAGACCATTCCGCTGACCCTGTCTTTTAGGATACCCAGGCGGGGGATCCTGGTTTTTCAGATTTTTACGTACGAGCTCGTCCGCCCGTACTAGTCGGGCAGTTTTCTAGAGTGACTTTTCTAGGGAGTCTCTCTCACCCGTCTCAGTGGCGTAGTTGGGGAATAGACCTATCCCTCTATTGGACCGCGCTTCCAGTTAGAGGGCGAGACGGAAGAGCCATTTGCAGGCTTCTTCACCGCTTGAGTTTCTTCGCCAAACAGACTTGGTGATTCTATATCTAGATCATCCATATCTACATCTACAACATCTGGAGCTATATCTGAAACATTGAAGTTAGAATTTGAGAAGTTATGATCAAAAGACCATTCTCTCTACCCAAGAATTTAAATAAATTAATAGATCTCTACAATCTCAACTTTTCCATTTTTCACTCGCCAACTTGATCTCTAAGGAAATTGATATATGCATTCACACTCATACACTCATGATTACGCAATTGCTATATAAATATGACATATGGGAAATGCCGGGTTCTGGAGGAAAACATTAGAAACACATTACAAACAAACCCTTTTTACTTACGCAAGTAGATGTAGATTTTACTTATACCACCTTTCTACTTGCCTGCTTTTGTACATATTAAATGTCAAGTTATTTTTATAATTTTTAAGGAGGTACCAGCAATGGCTGACGCCTCTTCTTTCCTATTATGTGTGTGGCAGGCAAACAGCCTGCAGTTCAGTAGCCGCTCAGTAGCTATATGCTTCCAGGAGACAGAGTATATACGAGACGATATGAATTCCTTGTCTCAGTTTTTGTTCAAATAATGATGTAAATGCTATCTCTTTTGTATTACACTTTAGGATATATGATGTAATGGAAGATCTTTGTATACGTTGTAAACTGATATGAATATTAATGAAAAGAATTTTGGTGCCATATTGTCTCTTTTACTTGTGGTCATGTGTTGAGAATGAATGTCATAATTTGCGCGAAAAATTTTCCCTGTATTTGTGCGACTTGTGTGATTAAATGTGAATGATATATTGCGAATTGCGCGTAAACGGGTACCCGGATCCTGAGGGGTTCACATTAGGTTCACTGCCTTCTTAGGAAATGGTCATATCCCAACCAATCCCTTTCTTTCTTCCCTTCTTACCGAGGATGACTTTCAACTTGGCGAGTTCGATTTGATTTCCACATCTTCTTCGACTAATCTCAATCCTTTTTCTGATGAATGTGATAGAGATTCAGTAGTAACGATGCCTCCAAAGAAACACTCAAAGGAGGAGGATCGCGGTGATCCCTTGCAGGCTATTTTAGTCAAGCTGATCGTAGCTGAGCAACAGAATGCCTTAGTTAGATTGCAGATGGGCCGGTTAAATGTGGGAGCTGACGCACCTATAGAAACAATTTACAATATGAGAGAATATCAAAATCTAAATTGGTTGAGTCTATCTATACCGGATGTAGAGTATGAGCTAAAGCCTCGTATCCTTTTTGTGAATGTTGAAGTACAATGGAAATGCTACCGAGGAACCGTATGCATTACTTAGAGACTTTGAGTTAGTTTGTGATAACCTTTGGCATCCTAAGGTTAACCAAGAATATGTTGGGCTCAAAGCTATTCCATTCATCTTGGGAAATAACTTTGATTATTGGTTAAAGAACCTTAGGGTAGTTATAAATAATTATACTCAGTTCGAGGATCCATTCCTGAAGAAGTTCTACCCTCTTAGTATGACGTATCAAGTGTGGACTCGCATCACAAGCTTCTCCCAACTATCTAATGAACCATTATGTGATACTTGGGAGATGTTTAAGGAGTTACTACGGAAGTGTCCTTGTCATTGTACGGAGAACACTATCCTGGTTTCGGCTTTATTCAATGGTCTCACCCCTAAGATGCAAGGGTTAGTGGGCTCTCCTCGTGGATGCATCTATATATCCAAGGTAGTTGATACCATCTGGAATGTATTCGAGTAGATGTTTGTCACTAGCCGCTTACAGACCACCACCATGGCATACACAGATAACCCTCTTGGATTTTTATCTAAGGAGATGGGTAAGCAGACTATCGTTGATTTAGAAGACGACTTGATTCCTAGCATGGGAATTATAGCTGATAAGTTGACACTCGCCAAGAAAATCTACAAGAGAGTTAGTGAATTGGAGAGTTGTCTAAGCTTCCTAAGCATATGGAGTAATTTTCTGAGAAGGTGTCTAAGATAAAGATGCATTATGTATCTGCATTCTCTGCCCATGTATACCATGTACATCGTGTAAAAGTGCAACAGATGTCAGGGCCTCAGTCTACATGGGTAGAAGACCACTCCTATACCCATCATTTTAATTATGATCCATCAGCAGAGTCATTTAGCGAGGAGCCTCCTCGGGTGTAGGAGGTGAATAGTATATGGTATACTACCAACAAACATGCAAGAATAATGGACAATCAACATTACCATCATCCTTCAACATTCCACAACACCAGTTTCACCCTTATGTTTCTACCATCACAGCCACGCCTTAGAGCCTATTTATCCAACCTCATCGACAATAGAAGATGCACCACTAGCCGTACTGGTCGGGCCAGCTAGGCCTACCATTTCAAAGCAACTCACACTAGCAGTATCAAGGCCAACATGGACAATTTTCACGATCTTCGTTGCAACATGGTCAACCTAGGCATAACCTAAGTCATTCTTCTTCATCAGCTCCATCAGACATGCGACAACAGATTCTTTGTGAGATCCGATCTTATCGAAATCAGATTCCAGACATGAGGGTTGACCTCAATCGTATCTCTAGATGGCAGGATGAGAGATGGGCACCACTTACCTCCATTCCCGCTCAGGTTCAGGCTAATCCCAGTAGCATGGACATGAGTAAACATTAGCAGTTCAATGATCAGGAATATTGCTCAGATTCACTTAGATCTGAGCATGAGATCCTTTCATTTGATATTGTTAACTGTATGTTACTCAGGAGCGGAAGGATCATGGTCGTATCTGATCGAGCATAGGACATGGAGGATGTCTCTGTGGCTTCACTTGAGGAGACCTTAGAGGATGAGGAAGAAGAGCATCGTCAGACACAACAACATTCCCTTCAGCGATAGAAGATGAGATCACATGGAAGAGAGAAGATGAAGAGCACCATGACAACATTCGAGAGATTCAGAGTCTACAAAGGACCTTGCTCCTCCAGCTGAGGAGAATGTACTAGCAACTGACATTTCCCAACTTGTAGTAGATAAAGTTGCATGTTTTAGTCTACGATTCTGGTTCTTCTACTTATCGTGATTCAATCTCTTTTCCCCGTACTTTTATGACAGTAAAGCGTAACATCAAAAAGATTCAAAAAGATGATCCTGAAATGGCATAGTTTTGTAAAAAACACATTATGTTAAGGTGTCATTTGATAAGTATGTGGTCAATAATCATGCGTTTCAAAAAGACCTTAAGGTGCGATGCACATCTACTAGGGCCAAGGGGAAGAAAACATACATCCATGTTGATTATAAACATGTTCTTACTATTAAGAGCGATAAAGGAATGAAAAGAGCATGCTTTATTATAGAGGTCTAGGGTCCTTATATAGGACAAAACCTTAGAGAGCTCAAAAGGGAAAAATACATAAGTGCCCCTAGTGGGGTTACAATGATAAAATAAGAACTGTATGTTTATTTACTAACACTTCCCCTCAAGTTGGGGCATATTTATCAATCATGCCCAACTTGGAAATTATCCACATAAGATGCTTCTTGGGTAAGGCCTTAGTGAATACATCTGCAAGCTAAAGATTGGTGGTAATGTGAGAGTAGTAATCTTCCCAGTTCTGACAACATCTCGAACAAAATGGCAGTCAATCTCTATACGCTTGGTTCACTCATGGAACATAGGATTCATGGCAATGTAAGTAGCAGATTTGTTGTCACAATATAGTGGAATGGGAGTGGTGAACACAATGCCAAGTTCTTGCAGAAAAGTTAATAGCCACATGATCTCACAAGTCGCTTGAGCTATTGCCTGGTATTCTGCTCAGGTGACAAGATTTCCTCCAACCATCATAACATATCCTGTGGTGGAGCGCTGATCCTCTGGTGAACTTGCATAATCAGCATCAACATATGTAATAACGTCAGTGTACCTGTTTGCCCCATAAAAGAGACCACACCCTGGAGATTCCTTCAAGTATCGTAATATCGGAAGAATGTCCTGCCAGTGACTGTAACAGGGTTGCTACATGTGTTGGCTAGCTCTGCTTACTGCATAAGAGATATTTGGTTTGGTAACAGTGAGGTAGAGAAGTTTGCCAACCAGGTTCCTATATCGAGTGACATCTTCGAAGATGGGATCAGAGGACGTGGAAGTGTTTCTTTGGGTCTGCCGGAATACCCGAAGACTTGCATCCAAGTAACCCGGCTTCAATAAGGATGTCCAAGCAGTATTTTCTCTGGAGAGATGAAGGCCTTCTGCATTGCGCAGTACTTCTATGCCCAAGAAATAGCGTAATGGACCAAGGTCCTTAGTAACAAACACTTTATGGAGAAAGGTCTTGGTTTCTAGAATCCCTTTATCATCATTACCTGTAACAACCATATCATCTACATAGACAACAAGTATAACGGTACCGCTTGTTCGTCTTCTGACGAATACAGAATAGTCAGAGGTTCTCTGAAAGCCAGGAGTGTTGATTTCTGCAGTGAGTCTGTCAAACCATGCCCTTGGGCTTTGTTTCATGCCATATATTACCTTGCGAAGTCGACATACATACTCCCCCTCGGCTTCATACCCCGAACACTGCATCATGTAGACTTCTTCATCAAGATCTTCATATAGAAATGCATTTTTCACATCTAGCTGGAAAATAGGTCTTGCTTTGTTAGTGGCTACAGAAATGATAGTTCTAATAGAGCTCATTCATGCAACTGGTGAGAATGTCTCAAAGTTATCTACGTCATATGGCTGCGTAAAGCCTTTAGCCATAAGGCGATCTTTCAATCGTTCAATTGACCCTCCTTGTGTTTGTTTGGTCGTGAAGACCCATCTGCATGCCACAGGTCTAGTCCCTTTAGGGTATTGCACTAGATCCCATGTTCCTCTGAAATTAAGAGCCTCCATTTCTTCATTCATGGCCTGGCGCCAACATGAATCCTGCAAGCACTATGATGGTCTCTCGGAATAGAAATGACCATGAAAGCATCTGCATATCTTCTGTCAGTTGTTGATGAACTAGCAGTAGAAGTGAAATGAGACATGGGATGAAGTGTACATTGCCTCTTAGTTCTGCGTAAAGCAATGGGAAGCTCCTCAGGATCATCCGAGACAGCAGTGGAGGGGACATATGAAGTAGGCATATCATCCTGTAATATAGGCATAGGTAAGGGAACATCTGGTGGTTTGAATTTTTATTTTCGCTTATACGTGGATGTGGGAGATCAAGAGGTATATCAGTAACAGATTGTGTGAAGAAACTTGTCTGCTAAAAAAAAGTTACATCCGCAGATACATAAAAAAAGTTACATCCGCAAATACATAATAGCGATGTCCGGTTGGATCATAGCACATGTAACCTTTTTAAGTAAGAGAATAACCAAGAAAGACACATTTAATTGCACGAGGAGAGAGTTTGTCAATAGGATGAAAGTTATGAACAAATGCAACGCATCCAAAGATTCGTAAGGGTAGTGGAAAAGGCAAGTCAGTTGGTTAAAGTAGTGAGAATGGGGTGGATCCATTTAGAGATAAAGATGGAACCCTGTTGATAAGATGGACAACGGTAAAATCACCCCCCCAATAGGTTTTGGGAACTTTCATCTGGATGAAGAGAGACCGGGCAATATTTAGCAGGTGTCTGAGTTTTCTTTCTGCACCCTGTTTTGATGTGAAGTGTAAGGACATGATGTTAGGTGAATGGTGCCCTGTGATGCAAAGAAAGTGGTGAGATCATGTTGAGCAAATTCCAAATCGTTATCTGAGCGAAGGATTTGAATACCAGAGGAGAAAATATTTTGACATAATGGACGAAATTCTTAATAATATTGTTAATCTCTGGTCGTTCTTTTAACAGATACATCCAAGATGATAGTATGTAGTCATCGAGAAAAACAACAAAGTACTTATGTCCACTCAGAGTATGGACCGAACAGGGTCCCCAAATATCACATTGGACTAATGAAAAGGGAAATTTGCGGCAAGGTTCTGAACGAGCAGGGAAGGACGCTCGATGATGTTTCCCGAACTGACACACCTCACACTCAAAGGGCTTGTCAGTTCCCGAACTGACACACCTCACACTATGATGTTCTTCGGGAACATTAAAGAGAGAGCTTTGGTGGATGGATGACCGAGGCGAAGATGCCAAAGGACAGGATCAATCGATTAGATGCAACGCCAACAAAATTAGAATCGGAGGGGATATCAAGATAATATAGGTCGTTCTTCTCATGTCCCCCATCAAAAATCTGTCTCGTCCGGATGTCCTGAAAATAACAACAGAACTCATCAAATACCACACGACAGTTAAGTTCCTGGCATAACTTGTGAACAGATAAGAGACTAAGCGGAAAATCAGGAGCACAGTACACATCAGTAAGTCAGAGTTTGGAGGAAAACTCCATAGTCCCCACAGTAGTGATAGGGGAATGTGCTCCATTGGTAACTCGAACAATCCTCACAATGGGGGAAGGTGTGCAGAGGTGAGAATACTACCTTCTCTCGTCAGATGAGTAGAGGCACCAGAATCAATAATCCATGCAGGCATGGATGCAGAGGCAACATTGGCAAGTGTACCTGAAGTAGTATCCAGATTCGCAGCCGGGGCAGAGGTACTAGTTTCACTGGCAGAATTCGGTAGCAACTGATGTAAACGAGCATACTCAGATGCAATGAAGGATGTCTGACTATCACTAGACGACTGATCTGGCGATGTGTCTGCAATATCATATGGCCCTTCGTATGAGGTAGCTTCAGAGGCACTGTCGGCATTAGGAGGCATGTCAAACTTTGCCCAACATTGTTCAGATGGATGATTCAGTGTTCACAGTGAGTGCATGCTGGATAGCGGACAGTGGCAGGATCCCGTCTGCATCCGCATCAAGGTCACGTCCCTGTCCAGCCTCACGGCCACGACCAGGGCCAAAATCATGACCACATCCTCTCTGGTAGTTGGGTCGTCCTCTAGCAATATGTGCAGTAGTCTCTATAGATAATTGAGGAGAGGGAGAATCAAGTTCCTGCAGTTGACCATATACGGTCTCAAGAGTGGATAGTGCATCATCAGTCAGAAATTGGTCTTTAGCAGACTTGTATCGCGGATGGAGACCTGATAAGAAGAGATATATTTGCCATTCCACTCGTTCTCCAATTTGTTTATCACAACAAGCATGCTGAAAAATAAGGAGCTCCTCAAACAAGTCGGTGAGAAGTCTGCAGTACTCGACTGGAGATGTATCACCCTGATTTGCTGACCAGAACCTTGTGTAGATATCTGAGAGCCTGGACTTGGTTGTCTTTTGGGAGAAGGTATTCCCAAGGCTCTCTCACATCTCTTTTGCAGTCTCCTTGTAAAAAAGGTTGGATGCTATATTCAGATTGACACTGTTGGTCATCCAAGTAATCACCTGGCAGTTGTCTACGTACCAGGTATCGCAGTCATTTTCCGTCTCTTTGGGCGGATCTTTAGTAAGAACATAATTCTTTCGCTGACCACCAATAAACACCTTGAAGGATCTAGACCATAAAACATAGTTCTCGAAGCCCTTGAGGTTGATAGAAGTGCCCTGTACCA
Source organism: Ottelia alismoides (assembly GCA_037367405.1). NCBI lineage: Eukaryota > Viridiplantae > Streptophyta > Magnoliopsida > Alismatales > Hydrocharitaceae > Ottelia > Ottelia alismoides. The sequence goes on from JAZKJV010011853.1 coordinate 159,652, forward strand.
TCACATAAAAAGTCGGGTACATGGGCTTGGGTTCTGCAGATGCCATGGTGGTCACAAAGTTCAAGAAAAAGTGACCTAGATGGTCCCTGTAGTCTCAAGTATCATGTAGGCCTAGCAAGTCATCGAATCAATAGACCAGCTGAAGCAGAAAAGGCGTACGACTTACACGGTGCGGCAGGGCTAAAGGCGATCAGCGAGACTGTTGGACCACATGTGGTGGTGCACTGGGTCGTACTTGACAGGAGGCCGCTAGTAGCGGCGTAGTAGCAGCGTGAGGGGGCCACTAGATCGCCAGGGAGAGTGTGGGGGGTGGGGGGCACTGGCGAACACGCTAGGGCACAATACGCGACGGGAGGGGGGGCTTGGTGAAGCCGCTATAGCGGCAGGACATGCAGGAGCCGCTGGAGTGGCAAGGCATGCAGGAGCAGTAGAAGGCCGCTAGGGTGGCGAGGCCCGCGACAGGAGGCTGCTAGCGGCGCAAAATGCAGCACGGGACTCACACGCAGAACGCCGAACACGGTAGAGTGGCTAGGTCAGCGTGAAAAACACATCAAAGGGGGTGGGGAGGGGAGGGGGGCCTCACGCGCAGTCGCTGGCGAGCAGCGCGGCTGCACGATGCCACAGGAGGCGGCACGGGACTGCTGGCGAGCGACGCACGGAGACGGCGACCGCTGGAGACAATACGTGGTCGGTGGGCGACGTGGGGTTGGCGGTGGGGGTGGAATTAGGTCAGAACACCGGTCTAGGACCGCTACTCTGATACCATGTTAAGAGCGATAAAGGAATGAACAGAGCGTGCTTTATTCTAGTGGTCTAGGGGTCCTTATATAGGACAAAACCCTAGAGAGCTCCAAAGGAAAAAAATACATAAGTGCCCTTAGTGGGGTTACTGTGATAAAATAAGAACTGTATGTTTATATTACTAACACTTACCATTGCTGCTACTTCTTTTATCAATAACCAACAACTTCTAAGAAAGAAGAGAGATACGGGTGCACACTATGAGGTGAGTCATATTGATGACATTGCCTTTGCACGTACTCTTCTAGATAACAGTTCATTGTTAACCTATTACCATTAGCCCTGTAAAACAAGATGAATTTAGGACCTCTTAAGAATTCTCGAGCCTAACTCCAATTTGCAGATAAATCCACTAAGAGGACCGAGGGTTAGGTTAGATTTGTATCTTATCGATTGAGGGGCAAGAGTACCTAGTGGACTTTAGAGTCCATATATGGAATCCCCCAATCATTGGAGAGTCCTTGATCATTTTAGGGCGGTCGTTCCTTTGGATCATCGGAGTTTTATTTGATTATCAATCTGGGCGATGAAGTCTACTTTTCATGAAGGAGAAGTAGAACCTAAGATGCAGCAGACACGGTGGCAGAGACCTGACTTCGAATCACACACAGAGTCATCTTCTTTTGAGGCAGAGTGCATAATGATAGACACAGATGGGCCATGGAGATAGAACCCAGCAGTGATACCAAAGATTCAGAAATTCGACCCATGCGGCTGCATATGCAGCTGTATATGCGCATGCGGACACTAGAACCACATATGCTGCCCATGCGTGCATGCGGGTCGCATAAACCTTATATATGGCCACATATGCAGGCATATAGGCGGCTGGTCCTTTTAAGGATCCGATTAGGGGCAGCCCCAAATCCGTATACAATCCCCACCCCTCTCCTACTTAAATTCCGCTCGACCAAAACCACTCCCACTCGACCCTTGGACACGAAAACCCTAACCCTCCCATTTCTCCTCCACCCCACAAGCCCATATTTCCTCCTTCATCGGTCGAAGCGCCTCCAACGCCTCCGCAGTCCTCCGTGGAAGCCCCTCAAGCACCTGAGCCTTCCGCCTTCAGCCAAAATGATTAATCAAAATGATTAATTGGCAACAACACCAACACCTCCGCCTTCGGCCTCCAGCACTTTCTACATCTCCACTTTCTGCCTCCAACACCTTCTGCGCCTCTGCATTGTCCCGCCTTGGCTTCCTCACTAGCCAAAGCACTTCCTCAGCCTCTAAAATCCTCCATCGAAGCACCTCTAGTGCCTTCTACACTTACTTTGCAACTCCGATCAATGTGAGTAGGAAGATTTGTTTATAATATAAAAGTTATTATTTTCATAATCCAACTTTCATCATTTATTACTATATTTTTTATAAGTTTTGTTTATAATGCAATCTTATGTTGATGAAACTAGTTATGTAAATTGATTCTTTTTCTAATATATAACAATGGTGGCTCACATTATCAGAAATACCTTCAATTGTTTGATCTTATTCATTATGAATTCTTTCTTAGGTATTATTTCGTTAAAACGTTTAGTCTTTAGAGGATATTAGGTTATATTTTGGTTGCTGCCAAGTGCCAACAATCATACATTTAGCCATTAAACTCCATTAAGTTAATGTTTAAGAAAATGGAGTGTGTCAAGGATAAATTATGATTTTGTTATTTTGTAATCAAATTGTCCCTTTGGATAAATAGTTTACATTTTGTACTTATTTTTAACGACAAGAAATTTTTGTGTCATGTTTAGGTCAGTTGTTATGACTACCCTTTCCACGTCTAGTACGACGGAATCCGCATTCTATGTTCCACCTAGCTCTACCGATCCTGGTGGAAATATGCATACCTTATTGAGAGGATCGATTCGAACACATGTGTCGCTTGTGCGACAAGGTCATTAAGGGATGCATCAATAGAACGAAACATCTCACTCACATCAAGGAAAACATGAAGGTAAACTGCCTAATCCGCATATACTTTCGCATTTCCGTCTAATTCATGAGAAGTCTCTTATTTTAATTAAAAAAAATGCAAACCACATAATATGCGTATACCTCTGCATATATGCTTACTTGTCTGAGACCGCCTGACTGAACGAATACTGCATACCAGCTTTCTGAACCTTGGTGTATCCTCTCATCTAGAGAGGATAGTGTACACGAAGCATTTTGCTAGATGTTGCATAGTTTCTTGATAGATGCATCCCCATACTCCTTCAATGACACAGAAGCCACTCTTCACTTATCAGTTCCTTCTCTCATGGAACAATTAAAGGATGAGGACTACGAGTCACACACAGCTTTGACTGACCTACTGAGGATCTTTGGCAATCCGACTCAAGACAGAATGCAGTTGGTGGCCAGTACAGTACATACAAAATCACATTCTTACTGCAAGGAACTAAATTCAGATATAGTTAAGACAGACTTGTTAGATGATTCATCATTGCCAGAACTTAAACTATGACGTCCTACTCTTAAGTATGCCTTTCTTGCAGGACCATTGGAGAGATTTCCTGTTATTATTAGCCCACAGCTTCCGGAAGAACATGAGTCTAGTTTGCTTAATGTTTTAGAAAAGAACGGTAAGGCAATAAGCTGGAGAGTGTCGGATCTTGTTGGGATTAACTCAGCTCTTTGTTCACACTACATTTATCTAGAGGACAATGCTAGATGTTCTCTTGAATTTCAAAGAAGTTTGAATCTGAATTTAAGAGAAGTTGTTAAGAAAGAGATTGAGAAATGGTGTGGAGTCAGGTTTATCTATCCTACATCTGACTCCAAATGGGTGGCCCCTTTACATGTGGTCTCGAAGAAGTCAGGAACTTAGTCACTAATGAAGGAGAAGAGATTGCGACACAAGTACCCATGTTGGGAAACACCTGAATGTTACGACCAAGAAAGTTCATCTTTCCATGTCTTTTATTGATCAGATTTTGGAGAGATTAGTAGGGAAAGAGTCTTCTGTTTTCTCGTTGGGTACTCTGGCTACAATCAAGTAGCCATAACTCCTGAGGAGCAAGAAAAGACCATCTTGTTCATTCCACACATATGCATTTAAATTTTAAATGTATGCCTTTCGGGTTATGTCATACCGGGCACTTTCAACAATGCATGATTGTTGTGTTTGATGCTTGCCTTTTACATTTGGATTGAGTACTTAAAAAGTGTATGGAGGTTAATCTGGTGCTGTCTTGGGAGATGAGTCATTTTATGGTACACGAGGGTATTATGCCGGGGTTCATCATTTCTAAGAAGGGAATCGAGGTTGATCTTTACAAGGTAGATGTGATCAAGAAACTTGACCACCAACAAATGTCAAGTTAGTGCATTCATTCCTAGAGTATGTTGGATTTCATAGGAGATTTATTAAAGAATTTTCAAAGATTGTCTGGCTACTGACTGAACTCTTAGGTAAAGACACTGAGTTTATTGTAGATTACATGTGTCTAGAGGCCTTTGAGCTCTTAAAGGGAAGCATTATAGATTCTCGTGTTCTTCAATCTTCTGATTGGTCTCTTCCCTTCGAGATCATGACTTATGTGTCATATTTTACTATAGGAGATGTGTTAGGAAAGAGAAGAGATGAGATTCATTCGCAGTATACTACGCAAGTAAAGTTTTGTATCCTGCATAGAAAAATTATACAATGTCTGAAGAGGAAACGCTCACATTAGTTTAGGCATTAGAGAAATTTAGATCGTATCTTTTGGGTTTGAAGGTGACTATTTATACTAATCACACAACCATTCGATATCTAATAGAAAAGGACGCAAAGGCGCATCTTCTTAGGTGAATTTTTGTTACTCCAGGAGTTTGATTTGAAAATTAAGGATAAACCTGGAGTCAAGAATGTTGTGGCAAGCCTATTCTAGAAACTTTCGCTAACGAATCAATTTTTGCAATTGACTCTCTTCCATGGTATGCCAACATGATGAACTTTCTTGCCTCCAAGCAGGTTTCCCAAGGTTGGACTAGAAACATCATTGACTGACTGAAGTCGGACTCGAGGAAGTATCATTGGGAAGATTCATTCCTTTTCTTTGAAGGATTGAATTGTTCCTGGAGAAGGTGTATTCCTCAGAAGGAATATCAAATTGTCTTCAATAACTGTCATACTCTGAAGGCGAGAGGACACCACTAGAAAGAGAGCCGCTCAGAAAGTGCTTCAATGTGCATTCTATTGTCCAACCTCGTTTCAAGATGCATATGATTCTATCAGATCGTGTCGATTTGTTAGAGAATGTGAGGGACAATTGGTTTGAGGGATGTTATGCCCATGCAACCTGTGTTTTTCTGTGATGTCTTTCATGCATGGTGCATTGATTTTATAGTTCTTGTTAGACATGTGAGCCCACGACAGGCCATTATGCAATAAATGTTATTGCAAATATCATTCCCTGATATGAAATGAAGAATAACTAATTTGCGTAATAGATCCTTTAGCACAATTAGGGTTATATACCATGGTCATCTTAATGATCATACAACTACTGATTCAATTGTTGAATCATAGAGGCCGCTTGGATGAATATCTAAAGAGTTAGATTGAGGATTCATCAAGCACCATCAAATGATTATTAAGAGATGATCTCCGGCCTGACAAGGAGATGGCAATCCTTTCTCTAAAGAATGATATCTAATCGACCTCTTGATGTCGGTCGTCTACATAGGAATAGAGATTCGGAGGTGTTAGATAAGTTAGGTCAAAGAGACATCTTAATGAGATCGAGATAACCAAAGACCTATATCGTTTGTTGTCATGATATATGCATGCATCTTTTGACAGGATACAGATGTGTTACTATATGACTGAGTATGTACATTTGGCAGACCAATAAGTTGATGAACTAACCAAGGTCTATACACCGACATGTTGGTTTGTATGCAAGGGCATATGAGTAATACGATCTCTAAAAGGGATCATACAGTTTCATTGCTGAACCAGAAGACATGAGCTCACTCATGAGATATCAGGAAGAATCAAATTCCGTGTACGGTTGTCTTGCTTTGGAAGCTTGATTGAATTTGTAGGCTTGATATATACTTTTGGAAAGTATATGATCAACACCTGGGTATGATATATGCTTTTGGAAAGTATATGCTCAATACCAAGTTCCAATGATCAAATGAGAAACCTAATGATGAAACCCTTAAGGAGATAGTCTAAATGAGATCTAAAACTTCAGGTTTATTCTAAGTCTTCCACTATGCAGGATGTACATGTATTAGGATTACCTGAGGGTGATGTGATCATAAACGATTGTATAACCATGATGCTTCCATTCCGAGGGAGTGATGAAACATGTCTGAATTTTAGTGACTCCTCTCTATAGAGAAGTGATCTAATCTTGGTCCAAGTGTTGGATAATTATCTGAATGTGATTCAGATGCAATGACAAGATTAGATCTACGACCATGATTTAATCAAGCATCTTTGGGAGGTCTGCAAGATCTGGATTTGAGATGTGATCTCAATATCCAAGTCACTATACGCGGAACAATACAATCGTCATGTCCTTATCTTTAAGTATCCGCGGAGAAAGCGCATTATTCTTGAAAGAGTTCAAGAATAGTTTCATTGTTGATATATGTATCCGAGCATTGAGAAAATGGATAATTAAATGTGATTTAATTATCTTGAATAATATGAATTTGATTCATATTATAAGGAAAGTTATCTAAGATAATTAAATGCGATTTAGTTATCAAAGATGTGAATAATGTGAATGTGATTCATGTTATTTAGGCACATGAGAATAGAGATCCAAGATGACTAAATATGATTTAATTATGAAGCATATGATTAATGTAGATGTCACTATCCACAATAATCATGGATATTATAAATATGATTTATAATATGATGGAGAGATTTAATTGTAAATAGAATTACAAATTATATTTTGTTGTGAATTGGATTCACAATAAACAATTAATTGTAAATGTAATTTACATATTATGTTGGATATATGAATATGATTCGTATTTATCAATGGCATGATTGAAATTTTCAAAAATTTAATTTGAAATTATTTTTGTGAAGATAGACACAATAATTATTATTGCATATTAATTAATTTATATGTAGATAAAGGAAGACTTAATCCCTTTATGGTGGCCGTCCACCTTGACTTGTTCAAGCGGGGGGACAACCGCCCTATTTATAGTAATGGGACTTGGTCTTCACATTATCTATGTATATTAATTGAATCTAAAATGAATTAATTATTATCCTGAAAATAATATAGTTAATTTTTTTTAAACTTATTGTTGTTGCATTTTTGGAGCAACAAATCATGACCATCAATTAATAAACTTTTAATCTACAACGTAGATTAAGAGAGCACATATATTAAGATCCATATGCATCCAACTAGTATAAAAGGAAGGGTAACCCTTGCCTTTGACTACACATATAATTTCAAGAGGAATTAAACTCTCTCCATCTCTCTCTCTTTACACGCCAAGTTTCTCTCTCTCATTGTGGCCGTCTACCATTGAACCCTAGAGAGAGTCGTCGTCGCCGCAACATCGTTATTATGTTGTCGGATTGGTTGCTCGTGGATCTCCATCACCTTCGGTGCGCTTCGCTCGTGAAGAAGACGCCGGATCTCGTGTGACGAGATCAGGAGATTCGCCGCTAGGATTGTCAACATGGATTGTGAGGAGCACACATCTCATCAATACACTCGCAAGCGTCTCATCTGTTGGATCAGACTTGAGACAGGAAGTCTCTTCTTTTAGAGGCTCGATCGCAACCACACTTTAAGAGGTAAAACTAATACTTGTTTGTGGTTTGGATGAAACTGTATGAGAAGTGTTCTTGGATCATGTGGTTTCATCATTTGAAATTTTAGATTCCGTTGCCTCGAGCAACTTGTACGACTAATCGCTCCCGATCACACATGATGCGATCCTCACGCTTCTGTAACGCGCTTAAGGATTTTCCACTTCCTTTAAGGGGTATCAGAGCCAGGTCGGAGGTTTTGGATATAATCCATAAACCTAAGATGACTTGGGCATTTTTTGGTTGTGTGATGTTTCATCGCACTTCATTCATGTAACCCCCTTTAGTGTGTTTTTTCATCCTATTTAAAAGTGTTGAAACACGTGATTATCACTTGGATAATGGTTCCCATTAAATAAGGAAATTGTGGGATTTGATTTTGCTTGATTTGGAATCTGATTGCTCAAGTTATGATCATTTTAATGAACATGTATCCACTGTTTTAGGGATGGAGAATCTTGACTTAATTAAAGAGTTAATTACGGTTTTAAAACATCTAGAAATGCGTGAATATCACTTGGGTTCTGTTGTAATCAAATTAGCAAACTATGGAAACTTATTTTGCTTGATTTGGATTTAAATTGATTGAGATATGCTAATTTTAGTAAGTAGGGGTCATTGCTGGAAATTACATACTTGATCATGAACCTTGTGATTATCATTTAATTAATTTAATGAAAGTTAATGGTTAATTTCCTGAAATAATTATTGATGAATATTTATGAAATATTTAAAGATGATGATTATTTCTTTGAATGTCATTGACCATAATCAAATTTGATTAGATATTATCTAGATCACAATTGGTTACATGAACCTTCCAACAAATATTGATGCTTGAATAGGATTGGGGATTTGTTTAGTAAATCTTCGTATAATGTTAACAAAAATTGTTTTGATTATTATTATATGGTATAACTTCGGTTGAAAGACCGAGTATCATCTCAAGTACCAAGTGATCAATTGGCATTATCCTGACCTGAGATGGATATGGTGTCTAGTCAGGGAGCGTTGGGGTAGCAGGTTGCTCCGTGAGCGGTCTTTCCCACCGTCGATACTGGCCATGACAACGGGTAAGGAAGGGATAATGTTTGAATGGATCATGATGTATTTTTCTAATTATTAAAACTCGAATAATACATATTGTTGAGATAATACCATCCTTCAAGTAACAATCAAGTTTGTTGGTTGATTGAATTGGATTGATAATTGATTTAATATGATTAAATTAATTATATCCAATTAAAACACTATTATGAATCGATGTGTATTTCACTTGGAAAGAATTAATTATGTGAATATGATTCATAATAATTAATTAGAATTTGAACATGATATGGAGAATCACATAAGTGACATCTATGGTCTTCCGTCAAGGCAAAGGTTCCATCACCAGGGATTGTATGTAGGTGACGCCTGTCTGAAGTGACAGCTCCTGCATACAAGCGCATCTAGATCGGGCTCTTTGCTTCTCGAAAGAGTAAGGTCGTATGCGTAGTGACCCCAACATCGGGTCCTCATATTATTGGGACGATATAGGATTGCGCATAGCGAGTTCTATTCCTGTTGATGGTTGGTTCAATTAATGGCGGGTCAACATCAGCTTAGGGATGGTGGGCCGGGTGTTAAAGACCGAATTGGGAATGCAAGTTGGACTTGCAATGCGGAATGTGTTCCCGCTTCTTTTTATCCGAGTTACATGTTCTCATATTATTGGTATGTAACAAAGATAAGAAAGGAGATCCCAGATCTTGCTTAAGATATAATGGCAAGTATATCCTTTATATTGAAAATGATTAAGGTAATGGACTTTCAGTGTTGACAAGGCAAGACAACTTTTATATAAAAATTCCTAAATCAAAGTAAAATATGTGTGTGTATATATATATGCAAATTTCTTATTTCAGATAATTCTTCATAAACACACTCAATACTATACTTAATAATAACCGGTAAAATATAATAGATTGGATCCATGATCAAGATATTGTACTTGCAGTTGGATACATAATATATGTGGTTGCAATGTGCAAGTTTCTTCATAATAATGGCGATTGGAAATGAAATAGACAATAGGCAACAACCTAGGGTTTGTGTGTCTTTATAGTCTTGATCTCTCATCGAATGTACTTTGGAAGTGACATGTCGATGATGATCGTAATTGTCAAACAATCCTTATAAAAAACGAAAAAGATGTTCTGGAAAACATATGTGCTCTCGACATTTAATCATGAATGACATGGTTCATTGCATCATGCAGAATGATGGCTCTATATGAGATAATGTATTCAAAATATTTGAGTACCTACATGAATCGAAGTCTTTTGAGAGTTATGATGGATGTAGATATGATGAGTGGCATCATTCTACTGTCTATACTCTAGCCTTTCATGAAGCTTCATAATATTCATATTGTATGAATTGAATGAAGCTTGTATAAATGTTGAAATAGTCTTATATTGAAATCCTTTGAATTCAACATAAAAGATCCGTTGTCTTAGGCATTGGTTGTTTATAGATGAAGGGGGCACAGTGGAAGCATGGGTCTGACCCAAGCAAGAAGGAAAGTCAAGGAGTTGACTGTACTTCTGTAATTTTCATATGACATCCAAAGAGTTGGATGAATGCCGATACTGCAATAAGTCGATGTATTGATAGTATGACTATCAAGTCTATCTAGGATCCTTAGAGATGGATCCGGATAGTGCATCAGAATATTAAACATCTACATATAATCATTGAAAATGACTTTCTTATTTGACAAGATTAAAGTCTGATAATTGTATCTCATTCTTTTAATAACACTTGCAATTGGTTGCGTATGTTTTAGAAGACTAGAAAATTTGATCTTAAGGTTTAATAGTCATCTACATGGATATTGATGCAATTGTTGCAACAATCTCTATTGGATAAATAGACTTCATATTTTCAGTGGAAGAGCCCTTAGTCTTAGAGAATGTCTTTATGATCTAAATATTAGGATACATTTATAGTTTATTTCTAAATGTTGGAAATAAACATGAATTCTGGAATGGACCCATCATAAAGAGTTATGATGGATATATTTCAGAAAGTAATCTAACATCTAGAGGGCTCTACTAAATTAGAAAATTAATGAATAGTTCATTAACATTTCTAAATACTGAAAATTAAACCTTAAAAAAAATAATAGGAGGATGAAGATCATTTGACAATGATCTGGCATCAAGCCTTGGACATTTGTCTGTTGATGAGATCAATAGACAAGTAAGAGATAAAACTTTAGATTGTCTGAAATTTCAAATCTTACCTACTTGTGAATATTGTATTCAAAGTAAAATGTCCAATACACTCTTCTCTGAGAATAGTGTAAGATGTCAAGGTATTTAGGATCTCATACATATTGATGTGTGTGGACCATCTATATCATAATAAACACTGATGATATGTGATATCATTCGATGATTATTTGTGATATGAGATTTCTTCCCTTCACCTTAGAAAGCTTTGAAATCTTCAAAAATTTCACAATTTTGATTTTTAACCGAAGTTTGAAGGAAGATGAAATGAATGATCTAACTTGGGTAGCAAAAATCTATTAGATGAATTCAAGGAATACCTTATGGAGAAAGGAATATCATTCCTATCTCACTCCTCCTAATACACCTAAACTCAATAGAGTTTTAGGGAGATGCAATTGGAGCATGTGTGACATGATTTGATCAATGATGAATCTTAGCATAATTGTCTTTCAGTTTCCAGGTATATATGCAGTAGAGACTACAATATATATCCTTAATGAGATTTCATGCAAGAAATTTGGAATCTAGCACTAGAGAGTGCTACTTCATTAGGAAAATAAAGGATGGTATTGGATACCTACCCTATGACATTGAGATTCTTAAAAGATTTCATCTCTAAGGATATGATTTTTAGAGGATGCTCTCTTGAGAATCAAGATGAAAATAAGTGAAGGAACATAATTAATCTTTAGAAGATAATGGGGCTCTTGAAATTAAAATTCTAAAAAGACAATTAAAGATGAAACACCCATACCTCTTATGGATTTCAGTGTTCAGAAAGGCGGCCCAGGCGGTTGCATATGTGGCCGTATATGCGTACTCGGGCCCCCTATCGCACCGAGTTTCAATATGCGGTCAATATGCGCTCAGAGGGTATATGCGGCCTGAGTATTCCGCATATGCGGCCGCCTTTGTATTAGAACCCCCATCCTGAAAAAATGATAGCTTTATTTTCCTTAAAACCCCAAAGCAAACCCAATGCCTCTCGCATTATAGTTATCAAATCTATTTTTTAATGGGTAATAATTTTCTTTTCTCAAGAATAATCAGCAAGAGATGTGATGATATACCGATATGCTACTTTTTGATTAAAAAATACTGATATGTTAGTGGTTTCTGTGAGAATAATCAACAAGAGAGTAGTGTACATTTTTTGAGATATGCTAGTGGTTCTTAATTATCATATACAAGGTACAAAGATGATACATAACAAGGAAGTAGAGATGAATAACAAGAGTATGTAGATTTGTTGGACCATTGGTTGAAATAGCGTCGTACAAAAAAATCTTCACTTCATATTGCTTACATGTTATGTCTTTGGGAACATAAATTTCTAATATTTGAATTTATTATTATATTTTTAATTATTTTTTATTAAAATAATAGAAACCGCATAATCCGCATATACTTCCGTATATACTTCCGCATCCCGCTTACTCGCTTCAGACCGCCTGACCGAACGAATACCACATACCGACTTTCTGAACCTTGATGGATTTCTTATGTCACTTAAGTCTGATAATGATCTGACTTCATATGATAAAGCTTCCAGGGATCATGACATGGAAAGATGGATGTTAGCAATAAAGTCTAAAGTAGACTTCATATACAATTGTATATGGACCCTCGAGGATCCACCTATATGGGTAAGACCCGTTAAGGTGTATATGGACCTTTAAGAAAGAGGAAACCTGATGAGAAGGTACACAATTCAAAGCACGGTTCGTATCCTCGACACAGAAAGCAGACGCCTCTTGCGATGATACTTGCTTTCTAGTGATCATGCTTAAATCCATCAGAATATTGCTAACCATAGCTACACAACTTGATTATGACATCTTCAAGATGGAAGTCAATATTGCATTCCTCTATGAATAACTCTCCGAGGATGTTCATATTAAGTAGCCCCATGGCTTCATGGATGAGGAATACAAGGTGTGCAAGCTAAAGGAATTTCATCCATGGACTCAAATAAGCTTCTTGTAGTTGGAACATCAGATTTGATGAAATTATAAGTGTTATGATATCAGATAGAATCTTGATGAACCATGTGAAGCTTAGCGGGAGTGTCATTGTGTTCATCATGCTAAATATAGATAAGGGATTTTATCACTTGTGCCCCTCCGAGATATCGCAATATCAGTTATACCCCTATCTTTTTGGTAATATCAGTTGTGCCCCTAACTTCTTGCTCCGTCACCAGTTGTGCCCTTCCGTCAGATTGACCGTCAAAAAATTAAAATAACCATGGTTTATTCAAACCATGGTGTGGTTAAGAAGGGTATTATGGTCCATACCCTTCTTCATCTTCTTCCTCCATTTGCTCTTCTTCCTTCTCTTCATAATTTCTCTCTCTTACTAACACCTTCATGCATCCATCGAATCTCTAAAATTTTTACATTTCCACGGACATATCACTCGTTATGGATCAAACGATGAATTTTATTGAATTTTTGGATGACTTTTTATGAATCAATTAGTCAAAATTTTATCAAAATTTAAGAAGGGGGCGGCGGGCTCTGCTATGCACCGTTTTCTCTGCTATGCACAAAGTGCAAAGGCGTTCAAACAAACACGGAAACGCAGCTGTGATTTATGCCAGATTATGAACCTTCGTGGTAATTGAGCACGACGCGTTATTATAATTAATCTGAGCATTATGATCAACAAGGACTCTAATTGCTCAAAAAAGTCAAATTCCTCTGTTTAAAGAGGACAAATTAGCAGCCATCTCATCTGATCATAAAAACCACAGCAAATTAAACTCAGAGAGCGTTTTCGATTTCCCATTTGATTTGACCCACCAAATAGATTAGTATATCAATATAATTCAACTGAAAGATCATGCAATTGACATATAATTGAATCGAATTCTTCAAGGAAATAATACCAACAAATTAATTAAACAATTGATCGATGCTTCCACTAATGATCAGTGGCACTCTAGGCCGTAGAGCACGCCGGCGTGCCGCACGCCGCCGTCGAGGACGAAGAACCTCTCCCTCATCCTAAGGAAGGCCTGCCAGGTGAGGAGGCTGTCGGAACCGGCCTGGTGGCACCGCCCGACCTCTCGCACGACCTCCAGCTCCCTCGCGACCCTCTCGAGGCCTCCGTAGAGCCGGTCGCAGTACCGCATCATGTGCTTCACGTCGTAGACCCTCTCGCCGAAGAAGGCCCTCAGGAGCCCCATGAACTCCCCCACGCCCTCAGGTAGCCTCGCCGCGGTGAGCGCCTTGATGAGGTAGGCGAAGTCGTAGGCGCTGTGGAACGTCACCCAGCTCACGTGGTCGTTGCACACGAGCCCCGACGACATCATGAGCTCTGTGAACACGGCAGGCTGGAAGGGGGCGGCGGGCTGGGAGGGGGCGGGGCTGGGAGGAGGCGGCGCGGGGCTGGGAGGAGGCGGGGGCAGGGGCAGCGGCGGGGGCGGGGCTGGGAGGGGGCGGGCGGCAGGCTGGAAGGGGGCGGCGGGCTGGGAGGGGGCGGGGCTGGGAGGAGGCGGCGCGGGGCTGGGAGGAGGCGGGGGCAGGGGCAACGGCGGGGGCAGGGCTGGAAGGGGGCAGGGCTGGGAGGAGGTGGCGCGGGGCAGGGGCAAGGAGGAGGAGGAGCTGGAGGAGGAGGAAGAGGAAGAAGAAGAGGATGAGGAAGAGGATGAAAAATGACCTCTTAACCCTTTTTTTAATTAATTCCGCCTATATCCTCAAAGTTAACGTCCGTTTGCACTGTAGATGGACGGTAACTAACCCGAGGGGCACAAGTGACAAAATAACAAGAAGTGAGGGGCACAACGGATATTACCAAAAAGATAGGGGCATAACTGATATTGCGATATCTCGAAGGGGCACAAGTGATAAAATCCCTATAGATAATATCCTAATCATTTGGAATGATATAAGGATGATAACAAGTGTTTCATAATATGGCTATTCCATACCTTGAGATATGATCTCAAGGATACCTCTTAGATGTTAGTTCTGAAGTTGTTCAGAAGCAAAGAAAAGAGGGTATTGGGACTGTCACATTAGTGGTACACCTTCGGCATTTCCATTTTCTGGAAAATTCCAAGAAAGGCTTCTTTTCTTTAAGATATGGTACTGATCTATCTAAAGGGATAACACCTCAAAGAGTTGAGGATGTGAATACCAAAGCATATGCTCTAGTGCATCAACTTTGAGAAGCTCAGTGTATGCTAGATATGTACAAAAGCCAGATGTCTGCTATGCAGTGGGAGTAGTAAACTGTTACTAATCCTACTATGGAGATAAAATACTTGATTGCAGTAATAACAATATCATCAAAGATGACAAGACTATTGGAGATAGTGATCTCAAAGTCTCATCTTCAAGAACTTAAGACTTTATAGATAGTGATGTAAAAGGTCTTAACTGCAGATGCCTTATAAGACATAAGACTGGGTCTCAGTCTTGGGAGATAGAGATCTCTGGGGCATTCTGATAAGGATGATTGAAATTACACACTGGTTATAACGATTATTGAGTCGTAGTGTCATAGACACTATAACGCTTTAACAAGATTGAGTATTAGTTGCATAATATGCAACATTCGCATTTGGTGCGAGAACTGTTACTAGGGGATATGCAAGTATTGTAAAAGGACTTGGCGTAGTTTCTCGGGAACAGAGTGACTGATCAGCTTACCTAGCTATTTTTCTAAATAGCCTATGATTGTTACATGAGTGTGGATTTAAAGATCAGCCCATTAATGGCTCTTTGGGCTAATGGGAGATTGTTGGACATGCGAGCCCACGACGAGCCATTATGAAATAAATATCATTGCAAATATCATTCCCTGATCTGAAATGAAGAGTAACTATTTTGCATAATAGGTCCCTTAGCACAATTAGGGTTATATACCATGACCATCTTATTGATCATGCAACTGTTGATTCACTTATTGAATCATAGAGGTTGGTGCTTGGATGAATATCTACAGAGTTAGATTGAGGACTCATTAAGCATCATCAAATGAGTATTAAGAGATGATCTCCAACCTGATAATGAGATGACAATCCTTTCTCTAAAGGTTGATATTTAACCGACCTCTTGATGCAGGTCCTCTGCATAGGAATAGAGATTCGGAGGTGTTAGATAAGTTAGGTCAAAGAGTTGACTTAACGAGATCGAGATAATCAAAGACATATGTCGTATGCTGTCCTGATATAGTCATGCATCATCTGACCGGAGACAGATGTGTTACTTTATGACTGAGTATGTACATTTGGCAGATCAATAAATTTATAATTTAACCAAGGTCTATACACCAGTGCGTTGGTATGCATGCAAGGGCATATGAGTAATACGATCTCTCAAAGGGATCATACATGTTCATTGCTGAACTGGAAGACATGAGCTCACTCATGAGATATTAGGAAGAAACAAATTTCGTGCACGGTCGTCTCGCTTTGGAAGCTTGACTGAATTTGTAGGTTTGATATATACTTTTGAAAAGTATATGATCAACACCTGGGTGTGATATATGATTTTGGAAAGTATATGATCAATACCAACTCTCAATGATCAAATGAGAAACCTAATGATAAAACCATGAAGGAGACAATTTAAATGAAATCTAAAACTTCGGGTTTATTCTAAGTCTTCCACTATGCAAGATGTACAGGTATTAGGATTACCTGAGGGTGATGTGATCATAAACGATTGTATAACCATGATGCTTCCATTCCGAGGGAGTTATGAAACAGGTCTGAATTTTAGTGACTCCTCTAAATAGAAAAGTGATCTAATCTTGGTCCAAGTGTTGGATAATTATCTGAATGTGATTCAGATGCAATGATAAGATTAGATCTACGACCTTGATTTAATCAAGCATCTTTGGGAGGTCTGCAAGATCTGGATTTGAGATGTGATCTCAATATCCAAGTCACTATACGCGGAACAATACAATCGCCATGTCCTTATCTCCAAGTATCCACGGAGAAAGCGCATTGTTCTTGATAGAGTTCAAGAATAGTTTCATTGTTGATATATGTATCCGAGCATTGAGAAAATGGATAATTAAATGTTTTCTTATCTTGAATAATATGAATTTGATTCATATTATAAGGAGAGTTATCCAAGATAATTAAATGCGATTTAATTATTAAAGATGTGAATAATGTGAATGTGATTCATGTTATTTGGGCACATGAGAATAGAGATCCAAGATGACTAAATATGATTTAATTATCAAGCATATGATTAATGTAAATGTCACTATCCACAATAATCATGGATATTATAAATATGATTTATAATATGATGGAGAGATTTAATTGTAAATAGAATTACAAATTATAGGTTGTTGTGAATTGGATTCACAATAAACAATTAATTGTAAATCTCATTTTACATATTATGTTGGATATATGAATATGATTCATATTTATCAATGGCATGATTGAAGTTTTCACAAATTTAATTTGGAGTTATTTTTGTGAAGATAAATGTAATAATTGTTATTGCATATTAATTAATTTATATATATTGACAACGGAAGACTTAATACCTTTATGGTGGCCGTCCACCTTGAAATGTTCAAGAGGGGGGACAATCACCCTTTTTATGGTAAAGGGACTTGGTCTTCACATTATCTATGTATATTAATTGAATTTAAAATGAATTAATTGTTATCTTGAAAAGGATATAGTTAATTTATTTTAAACTACATGTTGCTGTATTTTTGGAGCAACAAATCATTGCCATTGATTAATAAACTTTTCATCTACATCGTAGATTAAGAGAGCACATGGATTGAGATCCATATGCATCAAACTAGTATAAAAGGAAGGGTAGCCCTTGCCTTTGACTACACACATAATTCCAAGAGGAATTAAACTCTCCCCATCTCTCTCTCTACACGTCAAGTCTCTCTCTCTCATTGTGGTCGTCCGCCATGGAGCCCTAGAGAGAGTCGTCATCGCCGCAGCATCGTCGTTATGTTGCCGAATTGGTTGCTAGTGGATTTCCATCTCCTTCGACGCGCGTCGTTCATGAAGAAGACGTCGGATCTCGTGTGACGAGATCCGAAGATCTGTCACTTGGATTATCAACATGGATTACGAGGAGCACGCGTCTCATCAACGCGCTCGCAAGTGTCTCCTCCGTTGGATCAGATTTGAGACAGAGGTCTCTTCGTTTAGAAATTCGATTGCAACCACGCTTCAAGAGGTAAACATAATATTTGTTTGTGGTTTCGATGAAACGATAGGAGAAGTATTCTAGGATCATGTGATTTCATCGTTTGAAAAAATTTAACTTCCGCCGCCTCAAGCAACTAGTACGACTAGTCGCTTCCGATCGCATACGATGTGATCCTCACGTTTCCGTGATACGCTTAAGGATTTTCTCATATCCTTCCGTTCCTTCCCTGACAGTAATGGGTACGAGCACACCTTGTTAGTAGTTGATTATTTGTCAAGATGGATGGAGGCTATTCCTACCCGAATCGCAGACAGCAAGACTATCTCTAAGTTTGAGAAAGGTCATATTATTTCTAGGTTCGGAGTTCCTAAGGTCATTTTTTCTGATGGATAGCCACTTGTGATTTGTGATATGAAGAGCTTGATTAAAGACTATGGGATTGATCATCAAGCTACTAATCCTTACCACATACAATCGAACGACATGTTAGATGTATCTAATAGGGAAGTTAAGAGCATACTTCAGAAGCCAGTTCGCTTTGATAGGAAGAATTGATCCCATCTATCGGACCAACTTCTATGGGCCTACAAGATGACCTAGAAGACCTTGTTCGGTACTTCCCCATTCCGATTGATCTATAACATGTCATGCCATTTGCCTACTGGGTTAGTGTATAAATCTGAATGTTAATAAGGAAAATAACCTGGATAAGCCACTTAAGAAAGAAGAGTAGAGACCTAGATCTAAATGAGCTCATTGAGATCAGGAACAAAGCATATAACACCAGCATGGTCTACAAGGATAAGGTTAAGAAATAATATGATCAACACATCATGCGCAATTACTTTGCTTGGGACAGAATGTTTGGTTGTTCAATGCTAAGTTAAAGATCTTTCATGGCAAATTGAAGTCAAATGGACAGGTCGAAACTTAGTCAAACAAGTACACAACAATGATAGTGTTGAGATATCTGATCTCATAAATGGTGCATGCTCTTTCTAGTGAATGGGCAACTGCTCAGCAAATGTGTTGAATCAAATGAACAGTTAGTATTCTTTCAAAAAAAATGAACAGTTAGTCCATATTGAGGAGATTTCTTTCATGCGTAGTGACGAGTCTGATGTCATTCCAAACCACTCTGCATGAGGTACAATAACAGAAAAGATTTTATTCATAGTAGAATGACATTAAAGATTTAACATTCACTTTCTTCTCACTCTGACTACCCGTTTCCTATTTTTTTTTGTAAATATTGCATCTCTCAGCCTCCTCTTTGTGATGATATTTTTTTACTTTGGTTATTCAAGACCTTAGTATAGGGTTTCTGGCCCTTGTTCTGTATATATCTTCCATTTCTTCTATTCCTTTTGTACCCTTATCTTACGTACTCTCTTTCTATACTTTGGCTCTTTAAAGCCTAAGTATAGAGGGAGCAGTAGTTTCTGTTGTCGTATAGTTTTCCTCGCTATACTTAGTTTGAGCTATGCTCTTCTTTTCACGTTATGACATGAGGACATAGTACAAGTTAAATATAAGGGTGTGTATGTTACATATATATTGTATCCATAGCTCGTACTTTGAATGTTTTAAAATTACAAATTGGGTATATCTATCGGAATTTGAAATTTATTTGCAAATTGTTTTGTAAAATATTTTGAGAATTAAGTAAATATGTTACACATATTGTAAAAATATTTTACGAACAATTGTAAAAAGGGTTGAAATGATTTTGAAAAATGGTTTTGTAAATATTTTGTATATACGTAAAGATATTGTTTGACATTGTTTGAAATGTTTGAAAAAATGCCAACTAAAAAGTGGTTTTATCCCTGACAATTTCACGTCACACAAGACTTGTGCAGTTCATGTTACTTGGTTTAAAATGATATTTAACTTAAAGCTTCACCATTAACTTCTACTTCTAGTTTGAAAGATATGCATGCTATATCGCATATAGAATATCTTTTTATAAAAGAATATGATCAGCACTACACATGCACGATTGCATAATCATTGTGATATGTCGATGTTTTGCCTGAGGAAATAGGACAAGAGGTTTGAGTTTGGACATGATTTTATAATGCTCGAGGATTATATAAGATTGAGAATTATTTCATGAAACATGAGTTTCAACACATTAGTCAGTATGAGAATAAGGTTCTTATACTATCTTGATGAAAACCTAGGGGCTGATGTGTGTAAAACTATTAAAATTGTTGATTAGTATACGCCAACTTGGTAAAAGGAGTGGAGCTAGCCAACTGCTTACATAATATATATATATATATATATATTTCAAAAGAGCAAAGCTCAAGAATTCCAATAAAATATACAAAAGAGCTTATTTTACTGGCAAACGCTTCCCATTGTTCAAAGTGTCCATTTGGACCAAAGTTATTAGGGTATATGAGTTGTGCAAGCACTATAAAAGAGCTCTGCATCGTAAACGATGCAAGTCTAGGTGTAGAAAATTTAATAGATAGTTCGAAAGAGAAAAACATCGGTGTTCCCTAGAAATCAAGTGTAGAGAGCTCAAAATTCTTGAAGAGCCTACTGATTAACACCAAAAAAATACAAGTGCGTGTTTAATAAGGCACTGAATGATTCTTGTTCTAATGAGAGGTGAAAAGAAATGATGCAATCCTGCTATCATCTATACTTGGCCATTCCATCTTAAACTTTTAAGTCTGAGTGTTAAAGAGGCGGTGGAATGAAGTTAAACTTTATTTGTTCCCTGGAATTTGAGGGTTGGGTCTGAGGATGACTTCTTAGACTGGGATCTTGGTGGAAGCTGGAACTCTACACTTGTAAATGTGATCAACACTAATTTCATACTCTTTACCTATATGTACACAGAGAGTGAGGGCTAGAGAATTTGAGTTCCTTTTGAGTGAGATTTGGTTAAACTTAAACTTAAAGAGTCACATGAAACTTGTAGCCTGAATTTCAAGTCTTGTATCTCACATGCATAGTCAAGGATTTAACGTACTTCTTCATTCTGTATAATTAATTTATTGCTCGAGAACGAGCAATGTTTAAGTATAGGGAGTAATGAATCTCATATTCATCAACATTATACTAAATTTTTAACTATCATCTTATCCTATTCAATTAATTAAATAATTAATTAGATATAATTAACAAAATATTCTTTGTATAAAATTAATGCTAATTCTTGTAAATAAATAAAGTCTAAATTTATTCTATATATGTGTCTATATGTTCTCTTTATTTTTTATGTTTTCTATATATTTAAAAATTCTATAAAATTAGTGTAATATTGTAAATATTAGATTGTATATTAACTCATATTCAAAAAATACAAAAATATATAAAACAATTAAATTGGGTACTTTTATATCTATAAAAATATCTACAAAAATATTACTATGTATATGTGATGTATTTTGATTTTGGGTTCTACATGAAAGTTTTAGATCTTAAAAAAATACACAACTTTCATTTTGAACACTTTTTATTTTGACTTCATTTACTGTTTTATTTCTATTTAACTTGATTTTTACATTTGTCTATTTTTATTGCGCCACGTGGATCTGTCCATCATCTGATTTGTTGGGTCTGAGGATGACTTCTTAGACTGGGATCTTGGTCGAAGATGCCACATAGCCCAGCTCTTTATACACTCCCGCTTTTATTCTCCACTGTCTGATTTGTTGATCAGATGGTCTTCTTCTCCATCGTGCCTGAATCAGGGCCGTTGGATCTGTCCGTTGGATACTCATATCCAATGACCCCTACTCCTCTTCAATCTTAGGGCAGTTCTCCCCCAGGAGACGCACCTCTCCATCAGACAACATTCTCCCATTTATCCTCTCTTCTCGACCTGTCCTCGCACCATGATTCAAGTACCATTCGCTTGTTCGTTCTAACATCTTCTTCGCCAACTCCTCTGTTTTCGTCATACACCTCAGCTTCACAAACCTCCAGCGGTTGGAACCACTGCTTTCGTCAACCGCAACCTTGATGAAAACCAAGGTGGAGGACGGTAGCTGACCCTATCCACATGTACGTGAGACAACTCCAAACCCTTTGCTTCCCTTAGTTGCAGAGAGTGGTTGTTAGGTCAAGCGAAGTCAGAGCTTCAGCCTTCATCTCTGACGAGATCCGAAGGTGTTGACCTTTGTAGCTGCCCTCATACCGGTGCTGCTTGAGCTCCACGCTTGCCGAGCTTGTCCGAGCTAAGATCCGAAGCTTCAAAAGCTTCATCTTAGGCTCCAGTTCATCCTCGATTTCCTTCTCCATTCTCTAGGTAAATCTTCGTTCACCTCCTTTGTATTTTCTCTGATTTTATTACTCACTCGCATCCACCTTCACCTTGATCTGAATAGCTCTACACCTCTGCAGCACACACCCAATCTCCGTGTATGCTTCGATTTCACCTTTCTCCTTCTCTAGAACCCTTTTCACATCAATTCTTTCTTTACCTTGCTCAGGTAAAGAACCTACTCAGGGCTCCACCTCCGACCACCCGCTACAACTCTCTATTTCACTCCAACCAATCCCCCTTTGCTTCGGCTATCAAGCTAACCGCTGCATGTGTCCAAGCACTTCAATAATCGAAGAATAGAGAGTCTCTCCGATCTCAAGATTTTCCTCAGACAAGGCTTCATCATCTCGGTGTTCCATCTATCACAGAGGCTTCGCCGACCTTAGCTCCAGCATCCTTCTTCGACCTTGAGATCAACCTACGGACGAAGGAGGAGTAGCATGATGTTCGCTGGAGCACTGCTTGAGAAACACCGCACAAGAAGTAGACTCCAGAGGAGACTTACACATGCTGTTGGTCTAACCCTCTTGGTTTGATCCTATGGCTAGCGGCACTTCCGAGCCACTTCTCCTAGCCTGCAGCCTTGGAGGACCCCTACCTGAGTCATAGCAACAACGGCGCTCCATGTGGCTCGAGCTACCTAGTCCCCTGAGATTCCAGTCGAGCCTAGTCGCACACTTACCATACGTGCCCATCTAGGTTAATTGCAGTCGAGTCCCGCTGGCTTCTCAAAATTACGGATACATCCCTGTACGCTTGGATATTGATAGATTAGACCTCCAAGAAGTGACTAATAATTATTGATAGATGAGTCGTTGTCCTCAATATGTAGATATAGGCTAAGGTTGGCCTTAAAAAATGTAGATATAGTCTAAGGGTAGAGTCAAAATGAGTAATACAAAAATTCCTTTCCAATGTGATACAGCACTCATGCTCTAACAATAAGCAATACCAATCAAGGAGGCTAAGGAGCTAGTCTTTGATACTTATCTTTTCTTTGGTTGAAATAGTAGTCCTACTTTTTAGAGTGATAGCATTTGTTTTGTGGCTTAAGATTGCTAATTTTTCCCGGTGCATGTATTTGCACTCCATTGACTATATTAAAAGTTTCCTTTTTTTGCAGTGGTCTAGGGAAACAAAATTGACGCATGCAGTTTGGGCAGCAGGTCGTGGTCTAATTGCACTTCTTTTGCCAAATTTTGATACTGTTGATAACATCTGGCTTCAACCACATTCCTGGGAGGTTTGTGCTAGTTTTATTTGATCGTAAATCTTATCCAGGAAATTTTGTTCTCTGCTTCTCTATTTTACATAGCAATTTCTGGTAAAGGTCCTCATTTTGATTGAAAAGATAACATGGTATATCCTTTATGGCTGTTATTTTGTTTTGCATTTGCGTATATCATGTTCTGTAATCTGGCATGTTGTGGTTATACCATGATAATGTTAAAAGAACTGTTGGTTAGACCATGCTCTTGTAATTCGTGCAAAGATAATTACTATTCATCTTTAATTTTACTTCATTACATGTAATTTATTTTAGACCCCAATGCAAGGAAGATACCCCGGAGGATTTTATCTTTTAAAATCAATGGTGGGAATTGAGCCTTTCAAATACAACATTTTTAAACAAACAACATAATTCGTAATTGTTTTTTTGCTAGTTTGGAGTAGTAACAAAGCTCTCAGCACTTGTGAGCATGCTCTAGGTGCAAGCGCTCTGGTTCTGAAGCTGATCCTTTTGGTGGTACTAGTCGACCTACCACTTATAAGACTTGAGGTCGTTGGACTCCAAGTTTTGCTTCCTCTAAATCAAAAGACCGGTTCAACCTACCAACCCTTTCAACATATCAGAACCAGCATCCCTCCCACCTCTACCACCAGGACGGTCCTTTGAGAGCAAAGTAACATTGAAATCTCCAGCAATAATCCACGGCACATCTGGAAACGTCTCCCTTACCAAGCCAAGGTCTGCAGGCAGGGAACCGACACCCCCATCTCCGGAAGTTCCGTACACATTCGTGACTAAGATAGTCACTCCGTCCGAAGCCTGCCGCAAGAGAACCGAGATCGAGCACTAACCACACAGTTCCACTCCCACCATGGCGAAGCATTCCCCATTCCATCCCGTTACCATCCCCCCACCGCCCCATCCGCTGCAATAGCTCTGAAAGAACCCAAACGCCCTTCCCCGTCTTCCTCCACACCCCCCCCTCTGACTCGGTCGAGAGCTTTGTCTCCTAAAGCAAAGCAATGTCTACATGATGGTCCCTCACCAATCTCCCTACCGCATTCTCTTCTCCACCTGCCCCAAGCCCCTCACATTCCGAGAGATGAGCTTCATTTAGGAACAAAAACACCCTTTGGAGGTAGCACACCAATGCACCTCAACACGTCCCTCTCCAAGACCCTTAAGAGATCCCCTCCGAGGACGGGCTCGCAGCTTCCAACGCCACCGCCCCTTCGCCTCTACATTCCCCTCCTCCATTTGGACCGACTTCGGAGCACCCTCCTCCTTTACCCCTCTACCAACGACGCTCCCCATCCAAGAACTCCCTTCACCGTCTAGGACCACCCCCACCAGTGTTGAAACGGCCCCTCTCAGCACTTCCTACCCCTCCAAAAATCGATAGACACCCACCCTCCGCATCTGCCTTGGAATACCGCCTTCCAAACCTCCTAGTTGTCTCCCCGGCCAAATCAACGACCTCCCGTAGAACTGTCTAAGGTATACTAGATCATGGTGCTTCAGTATACATGTGATACATGCTTCAGGTAGTGATCCGAGCTACATACTCGATGGGTCATGGTCCTAATAAAGGTGTTCGAGAAAGCTTCATGGATGAAAAATCAATACACAAGGTTCTTCGTATATGACAATCGACTCAAACGGATCCAGAGGTCGTGTTTTGCGAAAGGTCCTTGGGCATTAGGCAAGTTTAAATGCTGATAACATACCTGGTAACAATGTTCAGGAAAGCGGCCGAGTAAACTGCGTACTCAGCCGCATACTCATACTCGGTTGCCTTGCCGCTCCGAGTATGGTAAAACCGCCATGTATGCAGGTTGACCTGCATACTCGGCCGGGTATACCCCCTATGCGGCCGCCTAGTCGGCCGATTTTCTAATAAATAGTTTTTTATTTTCTGCATAGTAACATAAAACCGCATACTCCCCGCATACTCTCCCGACTGAGGGTATTAACATAATATTAAATTTTTATTTATATTTTTAATAATAAAATTACCCAACCGCATACTCTCTCGCATACCGCATACTCTCTTCGCAGTGACCCCCTCCGACTGAATACCGCATAGGGCCTTCTTGAACATTGCCTGGTAATATCCGTGGTAAGTCTGCTTTTTATGCAGGTGTACTGGGGGCCAATAGTAGCAGGATTAGAGGCAACTTTCAGGGGATGGAAGGAAACGATATTATCTAGAGGAGAAGATACTGTTCTGTTGGGCTCTATTTTGATGGTTGTACCTTTATTGTATGTCCCTGTGTTCAGAATGTCGGCAAAGGTAGGGAAGCATATCGATGGGGTCAGAAGAAAAATTTTGTAGGAGATATAGAATGTGGATGTATGGCATTTTCCTATTAAAGTGGGGGGAGGTGTGTAGTCCTAAAAAGGAATATAGACTGACCATTGAAATGTTGAGCAAGTTCATCAAGGCACTCCTAGCTAAGTAGATTTTGAAGCTCTTGGGTGACAAGGGTTAGATGCGCGAAGGTATATTGGAGGCATGCTATGAAAGGTGCCTTGACCTAGGAACCATAGTCTGGGCTCTAGTTGATAAGGAGGCTCTCAGTTCTTTTTATTGGGTTTTTTTTTAAAACAAAGAAATATGCGGTCCCAAGGCGGGGCACACCTAAGGCACCTTTATTAAGCACAAAAAGGGTAGAAAGCTAAACCAACCAAGAAATAGACAAAGCAGTTTCTTCTGAAACATTTTCAATGATGAAATGATCCTTGTTGAACAAGGCCCCATTTTACCCGAGATCCAAATCATCCACATCATGACTAAAGGATGAAAGCAACGTACTAGTTGTACAAGGTGAGACCTCGAAATTCCAAAATCTTATAGAGTAGGAGTATCTTACCGAGCGAAAGAGGTATTTCGGTAAACTTCCCAAGATGTCAGGCATGAGAAGAAATGATGCTCATCATTCTCCAAGTTGCTTGCCCATTGGACATAATAAATCAACACAATAATTGTACACGATGAGATTTAGTAAGCACTTGACGACACCATAGGAGCCATAGAAATTCCTTAATTCCCAATATACTTCCAAATGATTGGCAAGTCCTCACTTGGGAATACATAGTAAAACCATGTATTATGGAGGAGTAACTCTTTATGATAATGAAAGGTTTAGTCCTCTACCTGTAATCATGGCCCTCTCATGGGTCCTCAACCTCCATAAGCTCCTCTGGTATTGTTAAGAAATCCAATAGCCTTTGATATGAGAAAGTAGAGGAGAACGAGGGTGCTCAAGCATGGTTTGAGAAGGCTTGCCTCAAGGTGGTCGAGGCGTATGCCTCCATGCAAGGCGGAGTTTTAGCCTTGAGGTAAAATGCCTTATGCAATATAGGCAAGTACATCAAGGAGGTCGAGGCGTACGCCTTCATGCAAGGTAGGATTTTTTAGCCTCAAGGTGCATACCTTATGCATTATTTGACAAGGCGTGCACCTCAGATGGTCGAGGCAGTTTTGAGGCGGTGAGGTGAAGTGAGGCATGCACCTCAGAAGTAGTCTCTCTTTCTTATTTTTATTCTTTCAACTAAAAAACTTGAATTATTGTACAATTTCATTTTTCCCTTTCAATGATTCTTGCTTTAAAGAAGCCATAAATGTGGATCTTTGGGTAAAAACTTTGCACAAATTCCCAACCGAACCAACAAATTAAGGCATTGAACCAACAAATGAAGGTCCTTTGTAAAAATAGATTTGAATTTTTAGTTATTAGCTTCTTGCATCTATCAAATTTCATATAATAATATGATATTGGAAGAGCTAACAAATGAAAATAGGCCTTACGGATTCCATTCGACCATAACATTTACCATACACGCATTTTTTAAAGAAGTCAAGAAAAGTAATGAATGTTTTTCACATGAGAAATTTTAATGACATAAAAGTTTCCCAAGCATAGTAAATCTAGCCTTTTATTCCTCTTTGACATTGGAGAATTACACTTAAAAAATCTTTTAAATGTTTAAAATGTAAAGATTTTATTATAGTAAAGTTTTCTTAATATTATATCATATTTTTGGTTAAATTGCAATTTATTTAGAAGAAAAATGATGTTTACCCCTCGACCACCTCGAGGCTAAGCCTCGCCTCAGTTCCAAGGAAGATGCATCATTCTGCCTTTTTTTTAAACCCGGTGGATAGGTTCTAGTTTCCCTTGTTGTGCCTCGCCTCAATTCCAAGGAAAATGCATCATTCTTCCTTTTGTTTTTTAAAACCCGTCTAGGATCTAGTTGCCCATGATGCTGCCACCGTCGTGTCTTGGCCTTCAACCAGCACAAATAGGCTGAGAAATCATTTACACACCATGCCCTTGTCGGATCAGTTGTCCTTCCAAAGGCGGAATTCCTCTCCACCTCCAACTACTAGCTGTGTTAAAGCGTTAAAATTGGGAAGAACCGAGCACAGCCCATGAAATTCACCGGCTTCCTTGTAGCATTTGCATCAATGCTTAAATTAGTGTGCACTTTATACATCATGCGGAGAATTTGACAGAGCAAGTCGCGTGCCCTCCAAATGCGTGGAGCCTATTTTGATAGTAGTGCTACATTTATCTCCGTTAGGCGAATAAGACCCAAGCCCTTCAACTTAGGCCTTGTATTCAATGTCTAGTCTACTAAATGGATCCCACGTCCTTCCTGTGTATCCCACGTCCTTCCTGTGTAGCCAATAACCAGAAAAGGCACCACATTAGCACCTCCAATCAGCCACAACCTCCTGCAAGCAGTAGTCTTATGGAAATTATTCTTCCACTGATAGTTAACTCCCTCGTGTCCTATATATGTACAGGTTCAATCAGGCACCCCAACAGCAGGTTTGGGAAACAGGGATTGACCTTTTTTAGAACAGGTTGGACTAACATTGTATTCAAGCATGTGTTAATCTGTACTTTGCTATATCATGCTTGTTTTTTAAGTAACAATCATTTTCCTGAGCATCGTCTTCATTGGTGCGCCCACTGCTGAGTTACATTTTTTAGTTTAAAGCATTAATGAGTGGCTAAGCTAATAGCTTCTTTTATCTCAATAAGTATATTTGGTAGCGTCATAAAGCAGGCTAAATGCAATCACCTATTGTTTTGAACTGAATTAGACAACCTTGATTTGCCTTGTTGGCATAACTCACATGTTTGTTTGAGTGGATCAAATCTAATGGCCTCATTATCCAACTCATGAGCTGTCATGACCTTGACGACCCCAAACCCGAATCAGCTATTTTGAGCTAGGAAGAGCTTGAGCACATAATCCACCATCAAAATCAGGCTCGAATCGAGGTATAATTTTCTCGATAGGTTCCAATAATACTCTAGCAGAAGTGTAGCTTCAAAGTGTATCTAATCCCATTCTTCAGGAAATCAAATCACGAGTTTGGTTAATTAAATTCTGAGCCACTGTTTAAAGCCGGGGTCCAATCTGATGCTAAGCTTTTTCTTTTGTCGACTTTTTGTCAGGGAATTGGATGTACCAAGATCACCAAAGCCAAGAGTGAAGGTTCCTTGTATGGAAATGTTGAAACTAGATCATACTTGGAGAAAAAACTTGTGTTCTGCTTTGGGTCTTATATTGCATCACAAATGCTTCTTCCTTTCAGCGAGGAAAATTTCCTTTCACAGTCTGAATTGAAGCAAGCCCAAGAGGTAGGGAGTGGTTTCCCACGGATTACTTCATCTTATTAGCTTTTTCTTGTGCTGGTTGATTACATTTTTTCTGCAGATAGCAACTCGTATGGTGATTCAATATGGCTGGGGACCAGATGACAGCCCTACTGTATACTTCTATAACAAAGCGGTACTTAACATTGTTATACCCATCTTTTAGGTTACATCTGTTAGATTTGATATACTTCTATCACCGCCTTTGTTATGGTGAACATACATATTAATAAAATAGTTTGTTTATAAGAAACCAACATAAACCATTGCATTGCTTTTGCTATTTTAAAAGAGTACATTATATTTAAAATCATGGTTTTATAGCTGAGATGTGTCGAAAGATATGCTTTAATACCTCAGCCTAGTGTCATAGTTTTCTTGTTTGCAAAGATGCAAGTTTTCATTGAAAAGGTGAAGGATTATTAACGAAAATTATCGACTGCTCATTGAAAAAGATAAAATATGCAGAGATATGTCTCCAGTGTTCCGAATCCCCCTTGAGGATGTATCAACTTAAAATTCTCTACCCCACATTTCCACTCTTGTGTCTTGGACCTTTATTTGCTTTGGTAAGTACATAGAATGCCTCACTGTAACTTCTCTGAAACACCACCTTTAACTTTGAAATGGATCCCATCCTCTTCTTTCTTTCAAAAAAAACTTTGAAATGGATCACATGTTGACACCCTAACATCAGGAGCATCTATTTGTAAAGAGGAATTTTGCATGCCAAGAACCTCAAACAAAAAATAAAAATGAATAAAATGCAAGTTTCCCTGTAAACCTTGCCAGGATCAATATCAAGGAAAACGTGTCTGACGCCGTGAAGGCAAAAACTTCTTTATATTCACTAACTCCTGAATTTACAAAGACCAAGATGCTCAGAAGCTTTTGGCATGTTCTAACATTCTTCATATGCATTTTTTCCTCCGGGAAGAGAACTCCATTCCGTGCCAGCTATTAGGAGTAGTATTGCAATAGTCGGCTACTAGGCCGACTATGAGGTGCGGGGGGGGTCCCTGACTGAATAACTTCTAGTCGGCCAATAGTCGTTCGATTATTCGGCCGACTAGTACTTAAATGTTGGAAATTTTTTTCTTTTTTTTTTAAATTCTCAAGAGTTACCATCTGTCATGATATTACCAAAAATGTCAAAGCTTTGTATGTGTATGTTGTTAATGGATATTATTTGTTGGATTCTTGTTGATTGATGATAATATATGTATACATATATAAGAATATATGTATTAAGAGTCATTTTTATATTAAAAATAATTAAAAAAAATACAAAATCGAATAATTCTGAATAGTCGCCCCGAATACCGATTATTCTCTATTCAATGACCCCTCCGACTAAATATCGAATACCATCTTCTGCAACACTGATCAGGAGCATAGAATAGTTGCAACTCAGATCTTGGTAGGACCATCCCCATGCCCAAATCTATCAATGAACTCCTATAAAGCACTTTAGTCCAGAGTAGTCACCTAGATAATGTGCTCCGCGGACCAAGCCTTCATCGAGATAGTGCATCCAAAGAACGTCCTCAACCCCCTCAGCGCAATGTTGACACATTTTATAAATATTTGGGAAAAACATTGCCTTTCGCTTTCCAATCAACAACTGACCTCTGAGAAGACAAAGGAAGATCTTCAATGTATAATGACACCTTCCAACATCAGATATGTATGGATGATCTGATGCAATCCCATGATCGAAGATCATTGTTGAGTAGAATGCCTTGTAGGCCTTCCGCACTAAAAATGTCCATCTGCTCACGTCCAATGGACAACTCATTAACTTATAGTCGAGCCTTCAAAAGTAACAGAAAATCAGCGAAAAATGATGGTCCATCAAAGCATAATGAAATCGAGGAAGCCATCCTTCAGCTTCCCTACAATCCCTCATTGAGCATCTCACATCAACTGCCAATGCAAACGATTGAGGGAAAGGAGCCCCATTTACATCTTTGCTTGTCCAATCATCCATCCAGAAGGGGGTGAAATGACCATCTCCAAGGACATGCCTTGTGAGCAGGGCTAGACATGGAAAAACAACGCAAATCCCCTTCCAAAAATTCTAAGGTGCAATCGCTCCCCAACTTGCACAATGTGCTCCAAAGTAACACCTCGGATAGAGTGAATAATTTTTCTAAGCAAATCAGACCCACTCCCTGAAATGTGGATCACCCACTTTTCCAATAGGGCACCATTCATCTCACCCAAGTTCAGAACCCCCAAGCGTCCATCCTCCTTGAGTATCAGGGTCTTCCACCTTACCAAAGGCATCCCCTGTGACTCCCAAGAAGCCGAAAATATTCTCCTCATCATCGCCTCTATGAAGAAAATCAGGATAATATACAGGACCGCCTTCAAAAGAATCAGGCCTCCGCCTCTCGAGAGGCAATATGCCTTCTAGCCCGCCAACTTCTACTCCATCTTTTCGATCACATGCAACCAATCCACTTGTTTCAATCCACCACCAATTATAGACAAATCAAGGTATGCAAATGTGAGTGCCCCCCTCTTCGTTTGTAGGGCATCTGCACAACCCTCGACCTCTTCATCGCTCATACCAAAGGGGACAAACTCCACCCTATCATAATTAATCCACAACTCAGAAAATATCCCAAACAACTTGAGCTTTATTGCCAGTCCCTCTACAGCTCCGCAACATTCTCCAATAAAGAATTGGCCCAAGGGTACCATCAATGTCAAAGCCAACAACAAAGCCAGCCTCCAATACCTTGGTAACCATTTTGGTCAAGGCATCATTTACAAGCACAAACACAATGGTGTGGTGGACAACCCTGTCTGGCCCTTCTCTCAACTGAAAAAAGCCACTTTCCTGCATTCCGTTCATATTCACAACATAGGAGGAAGCTATCAAACAACTCTTCATCTAATCAATCTAGTTGCCTAGAAAGCTCCTGCGATGAAAAGGCGGTCAGATGAACCTCCACTCTACATGGTCATAAGCAATGAAGAAGTCAAGCTTTCATAAAAAGCCTTTAGTCTTCTTTCACTTCCACTCAACAATGATATATGATGCCATCACCACACCATCCACATCCATCATGTGCTTACTATGGTTGAAAGTCGTATGCATGGGATCAACAATCAGGAAAGAACTTCTCGCAATCTACTAGTCAACACCTTCACCACAATGAGACAGATGGTGTTCAACAAGGCAACAGATAGTTGCGGGGATGAGGCTGGCCAAATTGGGAAGTTGCCTCCGCGCTCCTCTTTCTTTGTTGTTGGTTGACTGCCATATCACTATATATTGCTCTGTTGGTTGGAATTCCACGCATTCTGGTTTTGATTTCGTATTATGGATGTTGCATTTTCATTGAAGAAGGAAATAGAGAGATTACTTTGGGAGACTTAGCTAGTAGCGAAAGTTACTTGAATTGTACAAGCTATAGACGAGTACAAAGGAAGGAAGTAGAGGAGGCTTTGAAGATTATGAGACCTGAGAAAGGTGTAGGACCTGATGACATTCCTATAGAAGTATTGAGAGTTTTAGACGAGTGCGGTTCGACTTGGCTTACGAATTTATTCAATGTTATATGGTGAAGCAAGAAAATGCATGATGGTTGGAGGAGAAGCATAGTGGTGCCTCTTTATAAGAACAAAGGAGACATTCAAAGTTGTATGAACTATAAAGGTATCAAGTTGATGAGTCATACTATGAGAATTTGGGAACGTGTGATCGAAAGAAGGCTTCTTCGTAAGGGAAGACTATTGACTTGTGACCGGTGTGCAACTCTTTTTCCGAACGTTGGCTCGATATGCGGCCTCTGTGATGCGGAGCGGGAAACTATTTCTCACCTCTTTTTCGAGTGCGGCCATGTTCGTGTTCTTTGGGATGATCTTGCTTGGGTTAACGCCATCTCCTTTCCTGCTTTGTGCGAGAGTTTGGTGAATTCAAGGGGCAGAGAAAGGAAGCTTATACTTGATCCGATCGCAAGGCTGTGGAGCATATGGCTGGGGAGGAATGAGGCACTCTTTGCGGGTCAGCGGTTTTACAGGGAGAACATTTCATTGCGTGCTAAGCGTCTTCTGGAGGATTGGACTCAGGGGTAGGTTGGTTGTGATTGTATGGGGGATCCATTGCTTGTGGCTACCCGTTCGGGTAGTTCCTTTTGTTTTACTTTTTTACCTTCTCTGTAAAAACTTTTTTTCTTTTTGTTTTCAATATATTGGGGTGAACACCGTCGAGTGTGTCCCCCTCTTTTGAGCGTAAAAAAAAAGAAGGTTGATGTAAGTTTCCAAAGTAAAAGAAAACCAATTCGATTTATGTCAAGTCATTCAACTATTGAAGCCATCGACTTGCTGAGAACAATGGAGATTTATAAAGCTAAAAGGAAGAACATTCACATGATTTTTTTTGATTTGGAGAAGGCTTATGATTCTGTCCCACGAGAGATTCAGAGAAGAGACAAGTGCATATCCTATATATTAACCTCGTAAAGGATATGTATGATAGGGCTTCATCTTGTGTAAGGATCCAGTCTGGGAAGGCTAATTATTTTGACATCAACATTGGTCTGCATCGAGGTTTAGCTTTGAATCCACTCATTTTTACTTTGATTATGGAAGAGTTGACAAGTTACATTTATGATGAGATACCTTAGTGTATGTTATTTGATGATGATATTGTGTTGATGATGAGACTAAAGATGGAGTAAATGAGAAGATTGAGATCTCGAGACATGCATTTGAGACTAAGGATTTCGTATAAGTAGGGCTAAGACCGAATATATGGAGTGTACTTTTGATGGAAGCAATGGTGATTTACTCCATATGCGGACTTAACGATTTACTCCAATCATGATATATGTTCTCTCCCGCTTGAAAGAACATATGCGGACTTAACGATGCAAAAATCTCCTGATAAATTGCTTCATTTTTAGGCTCAAGACTTGACGATTTAACTCCGATTTTCCTAGTTCTATGTTAAAAGAACATATGCAGAGTATACAATGGAATCCAGGTGTTCTTGATGTGGGGGTTGACGTTGTCACCGTCATGCTGGAAAAACATATGTGATGTAAAAGGTGGTGTCCACATGGATGTCGCTCCTCAAATGTGGTGCATGAAGAATTGATGGGGCATCTTCATCTCGGGCATCACAGTCTTTGGAGAACCTACAACAAATGAGTGGCACAAGTTTAGAATGGGAGATGTGGATAATGAAATAGGCCATAGGATCCTTATATAGGTGACTCACATTCCTAATCCTTATTGGAATTGATGGACGCTTGTTTCCTCTTTCCTCAACCTTCTTTTCGTAATGTTTTTCCTCTTGAGAACATCCTCAAAAATTTTCCATTCCTTTTATTAAAATAGTAGCTTGAATAGTCTTCCTTGAAACAAACCTTTATATAAAGATATCTTGGAGGAGGGGCTTCCCTAAAATTTCCTCAAATCACTCTCATATCCCTAGTTTTGAGGGATTCAAATCCCCTTGGAGAGAAATACCCAACTAGGGTTTCTTCTCCTCTCAAGTAGCGATGACGATGGTATTGGAAGGGAGGCCACGAGCAGCGGTGATGGGATGAAAGCAGATGCGGTCAAGGGCGACACGTGAGGCAACAACGACGATCTCGGCATGAGGTGTTGGTGCACAAGATTGGGAGGAGTTGTGCGTACCTGACAGTGCTGGTAAGGGTCTTACGGCAACAACGATGACATGGGCGCATGAGGAACATGCGATAGTACCGGTGATGGTGGTTACCATGCCTGTAGCGCGCGGAGCGCCATGCCTTGTAGCCCATATGGTAACAGTGTGAGCATTGACGGAGGTGATGGTGGTCACGCGAGCCATACACAAGGTGGCAGTGGCTGCGTAATCTACATGCGAGGAGGCGCATAGGTGGTGCGCGCGAGTTGCCTGCAAGTCGGTGGCGGCTTAGGGGGCTCCACCGAGAATCGCGGATGCATTGTGTGCGTCCTGAGGGTTGTGGAGGAGATTGGATGGTTATGGTGGCTTTAACGGTCAGTGGTAGCGATATGGAGACTTCTTGGACAACCACTTTGGAAGCAGGTAGATCGAGAACCTCGTACTTTTCATCTGTAGGACCTTCATCGAAGATTGATCTAGCTTCCTCTTCATCTTCAGGGTCGTCATCGTAGTTGGGGGCTTCGATGTCGTCGTCTTCTTGTAGAGATTCCAACATGTTGTAAATGTTGGAGAATGTAATATCCATATTGTAATGATCTTTAAGGTGTCAAATAACACTTGAGATATTCTTTTTCGATGTCGGAGAGATGATATGCATGCTTGGATATGCTTCTTCATGTAATCAATAGGATCGCCAACTTGTGATGTAGATATAAAAATCCAACAGTGGAAAATTTTGTTTGGTGGAAGAAATTTAGATAGAGGATGAAGAAAAAGAAGAACGCACCATTTGTGCGTGATTTTGGAGATGAATAGCAAATATCGTGTAGAGGGAGAGGATAACAGGAGAGAGAAATCTCAATTTTTATATATTCTGAACTGATTAAACAATGGGCTACCATCTTTATATAGGAGAGGTGGAATTACAAAAATGGAAAGAAGATCAAAATCAAATAAAATAAAATCCTAATCGACTCTAGCCGACTCTATTTGTTTCTCTACCATAAATATTGATATCATAATCAATCTCAATTTATTTAACGTAAATAAAAAATAGATTAATAAATAAAATCGATCAATTAGGGACGGAAAACCCTAATTTATCAAAATCCCCAAATCCGTGATGCCTTCAATCCGGCTTGACTTGTCAATTTGGGAAATATTGCATTATCCTCTCCCCCCTTGCCTATTGCCTAGAACCTTTGCCCCAGTCCTCGCTCCCAAAACATTGCATCCTACCACATCAACCTCAAGATTTGTCAATGTCTCGAACTACATGGGCTATATCTAGAAAAGTGTGAGACCTATATTAATAGAAAAAAATGGTAATCATGCTCCATCAAGGACCCATAGTAATCGGGTCCAAGATTGAACTTAAGATGGAAGACTTTCATGTTGAGGGATATTCATAGGTTATCCTACGATTTGACATGTTTACACTTGGATGTTTGATATAGTAACTTGTAGATATATTCTTATGTTCATGTATTTTTTTCTTTATTTTCCTTCTTCTATATCTATCTTATGTAATTTACCATTAGGGCCCTCGTCTATATAAGAGAGCCTAGGGTTCAAGGAATAAATAACTTTGTTCTTTTTCCCAACATGGTATCAGAGGGGCAGTCCTAGGCCGGAGCTCTCGTACCCTAATCAAGGTTTGAAAAAACTAAAAACGGAATAAGGCAATTTCCTTGGAATCGAGGCAAGGCGTAGCCTCAAGGTTTTCCAGGCGTAAGCCTCATTTTACAAGGATAAATACCTATGAAAACTGCAATAAATATATACTAATGAAATCATATATTTTCTGACTAACATATGATAAAAATCACTACAATATATGATGAAATATAAAGATAGGAACAACGAAAGATAGATATACAGATATATATATATATGCCTTTTTACTAATTTTCCATCCAATCAGAGAATGAATTTGTTGATATTCCCCAGAATTCTAACCATCTGACCAAAGTTAAAGAACTGTTGTATGCACCCTTCCTGCCATACCATACCCCAACAAGACGGAGAACTCGCTGTTTGTTGAAGAACTGTTGTATGATGAAATTTTTATTTCTATTCGGATATATGGATCTGTTTGTATGGTAGTAGACTAGTAGAACATAAACTCCCCTTGAATTCTATCTTGTTTGTCCTTCTCGATATATTGCATGGGCATAGCTCATTATGTGACAACTCCTTAAAATTAAGTTTACAGGTAATGTAATGCTTTCTATGATATTTGGGGATTTATATAATTAAGGGTATAATTTAAGAGTTTTTGACAAAATAGGACATGTTTAATGGTAAATATGAACATGAAAGCGGTCAAATTTAAGCATTCAACTTGTATATTTATATCCTAAATAACTAGACCTTTATAAACATATGAAATTACTAATATGACAAATGATTTACATAAAAAATAATATAAAAAATGCCTCGAGGACCGCCTCGACTAACTGAGGCGGTGTCCTCTCAGAGACCCCTGAGGCAACCGTTCTGGGGCGATTCCTGGTCGTCTCATCTCGAGGCGTGCGCCTTGAGGTGCGTTTTTTCAAACCATGACCCTAATCGTAACCCTAACCACACATGCCGACCTCTCCTCCTTCGAGCGCTGCTGCCGGTGCCGGCCACTCTCTCCGCCGCCGCCCCTTCCCTTTCTCATTCTCGGGCGACTCGCCGTCGTCGCCCTCGTCGGCTACTTGGCACCGCCCCCCTAGCCCTTCGTCCTTGCATCAGCTTTTGTTGATGTTGATGGATTTGAGTGCATAGATCTACATATGCATTCAAATCCTCATATGGTTGTGTAGACACTTGTCTTTTGGTCTACAAACTCTAGTATTCATCACCTGGCTCTATGTCAGAAAGCAAAGTTAACATTCCCGTTACATGCGCTTTCAGAGGTCTATCGTCAATTGTCAAGATGGACAGAACGAACTATGAGCTATGGGCTATGCAGTTCATGTGCCTTATGAAGTCTATGGGTAAGAAGTATATTCTTACCGAGGAAGAGCCGGTTGAGAAAACTGGGGTTAACGCCTTGTGAGAGGCGGTTGATATGTATGCCAAGGTTTGGCTTTCTAGTACATTGATGATAGAGATTGCCAATGATGTGCTACATCAGCCCACCGCCAAGGTGATGTGGGATATCCTCGCAGCCACTTATTCTCAGGCGAGGAATAAGACGAAGATTCTGCAGCTTTAACATAACATCTTTACCATCAAACAGAATGGACGGCCTCTTCATTCTTTATATACATCCTTGCGAGAGATGTTTAAAAAGCTTCATGCCCCTTACGGCTACTCCCGAGCAGCAGAAGACGTATATGAATGCTATCATGATTGGTGTATTCCTTGCGATTCTTAATCCTTAGTATGAGGCTGCCCATTCCCAGATTTTTAGCAGATGCCACCATTCCTCCCATTGAGGAAGCTTTTCACTGACTCAGCAGGATCACTGTCCCATCAACTGTCTCTAGTCAGACTTTTTCGGTAATGGCAGTCTCCCGAGGTAGAGGAGGATCTTCTCGATTTCGTGGACATTGACCTTGTGGTAGAAGAGGTCGCATTCGTCAGCTCTGCACTTATTATTATTGTCCCGGACATACAGAAGATACATGCTACTCCAAACATAGATTTCTTTCATCTGCCCGAGTAGATGATCATGTTGAGTCTCCAGCTACTCCCTCTTCAGATCAAAGGTTTGATGATCTTTTAGCACGATTGAGGGATGTTATGCCTCTTTCCAGTTCCTTTGCTCCTTCGTCCACCTCGAGAGGTCATTCAGATGTAGCTGCTTCGTCATCTTACAATACCTCAAGTAGTGCTTGTTGGAGCATTCGTTGTATGCGCCCATTGTGTTGTAGCAGGGTAAATGGATCCTGGAGGAGATCCATTTACCCCATCCAGTGTTTAGTCCAACATCGTCTAGTTGTGGGACTTGGAGGCTCTGGAGAGGCTATATAAGGAGCCCCAGACCTCCTGTATCCATTGAGAAAAAGCAATGCATAACATGTCCCATTGAGGGCTTCTCCCGTGGTTTCATCCCGCTCCTTACGGAGTAGGGTTCCACGTAAAATCCCGTGTGTTCTTAAGTTTTTCTATCTTTATTTCTGATTCCTCTTCCGCTTCTGATTTTCTAACATGGTATCAGAGCGGGTCGATTCTCGAGGATTTCATCATGTTCTTCGATTATTTTTATAATTGGTTTGAGAATTGAAGTTGAGTTATTCTTAGAGATATTTTTTATGGTTCAAAATTCGATTGTCCCTGTTCGTGCACATCCTAGGCGATCGGCGACGCAAGCCCTTGTGCTCCAACGCACACCATCCTGGCAGAACAGCAATCAAGCCCAGCAATGAGCGACTGTTCTGCGCAATCGTCCCCAAGCGGCGCACTTCTCCGCAGCTCAGAACCTATCATCCGTGTCCCCTCCCTCTAGCGAACTTCAGATCCCGATTGCCAGGCGCATACTGGCAGCGGGCCCGTGCCCTAGCCGCTCTAGATCGCGATGGCGCGCATCCTCCATTCAAGCAACTCCTGGCGACGGCGTGCTCCGTATTCCTCCCAAGCGTCACCTGCGATGGCGCACCCCGCGCACGCGCTTCATCCACCGCAGCAACGCTCAAAGATGCGCGTGCTCCAGACCTAGCACGTACATGGTGATAGGCCACGGCTCTCTCCCTATCGTGCGCTGCAGCGATTCCGCCCCTCCGTAGGCGCAGGCGCTAGATCACTGAGGGGCATATCCATCCCCACCCAGCGATGGCTGCCTCTCCTTGGCGCACCCTCCGACCCGATCGTAGCCCCTCTCTCAACGCTTCCTCCATCTTGCGCAGGCAGGAGCGATCCCATGCAAGTTCTCCTGCTGCTGCGATTGCCGCCTCTCTGTGATGGTGGTGTTTGTCTTCTCCAGGAATGCCCTCACGCGGGGGCGGCAGCTTCCAGAAATGAGGGGTTCCCAATCGTGGGAACCCTAGTTGTCGTGCGTGGAATACAGGGGGGCCAGACGCCCTTTAACGGGGCCCCTTCGGCCGGCTGTAATAAAAAAAAGAGGGGCCAAAGATTTGGGCCAAAGTTGGCCGAGAGAGTGTGAAAAAAAAAGGTTATATTGAGAACGAGGTGGGCTAGAAAAAAAAGAGATGGGCTCATAAAAAAAATTGAATGAGGTTGTTTTGTAGGCCCAAATGGGCCGAAGTTTAAAAAAATGTGTGAAATCGTTTTGAAAAAAAAGAGGCGCGTACAAAAAAACCGTACGCAA
Organism: Ottelia alismoides; assembly: GCA_037367405.1. Classification (NCBI taxonomy): domain Eukaryota; kingdom Viridiplantae; phylum Streptophyta; class Magnoliopsida; order Alismatales; family Hydrocharitaceae; genus Ottelia; species Ottelia alismoides. Next base: position 199,767 of record JAZKJV010011853.1, read on the forward strand.
TTGCAAAAAAAAAGTTGAAAAAGCAAAGTCGTATAAAAAAAGGTGGTTGAACGGCTTATGTTAAAAAAAATCATGGCGGCTAATAAAAAAATTTGACAAGAGCCGCAAGTTTCATGTTCTCGTTGTTTACCCCCTATTTATGTTGTCTTCTCCCAACTTTGTCGATGCCATTTTCCGACAAGTATGGGAGAAAGGGGAGTGTTGTGTAGAGTCACAGGTCCTGGTGCAGATCCAGATGTCAGATTTCCACACTATTCAGCAGATTTCCAGACTATTCAGATATTCTCCAGACCAGCCGATTTTCAGACTCTACGTTTTCAGATGAAATATCTCTGTGCGCAAGATTTAGACTCGACGTTCAGATTCCAAGTCCACAGCCATGATGCACAGACATTCAGACTCGACAGATTGGTCAGAGTCCAAGTTCGAGGCACTCCATGTTGATGCCCAGAGAGAGACTCCAGTTTCAGACCCGCACGAGTATACGGTCATTTTCAGATGAGCATAAGTTGCCATCATTTGTTCGAGGTCCCCATCATTCTTGTGGTTGTTTCGGCCAGAGTTTTCATGTGAGCCATAGGGACTCCAGAGCAGAGGACCATTCCCTATGCCATTGAGGGCAAGGGTTTTCATGTGGTATCATAGGTACTCCAGAGTAGAGCACCATTCTCTGAGCCAGATGGGAGAGACCCAGTTCTCTGATGAGGAGACTTCAGGCACAGTTTCAGAGTCGATGGTCAGATTCCGAGTCTTCAGTTGACTCACATTCCAGCCAGTTCGTCCTCCTCACCTGCACGGCATGAGAAGCAACGTCCTCGACTTCAGCAATGTGCGCGTTGGATTGATATTGTCCGTAGTGTCCTGTAGCATTGAGTTGAGTTTATTACTCTTTGTCCAAGCTGAGCATTGCATGCTCCAGCTTGAGGGGGAGTGTTGGAGCATTCGTTGTATGCGCCCATTGTGTTGTAGCAGGGTAAATGGATCCTGGAGGAGATCCATTTACCCCATCCAGTGTTTAGTCCCACATCGTCCAGTGGTGGGACTTGGAGGCTCTGGAGAGTCTATATAAGGAGCCCCAGACCTCCTGTATCCATTGAGAAAAAGCAATGCATAACATGTCCCATTGAGGGCTTCTCCCGTGGTTTCATCCCGCTCCTTACGGAGTAGGGTTCCACGTAAAATCCCGTGTGTTCTTAAGTTTTTCTATCTTTATTTCTGATTCCGCTTCCGATTTTCTAACAGTACCTATGCCCTTCCTAGTTGTAGTGGATCTGATGTTACACAATGGATTATGGATTCCGGGGCTACACATCATTTATGTGGCGATAGAGATCATCTTACGACATATAGACAGGTTCCTCCAGGGAGAAAAACGATTATAGCAGATGGGACTCATTCCCCGATTATAGGGCTGAGGGAGATCAACTTCACACCTTCTATGCACCTGCGGAATGTGTTGCATGCACCTGATTTTTCTATGAATTTATTATCTATTAGTCAGATTACGAAGGATGTACATTGTCGAGCTTTTTTTGACCCATCGTCTCTTGTTTTTCAGGACATCCTATGGGTAGGGTGATTGGTTGTGGCCGTGCGGCGGCCTCTACCGCTTGGTCGGAACTCCTTATGTCGGTCTTTCTTTTCATTTTGTTGGTCATGTCTCACTATTTACGTGGCACTTGTACTTTGGTCATTTCCTTCTCCAGAAAATGTGTCGTGTTCTGCCTTAGATTTCTCCTCGGGTTATAGGGAGGATTCACTAAAGAAGGCGATCTCGACTCGGGTTAGATATCGATCAAGTGAGGGATTCTCAAGCGCTATTTTAAAGCAATAATCTTTAGCTTTTATGCATGGTTTTGATAGCAAGTATGTAATCGTATTTTCTAAAGCTTTTATGTATGAATTGCAAGTACCATATAGTAGATATGAAATCAGATCTTTAGAATGTATTTCAGACGTCGTTTCAAGTGTTTTATCTTGATAGTATGTTTTCAAGCATATTAATTCTTTGTGGAACACAAAACATAAGTTGCATTACTCAAATTTGAGTTTTTTATAAAGAAATATATTTTGCGTGGTTACTATGCAATATGTATTGGTTTTCAAGTTCTTAATAGTTTCTAGTTATAAGAATATGCATGCTATGTCAGATTGTTTTATGTTTATGAATTAGCTGTTATGAGCTTGAATTAGCAAGAGTACGGATTGTTAGTGGCAAGAAAAGAATCAGAATCAGAAAGTAAGCACCACAGTAGCTATTTTATACAAGTCATGAACTAGCCATTAGACATGGTGATGTCATTAGATATGACCCTGGAACCGCCATTAGATATGGCAAACCATTAGATATGGTATCAAGAGGACTTTGGGTCCGCATTCTGTATACATATAGGCTTTGGGCGTATGCAGGGTGTTTTTGGTCTTTAGGACCGTCTGCGCGTATGACAGCTTTGTTTCAGTGTTCATGAGCTGATAACTTAGCCACAATGGTGATTAATGCAAACAGCTTGATAGTAATAATTATGTTTCAGTTTATCTTCTTTGAAGTGATTTCAGTGTTTGAATGCAAAACTAGCATGTTTTTATATGATTACTGTCATAAAGTCTCTTTCAAGCTAATTTCAAATTATTTAGCAAAAAATTTGGTATGATGCTTGTTGACGCATATAGAGTAGTGCATGTACCTCTTCGTTATTTTATTTTTCAGTTGTATGCATTATGTAATTTACTCATAGGCTACTCTCCTATATAAGAGAGCCTAGGGCTTATGGAATAGATAAGCCGTTCATTTTTCCCAACATGGTATCAGAGCGACAGTCCTAGACCGGAGTTCTCGAAACCCTAACCCTAACCCCACTACACCCGCCGGCCTCTCCTTCTCGCTCCATCTCATCGGCATCGCCCGAGCTCGGCTTTGTTGCTCCAGCGCCGCCTCTCCAATCGCTGCTGCGCCACTGCGCGTAGCCCACGCGCGTTGTGCGCGCCTCCTCCTTGCGCGCCTCCTCCTTGCGCGTTGTAGCACCTGTACGCGAAGCACGCGCCCCTGCGCCTCCCTGCGCCTGTGCGCAATCGCCTGTGTGCGCTCTTGCGCATCGCCTTCCGGCACCTGTGCGCGCTCGTAGCTCATCTCCAGTGCAGGCCTAGTGCATCTCCAGTGCACGCATCCCCTGTCGCGTGCATCTTCTCTGTGCCTGCGCGTGATTCTTGCGCGCGTGTAGGGCTTAGCATGCACATCTTCATGGGGATAGTTGCTTGAGGTCTACACATGCAACTAATCCCGTCTATGTCATTGTAGACGAAGCTCATCTTCTGTCAATCGCTCCAGTCTTCCATCTCCAGTATGTCAGAAAGCAAGGCGGATATCCCATCTATTGGCGCCTTTCGTGGTCCAGCGCCTATTGTCAAGATGGACGGTACAAACTATGAACTGTGGGAAATGCAGTTCATGAGTATGATGAAGTCAACAGGTAAGAAGCACATTCTTACCGAACCTGAGCCTGCAGAGAAAACTGGAGTCAATGCCTCTTGGGAGGCTGATGATGCATATGCCAAGGTTTGGCTATCTGGTGCGTTGGCTATTGAAATTGCCAATGACATCCTACATCAACCCACAGCCAAGGATATGTGGGATATTCTGGCGGCAACATACTCTCAAGCAAAGAACGAGACGAAGATTCTGCAACTTCAGCATGATATATTCACAATAAAGCAAAATGGTCGCCCTTTACATTCTCTCTATACATCACTGAGAGGGATGTTCGAGAAGCTCTATAGCTTCATGCCTCTTACTGCCACGCCAGAACAGCAAAAGACATACAGGAATGCGACCATGGTGGGTGTGTTCCTGACTGCACTCGATCCAGAGTATGAGGCGACACGATCACAGATTTTGGCTGACTCAACTATTCCTCCCATGGAGGAAGCTTTTCATAGATTGAGTCGGATCACAGTCCTTCCACCGCTGCGAGTCAGAATTCTTCAGCCATGGCAGCCAACAGAGGTCGCGGATTTCATCACCAGGGTCGTGGACGTGGACCTCGTGGAAGGGGTGGCCGCACTAGGACAACATGTACCTATTGTCACCGAGTTGGACACAATGAAGATACATGCTACTCGAAGCATGGATTTCCTGCATCCGCACGAGCTGCTGAGCAGATAGAGCCTCCATCTGCTGCTACTTTGGATCAACGGTTCGAAAATCTTGTTGCCCGTCTGAGGGGCATTATTCCACCATCTGGATCAGCACCGACTGCAGAGAGTCATTCTGATGCCGCTGCCTCTGCGTCTACCAGTGCCTCGGGTAGTATACTTGCACTCAACAGTAGTAGATCAGATAATATACCATGGATTATGGACTCGGTCGCTACACATCACCTATGTGGCGACCAGAGTCTACTTACAGGATACACTCAGATCCCTCCAGGACGGACAGTTGTAATTGCCAATGGTACACATTCCCCCATCACCGGTCAGGGGGAGATTAGATTGACATCTTCTATGCAGCTCAAGAATGTGCTACATGCACCTGCTTTTTCAATGAATTTGTTGTTAATTAGTCAGATTACGAAGGATCTACATTGTCGGGCAATTTTTGATCCATCTTCTTTGATTTTTCAGGACATCCGTACGGGCAACGTGATTGGTTGTGGCTATGAGCAAGGAGGCCTCTACCGCCTGATTCATACCCCATTTGTTGGAGCCTCATCCTCTCCTTCTGGACAAGTATCTACTTTATTGTGGCATCTGCGCTTTGGTCATTTACCGCTTCAGAAGTTGCGTCAAGTGTTACCGTATGGTCTTCCTCACATACCCATTCAGTGTGAGGCGTGTCAGTTGGGAAAGCATCACAGGTCGTCCTTTCCCAATCGTCCAGGTCGGAGTAGTACCTCCAAGTTCGAGTTATTTCATATTGATGTCTGGGGTCCGAGTCGTGTACCTGATCATCAGGGACACATATTTTATATAGTATTTGTTGATGATTTTTCTAGAGTGTCATGGGTGTTTCTGATGAAAAATAAATATGAAGCAGGAAATATCATTATCCACTTTTTGAATGAAATACAAAATGTTTTCTCCACATCTGTGAAGTTTGTGAGAAGTGACAATGCTTTAGAATTGTGCACCAATATTCTTGCAATTATTACTCCTCAAAAGGGATCGTTCACCAAACTTCTTGTGCTCATACATCTCAACAGAACGGAATTGCTGAAAGAAAACACCGTCACCTTCTTGATGTCACAAGATCACTACTTATACAGAGTCATGTTCCCTACTCCTACTGGGGTGATGCAGTTCTCACTGCATGTTACCTAATCAATCGTATGCCTTCTTCTGTCCTGAATGAACAGATTCTGTTTTCCCTTATTCATCCTGGCAAGGATCTATTCACTCTTACTCCTCGTGTGTTTGGGTCGGTTGCATTTGTCCATCAGTTGTCGCCTGGTACTGACAAGCTCTCTCCTAGGGCTGTCAAGTGTGTTTTCGTTGGGTACTCCAGAACTCAAAAGGGGTACAAGTGCTTTGATCCTCTGCGTCGGCGGTATATGATTAGTGCAGATGTTACATTTTTTGAATCTGTTATGTATTTTTCAGCCTCAGGAGACAAGCAGCTACCACCTATATCTATTGATGCCATATACATGACACCACCACCTCAGATGCCGTCATCAGTACCACCACCCCAGATGCTGTCACCACCACCACCACCTATCTCACCACTACCGTTCCATTATACCCGCAGGCCTCCTCCCGCTCATGGCCATGACTCGTCTACTAGCTCGCCTATGGTATGTGATGAAAATATTAATGTTGATGGATCTGACGATATTTCTGAGCAGGATATGTTGCAGGGGCCAGATGAGACTACAGCTGATTTAGATGTTCCCATTGCTCTACGCAAGTCGAAGATGAGCTGTGCTACATATCCATTATCAGCATGCGTGTCTTTTGAGAGGCTATCTGGAGAATTCAAGTCATTTGCTATGGCACTGTCAGCTGTAGATATTCCACGAAATCATCAAGATGCTCTGCAGGATAGTAGATGGCGGCTAGCAATGGAAGAAGAAATGGCAGCACTTCAGTCCAGAGGAACTTGGAGTTTGGTTCCTATACCTCCAGATGTGAACCCGGTGAGCTGCAAGTGGGTGTTTACAGTGAAGCACAATGCAGATGGCTCTATTGACAGGTACAAGGCGCGTCTTGTTGCACGTGGCTTTACACAGACATACGGGGTAGATTACCTTGACACATTCTCGCCTGTGGCACGTCATTCCACTCTACGGATCTTGTTGTCAGTTGCAGTTGCTAGAGACTGGCCGCTCCATCAGCTGGACGTGAAGAATGCATTCCTATATGGCGATTTGCAGGAGGAAGTCTATATGCAACAGCCACCTGGTTTTGCTGTTGAGGGGGAGTGTTCCAAGGTATGCAGGTTACATAAGGCCATCTATGGCCTTAAGCAGAGCCCCAGAAGCTCTCAGATCTCTTTGAGAAACAAGGATACAAACGCTCCAATGCTGATCATTCCTTGTTTGTACAGAAGACGGCTAGAGGTATCATTGTAATCATGGTTTATGTTGATGACATCTTGATTACAGGAGATGATGAGCAGGGCATAAAGCAGGCGAAAGAAAGACTGGGAACCGAATTTGTCACCAAGGAGTTGGGAGTCCTTAGATATTTTCCGGGCTGGAGTTTGCTAGAAATCCATATGGATTAGTAATGTCGCAGAGGAAATATGTTACAGATCTATTGAGTGAAACAAGTATGCTAGGGTGTCGACCTGCTACGACACCAATGGATCCCAGCATGAAGCTCTATGATGATGACACGGAAGAGGTGGACAGGAGAAGGTACAGAGAACTGGTAGGCAAACTCTTGTATGTCACGATCACTAGACCTGATATATCATTTGCAGTGAGTCGCGTGAGCCAGTTCATGGAGCAACCACGTCAGGTCCATATGGATGCAATACACATGATTCTGAGATATCTAAAATCATCTCCAAGTACAGGCTTGCTATTTAAGAAGGGAAAGGAGATCTCTATCATAGCGTGTGCTGATGTAGACTATGCAGGATGCCCCAAGGACAGGAAGTCCACCTCAGGATTTGCAGTCTATGTTGGAGATGCCCTAGTCTCGTGGAGGATCAAGAAACAGACAGTGGTAGCTAGATCCAGTGCTGAATCTGAATACAGGGCTATGGCCCAGGCTAGCACAGAAATGATGTGGGTGAGAGCTCTACTTACAGATCTATGTCTTGATATACCACTTCCTATGAAGTTGGAATGTGATAATCAGGCAGCCTTGTTCATTGCAAACAACCCAGCCTTCCATGAGAGGACCAAGCATATTGAGGTTGACTGTCACTACATATGGGACATGATTCAGAAGGGTTCATTGCTACATCTCACGTCACCTCAGAGAATCAGACTGATGATATATTCACCAAGGCATTACTTCGAGGCCCATTCCAGAAGTGTGCGTCCAAGCTGAGCATGATTGATATCTATGCTCCATCTTGAGGGGGAGTGTTGACGCATATAGAGTAGTGCATGTACCTCTTCGTTATTTTATTTTTCAGTTGTATGCTTTATGTAATTTACCCATAGGCTACTCTCTTATATAAGAGAGCCTAGGGCTTATGGAATAGATAAGCCGTTCATTTTTCCCAACAATGCTCATTTTTCAACCTTTAGTTATATGTAAAAAGCTTGAGATCCTTTCACTGGGTCTAAGCTCATAAATGGGTTTAGACTCATCCCTTTATATTATAATTATGTACAGATCAACAGAATCACGACCAAAAGGAGAAAGGACTGCTTATACACTAGAAGGAGGTGTTTTCGTTTTTTTTTTGTACTGTATGTTGTTTGTAAGGAGATGTAATAGAACTTGTGTTAGACACTTATTTATACAGTGAACTTTAAATAAAATGATGATGTTTTTGATGAGTTTTGCCACATGTGTACTTTGAGGAGAAAGAAGAAGAAAGATCTCTGTCGCGGCACGTTCTGGTTAGCGACAGGGATCTTCCCAGGGGACATATACACAAGTTGAGGGGACTCCAAATGATATGGACATACGTATAGCGCTTCGGAAACAAAAGCGTGCATGTGCCTTGTATCCTATTGCATCCCAGGTATCCTTTGATCGCTTGACTGTGGGATTCAGGAGATTTGCAGTTGCATTGTTGGCATGGAAATTCCATGAAATTTATCAGGCGGCCATGCAGGACAGTCGGTGGCGCCTAGTTATGGAAGAAGAGATGGTTGCCCTACAGTCACGTGGTACTTAGAGTTTGGTTCGGTTGTCAGTTGCAAATAGATGTTTATGATGTTTCCACACGGGATATTATTCAATGGGGCTTCGGTTGTCAGTTGTAAATAGATGTTTTTTGTTAAACACCATGCAGGCGGGAGTCTAGATCGGTACAAAGCCAGATTGGTTGCGCGTGGCTTTACTCAGACATATGGAGTGCATTCTTTGGACACGTTCTCCCATGTTTCTCATCATTCCACTCTACGTATTCTTTTGTATGTTGTAGTACGTGATTGTCCTCTTTTTCAGCTTAATGTTAAGAATATTTTTTTTTGTACGGGGATCGATAGGAGGAGGTTTACATGCAGCAGCCTCCCGGATTTGTTGTTGAGGGGGAGTGCCCACAGGTTTGCAGATTTCATAAGGCAATATATGACCTTAAACAGAGTCCAAGGGCATAGTTTTAGAAGCTCTCGGTTTCAATTGAGAAGCATGGATTCCATAGATCAAATGCAGATCATTCACTGTTTGTACAGAGAACTCCTAGAAGTACGGTTGCTGTCATGGTATATGTTGATGACATGCTGGTTACAGGTGACGATGTGCAGGGAATAAAAAGGGCAAAGGAATTTCTAGGCTGACTATTTGTTACCAAGGATCATGGCACCCTACAATATTTTTTGGGGTTAGAATTGGCCAGGAATCAGCAGGTCTTGTGATGACCCAACGGAAGTATGTGACAGACATAGTTGAGACGGACATGATTGGATGTCGATCGGCTACCGCTTCTATGGATCCTAGTATGAAGTTATATGGTGATGATACAGAGAAGATGAACAAGAGAAGGTACAGAGAAATAGTGGGAAAGCTTCTATATATCACTATAACTAGGTTGGATATCTCATCTGCAGTTAGTTGGGTGAGTCAATTCATGGAGCAACTCCGACAAGTACACATGGATGATGTATATATATATATTGATGTACCTAAAGTCTTCTTCAGGTGCAGGATTTTTATTCGGAAATGGGGCAGCACTTACTATTTCTGCATGTGAAGATGCAGACTATGCGGGATGTCCTAAGGTAGAAAGTCCACTTCAGTTTTTGCGATGTTTGTTGGTGGTTCTCTCGTTTCTTGGAAGAGTAAGAAGCAAACTATGGTGGCCAGGTCAAGCGTTGAGTCTGAATATAAGGCTATGGCACAAGCTAGTACAGAATGATGTGGGTTCGAGCAGTGCTAGCAGATTTACATGTTGATGTATCTCTTCCTATGCAGTTACAATGTGATAACCAGGCCGCCATATTCATTGCGAACAATCGGGCATTTCATGAGAGAACTAAGCATATTGAAGTGGATTGTCACTATACACGGGACATGATTCAGAAAGGTTTTATCTCTACTTCTCATGTCAGCTCTGGAGATCAAACGGCAGATATCTTCACCACAAGGCGTTGCTCAGAGGACATTTTCAGAAGTGCTCATCCAAGCTTGAGCATGATTGACATCTATGCTCCATCTTGAGGGGGAGTGTAGAGATATTCTTATGTTCATGTATTGTTTCTTTATTTTCCTTCTTCTAAGTCTATCTTATGTAATTTACCCATAGGCTCTCCTCTATATAAGAGCGCCTACCAAGGTTGCAGAAGTCGGCAGTCGGTACTCGGTCGGCAGGGTCACTGACTAAGGATTAATCGGCAGTCGGGAGAGTAATCGGATTTAGTCGGGCATTAGTCGGTTTGAATTTTTTTTATTATTTTAAATATATATATCAAGTTTTATAACATATACTCTCATTTATATTCATATATTTAGCATTTTTAATATTTTTGAGAGCTTAAAAAATTATAGCAACAGAAGAAAAAATGAAGCAAGTTAAGAACAAAATATTTGGTTCATAGCACAGACAAAATGTTAAGAACAAAATGTTTGGTACATAGCACGAGTTGAAGTTAGAAATAAATTAATACAAAGCTAATCAACAACCACAAAAGGTAAATAACCTAAGTTACCTAACTATCATGCAAATCAACAAGAAGTATCTAAGTTAACGAACATTTAGGCGTAATAAATACAATTCTAATCTAATATAAGTTAACCAACATGAAATTAAATCACAAAGTTTTAAGTAAAATTATCCAGGATAGTATATTAATTAGTTGATATTTTATATCTAGATGAAAACCTATAATTTAAAGCACAGAAGTACACAGAATTTTCTTATATTTTTTATTTAATATTTTTAGTGTTTTTTGTTTTTATATTTTTAATTTATTTGTGAGTTATACTTATTAGCATGTAACCTTAAGTATCTCATCTTATTGTCTAACAACAAGCCCTAAATCTCATCTAATTCTAAACGGGTAATCGAGTTACGGTTTGCGCATATATCCGAAATCCCTATGCAAAAGTCAGCCGAGAAATCTCTATGCAAAAGTCGGCCTACTAGTCGGCCGACTAGGCCGACTAATCGGGCGATTAATCGGGTCTGACCGACTATTGGCCGATTTGGCCTAGTCGAGTCGGGTACCCCCCCGACTCGACTAGTCGGACCGACTAGTCGGCCTAGTCGGCCGACTTTTACAACAGTGGCGCCTTCGGTTCAAGGAATAAACAACTTTATTCTTTTTCCCAACATAACTTTTTGTGACACCAGAGGTGCTTGCTTGGTGCGTTAGAATGGGTGGGGGGGGGGGGGGGGGGAGCAAGTAGTATTGTAGTGGAATTTTGAGTGGGGGTTTGGATCCTAATTTCTTTTTTGGAAGTCATATACATTGTAATTAAATGTGATTTCATCAGCCAGGTAGGAATATCTAGTTAGTCAGGGTGGATATAGGAGTTGCAATCAAAATAGTCAGGCCTTAAATTGAGTAGTCAGTGCAGATAACATGAAATATGAAGTTTGAATTTATTTAAAATGGGATTGAAATGCGTTTTGGTTTTTAGGAAATCCAACAAACATGAATCAATTTAAAACCCCAGATGGCTCCTTTCTAAAATTCTTCGTATTAATGAGCATACACTGCTAAATGGTTGTCTTCTAAAACATAGGGTTATCTTTTTTTTCCTTTGATTTTCTATAGGATGACCTTTGATCTTCTCATTCTCCAATTTTTTGACTTTGATCTTCTGAATTCATCTTTTTTTATTTGGTCATATTGGGTAATCTTTGAGTTGACAATGTAAGCTGCAAAACCATAAGATTGTTGATGAAGAATGATATTGTTAATTAGCACAATACTATTGTTTCTCTTTTCAGTCCAAAACTAACTGTTATTTTCCGTCACGCAGATAGCAACTTTGAGTATGGGAAACGAACACGAGGTTGAAATGGGAGGCAAGGTTGAGAAGGTACTTCTATCTTGAGTCGACATTGTCAGAGTAATACAATATTTTAGTTTTCAATATCCCTGTATTTGATTATTGTTTTTCAGATCTACAATTTAGCATATGACAAGGCCATCAATATGCTTATTAGTAATCGTAAAGTGCTTGAAAAAATTGTGGAAGATTTGCTGGAGTTTGAAAATTTAACCAGAGAGGTAGGCATTCCAAACTGGAAAAATCTAACTATTTTTTATTTGCATCTCCAGCCTGTTCTTGTTTTCCTCTGTAGATTTTCCATTGAAGATACAGTGACAAGATTAATTTTGCTCCGTACTAGTTGCATTACTAAAATAACTGTTATAATAATATCAACTGTTGGCTTTACATGCCCTGAAATCACCTAGGTTTGTGTGGAGCTCTCTTGAAATCCTCTCTTTCCTATTGTAAGTGGACAAAGTCGCAGTATAATCAAGATGTATTTATTTGATCAAAACCTTCCATTTGCTCTTTCATTTCACAACTATTTTGATCAAAGTATTCTATCTGTTCACTCATTTTTCATAGGGATACTGGTCTGTTCGGATCATTCTTTTGATTGAAGCTCTTAATCACCCTCTCCTCCATCGTGCAATAGTTACTGTCTGAGCTGCATGAGCTTCTTTAGACACGGCCGAACACTGTCTCAAGTTACTGTTAAAATAATATTTGGCTTATCTCCACGAACTCATTTGATTGAAACCCTCATTTCTTTCCTACTGTTATTCATAACGAGGCCAATCTAGTCTGCATGAGCTCATTCCCCTTTCTCTGGTCGTGAGGCCTCTTCCTGCAATAACTCCCACCCCCTTATCATGTGATTAAAACTATAGACATCCTGAAGCCATTATATTCCCCTCCAATCACTCTCCATCCATTGACTGCCAGCATACACATGGCAAACAAAAAAATGTTGATGGTTCCGGCTGTTTACACTTTGCCGAAAACTTAAAGCATTGGGTTGGGTGAAATTGTAGGAGGCGAAGACAACGCAATCCAAAAGTCTGTTTTCTTCATGTAATCGTGTGCCTTGTTGGATAAGACTTATGATCACATATGCAGAAAACAATATAGGAAGTAACATTCATAAATAACTGCACAAAAATTATTATGGAACAATCTAGTGAGATAAGTGGTCAATTCATGCTGTAGAAGGCCTTGAACAGCTGAACTTCCACTAACAGCCATGTCAACTTCCTCAAAAGTAAATATATTAGCTTTTCTTATACCAGTATCTGCAGGAGATAAGGTTACTTTCTCAATCAACAACAAAGCCTTTTCCCACAGTACTTTCTCAATACAAAAAAATTATAAATACAAAGAAAATTAGATTTTCAATCATGGTTAAGGTCAGTGAGATGCAATTGTTGGAAAAGAAAAGAGCCCACCCATGTGTTTAGTATCACATGGGGGAGCGGTCACAATTGGGTCTGTCCGTGGGGCTATATAGGAGCCCTACACCCCCTGTACTCATTGAGAACTTCAATAGAAGAAATGCCCAATTCAGGGGCTTCTCCCGTGGTTTCATCCCGCTCCTTCTGGAGCAGGGTTCCACGTTAAAATCTTTGTTCTTATTGTTCTATCTTTATTTCCGATTCCGCTTCCGCATTCTATATTTCTACATGGTATCTGTTGGAGTATAAGTTGTATGCGCCTATTGTGTTGTAGCAGGGTAAATGGATCCTGGAGGAGATCCATTTACCCCATCTAGTGTTTAGTCCCACATCGTCCAACGGTGGGACTTGGAGGCTCTGTAGAGGCTATATAAGGAGCCCCAGACCTCCTGTATCCATTGAGAAAGTCAATAGACAAGCATGCCCCGTTGAGGGCTTCTCCCGTGGTTTCATCCCGCTCCTCCCGGAGTAGGGTTCCACGTAAAATCGTTGTTATTCTTCTTTGTTTATCTTTTTCCATGTTACGCTTCCGCTTCCGATTTTCTAACATGGTATCAGAGCGGGTCGATTCTCGGAGTTTTTTTATATCTTCTTTATGTTCGAGATTCGATTGTTGTTCCTGAAGATTGTTTTATTGGGGATTATTGTTGGTCAAAAAGTTCTTGTTCTAGGGTTTTCTGAAACCCTAGATCTGGTGTTCGTGAAGATCCTGTCCCACGCTCCGTACGGCGCACCTCTGTGCGGCTCCAGGCGACTGCCGTTGCAGATTTGAATCTGCAGGTATATTCCAGATTCAGGCAGCATCATCTCCATCAAGCCTTGTTCCTGAGATGGTATTGCATGTATCCCAATCGCGCACGATATCTCATGGCGGCACAGCTATCCTCCAGCGACATCTCCTGTCATCCTCATTTTTCAGCCACGACTCCAGATCTATGAAAGAAAAAAAAAGGGCGTAGCCCAGCATCCAGGCGGAAGGAGTCCAAGTTTTCCTTTCATTGTGCGCTAGCAACCCACGAGCGATGCCCTCAGACCCATCAGATCGCCTCCCCCGCACGCCTCCAGCGGGGGGGCTCCAACAGGCGGTGCGCCAAGGCACCCTAGGCGCAGATCAAGAACTCCGGAGGTGCAGATCTGGCCTGAACCGAGGCACCCCAGGCAAAACCCTAGCCCGCGCTTCTTCCTCCAGGCGCGACGGGTCGCGCAACCTACAGGCGACAGACGACTCTCATGCACCCAGTTGCAGCCGCGCCTCTTTGCGGAAACCCCTGTCGGAGCGCACATGTGCTCCAGGCGGAGGCTTCCTCCATCACATCGCACGGAGAATCTCACGCGAAGCCCCTCCTTCTCGAGCCCTCTCCAATTCGCGCGATGTCGCTCTCCTCGATGCGGCTCCCAGGCGAAACTACTCTCTCCGCACGCAGCAGTGGTGCAGGCGATCTCCCAACGCGGCGGCGGCGGCTGCTTCATTCGGGGGAGAGGTTCCCAGGAGGGAACCCTAAGCTTGCGTCAGATTGAAGAGATAAAGGGCCCGATGGCCCTCTTTATTGAAAAGAAGGGGAGCGTGGGCCGTGTAATAAAAAAAAGGGGTTTTGTTAAAAAAAAAGGAGGGAGAGAGTTTTTCAAAAAAAAAGGAGAGTAGTTAACATAAATAAAAAAAAGGCACGTACACCGGAAAAAAGCCGTACGCAAAAAAAAATGGAGGCTTAAAAAAATGCAAAAGCCGAAAAAAAAATGTTGATGAAAAGCCAAGAAAAAAAATCAATGGCTTAAAAAAAACGTTTCGAAAAAAAATTGAATGTTTTGAAAGCCGACAAATGTATAATCGGCTAAGTGGTTTGTTTTTGTTCCCATCATTGTTGTCTTCTCCCAACTTGGTCGACATCCATGTTTTCCGACAAGTATGGGAGAAAGGGGGAGTATATGTGTAGAGTCACAGGTCATGTTGCAGATTCAGATTTCCATACCGGTCACATTGTTCAGACTCTACAGTTGATGATCAGACTCGACGTCAGATGTTTCCTAGTCTCCAGTTTTAGACACGCACGAGTGTGCGGTCATTGTCAGATGAGCATATGTTGCCATCATCATTGTCAGAGGTCCCCATCATTCTTGTTGTTGTTCGGCCAGAGTCTTCATGTGAGCCATAGGGACTCCAGAGCAGAGGACCATTCCCTATGCCATTGAGGGCAAGGGTTTTCATGTGGTATCATAGGTACACCAGAGCAGTGCACCATTCTCTGAGCCAGATGGGAGAGACCCAGTTCTCCGACGAGGAGACTTCAGGTGCAGTTTCAGACTCGATAATCAGATTCCGAGTCTTCAGTTGACTAACACTCCAACCCGTTCGTCCTCCTCACCTACACGGCATGAGAAGCAACGTCCTCGACTGCAGCATGTGCGCGTTGGGTTGATATTGTCTGTAGTGTCCTGTAGCGTTGAGTTGAGTTTCTTTCTGTTTGTCCAAGCTGAGCATTGCATGCTCCAGCTTGAGGGGGGTGTTGGAGAATAAGTTGTATGCGCCTATTGTGTTATAGCAGGGTAAATGGATCCTGGAGGAGATCCATTTACCCCATCTAGTGTTTAGTCCCACATCGTCCAACGGTGGGACTTGGAGGCTCTGGAGAGGCTATATAAGGAGCCCCAGACCTCCTGTATCCATTGAGAAAGTCAATAGACAAACATGCCCCGTTGAGGGCTTCTCCCGTGGTTTCATCCCACTCCTCACGCAGTAGGGTTCCACGTAAAATCGTTGTTATTCTTCTTTGTTTATCTTTTTCCATGTTACGCTTCCGCTTCCGATTTTCTAACAGTATCAGAGCGGGTCGATTCTCGAGGGTTTTCTTTAATGTTCAATTGTAATATGTTCGAGACTTGTTTTATGTTGAAGATTATTATTCTGTTCGAGAGTTTTTGTTTATCGGTTCTCCTATGCCACACGCACGGTCCTCGTACGGTGGCGGCTTCATCACAGATCGCCGCGCCCCTACGACGGCGACCACCAGGGCCCAGCGACGGCGACCTCCAGTGTTGCAGGTCCCGCTCCCCGAACTTCTCCTGCAGGCGTGAGGCGCACTCGCCCCAATCGTGCGCCCTCATCAAGCAAAAAAAAACCCTCTGGCAGCGCACCTTCTCCCTGTGCGCGCGATGCCGCCCTCCTCGCGCGCCCGGTTCCCAGGCGCGGCCCCCGGCTGCGCGACTCCAGATCGTCGCATCTCCCAGTTGGACCCGCTGGCGATGCCGCACCTCTTTCAATCCCAGGCGGCGAGATTCCCCCTTCGCACACTCGCAGCCCCCAGGTGGCGATGCTAGCCAAGCGCGCGAATCCTCCTATCTCCAGCGGCACCTCCAGACGATGGCGCCTCATCGGGTGCCTCATCAGGTCCATCTCTTCTCGCAGCCTGAGGCGGCGCTGGAGCATCTCCTCGCCGCACGTGCGGCGTTCCCTTCCAGGCAAAACTCCCAGGAGAGACCAATCGGCGGCGGCGGCTGCTCCAGGTTCCCCTCCTTTGGTCGTGCCTCGTGCAACCGGCGCAACACTCGGGGGCCCAAAGCCCTTGAGCAGGCGGCGGCATCCTTCGTTGAGGTGGGTTCCCACGACAGGAACCCGATGGCCATTCGTATGTTTTAAAAAAAAACATGTTTGTTGTAAGCAGCCAAATGGGCCGACGGTTCATCTAAAATAGAGAGAGTTGAGCCCATCAAGTGGGTTTAAAAAAAACGAGGGCAGTCCAGAGTTTAAAAAAATGGAGGGGGAGTTGGATATTTTGTAAAAGAAAGAGAGGGAGTGTGTGGTCCTATTTGGGCCAAGATTCAAATTCAAAAAAAAAACACAAAAAAACACAAAAAAAAGAAAGAGAGAGAGAGAGAGAAAAAGAAAAAAAAGTCGCGCACAAGGAAAAAGTCGTACGCATAAAAAAATGTGATTCATGTTTGCTTCTCCTAACTTGTCTTTATTTTCATTATTCTCACAAGTTTGGGAGTGTAGAGAAATGAACTTGCGGAAGCGAAACATTGAAAAATGATAAAGAACACGAAGAACAACGGGATTTAACGTGGAATCCTACTCCGAGAGGAGCGGGATGAAACCACGGGAGAAGCCCCTAAATTGGACGTTTCTTCTATTGAAGTTCTCAATGAGTACAGGGGTGTGAGGCTCCTTATATAGCCCCACGGACAGACCCAACAATGACCGCTCCCCCATGTGGTACTAAACACATGTGTGGGCTCTTTCTTTTCCAACACTCCCCCTCAAGTTGGTAGCTGGGACAGCTGCAACTTGCAACAATAAAGAAAAATATACATCATTACATCTTCACTTGAAATCACCACAATAAACGTATGTATCCGCAACTGCTAGACAAACCCGCTTGCTGACGGGTATATCAGGTCACCGGAACGTATCTCTGTCGTGCTTGGAAGGTCACCGGACTGTCTCTGTCGTGCATGCATGGTCACCGGATCTCTGTCTCTGTCGTGCCTGCGTGTCACCGGACTTTGTCTCCGTCGTACCTTGAAGAAAAACAAATCCAGTGCGGAGTCGATGTCGAGGATAGAGACACCACGACGAAGATCGATGCACAGTGAAGATGGCTTGATATTCTGTGAAATCCGGAGTTTTTGATCTGTCAGTCAATGATGTAGGATGCATATGGCTTTTACTCCCCCTTTCTCCCAAACTTGTGAGAAAAATGAAAAAAAAAGATAAGTTGGGAGAAGCATATATGAATCACATTTTTTTATGCGTACGGCTTTTTCTTTTACGCGCCTTTTCTTCATCTTCTCCTTTTACAATTTTCGTACGGCTTTTCATTTTTTTAACCCGTCATTTTTTTAAAACACCTTTTTTTTTAAAAGCCGTTTCATTTTTTTCTCGGCTTTCAATCAAATTTTTTTTTGAAATGCGTCCGGCTTTTTTTTGTGCACGTGCCTCTTTTTTTTAACACATGCGTACGTGCCTTTTTCTTCTTCTTCTTCTTTTTTAATAAAACAATCCTCCCCTTTTTTCTCAAAATGACTCGGCCCAAAGTCCGGACCCAAGTTCCCTCTCTTCTCTCTTTTTTTCTCAAATAACGGCCCACTTGGGGTCGACAGTAAATAACACGTTTTCTTTTCTTTTCTTTTTTTTAATAACTAGCAATACCCCTAGGGTTCCCATCGTGGAACCCTTTCTCTTCTTCAACCTGCCGCCCTTGGGAAGCACCCAGATCTGGAGCACTGGCCGTCATGGAGGGGAGCAGTTCGCCATGGACAGGAAGGGCATCGCGCGGAGGATCTGCAGCAGGGGCAACCGCCTGGGCGGGGAGGGCTGAAGGACTGCGAGGAAGGCGGAGCCCCTGCCTGGGTTGCCGCCTTGTGCCTGAGGGGAAGGTCGCCAGCGCGTGGAGATCGCGCGGCTCCACATGGAGTCGGAAATCGAGGGGGAGGGGGGTTCCGCCTGGAACTCGCCTGGAGGTGTGTGCCTATTGTGCGCGTTGGGTTGGATTACGGGGGTGCGCCGTCAGTGTTGCCGCCGCCTTGAGTTCGCGCACACGAGGTGCGCTGGAGAAGATGAGTACCGCCGTCTGTAGCACACAACGCCTGCTTAAAGATATGCGCACACAAGGGGATGTAAAGATATGCGCGCACGAGATCCTGTTGTGTTTGCCGATGAAGATGTGCCGCCACCAACGCACGGAGGAACGCTTCGTCAGATATGCGCACAGGCTGTTGATTGGGCATCAAACTGGAACTCGAGATGCCTGAAGATGGCAGCTCTGGAATTTATTGATTGCCGCAGTTGAAAAATTAGGATTTTTGAAAACCAAATCCTGCCTGGAAGAGGCGTTGGCCAATAAAAAAACCTCACATTATATAGATCTTCATGGAATAAAACTCTCAATCTAGGGTTGCAGAAACTCTCAAAAAAACTCTCGAATCTCGGAAAAGATAATGAACATAAAAAAATTCCCGAGAAACGAACCCGCTCTGATACCATGTAGAGAAATGAACTTGCGGAAGCGAAACATTGAAAAATGATAAAGAACACGAAGAACAACGGGATTTAACGTGGAATCCTACTCCGAGAGGAGCGGGATGAAACCACGGGAGAAGCCCCTAAATTGGGCGTTTCTTCTATTGAAGTTCTCAATGAGTACAGGGGTGTGAGGCTCCTTATATAGCCCCACGGACAGACCCAACAGTGACCGCTCCCCCATGTGGTACTAAACACATGGGTGGGCTCTTTCTTTTCCAACAGGGAGAAAGGGGGAAAAGCCATATGCATCCTACATCATTGACTGACAGACCAAAGACTCCGGATTTCACAGAATATCAAGCCATCTTCACTGTGCATCGATCTTCGTCGTGGTGTCTCTATCCTCGACATCGACTCCGCACTGGATTTGTTTTCTTCAAGGCACGACAGAGACAAAGTCCGGTGACCATGCAGGCACGACAGAGACAGTCCGATGACCTTCCAGGCACGACAGAGATACGTTCCGGTGACCTGATATACCCGTCAGCAAGCGGGTTTGTCTACCAGTTGCGGATACATACGTTTATTGTGGTGATTTCAAGTGAATATGTAATGATGTATATTTTTCTTTATTGTTGCAAGTTGCAGCTGTCCCAGCTACCAACTTGAGGGGGAGTGTTGGAAAAGAAAAGAGCCCACCCATGTGTTTGGTACCACATGGGGAGCGGTCACAATTGGGTATGTCCGTGGGGCTATATAGGAGCCCCACACCCCCTGTACTCATTGAGAACTTCAATAGAAGAAATGCCCAATTCAGGGGCTTCTCCCGTGGTTTCATCCCGCTCCTTCTGGAGTAGGGTTCCACGTTAAAATCTTTGTTCTTATTGTTCTATCTTTATTTCCGATTCCGCTTCCGCATTCTATTTTTCTACAGCAATGATGTCCCAATTGTGCCCCTCTTGTATATGCATGGATTGTTCCCATGCATGAGGTCTGAAGTTGTCTCTGCCATCTTGTCAATTCGGATCCTATCAACTGCGCAAAAACCGAAGGAACTTAACAACCACATTAATATAATATATGAAGGGGCCTCTTGTTTCAAATAAGCCTGTAATCTTTGTCCATATATTCTATGTTTGCTAACTTTTCAAGGAATGTTAAATGTGTGTTTCTCCAGTTTTTGAATGACATCATGTCCTAAACTGAATGAACTTGAGTCTTAATGGTTAAGCGGCTTCTTTTGTCTTGCTGGGATTTCATTGGCCTTTCGGTGAATTAGTATATATTCCTTTCATGGATACCAGGATCTGCTGAAAATTCTTGACGATTATGGTGGGATACGAGAAGAGGAGCCATTTTTCCTTACAGAGCATCATAAAGAGGTACTGGACCTGGTCTTGATTTTTGTATAGGCTGTTTATCTTAAAAATTACAGACCTTGAGAAAAAAACTCGTACTTTAATGACTGGTAGTAACAGTTTTTACTTTCCCGTGTTTATTTGTATTATTATGATGTTACTTTCCATTTTTTTAGCAATGCTTCCTTCTTTATGTTGAATTCCGTTCGAGTATTATAACATAAACGTTTTACATTTTTTCTTACTTTTTGTGAGCCTTGATAGTTTTGAACTTGCTTTGCCAACAAAACAAACTCCTGCTTGCAGCATACACCATATCGACGTGCAACAACTATTACTATTTTTTTTTTTGTTTTTTTTCCAAAAGAAAAAGAATGTCTGCCAGGAATTAGTAGTTATTGCACTGATTTATATAAATAAATAAGTAAAAACATGTTTACACTTCCAAAATCATAACTTATGCCACATACTGGTAAACACATGCATTTTGCTCCCCTCCAGGGAGAGCCCAATAGGTATCATAGTGTGAGTGAGTTGTCATTTCACTGCACTGAATGTTGTCCTTTCTCTTTATCTCTCTTCGTGTGAACTATTATCCTTAGCTCCTTTGATGCAAGGCCCACGAATAACTGACCTTTGGTTAGTACATGGTTGAGTTCCCGGGAGGTTATTGGGGGAAGAGGCAGTTCAAGACCCCTCTTATCCCACAGATGTCTACTCTATATCTTCCAGATCATCACCTTTTCTTTGATCACGTCTTTTTCTTAAACGACAACAGAGAGGGGACGTATGGGGGAGATGTGTCATCCTCATAGCACTTCTCCTCGCGGTAGTCCGTGCCACCAAACCGCATCCTCCCATCGCATGACTCATTGTCGTGCCTTGGAGCCTCCCCTTGGTGCCACTAGCATTCCTTAAAAGATATGGTGACATTTTTTATAGCTATTTATATCAATATCTAGATTTTAAAATGGATAAGGATGGTGGTACTTATATTCATTTGTTTGCATTTAATGTCGGTCAATATTTATGGTAGCATGTTTTAGCGTTAGAGCATTTCTCATGACTTAGAAAGTGAATGGTTTTACCTTTAGAAATTCAGATATGGTGGTCTGTATTCCTTACATTTTGTTGTCATTCTGTCTTGAATGAGAGATTGGCATGTTTCTCCTTGTCCTTTTTAAGTTATAGCCTAGGGAGCACATACCATTTACTAGTTAGGAAAATAAAAGAAAAACATTGCGCATGCAAATGACATAATAAATTTCCCAAGTTTCGCAATGTAGATTATTACATCATGATATTTAAATCTAACTAGGTAGAAGTAAAACTAAACAAAAAACCTACCATCGGGACAACTCAGGGCAGAAGTGACATTTTAAGATTTTGTTGTGTTTAAAATAATAAATGAGGCATGTCACATGAACGTGAGGGTTTTGGAGAGAGCGAGGTGTATGGAGAGGATGAAAATTGGTGTAAGGAGAGGGAGACGTGGTGAAGGACAAGAAAGGGTTCACCAATTGAGTGGGAAGGAGAGATGTCAGATGGGTTGTGGGGGGGGGGGGGGGGGGGGGGGGGTGGGGTTTCCTATCTCCCTCGTAAGGAGGATCATCTATGAAGGAATTCCTAGAAGGGTATGATCATGGCTGGAGTTCCTTTCACCTTCTGTCCTTCATTGTAACGCAAGCCAAGGATGTAGCACAGCTGTGGCCCAAGCATTGAATTATAAATTGCAGTGTTCTAGTGGCGATCATCCTTGAGTTGAAAGTCGTATTTGGTGCTGTCGCAGGGTAGGAGGGCCACCTCGCTCAATGGTGTGCTGCGAAGGAAGCCATTTGCTTCAACTGTTGAAAGCTCAGTTATCAACAACATAACTATGCTATGAAGAAGTTGAGGGTGCTGGTGGATAATAAGTAGTATGAGATCGTCTCTAATCATGCCGATGGGATTCTTATTGTAGAAGGCTTGAAAGAGGATCTGTGCACTGTGATGAATAAAAAGTGGAGGGCATGTGTAGAAGATGGATTCTTATTGGGGGTGCCTCTATGGTGTGCGTCTGAGCCTTCAAAGAAGAGGAGGTGTCTACATTTCTTAGCAAGCATGGAAGGTATTCCTTATGATGGTAATATAATTTTCGAGGCAGAGCTATTGTTGTCAGCATCAAGTGATTGATTATCATCAAACGATTTCCAATGAGATGTGAGTTGGAGGCAGTTGGGGGGCGATGCTCACAATTTGGGTGGTGGAGGCAATGACCGATGTTGTAAAAGTTAAGAAGCGCACAAGTGATAAAAAATCATATTTTCAATATATCCGACATAGGTCCAAGTTCTTATGCAGCAAAATTGATCCTCACAATTGAGTTTGTATTTAAATGAATCCAATGGCATCTATCAAAAAAGATTTAACGTAAGATTAGTATGTCATGTAGCTCACACATTAAAGTTAGATTTTTTATAGCGGCTACATTTTGGAGTGTTAAAAATTGAGTGGCAGGCCAAGGTTGCATCTGCTTGTTTCGATGAGAGATCCAAACCGAGCCTAATCGGTTAGTCCAGTCACTGTTTGGCAGGGTTTTCTTCATTACTCCGAGCCTAATCGTCTAGTCTGATCATGGTTTGGCAGGGTTTTGTTTGTCTCACCTAACTGGGGCCGATCCAAGTGAGCTGACTGGTAGCGCATGATAATCCATGCTTCGATCATTCTAATCAGCCTGTTTAGACCTGACTTTTGGAACCTTGTTGAACACAGGATCATCTTTGAATGCATTGTCCCTTATTGCGTTTTCACGTAAAGTTGATTCATCACTATCTAAGCTTGCAACTGTGGCTGAACTCTGGATATTCCCATCAGCTAATGTTTTTTATTTGTTCCAGAGCTGTGAATGTCTTGTAGAATCCCAAAAACTCTATGCATCCTCTTTTTTTCTGATCTATCTCATTCCTAAGCACGTGTGTATGTTAATAGCGCTAAATTTTTGCAGGTTGCTTTTGGACGTTTCCTTGAGGATGGAAATGGGTCTGGAGTGGCCCTTGCTAGGTTGTGAATAGAGATGGATCCCCCTGATGAGATTTTCCCTTGTAAATACGAGTTTTCATCGTCGATTGCCTGCCCCAGTTTTCTTTATAGGGTTCCACAGTTTTTCTGGAAATATTTATTCCTTTGTAAATCTATCCTTGATTAAGCGCAGGGAATGAGTTGGTTGTGATCTACGGAGATGGATCCTTTGTTGTAATTTTTTCTGTTTTCATAAATCATTTTTTTCTAACCCTAAACTGCAGTATTTTCTTTAGAAAAGTTTCTGCTTTGCGAATTTAGGCATAGCTGCAAACTCTACCATTGGTGATGCTTTGTTGATATTGTTTTGTTATCGAAAAACATTATATATATGCACAGCGAAGTAAAGGGTTGCGCACTTGGCTCAGGTACCCATGAACTTGTTGCCAAGAGAAGTGGCGGTTAGGGGAAAGTTACCTGTGTATCCGGAACCGGATCCTCTGCTATAACGAGAGTTTTCAGCAGAGGTGCTGAAATTATTATTTTCTGTTTTTGTGAATCCCATTTCAAAATTCCATCCTTATAGATTGAATCCTCGTTTAATGTTACATGTCCTCAATTTTGCTAAAACCTGATGTAATTTGATATTTTATTTGAATGGTCAAAGATTAGCTCAATATTTAAGCAATTTAAGTTCCACTAAAAAGAACCACACCTTTACCTATTAAGATTAACTAGCATATGACATTGAATTTTAGCGAAATTTTGAAGACATGTAGAACATTAATCAAAGATTCAATCTATAAAGATGGATTTTTGGGATGGGATTAACAAAAAACAAAAGCCATTACAGCACCTCCACAGCAGAAGATCCGGTTCCTGTGTATCCACCTTTCTTTCTGTTAACCTGGCTTGAGACGTGATCTTTTCCAATTTCCTCAACAGAGAATGATGAAATCTGATTTATGATTGAAATCAAGTAATATGAACTTTAGTATATTGAAAAAAAAAGTACACTGTATGTTTATGTTATTAATATATGTGTATATATAGGCGTACTCCTTCAGGGAGGCCTGGGAATTGGTAAGGAAGAGGGCGGGAGATGTGTGGGCTCCCCTACTCCGGAATAGGTTTGTGATATCTAAACATGCATGCATTTTATACCGTACTATTCTGGATCGGCTACCGACTCTTGATAGGCTATCGAAGCATGGCATCACGTCTAACCAGGCATGCTACCTCTGCAGCTGCTTCCCCGAGTCACGGAACCACATATTCTTCAATTGCAACTAACTACTCAACGGCAGTGTGGATAGAAGTTCTGGGGGCTCTGGGTATTCAACCAATCAATTCAATGCTGCTGAACTCAATTCTGACATGGTGCTTAAGCCTTCCTGGCGACGTAGTGAAGACTAAGGCAACAATGGCTCTCACTGTCTCTGCATGGAGTATATGGGAGGAGGGGAATGCTAGATGGGTGTCAGCAAAAACCAAAACTGCTAGGCGAAACTGCGTGAAGCATCACCGGCCTTATAGATGCAGCGGGTTTTTGACTTCTCTTTGCAGAAGCATTCTAGTAATGATGACTTATGTAATATAAGTCAGCTTGTAACTATTACTTCGACTTTGTTTTTTAAATACAGTACACAAGGAATTATAAAAAATATATATGTATATATAGGGATTGACGTGACACTAGACTAGCTCTGTACGGAGCATTGAGTAGGTCTTGTATAGGGATGTCAGCGGGTCGGGTTCGGGGCGGGTATTACTATTCCCAAACTCATACCCATTTATAATATCACTACCCATACCCGCTCATTTATTAAACGGGTAATTCTACCGGATAACCATATACAAGTCGGATACCCATATACCCAATGGGTACCCGTATCTTCAACATGGTAAATCTTAAGTTGTTTATAAATGTATACAAGATTTTCACAGATAGACGAAATAGAGTGAGATCGTGTAATATGACTATTCATAAAAATGTGCAATATATAGAGAATATTAAAGGTTTATATATGTTAAATGTTAGACTCTTTTGTGTTGATAGTTTTTATTTATTGAAGATACAGAAAGTTAGTTGATTACGAATAAATGTATGGAGAGGAGAAAATTGAGTCGGAAATTTATACATGTAGATCGATACGTATTAGATATGAAATGGATTTGGGGCTAGTTTGATTAAAATGCAACACACACATCTATCTTTATATATATTTTTATTCGGATTTGGGGCGGGCTCGGATTCGGGTACCCACGATGCAATCCCAAACCCATACCCATACCCGCATGGATAGTCAATTCAAAATCCAAACCCGTCCAAAAGTAAATGGGGTGGGTTTCGAGTCCTTAAATGGGGCGGGTTTGGGTCGGGTACCCAATGGGTAAACCCAGATTGACATTCCTAGTCTTGTACTCTGATTTATGTGCTCTTTTTTCCCTTTTGTTAATTAATAGTACGCTGGCGATGTCCAAAGATGTTCAATGAAGGAATCCTAGATTTAACTTAGCGTACATGTGATCATACATTCACACGGCAAAGACAAGGTGAGGAATACATCCTAACAAGTGTTGCATGCAGTAAAATTGTGATATTGAAGTCATGTGGTTGGGCTCATTTTTGTTGCATGTGATCTTATCAGAAACTTTGCTCCCAATATAACATTAGCGGAGGCTGAAACCCGATCGATCTCTTCAAATTTATGAGTGATTGGCAGTCTCACACTTTGGATTTGACTGCTAAACCGACCTTAAAAGGAGATGATATGCAATGGTCCATTGGGCTTACCTCTCAGAAGTATGATCGTTCAGACCAAATTAAAGGTCGTTTTGGTAAAAGCATTTTGCATCACGTGTTTGTAAATGAAAACTCCATTCTATATATAGATCAATCAACAGTATATCGTGTTTGCATAAACATTCAGGAAAGACGACTGATATTTAGTCACCCCCCAGCTCTAGGAGTCTTAAATCTTGCAAGCATGCAGATGGGCAACCATCAAGTGCAAGAATCAAGAGAGAAAACCCACTTCAACGGTACGTTGGTAGAGAAGTGTGCCTACCATCCAAAGAACCGTAGTTCAATCCGCTCTCCTCCATGTTTACCTACTTTAAAAAAAAGGAGAGCCGAGATACATATGCAAATTTCACCCAGGGTCGAGGCGTCAATGAGAGGGTGAATTTGACCAACTATAAGCAATGTGCTAAAAGCTTAAACCACCATGTTCTTCTGATGGAAACAATCCACAAAAGGCTGGAGATAAATTATAATATGAGCATCTATAAACATCCAATACTACTACCAAGCTAACAATGAAAGAGCAATCAAATGATGTGTGCTGCCTACTAGTCTCAAATACAATTCTCAAAAACTGGGGGAGAGGGAATATAAATTGCATCCCCCCCGGTCCAGATGGAAGGAAGAAGTTACGTTCAAGCATCGAAAGTGGAGAGAATGTTCTTCTTTATGATGAATTCATCTGCCTTGGCTGCGCTTATGGACTGTAGAAAGATAAGATTGGTGTCAAAAAATAACAACTACATGGAACGGAAGGGGTTGTTTAGTTTGTGCAAACCTTCTCTAGCATTCGTTGGAGCCTGCTGACTTCCTTCTTAGCATAGTCAGCACCTTTATCGATGCAGCTTTTAGCTGCCTTAAGGTAAATCTTGCCGTACCTGCAAAGACAGTAGTAGTAAACTAATTGAGAGATCATAAGGCCAAACATTGACGGAAAATGCAGAAGGGATAATTACACTTTTAGTTCCAGTTCACTTGCATTCCTAAATCCAGTTCACCAGCTACTTATTTAGCACCAGTCACACAGCAACCTCCATCATTTTTTTCTGGGCTCTAAATATGTACACAGGCAAAAATAACCTCACATGAAATATTCGTAAAAGGTGGGCTAGTGTTGCTTCTTGATAATTTAAGCTTAAGAATTTCGGGTTCTTGTCAAGAGTTCTGATTGAGCATGAACCCACTAAGTTGTGGTGACTAGTTTTCCTCGGTAACAACACGAATCTAGGTCCTAGATGTTCCCATATGTTTGAAAATAATATGGTTCAGCAGGAGGGAAACAGATTATGAACAATCACTATAACTACTATGAATAGATCACCCAATATTTGAAGTTGCAAGAAAGCTTCCAGAGGACTCCAGAAGAATATTATGAACAACCACAGGAATCGTTGGGAATTGATCACCCATTCCACAGTGAAGAGTGGATAGCTAGCGCCAACAACCTCAACAGTCAGTGAGGTATCGGGATGGCTTTCAGTGAGACAAACAAGGCCGGCAGAGGGCAGAGCAATAGGGGATGACGAGATGCGTGGCAACCAGATTGCGTGCAATACTGTTAAATCAAGTCAACACGATATGGACGAACAAATTGAAGTATATACTTGCTGGTCACAGAGAAACTCAGGTGTAACTATTCCATAATGGCAGATAAAAATAGCATTAAAAAGGCAATAAAAAAGTTCAGTGCATGACAAGGACTCAGTCTAAGCAACTGCATCAGAAACTAAACAACATTAGGCATCACAATTATGTATTAACGACATTAGGTGTCACGGCTCCCACAGGTCACTTAAACACTTCTTTGCATGAGTCATGACGGCAATTTTTAGAGGTTGACCTAAGGCATGCATGGCTAGATAGATTCTAGTTTGATGACTGGTCGTCGGTGAATGGATCTTTGGGGAGAGATCCTTTAGGTTATCCCTAGAGGCTTGGATAATTACTGGAGGAATTGGAGCTCGTAAGGTGGGTGGAAAATTGCAGGCCATCACTTGAGAAAGCTGACAATAAGGATTTGGCTGGGATGGGGATGGGGTTATCTCTGTGGCTCGTGCATATGCTCTTTGGTTGTTTGGTGGTTCAACAGATGTGGCAAGCCACAGGGATCAGTGGTGCTGCGCATTCTCAGGGTCATCTTGGTGGGCTTATGTAGTTGCATATCATGTGTTGTTTGGCCGCTGTCGGTACTGCCCCATGCACATTATGGTCATTGTTTTTCCTTGAAGTTCTAAATGAAGTGGAGGATGGTTACAATCGATATAGGTACATGCATCAGAAATGTGATGACTCTTCCATAACGTCAAACAAAGAGCTGTAAAGAAGTGCTCTGGTTGCAGGCTATATTACTAGTCTCTCATACCGGACTATCATAAATGCTAGGGGGGGAAGGACAAGGTTAAACGTTAAACGCTAAAAGGTTTGTTAAAATCTCTGCAGTAATTCTTGTTTTCGCAATGTCAACATGTTAAATTTATACATATATATATATATATATATGTCTAAAGAGAATATGCTTTGATTTTAATATATATATATATATATAATTGGAACAGCTATGGGAAAATAGTTGAATTCAAGCCATAATCGTCAAAGCAAAAGGAACAAAGGGAATTGAATAGTTCCTTGGAAGAATGAAAAAATAGTGTGTCAAAATCATTTGTTACCTAGCTGCAGAACCCTCCAACTTCCCAACTTCTTCCTCTATCTTAGACAAAACAGCCTTCTTCTCATCATTGGCAGCACTTACAAATTCCTTGACCAAAGTATCTAAAGTAGCCACTATACCAGCCTAAAAGAGCAAAGCATTAGCACCAAGTTGGAATTGCACTGTAAAAAATTGTGGTAGCAACAAGAAAATATATTCTTCATGCTAACCTGGGAAGTGAGTTGTCCTTTGCTGTCCCTGCTAGTACCGCACTTATCGTTGAGAAAAGTGACAAAATCTTCCAAATCTCGACCTCCATCATAGTCCTCGCCAGCTTTATTGCTCTTAGGAAAGAATTTTAAAGTGGGATAACCACTAACACCATACCTGCAAGATCAGCTTAGGAGCATAAATCTTAAGCCTAAAATACCTTAAGTCTTCTATAATATTTATTCTTCTAATTTCACTTCAGTAACCACTATAAAGTATAGCACAACAGTCTGAAGTATACGACGAAGTTCCATCAAAATACAACTCATGATGCATGTCTAAGCAAGCATGACTTGATCTCAATGGTAGTTGGTAGAGAATGAAATGCTTATTAGCATACCAATACCATTAATTGACATACATGCTCGCTAAAAACAAGATAAGCAGGGCAACTTACTTTTCTGCAAGATCCTTGTATTTGTCAGCATCAACATTTGCAATCACCACATCTGCTTCTAGCTTATATGCATTGGCAAGCTTCTCATAAATCTATATCCCAAAAAAATGCTTTAGTTCTCAGAACATGAAAAGGCAGCAAATTCAAAAATATAACGTGTAATTATGTAAAAGCGCTTACAGGAGCAAGACCTTTGCAATGACCACACCTGCAGGATATATACAATGATGTTAATAATTAGGAAAATATGGAACTTTTTTTTTTTGAAATCTCAAAGTTGATCAATATAAATATGAAAAAAATGTAATCTTTACCATGGAGCATAAAATTCAACAAGAACATCTTTTGTTTCATCGAGGACAACTTGATCAAAGGTTTCAGGTGTCAACACGACAACATTAGAAGGAACCACAGACAGCTTTACATTGGTACCTTTCAGAAAAAGCAGCAATTAAGATGGAAGATCTAAAAGGAAAAGACCCTCTTAAGGGTCAAAACAGTTAACGGCATTTAAAAGCAAGAAACAGAAGTAAAATTAAGAAAATATTTCTTTGCATGATTCAAGTTATTAACCAAGGATATCACAAGCTCACTTAGAGGTTTATACATGCATTTAAAATCTCTTGCCATGAACCATCCCAGTGTCTTGATTATGGGAAGGTTTTATACACCCTAGCTGGGACAGGAAGAAAAACAATGATACAAATTGATCGAACAGTAGCCATCCAATCAGAATTAAAATATCAATGCCATTTAGCTTCCTTTTTATAATGATGAGCATATTCATTGCCCAGAAGGTGGAATTTTATTAAACTGGTGAGAACATGAAACCAAACCAAAAGATTAAATGGCATATAAGATTTGATTATCTTCACAATATAACAATTTGCCTTTTTTAATAAGCATCTCCATTTGCACAGAGATCATTGATTACAACATGCTGTCCAAATCTGAGTTAAGCCAGCAACCAGTCTGAGGATATACGGACATATTCGTGATAAACATCCTATTCCGGAATGCTGCCATGTCCTAGATGAGTTACAATGAATTCAAAGGCTGTGTTACTGATCCTAAACAAGGTAGCATCCTACAGCATTCAGTACATACTACCAGCAATTTTAATAGAACTTTTTTTTACTAGCTAAGGGGCGGAGGGTGGGGTTGGAAGTTGGAACCCATGATAAAAGAAATTGAAATTGGGGAAAGAATTTTAATAGGACTTACCAGCTCTCTGAGAAGCATTAAATACATTGTTAAACAGATCACTCAGAATAAAGCACAACAAAAACAGCATGTTTGTCCCAACAATAAGGTGACTGCAAACAGCATATTACTTTAACTAAAATTGGTGCAATATCAAATCTGCACTATCAATGTAAACACTCACGTCAAGGAGGATTAGGAGGCGGCTAAGATAGACTGGTAGGGCACATCATGGTTGGAAAACTTTTGGAATTCTTGAAGTTCTGTGGTTGCTATCTGGGATATTTGGTTGGGTAGGAACGGGCCGATAAGGGGGATCATATTTATATTGAATTGAAAAGGATCTGACTGAGTCCTGGATAATGTACTTATGATTAGTGATCAATTGAAGACTTTTCTAGACATGCACCTTCCATGGGAGCCCATCCCTCTTGCCTTTCAATCAGAAAAGAATGAAGCCTTTCAAACTGGGAAGCAAGACAACAGGACCATAGGAACAGAAATTGCTTTTCCCAGAGAACAGGACATTATACTATACTATAAAATTTAAAAGGCCTAAAACGCTATTCATGAAAATAGTGTGTGTTCTACCTCCTTCACTGTTGACAAATTCAGTAAGGGACTCGGCTGTACGTGCTCCTTCAAACCTTCACAACAATTTAAAAAAGTTAAAATTAGGTTTTAGAGGAGACATGGGAGTACACAAACTTAATTAGTCTTATCACAAAACCAACGGATAACACTTACTTTTTTGGTTCTAATGATCCTTTCGGGAACCACTGAATTGTTGGATACCCAGAAACTCCATATTTGCTACAGACACTTTTGTGCTCGTCACAATCAACCTAAGCAAGACAAAGAATGAACCATTTAAAATAGACTAAACAGGTACACAGATGAAACGACGTCGAAATTTCCCGAAATTTCGGTATTACACCTTCTTACCAAAACGAGATCGAAATCAAAATTTCGAACCTTGGATGAAAGCCAGCATTGGCATTGACACAATGGATAAGAAACGACTAAGAAAAAAGTATATACAACAGCAAAATGCAAAAACAGACCTTTGCGATCAAAACAGACTTGGCCTTTTTAAAAGAGGCACCAAGCTTCTCGTACTCCGGAGCAAGCTTCTTACAGTGACCGCACCTACCAGAAGAAACACATTCCTCATTATTCCAGTATTCAGTATCATCTCATTGGCAAATAGTTTGCATATAAATAATTAATATCTGGAAAAAAGAAGGTATCTTATTTTGGATCAAATCTCCAAACATCGATGCCTTTCAAATTAACTAATTACGCATCTTAATCGTGATCACAAATCAACTCCGACTAAAAACCCCGATATTTAAAAAGTCAATACATCAAAGTCAGAGCATGATCGGCATCTCCAGAGCTAAAACCCCCGTATCTCCAGCTCCATCCAACCAAAAACCCTAATCTACACGCGGATCACAATCACCGGCCATCCGGCACCTTCTTACGATCCAAAACCCTAACAAAACCTCAAATCGGCGCATCCGAACGCATCGATCGGAGATTTACCAAGGGGCGTAGAACTCGACGAGGGCGCCGCGATCCTGCCCGACGTACTTCTCGAAGGTCTCCTCTGTGAGCGCAACGACGTCGTCGTCGGCGCGGGTGGAGGCGGCAAAGAGGAGGAGGGGAAGGAGGAGCAAACAGATCTGAGATCTCGCCATCGCTCCTCTCTGTTTGATTCCGCGAGGGGAGTAGGGAGGTGGGAGTTGGGATTGTTGGGGTATTTATAGGAGGGTGGGCTCTGGGATTTTGGTGGGGGGGTTCGTGACGTGTTTGATGGGGTGTGGACCGCGGGATCTGGATCGGACGGATGTAGAAGTGGGAAGACTGGGGGAGTCGGCCGTCGCCACGGCGGCGAGGGGGGGGGGTGGGGGGAGAGGTGTAAACACACCGTCTCTCAACAAAAATTGAGACGTGGCTGTAAGTTTTGGTCTGTTTCTACCGTCGATCGAAGATCGAATGGCTCTTTATTTTTCACGATTGGATTGGCTTCATATTTATTTTTTTTAGTCAATCTTTGTGATTGCGATACTTGCTAAGTTTGGATGCTCGATAATGTCTTCGTATTACAAAAGAAATAAATAGATTTTTTATGATAAATTATATCTGCATCTAAATGATCGGATCATGATTATAGTATTTATTAAGTTTTTATCTACAGTATTTATCTCTGTATTATTTTTAAACAAACTAAACAACAACAAATTATAAACTATTGATCATTTATTATTTTATATTACTTATCATTACCGGCTGCATTTCAAACTTACTTGTTGAATCATTTTATATGTGTATAAATAGAAGGGTTAAATGGGATTGCTTCTACCCCCATTTTTCGGTGGTTATTTATTTATTTTTTCAAAAATAAAATATGTATTTTCATCATTATATCTCTCTAATATGTCATTCCAATTTCGTCAGAAACAAAGACTCATACTCGTCAGAAACTGATCGATTACAGCAATTCTAAGATTGTTAAAATTACATGCTCTAAACGAAAGGTATAGGAGTGTCTGTTTCTGACGAAATTGGAGTGACATATTAGAGGTATATAGTAATGAAAATACATGACTTTATTTTAAAAAATAAAAATAAAAATAATGCTAGAAATATGATGGGGGTAGGGATGAGCATTGAGCCGGCCCAGCCCGACCCGACCCGCACCCGACCCGAATCCGAACCTGTTTCATTATCGGGTCGGGCTCGGCCTTAAAAAATCCACCCATTATTATAACGGGATGGGCTCGGGCTTCGTAGAACCCGGCTCGAGGCCCGACCCGCTAGCCCGGCCCGACCCCCCAAACGGGTCCAACCCGACCCGACCCCTCGCCACCCCCCCCCCCCAACCGACCCGTCCTCCCCTCCCCCGAGCCCCATCCCGCCCGACCCAGCATCCGAGTACCCGACCCGAACACCCCCCACAGCCCCACGGCCCCCGCCCCATGCGGAGCCACGCCCCCAACCCCAAAACGCAAAACCCTATTCCAAGAATTCCCACGCCGCCGCTCCCCCCAGGGCCCCCACCCAGCAAATCCCCACTCCCTCCGGCGGCCCAACCTCCTCGACCTCCCTCCGGGCCTCCAGCCCCTTCCACGGTTCCACCCCCTCTCGTGTCTCCTCCGACTCCTGCCCTCTTCCCGCCGCACAGCCCGCACCCCGTCCCCTGCCCTCTTTTCACCGGCGCCCTGACGCCGCCCCGCCCGCGAACCCCTTCCAGGCTCCCAGCCCTGCCCCTACCCACAACGGCACCGCAGCACCGCCCATTCCCACCTCCCACATGCCACGGCCCGCACTGGGCCGGCCCGACCCGAACCCGGTCCATTTAACATCGAGTCGGGTTCGGGTTCGGCTGGCCCATCCAAAAATTAATGGGCCGAGGCCCGACCCGAAACCCGATAATGTTAACGGGCTCGGGTTCGGGCTAAGGTCTAGCCTGACCTGCCCAACCCAATACCCATCCCTAGATGGGGGCAGCCATGTTAGCTGCTCTTAGAGGGTAGTCTCATTTTTTCCTGAATAGAATATTAATCTAAATACTAAGGACAATAAGTGTCTAGAAATTGTGACCATCTAAATATTAGAATAAACATATCCCTTGTACAAGATAGAGATTCGTACACCATGACCCCTCCATTTGCAAAGTAAATTTTGTAATTACACCACGATCCATTTAAATTACACAAGGATCCCTGAAATCTTATTAACTCTTATACGACAATCCGTAGATAAAGATATATGTGTTAAAAATAGCAAGATCATAAGGTCGTGATGTGATAAAAAGGGTTACGACGTAATTGGACAAAGATTTTAAGGGTGATGACATAAAAATCCTTACTTCCACTTACATAAGTATATGTTTGTTTTGGCATTTAGAAGGTGTCCACCAGATTCGAGCTTGTGGAAGTCCACTCCTTCTCTGAACAAGTACGGGTCTTCCCACTGATAGAAATGAATATCGTATAAGAACTTGTCCTTCTTGATTTTTTGTCCAATCTTGTGGAACTACCTCAAAGACGCAATAGTTCACAATATCGGCATACCAATGGAGAGATCCAATGCTGATGATGGATTCATTAGGGAAAGTCTCTGTGATCGGTGCACTGTTCAGCTGAGTATCTTGGCTTTCAATTCTGAAGAGGTGATCTGCGTTGTTTTGGCGTTTAGATGAACCACTCGTATGAATATCGAGCAGCTTCCTACCATGCATGTTGTTATCGAGAGATTTTCGTGAGGTTACTTGAATTTAGTTATTTGATCATTGTAAATATGTCCAAGTAGAAGGGTGACTTGTAAAAGATGAGGTTTTAAATACTAAAAACAAATATATGAAAAAAAATGTGTTTACGAAATAAATACGAAATTTCTATAGGATATATAACAAAGGGATTTTATCACTTGTACCCCTCCGAGATATCGCAATATCAGTTATGCTCCTATCTTTTTGGTAATATCAGTTGTGCCCCTCACTTCTTGTTATTTTATCACTTGTGCCCCTCGGTTTAGTGATCGTCCATCCACAGTGCAAACGGACGTTAACTTTGAGGACATAAGAGGAATTAATTTTTAAAAAAAAAAGGTTATTTGGTCATTTTATACCCTCTTCTTCATCCTCCTCTTCTTCCTCCTCTTCCCCATCCTCTTCCTCCTCCTCCTCCAACCTCCTCCTCCTCCCTCTCCGCCCCTGCCCCTTGCCCCGCACCGCCCAGCTCCGCCCCGAGCTCCCATCCCCTCCCTGGCGCCGCCCCCTGCTCCCCCCTCCTCCCCCCGCACCTCCTCCCCTTGCCGGCACCGCCCCCTGCTAGCCCTCCCCTTCCCCCGCACGCGTCGGCCCCCTGCTCCCCCTCCCTCCCAGCCCCGCACCTCCTCCCCCCGCACCTCCTCCCCTTGACGGCGTTGCCCCCTGCTCCGCCTCCCCGGGCTGCACCCCCTCCCCCGCACGTCGTCGCCCCCTGCTCCCCCTTCCCTCCCAGCCACGCACCTCCTCCCCCCGCACCTCCTCCCCTTGCCGGCACCGCCCCCTGCTCCGCCTCTCCCTGGGCTGCACCCCCTCCCCCGCACGTCGTCGCCCCCCCTGCTCCCCCTCCCTCCCCCCATCCCCTCATACGATTCATACTGCGGCATGTACCTCCCCTCATGCTGGCGCGAGGTACATGAGGCTCGCCCTAAACCTCTCCACAACGCGGAGCATCTCCGCGAGCTCCATCTCCCACGCCAGCACGATCGTGTTTCCCACCGCCACGCTAGATATCGTCACAATGAATCCGTATATGTAGACCATCGGTCGGGTCGTAGCGACCACTGCAGTCGGTTGCGTATTGACCCTCCCGGCCATGACCCCGGCGAGCACTGCGATGAAATTGCGGTGGGAAAGCTCCACGGCCTTGGCAACCGACGTCGTGCCGGAGGTGAAGATGGCGACGGAGGGGTCGGATTGATTGATTACCACATCGGGAAGGTTGTCTATGGGTGGAGCTTGTTGGAGGAAGGATAAGAAGAGCGGCGAGTTGAGGAGGACGGTGGGGAGGTCGCCGGGGAGAAGGTGGACGGTGGTCGACGTGGCGAAGGCAATGGAGGGGTTTGTGAGGCAGAGCTGTTGGGAGATGTCTTCCTGGGTGAAGTTGGGGTTGGAGGGGGAGGAGATGACGTTGAGGGAGAGAAGGGAGAGGCAGAGGACGAGGAGATGATGTTGTGGAAGGTCTTGGTTGCGGAGCAGCAGCCGCTGCGGGGGTCGATTGCGGTGGAGGAAACCGGCGTGGAAGCGTTGCCATGGCCCATGCTGGATGAGCAGAGGAGGTTTGCCAAGAAAAGGGGCTGACCATAATACCCCTCTTAACCACACCATGGTTTGAGTAAACTATGGTTATTTCAATTTTTTAACGGTCAATCTGACGGAAGGGCATAACTGATGACGGAGAAAGAAGTGAGGGGCACAATTGATATTACCAAAAAGATAGGGGTATAACTGATATTGCGATATCTCGGAGGGGCACAAGTGATAAAATCCCTATAACAAATGTATATTATTTCTATATCCAACCCTTTGTGTATTGGGTGTTGTTCAAGTTAATTACTTTCATTAGAAGATATTATTTTTCTATTTGATAAGATGGGTTAGCTTCAAAGTTAGTTACTTTCTTAGACGTTGTTATTTCTATAATTGATGAGAGAGGTTTGTTGGTGATTTTTTTCCTTTTTTTATAATATAACCGGAAGATTTGAACCCGCTTCAATAAAGGAAATGATTAAAATCTCATAAATTATCAACTCTCAATTAAGAAAAAAAAACTGAACGATTGACTTGGGGATAATGCTGTTTGGCTGGCTTTTCTACGGTTGGAAATTAATAGAGATTATTATCTTTAAACGTATGGATCTCAGATCTCGAGTATTGTTTGTGTTCATCAATTGATAGTTAACTCGTGGGATGAAAGAGTGAAAAAAGGTTAGGATCCGTAGTATTGGTCGAAACTTCCTAAGCTCTAATCTTAACTTAACTCTATTCCATAGCTAAATTTACGTGTATAGCATTAACTTTTATAAAATACTCAATAATTGATCTACATACACTGTATAAATATTTGAATTTAATCCCAAAATAAAAGAAGAAAAGAAGAAAGAAAAGGAATGAAGTGTTAAAGACACTGAGTGACACTATACTCTGAGACCTACTCATCATGATGACTTGATCGATAAGGATTAAAGTAGGGGGGAGATAGGGTAGAGAAATTGTAAATAAAACACACATGAAACCCAAATTTTTTATTCATCTATAATTGCATTTTGAACATATTTTATTCTTTATTAGTTATACCTCAAATCAATAAACTTTGAACATGAACATTATACATAAAAATACAAAGAAAATATAAAATTACTTTCACACTAAAATAATATACAGTGCATCCGAGATATACAAATAAAGGGCTGCAAAGAAAACTTCTCAGACCTATATTGCCTCCATACAAATTCAAAATTCACCAAACGCACCTTTATTTTTCATAAAATTAAATTATCTATTTAATGAAGGTTATTTCATTCAATTGGTATTAAGATGCAAAAGTCGACTTTTGGATCCCTATTGTAATGTGTACATGTATATAATATTCAATATATCTATTTTGTATTTTTAGCTTCTTTATATTTTTATATACTTTTAAATATTATTCAAAATACATATAATAACATAGAATAAAGCCATCATAATTCCTTAAAATAAATAATGTATTAAAATATATAGGTAAATAATGCAAATATAATATATGTACATATTTATTTAAATAAATAATAAATTCTAAAAAAATAAAATAAAAATATGTAAAAGTGTAATTAAATATGTTGTAAACATATAAATTATGTAAATATCAAATAAAAATCTAAAATACAAAACAAAAATATACTAAATACATGTATATTTACCAATGTATATACATGTAAATGTTAACACATAATAAATTAACTTGTAAAAAAATAAAAATAAAATATTACATCAAATTACAAACATTTTTTATGTTTTGATCTAAAATTAAATAAATCATTTACTATTTTAAATATAATTAATAAGGATTTTTCCTAGGGATTTTTCTGGTTGGTCCACATGGACCAACCAGAGCGCAAGGATTGTTGACTCATGGGTCAATTGTCCTTGCGTCATGTGATGAATCCTCATTCATCACTCTTTATTCTTTTATTTTAGCTAAAAACCTTTGCAAAACACCATGTGTATGTTTGTAAATAAAATAAATTATCAAAAAGCATGCATTGTGTAAATACCAAGAATTAGCATTTTTTGTGCAAAAATAAAAGAATAAAGAAATAAAGAAAAAGAAGGAAATATTTGGAATAAATATTGAGTGACCTCAACACAAGGGAAGGCTCAACATGGGTCTAACCGTACAATAAAATAAGTAGAGAGAGATAGGGTAACTCAATCTTGTAAAACCCCCCTCTTAGTGTAAATATCTTATTTTCTAAAAATTAAAATATTTATGTGTTCCCCATATTTTGTATGTATTTATAAAAATAAAATAAAAATGGGAAAAATAAAAGAAAAATAAAAATAAATAATTTCTCTCTCATCAGTGTATATAAACCATGTATATAAAATAAAAAGACATATTTATTTCACCCTTGTAAATAATTAATAAAAATCAAATAAAAATCATTACATATTCCAAATTTTAGGGTGTAAATAAATAAAATATAAAATTGGAATAATTGTACATAAATAAAATAATTAAAAATAAAAATAAAAAATACATAGGTACATATACTTGTATATAATAATAATATAATGTAAATACATAATTTATTTTCAAAAAAATAAATATAAATCACTAAAAAATACTTTGAAAATAAATAACATTTTTTACTTTGTAAATATTTTTAAATAAAGTCATTTTCTATTTTATTTTGATTTTCCAAATCTTTTTCCAATGCTTTTTTCCCATTGGTCCATGGGGGATTGTTGACCCCCGATCAACTCTCCCCCCAGGACCACTGGTCCCGCGGATCTTCGCGCCGACCCGACATCTCAGAATTTTCGTGCCTCGATACGATTGCCATTTACCCTAACCTCGGGCTTCGATTGTTGACGATACATCCATGATCTACACCCACCATTCTTCTTAGGGATCTGTGCTCCGATTTGCTTGCCCGACTCCACTCTTGTCGAACCCCTACCACTATAAAGCTTCGCCTCCTTCCGCCATTTCACACACCTTCGACCACCATCTTCGATCCCCGTGACATCCATCTTCTAGCCTTGAGTGACAGCAAGCCCTAGGAGGTGTTGCAGCGAGGAAAGGAGCGGTCTAGCCCCTGGTCCGGTGGTCTTCGTCGTCGTGCTCCGCCCATTAACGAGCTCGAGCCTCTAGAGGCGTCGCTCCATTGAGGCAAGGACTCCAGGAGGTCACCCACCTCCAGCATAGACGTTTGCACCCATCAGGTAGCCTCTTTATCCCATAGCGTAGCTTTAATTTCGATTCTTCGATTTTGCGCCGCCGACCTTCGCCGGCCGATTCACCGCACTCCGATCGACCACTTTCCCTTCCGACTCGACCATCACCTTCATGAGACTTCGCTCCACATTCTCCGCACCTCCGATCATCCTGGTTCGCCCCGGAACCAAGAGTTAGGTCCTTCGCCACTGTCGCTCGCCGGAGGACCACACCACGACCCATCTGTTCACCTACTTCGCCCGCTAACGGGTCGAGGCAGTTTGCCCTAGACCCCTCTTGCCTCTTGTGCAGGTATCACGGCTTGAGAGCCTCATCTGGAGGCTCATCCATTCAGGACAGGAGCTTCAGGTGCTCGACGTCGTCGAGGACCCTCCAGGTCCTCCTGCCCTCATCGGAGCACACCGCGAGCTGCGGACGACCACCAGCTTCGATTTGACCACCTGAGCAGCTCCGGAGGAGGACCATAGCACGCGTATTGGCCCGGCGAAAGTCATCGGCGAACTGTTCTTCCAGGACCTTCTCTCGCCATCAGATCGAGCCCTCGCGCCAGATTAGATCACATCCGTCCATCTGAGGGTTGCGTCTGACCGTTGGATCCAGCTGAGGATCTGATCCAAGCCGCACATCATCAAAGGGGTACCCTTGCACCAGAGCCGTCCGATCTTACACGTGGACCTCCTTCAATCGTGGATCGTTATAACGGGGTAATTTCACTTAGGCCCCTTTCCTTTTTTTCATTTATAGTTTAGTCCTGTAAATACGTAGAGTAGTTGTTTTTATTTTTGAAAAATTGCACTGAGGACCTTATACTTTCTCATATTTGTGATTTAGCCCTTGTTTGTGTGGAACACGTGCTTCGACAAGTGAGTTTTTGGGTAAATTGCATGTAAAGGGCCTGTATTTCTGGATGTTATGATTTGAACCTTTATAAATAGGAATGATAGTTGAGTCCCTCTGATTGTGAACCACGTGTGTGCCACGTGAGACCGTGGGCTTTTTGCATGATTTGGGTTGGGGTTCTTGGATGTTCTGAATTGAAGTTTATGTTTTGAATATTACAGAAAAGCCCCTGTGCGTGGTTGTTTAAAACATGTGTTGAATTGATGTGAATTTTACATTGATGCCCTTATAGCTCTTGCATGTGTTTCTGTTTATCCCTTAGAACTTTGTTTCTTTGCATATAGGTCTCTGTGAGCTATGCCTCGTTTTGTGATTGAATAAAATATCAAATAAAATCCAAATATTGTGAAATTTCGAAACGTTGCTCTTGCCACTGTGTAAAAATTTCACAAAAATTTTGGGATATTTTTATTATTGTTTGCTACTATTTGAAATATAAAATCAACTAGAAATATAAAAACCCCTCTAAAAATTCTAAAAAAATTAGGTACTGTTTGTTTTGTTGTTTATTTGCTTCATACCAATTTTCATCTTGTTTGGATTTATAAAACCTTAAAAAATATGAGACCCTAAACACCTTATAAAACTACTAGAAATTTTATAAAATATAAAAAAATGCAATTTTGGTTTCTATAGCTTAGTTTTTATTTCTAGTTTTCATAAAAAAATTACCTTCAGATTTTTATAGGCTAATTATCCATTTTTAATTAGCCTTTCAAATATGGTTGCACACTAGTTCACTGTTTTTGCCTTTTTTTATTTTTATAAAATCAACTAAAAATTATAAAATTCTGAAAAAATTACCAAAAATACTTAAAAATATAAAAAACACAAAAATAATTTTATTTTAATTTTATGAGTTATTTTGGAGTGTTTAATAAATTGTTGATTGTGTGCTTTTTACTCTCTTTTTACATTTTCTTCATAAATAAAAATATAAAAAAATTAAAAACTATATAAAATCCACTAAAAATCATTTCTTTACTTTATTTTATTTTTGACTATTTCGTAGGCTGATTCGGCCAACCCGTGCTCCTTGAGTTCGACCCTGGTCGCTATACCAGATTAAATAAATAGAGACACCGCTCTTCGATTTCATTGGCTTTTTGACTTATTTTAGTGGTCTGATTTTTCTTGTTGATCGATCTCTGAGATTCGGGTCACAATGACCCGTGTTTTTATACCTTACCCGGATCTCTAGGTGGATTCCCAGTCATCAGAATGGCACCATTGCTGGGGAGCATGGCTTAGTAGTCGTTTTTGATTTTGTTCTTCGTTTGCAGCATTTCCCGTGGCTTTTTGTCTTCTTTCGCAGCTTTTTGTTTTCTTTTATTTTCGTTTTTTGTTTGTTTTATTTTATTTGTCTTTATTTTTATTTTTGCATATAGTTGCCATTTTATCTTATTTTATTTTGTCTTGCATAGTTTTATAATAATATGGTTCTGACATATTCTTATTTGATTTCTTGCGAGGGCCCGAGGATCGAGGCAACTTTCTTCGGAAAGCCGAAGCAACCGCGGAAGCCGGAGGCGGCTCCCTTGTGTACGGAGACGCAAGAGAGAGCGAGAGGTTGAGCAGGAGAGAGAGGAGAGGTTTAGGATAGTTTTATTTTCAGACCATATTATTGTAATAATACAGGGATAACCAGACTTTCAGACTTGTGGTTGCGGGGTTTGTTTCGTCGAGCACTGGTGTGCTCGGGGGACCTCACTGTGTTTTACGTCAGTTTTGAGTTTTTGCCTTTTACTGCTTATCTGATTCCCGAGGATTTAGCCTTAGCCATAGGATTTTCTTTGTTTGTGTCGTAATTAATGAGGACCCCAGCCTAATTAGATTGCATGTTCCTATAGACTGTCTAATTGAACATGACTAATTAATCAATAAAGAAAAAGCTAACCTAGTCACTCGAGGGGTCATGTGCCGCTAGAGGCCGTACACAATGCTGGCAGGATCCGTTGTGGCGGACACCGATCGGCATCAGAGATCGGACCCCGACCCTCCCGTTGACACGTTAGCTATTTGTTCTCCCCGTGTAGAAATTGCTTCGTCTAAGACTGTTTTCCTCGTGCATCATATAGGTAGTTTATTTTCTTTCTTTATTTTTATGCGCGGATCACCCTGCATGTAGAGTGATGGAGTCAGGTACGCATTTCTTACTATGCATGCATCATTGATTTCTTCGCGCATCGGCTTTTTAATCTTCTCCCCTTATTTTCTGGACTTAAATAATCAGGAGAATCGGAAAAATTTTTTAGGCATTTGTTTGCTTGAAAAATACCTAAAAAAGAAAAACCATAAGATTTAGGACTGCTAAAGCAAATTAGACCTAAAAAACACTTCACCAAAAAATGCATTGGGACAGCAACCCCCTCCTTGTATGGTTTGATTGGGCGAGAGAGTGACCCGCACACTAGGTAGAGCCATATCCGACCCTTCTTCAGACTACTGCTTCTGGGCTAATCGTTCTCCAGTGAGGATCGCTCCGGTTTTTGGTAAAGCGGGCTGCGATATCCTTAACAAAGCGAGCCCATCGGGTAGCCGGTAAATGGTCTGCAGCTTGTACTGGCTAGGAAAGATCTAGTTCGGGATCGGAACAGTCTCCTGGAGACGTTGGATTCCCAACAGCTCGCTTAATCGCTCTGTTAGACTATATTATCACCAAAATAAAAAAGACAAGATAAAAGACCGAACTCTCACGGTCATCAGCTTGCGTCGCTTTGGTGAATTGGGGGTTTGACTTTTTGATCCTGATTTCTTTCCAGGTTCCATCCATCCGACTCGCCAGATCATGATGATGGGTCGGAGGTCCCTTAGGCAGCCTCTGGCTGCACCACTTACGAGCACTCTGGCTCGTTCATCTAGGTCGGTTCGTGAGAGCCGAGACCTGCTCTCCGAACTCGAGTTCGCTTCCATCCTGTCCCCCCCCCTCCGACCACCTTTCTTCTGACAGTCCAGAGGTGCTCGATCAGATAGAGCTGCAGACATATTATATTTCGGCACATGAGCTTGGGTCTTTTGCCTTTGCAGAGACCATGGTCGGCAGCAGTGATGACCGCACCGGAGGCCCCAGACCAGAGCAAACATACATACTGGACCAGAGTGCGATCAACAACACCTTGATAGCTTCCCTCGAGACGATGCAGTAGCAGATCAGGGATCAGGGAGCTTTCATGGTAGAGATGAGGAGAGAGTTGGAGCGGATGAGAGCCGACTACGAGAAGCACAGGCACGCAGGAGACATACCAGAGATACCAGATCATCTTGATGAGCCAGTCCAGCCGGCACCAGTAGCAGGAGCCAGATCGATGCGGGAGTTGCACATCCCCGGATCGATGCTTACACACCGATGGATTGTTCTTCTGGCGATCGTAGGGGACTTCAAGTTCCCTCCGCAGACTATTCAGCTTCTACTTCGTTCCACGGTCTCACGACTAAGGAGCCCCATCTCCACCTCCAGGAATTTGAGACGATCTGCAGCACCGTCCACGATCGGCAAGTGGACGAGGACACCATACGGATGATTTCCTTCCCCTTCTCCCTGGTCGACAGAGTAGCCAACTGTCT
The DNA here is from genome assembly GCA_037367405.1 of Ottelia alismoides. Classification (NCBI taxonomy): domain Eukaryota; kingdom Viridiplantae; phylum Streptophyta; class Magnoliopsida; order Alismatales; family Hydrocharitaceae; genus Ottelia; species Ottelia alismoides. The sequence goes on from JAZKJV010011853.1 coordinate 243,877, forward strand.
GAAGCATCTAGGGAGATTTGTCACTACTTGGGAGCAGCTCCGCACCGAGTACTTGAACAAGTACTATCCACTCGGGCGGACCAATGCAGCGAGGGCCTTGATCAGCAACTTCTCCATGCTCCCCAACGAGAAGTTCCATGAGGCATGGGAGAGGTTTAGAGAGCTCACAGACAGATGCCCGCACCACGACATCTCGAAGCCGAACCTAGTTCAGAGCTTCTTTTGCGGGCTGACACCAGAGCGACAGGGCTTGATGAACGCTTATTGTGGCGGTTCCTACTTCGCCAAGGATGAGGATCAGGTCTGGGTCATCTATGAGGAGATGGCCGAGAACTACACCGTGACGTCCCAGACCCGACTCTATACTTAGGGATGCCCCCAGCCATAGGCTGTGTAGTTTCAGAGGATAGCATGGGTCGATGTCGGTCCTTCCACTTCGTCTGCGGCAGCCGCACAGGCCGAGTCTACAACCGCAGAGTTGGGTATCATCAGCGAGAAGCTGGACCGGATCGAGCTGATAGAGAAGAAGCAGTGCCAGGGCATGGCGCAGATCGGCCAGATGGCACAGACGCCGAGTGACCTGAAGACACAGATCATGTGTCTCCAGGAGGCAGACGGCTTCTCAGTCCTGTCTCAAGTCACGAGGAGATCCGAGCAGCAGTGGTAGCTCGTCCCAACACTCCAGTCAGCCTAGACAGGTTCATCATGTCCAGGTGGAGTCGTACCAGCGACCACCGCAGTTCTACCAGCCACCACCATCTAAGGACACTCAGATGGTGGTCTACCAGCCGGATCAGCCCCTGGCAGTACTTCCCTCGCCCCCGTACGAGCAGGAGCCGTTGATGGATGTCAACGGAATTTGGTACGACCGACCTCAGCCCGGTATCCGACGAGACCATCCCAGATTCCGCTGGTCGATCGGAGGCACCGGTTCCCAGCAGCAGCCTCCAGTTCAGGGTGGCCAGTACGACCATCAGCGTGAGCCTCACCAGCAGCAACAACCCCAAGTTCAGCAGCAGCAGTCATCCCACTACCAGCAGTATGGTCCTCGTCCCTATCAACAGGGACAGCCTTGAAGGCGGGAGAAGCCTCAGTAGCAGTATCATCAGCAGTATCCCTCTCACCCTCACCAGCAGCAACAACAGCCTCATTACCAGCGAGGCCACCCGTCAGGTTCTCATGGGCCGACCTATGAGAACCCCGCCTTGGATGATCTAGCCCGCCTCATGTCCGAGCAGCAGGCTACCTTTCGACGGGAGATGGACGAGTTCCGTCAGGAGATGAGGGAGATCGTGAGAGGGAAGGCCACCATTCCTGCCCAAATCGAGCCGAACCCGAACAGCCTGAAGAGGAAGTCTGAGCAAGTAGAGTTCACAGAGACCACCACTCTTAGTGATTCACTTGGTGACATTTCTACATATCTATTTGATGTTGACTTTGTTACGCTTAGGAGCGGTAGGATGCCAGCAGGCGATGCCTCGTCTGAGCAACAACTCGATGCTACTTCAAGAGCGCCATGCGAGGAGAAGAGCGGTGTTGATGCCTCCAGAGATGATGATGGTGGTGCTAACGCCACCACAGATGTTGATCCAACTGACGGTACTAAGGTTGTCGTTTCACTAGATGGAGGAGGAGAACTGATGCCACCAGACTTGTTGCCGATTCAGAGTACGGTACTAATGCCGCGGATCCAGATGCCGAGGGTGGTGCTGAGGCCACCATTACTACTATTGCTAGTCCTGTTGTTTTTCCTTCTGTGCATGTACCTCAGGACATTTCTGCAAATAAAGAAAAGGGTTTGATTTTTTCTGATCCACCTGTGGTGATTGATGATGTATGTGTGGATTCTGCCGTGCTTGAGCAGCCCAGACCCTCTCCTAGTCCTTCATCTGAGAAGGACCCAGCAGTCCCCTTCCCCCAAGCACTCCGCTTGGCTAAGTGGACCAAAAAAGATCCAAAAAAGTCCCACCAGCTAGAGTTCATCCAACACATGATGGACCATTTTCAGATACAGATGACTCTACAGGAGGCCTTGGAGCACATCCCTCTCTTCCAGAGATCACTCAGAGATAGACCATAGTTCGAAGGAAGAGGAGGAACCATCAGTCAGATATCCATGTGCTCACTCGCGCCACATGCTTCGCGATTCAGAACCGTCTGCCAGCCAAGAGGCCAGATGCAGGAGCCACGTATGTTAGATGCCACATTCAGGAGCAGAGTTCGATCGTACTCTATTACACAGCGGGTCTTCGATCAACCTACTTCCGGCATCCCTACTCGATCGCTTCGAGTTGGGCCTTCGCCGACAGAGCAGGACAGTCCTTCGGTTTGCTGATCGATCTGTCAAGAGGCCGAAGGGTTGCTGAAGGACGTTGTCGTCACGATTTAGGGCCTGAAATTCCCCGTGGACTTAGTTGTGTTGGACATGGAGATCCATGAGTCTGTGACCGATGCTCCCATCATTTTAGGATGCCCGTTCTAGGCCACAGCCAAGGCAGTATCCGATCATGATGGCGAGAAGGTATACCTTCACGTCGAGGGAGAGAGTATACAAATAGAGATGATCGAGGAGAGTAGAGCCTGAGATTCAGCTTGCTTCGAGCAGACTTCAGATTCAGAGCAGATGACAGAGGCGGGGCAAGACATCCACCAGGACTGCGACTTTGTGATCACAGATGACGAGGCAGTTTGGCCAGACCCAGCAGCACAGGCCATCCTCTCAACTTCAGAGTTTACTGATGCATAGATGACCACAGAGGAGAGCTTGGAGAGTGCACCCTTGGTCCAGGATACATCTCAGGCAGCAGAGCCGGTTCCCGATCGTGAGGCAGATTTTGATTGTGATTCTGATACAGATCCCTCGGAGTCAGATTTCGACTGGGGTGAGTTTGATGACTTGATACCGTGTCTGACTTCCACAGATCCTACAGCTAGGGAGGAGGCTGACTCCACACAGAGTAGAGACACCAGCAGAGCAGCCTTCGCCAGATTCAGATTGCGAGCGACAGTTCTCATTCTCCCATGCAGATTTGGCTGCATTCACTCAGATCTTTCAGAGGCCAAATCCACCAGCACAGTGTTGTCCAGAGCTAAAGCCGCTTCCATCATTGTTGAAGTATAGGTTCCTTGCGAGCGAGCATGAGATATACCCAGTCATTATCTCAGCGGATTTGATTGGAGAGCAGGAATCCCATCTGATGGGGGTTCTTGAAAAGAATCACAAGGCGATTGGATGGAGTGTAGCTGATAAGTCTGGCCTTGTGCTCCCACCATATCTATTTCGAGGAGGACGCGAAGCCGTCGTGTGAGTTCTAGCGGCTGTTGAACCCGAACCTTCGAGATGTTGTCATGAAGGAGATCTCGAAATGGTGGAGCGTCGATTTTATCTACCCCATCTCCGACTCCAAGTGGGTTAGTCCTTTGCATGTGCTGTCCAAGAAGACGGGCTTCACTACAGTTGTCAGTGACTCTAGAGAGGAGATCGCTACCCGGGTACCCACTTCTTGGTGGGTCTGTGTGGACTACAGACGATTGAACCAGGCCACCAAGAAGGATCATTTCCCCATGCCCTTTATTGATCAGATTATTGAGAGACTGGCAGGGAAGAGCCATTATTGTTTCTTGGACGGATACTCCAGATATAACCAGGTGGCCATTGCGCTCGAGGAGCAGGACACGACTACCTTCACCTGTCCATTTGGGACATATGCTTTCAAGCAGATGCCCTTTGGATTGTGCAACGCTCCGATGACATTCCAGAGGTGCATGTTGTCCATCTTTTCGGACATGGTGGGGGAGTGCTTGGAGGTCTTCATGGACGACTTTTCGGTCTATGGCGACGGATTCGATTCTTATCTTGACTGCCTAGACCGCGTCCTCCAGCGATGTATTGAGGTGCACCTGGTGCTTTCTTCGGAGAAGAGTCACTTCATGGTGACTCAAGGGACGGTGCTTGGCTATATCATCTCCAACAGGGGCATGGAGATTGATCTGGCCAAGGTGGCTATCATTAGGAAACTCAGTCCACCGTCCAACTTGCGGTAGTTACGGTCTTTTCTGGGGCACGTCGGTTTCTACCGATGATTCATTCATGATTTCAGCCGGGTTGCCCGATCGTTGACTGATCTGCTGATGAAAGACACCGAGTTCAATGTGGATGATAAGTGTCTAGCGTCATTTGAGACTCTCAAGAGTCTAGTTGTAGAGGCTCATGTCCTGCAGCTGCCTGATTGGTCTCTCCCATTCGAGATCATGACATATGCTAGGGGTCGTGCTGGGACAGAGGAGGGATGGAGTCCCCTTTGCTATTCACTATGCTAGCCGGACTTTGGATGCCGCTCAGCGGAACTACACTGTTAATGGGAAGGAGATGCTAGTCGTATTGTTCGCCCTAGATAAGTTCAGATCTTACATCATTGGATCTAGAGTGACCATCTTCACTTATCATACCGCCATCAGGTACCTCATGGCAAAGAAGGATGCCAAATCCAGATTGACCAGATGGATCCTTCTACTCCAGGAGTTTGATATAGATATTAAGGACAAGCCTGAAGTCAAGAATGTGGTGGCAGATCATCTCTCCCGATTGGAGAATCTTGAGGATTCTGAGCAGATCGAGCCTATTTGTGAGACCTTCCCAGATGAGGCGATCCTTGTTATAGCCTCTCTCCCTTGGTACGCTGATATTGTGAAGTTTCTTGTTGCCAAGAAAGTCCCACAAGATTGGCCCAGGCAGAGACTTGAGACCTTCCTCGCGAAGGCCAAGTTCTACCATTGAGAGGATCCTGTCCTTTATCATGAAGGAGGGGATAGTGTCTGGCATAGGTGCATTCCTCAAGAGGAACACCACAGCGTCCTCACATACTGCCATAAGCCTTGAGGCAGGAGGACATCACTCAGGGAGGAGAATGGCACAGAAAGTGCTCCAATATAGCCTATGGTGGCCTACCCTCTTCAAGGACTCTGATGAGTTCGTGAAGAGGTGTACTGACTGTCAGAGGATGGGCACTTGTGGATAGCGTGATACGATGCCGATGCAGCCCATTCACTTCTGTGAGGTTTTTGACGCATGGGGCATCGATTTCATGGGTCCATTCCCTAGGAGTCAGGGATTTGAGTACATTCTGTTGGCCGTAGATTATGTGAGCCGTTGGGTTGAGGCCATCCCCGCAGATGCTAGGACTGTTTGCATATTTTGAGGAAGAATATCATTTCACGGTTCGGGGTACCTCAAGTTTTGATATCTGACGGGGGGTCTCATTTTGTCAACGACAAGGTAAAGGCCCTTGCTAGCGAGTTCAGCATAGACCATCGAGTAGCCACACCGTACCATCCTCAGACCAATGGTCTTGCTGAAGTGTCGAACAGGGAGATCAAGATTATATTGCACAAGGTCATCTGCCCTGACCGAAAGGATTGGTCACAGCTTTTGGATTCGATCTTGTGGGCATATCGGACGTCCTTCAAGACACCATTGGGTACGTCTCCCTTTCACCTCATTTATGGCAAGCCCTGCCATTTACCTGTTGAGCTTAGACATATGTCACTCTGGGCAGTCACAGACATTATCATGGACCCAGTGAGTGTAGGAGATCAGAGGAGGGCAGAGTTAGCAGCCCTGGAGGAGCTTCGTGATGCAGCCTTTTCGAGCAGCCTACAGTACAAGGAGAGAGTGAAGGAGTGGCATGATTCTCGTATCAGCCACAAGCAGTTTGAGCCAGGACAGCGCGTATGGTTGTTCGATGCTAGGTTGAGATTATTTCTAGGGAAGCTACAGAGCAAATGGAAGGGACCTTATTTGGTTAGAAAGGTACACGACAATGGGAGTATTGATATATCTGAGTTGTCTTCTGAGAGTACCTTTCGTGTTAACGGGCAGCGGCTCAAGCCATATCTACATCATGAGCCGCTGGTCGTTGACATTGCCCCGATTCACTTTGCGTGAGATGTGGTCTCTTGACGCACATCTATTGCATCTCACGTCTGATTATCACTGTTCTTCCGACTTGTATAGATCTAGTTGTCCATATCACTCCATTCTTCAGTCCAACACCCCATTTGCATCTTCGACGTTGCTATACTTAGGGTGCACTTTACCCTAAGTATAGGGGGTGAGACTTTTGAGTTTCTCTTGATTCATTTTTATCTCTGTTTTGTTGCCTATACTTAGGGATATTTTTACCGTAAGTATAGGGGAGGTAGATCATGTACATTCTCACTCGGATTTCCCTTTGTGTACAGCCTGCTATACTTAGGATTACTTGATCCTAAGTATAAGGGGAAACCCCGAGATCTCTTGCATTTCTATTCCTTCATTCATCTTTGTATATAGCCTTCCTTTTCACTTCCCTATACTAAGCACGAGTTATGTCTTCTTCATCGCTCTTGACTCTGGAGACATCGTTCGAGCTAAGTATAGGGGATGTCGTATATATTCCATATATACTTTAGCCATAACTCGTACTTTGTGTTAGTGTGTTAATAAATAAAAATGGCTAAAATCCAAAAATCCATAAAAATTAAAAAATTTTCCTTGTAAATAAAATTTCTTTTATTGCACATACATAGCTAGTTGTACAAATTATTTTTGTAAAAAAATGTTTGTAAAAATCTTTTGTGTAAATAGCTTGTAAATATTTTGATACCAAAATTATGTATATAGTACAAAAATTTTTGTAAAATATTTTGAAAATCAAAAGTTTGCAAAAACCTTGTGTAAATTTGTGTAAATATTTTGCAAAACTTACATTCATGCATACATCCATGTTTTCAAAATATTTTTCAAAAATTTTGCACATGTGTAAATATTTTGTAAATAGCATCTTTGTAAGTACTTGTATAGTTTTTCCTGGATCATAGTTGACATTTAAACTATCATGGAATTAAATTGAAAAATGGAGCTTGGTTAAGATCTTAATCCACCTAATTCTAAGAGGGACCTTATAGGGCTTAAGATTGAGACTTTTCAGGTCCATGGTGACTTAATTATTTGAGTCCACTAGGCTATGATCATATGTCATCTCGATGAGCCTAAGTAAAGCACTTAACAACACACACATGACTCATATAGCTTTACTTGGACCCGCACTTTACATCGAGCTCTCTACGGATGAGGTGGTGAGGAGGCAGTCTTCCTTGACTTGGGGTAGCATATGAGGGTAGTACTTCTAGGCAGAACCTCTCTTCTTCTTATAGTGAAGGAAGTGTGTCTCAACTTGGTCTGGTTGCCATGAGGTCTAACGACAGGAGTTGTGGGTTGCAATAATGCTTCAAAAGAGGGATAGTCTACTGGCTCAAGAGGAAAAACTCCTTATGTATATATGATGCACTTTGTAGATATGTTGTGTATATGCACATCAAAAAAATGCAAAAAGAAAAGAACTCCAAAAAAGTGGTGGGTCTGATAGAAAATGATAATCCCACCGGAGTGTATATAGCGAAATAAGAAAAGCTTGAGATCCATGTTCCATCTTATGAAGCTTGCAGCAGGGAGACTTAGCTACACTGGTTGAGCTCCCAGGGATACATGGCTACACTGGCCATGGTCCATTATCTTCTTCCTCCTCTTCTTGAGTCGGTTGAACTTGAACTTAGAAGGGAATACCCCGCTCCTCGAGGAAAGAGTGGCCAGATTAGGGTCTTAGAGTTACCTTGTTGGGGAGGGTTGTCATTTTACTACTTCTGAGGTAGAGAGTTGTACCTCACTTACACAGTATAAGGAAAGATTCCTGGTCTTCAGGGTTTCTGTATGTAGACTTGTTCTGATCTAGATTATTGAGGAGTCTTAACTATAGATTAGTGGAACTTAGAGGTTGTTAAGTTTTAAACCTAAGTCCAAACAAGGTTCCGACACATTAATAATCCAAAAATCTAACGGAGCTCCATACTTCAATTTAATTAAGGCAAGTTTAATAATCAGCATTGATTCATTCATTTTTCTCCTCTTTTTCTTTTTCTTTTCTTTTTCACTTCTTTTTCAAATAAGTTGTTTGCTAAGGGACTAGCAAAGTTAAGTATAGGGGGTGATAAATCCTCATTCATCACTCTTTATTCTTTTATTTTAGCTAAAAACCTTTGCAAAACACCATGTATATGTTTATAAATAAAATAAATTATCAAAAAGCATGCATTGTGTGAATACCAAGAATTAGCATGTTTTTGTGCAAAAATAAAATAATAAAGAAATAAAAAAAGAGGGAAATATTTAGAATAAATATTGATTGACCTGAACCCAAGGGAAGGCTCAACATGGGCCTGACCGTAAAATAAAATAAGTAGAAAGAGATAGGATAACTCAGTCTTGTGTAAAACCCTCTCTTAGTGTAAATATCTAATTTTCTAAAAATAAAAATATTTATGTGTTTAACATATTTTGTATGTATTTATAAAAATAAAATAAAAATGAGGAAAATAAAAGAAAATTAAAAACAAATAATTTCTCTCTCATCATTGTATATAGACCATGTATATAAAATAAAAAGACATATTTATTTCACCCTTGTAAATAATTAATAAAAATCAAATAAAAATCATTACATATTCCAAATTTAGGGTGTAAATAAATAAAATATAAAATTGGAATAATTGTACATAAATAAAATAATTAAAAATAAAATCAAAAATACATAGGTACATATACTTGTATATAATAATAATATAATGTAAATACATAATTTATTTTTCAAAAAAATAAATAAAAATCACTAAAAAATACTTTGAAAATAAAAAAACATTTTTTATATTGTAAATATTTTTAAATAAAGTCATTTTCTGTTTTATTTTGATTTTCCAAATCTTTTTCCAATGTTTTTTCCCATTGGTCCACGGGGGATTGTTGACCCCTGGTCAACTCTCCCCCCAGGACCACTGGTCCCACGGATCTTCGCGTCGACCCGACTTTTCTGAATTTTCGTGCCTCGATCCGATTGCCATTCACCCAAACCCCGGGCTCCGATTGTTGATGATACATCCATGATCCACGCCCGCCATTCTTCCTAGGGATCCGTGCTCTGATTTGCTTGCCCGACTCGACTCTTGCCGGACCCCTACAACTATAAAGCTTTGCCTCCTTCCGCCATTTCACGCAACTTCAGCCACCATCTTCGATCCCCGTGACCTCCATCTTCTAGCCTTGAGTGACAGCAAGCCCTAGGAGGTGTTGCAGCGAGGAAAGGAGCTGTCGAGCCCCTGGTCCGGTGGACTTCGTCGCCGTGCTCCGCCCATTGGTGAGCTCGAGCCTCTGGAGGCGTCGCTCCATTGAGGCAAGGACTCCAGGAGGTCACCCACCTCCAGCACAGACGTTTGCACCCATCAGGTAGCCTCTTTAGCCCATAGCGTAGCTTTAATTTCGATTCTTCGATTTTGCACTGCCGGCCTTCGCCGGCATTCACCGCACTCCGGTCGACCATTTTCCCTTCCGACTCGACCATCACCTTCATGAGACTTTGCTCAACATTCTCCGCACCTCCGATCATCATGGTTCGCCCCGGAACCAGGAGTTAAGTCCTCCTCCGCCGTCGCTCGTCGGAGGACCACGCCACGAACCATCTGTTCACCCACTTCATCCGCTAACGGGTCGAGGCAGTTTGCCCTCGACCCCTCTTGCCTCCTATGCAGGTATCACGGCTTGAGAGCCTCATCTGGAGGCTCATCCATTCAGGACAGGAGCTTCAGATGCTCGACGTCGCCGGGGACCCTCCAGGTCCTCCCGGCCTCATCGGAGCACACCACGAGCTGCGGACGACCACCAGCTTCGATATTGACCACCTGAGCAGCTCCAGAGGAGGACCATAGCACGCGTATTGGCCCGGCGAAAGTCGTCGGCGAGCTGTTCTCCCAAGACCTTCTCCGTCGTCAGATCGAGCCCTCGCGCCAGAGTAGATCACATCTGTCCATCTGAGGGTTGTGTCTGACCGTTGGATCCAGCTGAGGATCTGATCCAGGCCGCACATCATCGAAGGGGTACCCTTGCACCAGAGTTGCCGATCTTATACGTGGACCTCCTTCAGCCATGGATCGTAATAACGGGGTAATTTCACTTAGGCCCCTTTCCTTTTTTCATTTATAGTTAAGTCCTGTAAATACATAGAGTAGTTGTTTTTATTTTTGAAAAATTGCACTGAGGGCCTTATACTTTCTCATATTTGCGATTTAGCCCCTATTTGTGTGGAACATGTGCTTCGACACGTGAGTTTTTGGTAAATTGCATGTAAAGGGCATGTGTTTCTGGATGTTATGATTTGAACCTTTATAAATAGGAATGATAGTTGAGTCCCTCTGAATGTGAACCACGTGCGTGCCACGCGAGACCGTGGGCTTTTTGCATGATTTGGGCTGGGGTTCTTAGATGTTCTGAATTGAAGTTTATGTTTTGAATATTACAGAAATGCCCTTGTACGTGGTTGTTTAAAACATGTGCTGAATTGATGTGAATTTAACATTGATGCCCTTATAGTTCTTGCACGTATTTCCGTTTAGCCCTTAGAACTTTGTTTCTTTGCATATAGGTCTCTGTGAGTTGTGCCTCGTTTTGTGATTGAATAAAATATCAAATAAAATCCAAATCTCGTGAAATTTTGGATACTGGCTCCTACCACTGTGTAAAAATTTCACAAAAATTTTGGATATTTTTATTATTGTTTGCTATTTTTAAAAATTCAAAAAAACTTATTTTTGCTATTGTTTGAAATATAAAATCAACTAAAATATAAAAACCCCTCTAAAAATTCCAAAAAACTTAGGTACTGTTTGTTTTGTTGTTTATTTGCTTCATACCAATTTTCATCTTGTTTGGATTTATAAAACCCCAAAAAATATAAAACCCTAAAAACCTTATAAAAATTATTAGAAATTCTATAAATACAAAAAATGCAATTTTGGTTTCTATAGCTTAGTTTTCTTTCTAGTTTTCATAAAAATTACCTTCAGATTTTTATAGGCTAATTATCTGATTTTAATTAGCCTTTCAAATCTGGTTGCACACTAGTTCACTGTTTTTGCCTTTTTTGATTTTTATAAAATCAACTAAAAATTATAAATTCTGAAAAAATTACCAAAAACACTTAAAATATAAAACATAAAAATAATTTTATTTGAATTTTCTGAGTTGTTTTGGAGTGTTTAATAAATTGTTAATTGTGTGCTTTTTACTCTCTTTTTACATTTTCTTCATAAATAAAAATATATAAAATTAAAAAATATATAAAATCCACTAAAAAATCATTTCTTTACTTTATTTTTATTTTTGACTACTTCGTAGGCCGATTCGGCCAACTCGTGCTCCTTGAGTTCGACCCTAGTCGCTATACTAGGTTAAATAAATAGCGAGACCGTTCTTCGATTTCATTGGCTTTTTTTGACTTATTTTAGTGGTCTGATTTTTTCTTGTTGATCGATCTCAGAGATTTGGGGTCGCAACAACCCGTGTTTTTATATCTTACCCAGATCTCTAGGTGGATTCCCGATCATCACCATGCCCCCTTCGTGTCAGACCCGTGACCTACCTCTTCTCCTATTTCTACTCCATCTCCATGCCGCCTTCTTCATCGAGCTCTCCACCATTCTGCAGCCCCATCATTAGCGTACCTCGCCCACACCTTAGCCCCCACCTACCTCTTCCTCCTCGCGCGCAACATCTCCATTTTTTGCCCAAAAACCACCTCTATAAATTGAACCCCATTTCCTCCCTTCTCTTTTTGATCACTCTCTCACTATTGTAACCCCATTAGGACCCCTCTATAGAGCCTCCTTGGTGATAGCACAATGCTCTAGACCTTATTGGCGAGGATAAGGCGGTGTAGGAGGTGATCCAGGTCAGCTGAGCCATCTCCGATGACCTTGCTGCTCCTTGGCTCCGACCAGGTATGAGCTGCTTGCCATAGTTCTTTTTGTTGCATTTCGTTCCAGTAGCGTAAACTTAACCTTAATTTCGTTAATTATCCTACACTTCAGCTTAATTTTAGGATTTTAAATCATTGGAGCACTAGGCTCCAGCCCCAAATTCATTGTGAGTCGACTGTTTCACCCGCCTTTTGGCCTCCTTTTCAATACTCTTCATCTTCTCCATCGATTCAACTTGTTAGCCCCTTGGACCTACATGGATTGAGTGGGAATCGAAGCTCCTTATATCACCTTCGTCGGAGCTTCTCCATTCCAATCACCCCTTGCATCTCCAGCTTCAGGAGAGGGTCGAATACGACCCTCTCATCGTCCCCTTTCTTTTTGTGCAAAAGCAAGTACCCCGCAACCACCTGGAGCAGGAGTCGAAGTGGATAACAGAGCTCTAAGCAGCTTGAAGCTCCAGGCCCCCTCTGATGGGGGTCGGACAGCTTGACCCCTCCTGTTAAAGTGATGACCTCCAAGAAGGTGCAGCACCTGTCGGCATGGATTTTGGTGGCCGGAGGATGAAGGAATCGAAGATCAAAGTTCGGGGAGGACCATCTTCTTCTCTATTCTTCCTCCAGCCTTCAACATCGTTCGATGAAGATCACGACCCATATCTAATATGGGTCGTCCATTCAATAGGTGAAGCGTCGTCCTCCTCTCTCGTAAACCACACCATGTAGCGCATGCTCTGCCATTTGATCCTCGCCTTTGAGGGTAAATATAAGTAACCCCTCCGCTTATTGTATTTACAAATCAGTCTGTAAATATTAAGTTTAGTATAAATATTTTTTGTAAAAATTGCACGGACACCATGGAACATATTGAATATTGCATTTAGTCCAGTGCCAGCTCACCTCACGTGGTGGCCCACGTGAGGTGGGCAAATTGCAGTCGTACCCTCCCAGCTTTTGTAATTTGTTTTTACTATATAAAGTTTGTGAAATAGTATAAAACTTTAGGTTTGTTTGCACGCAGCCCCTTGGATATATTTTTTATTGTAAAGACACCCTTGCCAGGTCTTTATTTATTTCGTTGCAATTCTATTTTTTTAAATAGCTCCTGTGCTTGTAAAATCTTGGAAAATCATAATAAGTGCATAATATTGTGCTTGTTAATGCCATATTTTTATTTTAGCATTTTGTTGAATTTATCTATTTATTAAAAATTATATAAGAGTTATTTATTCTTTATTTAGATATAAAAATGCAAATATATATAAGCCTATAAAAATTCCAAAAAATTTATATATTATATGTTACCATATATTAAATTCTAGATCAAAAATCACAAAAAATATAAAAGGAAATCTTAAAATTTTAAAAACCCTCCTAATCCCAAAAAATAGAAAAAATCCTATAAAATCCAAAAAAATATTTTATGTTGTATAATTTTATTTATATTATATAGTATATATTAAAAATAGTTCTGAGAATTTTTGAAATATTTATCTATTTTTAAAATATAAAACATTCCGACCTATTATTATAAGTCACTGTTTTGATATTTAAATCCATTAAAAATACCTAAAAATTAGCAAAAATTACATAAAAATCACAAAATAGAGAAAATATTAAAAATACAAAAATATTTTATTTTATAAATTTTGAGTATATATAGTTATTTTTATAAATATAAAAACCTATATATGCTATATATACTATATATACTTATATACTTACTATACTTATTATTTTAAATTATAAAACATATAATTATATTTAAAACCATTAGAAAAAATAGAAAGAACTATTCTTGTATATATTTCATATATTGTTGCATTTTTATTTATTATATATATCATATTTATAATATTTATAATATGCATATTACTACATGTATATTAAAAAGAAAAAGAAACTAAAATTTGCAAAATTAAGAAGAAATTAAATATTAAATATTACAAAAATATAAAAATATGTAAAACATTAAAATCCATAAAAATTACATATAATTTAAAATCCACAAAATTTAAAAAGCCAAAAAGTAAAAAACAATTGTTGTTTATTTTTATTAATACAATAATTCACATATCCGTTACTTGCTCTTTGTGGTTTAACACTCTACGCTTATTCATTATACACGTATTTTGTAGAGTTAAAATAAAAATAAAGTTTGACCTACACACTTGTATTGCATTACCATACTTTGTGTATTAATTATTATCTTAGTTTGATTGGTGACGTTCCAAGTACAACGAGAGCGGTCGACACGACGATTGTCGAATCTGACTTGTCAGAGACATCAGTGGTCCTCCAAGACCAGACATTAGGAAATCCTCTCCAATCGATAGAACAGTAGGTAAGATGGAATAAAATTATGAACAAGGGTGGAATAAGGTGAAATAATGGGATGTGGATGGGAATAGTCTTACTCTTGAGAACGATGACGGGCGAAGAAATCGACCTTTTGTTCATTGTTTATTCTCCAAACGAACATGGCCTAAGGGCCTATTCTATGTTCAGCTGGAAAGATAAGAATAAGGAAAATAAGGTGGAATATGGGTAGATAAGATGGAATAAAAATAGGAATAAGGGTGGAATAAGGTGAAATAATGAAATGTGAATGGAAATATCCATATTCTTGAGAACCGCATTGGGCGTAGATTTTTATTATCAAATAATGTAAACATCACAATTTTCTTCCCTATTATCAACCACATTTATAAAGAAATAAAAGATGACAATGTTTTTTTTTACAGGGACAACGTAAAAAAATATCATGTATTATTCCTTCCACAAACTAACGTATCTCACATGTTCATATAACCAAACAAATACGAGAATAGGAATAAGAATGATTTTATTTACTCCTTGGTGATTTAGATATGCCTACTAAATATCTTATATTTCGACTGCAACAAAATTGACTTATAACAATAAATAATCTAACAATTCAATTCTGATGTTAAGCGTATAACAACGAATATAATTTATTGTAAAATTAATTTTTTGTTCTTGAAATTTGCAATGAATATTATATTCATAGCTAAACGTCCATATAATAACGATTATCTATTGATGTTTTCATTGAAAATGTGTATTAATCATTGATAGTCTCAGAAAAAAGGGAAAAAATAGAGAGGTGGCCTTTGTTATATTCATTGCTAGCAATATTGGTTGCAAATTAAAAAAAATCCAGCAACAACTAATATAAATGCATTCAACTAGGGAAGATATATCAACGAAAATATTAAATTGTTTGTTATCATAGATCAATTTTGTTGCTTTATTCCAAACGGAGCATATCCAACTACAATAAAAGATAATCTTTCATTCATTATACTCCTAACAACTACAATAAAAGATAATCTTTCATTCATTATACTCCTATGTTGTTTTTTTGTAAAAAAAACATACTTTGTAAAATTAAAATGCGGATGTTTTGTTAAAATTTACGGGTATGTGATATAACGCACTTGCACGTATAATAGTAAGGAAGCGCTCAATTCAGAAATAAGCAGAAATATGGATAGGGGATAAGGAGAATAATGGTCTATTCTCTGTTCGGCTGGAAAGATAGGATTGAGGAGAATAAGATGAAATAAGGTTAAGTTAAAATAAAGCTAGGAATAAGAGTGGAATAAGATGAAATAATGAGATATTGATGAGAATAGACGTACTCTTGAGAACCACGCCGGACGAGGAATTGACCACTTATTAAGTACGTATTCCCTAAACAAACATGGTCTAAGAGAACAAGGCAGAACATGAACCATACATCTAATTTTAATATACCTGACCTTTAAAAAGTAACAATGTAGTACTCATTTTTTATAATATGTTTCAGTGTGGTCCGAGACTAGTGAGTAGTTGATCACCTTTTCTTTATAGCCGTAAATCACACTAGTTCAAAACCAGATTGAGAAAAATATTAAAGATCGGGTATTACAATGTTACTTTTAAAGTTTATGTGCAACATTGAAATTGGGTGTATAATTCATGATTTTTTTTTGTGGATTTTACTATAATACTAATGAACACGCAAATATATAAATCAGTGACCAATATATAAATTTCTAATAAAACAGTAACTTCTTAGGTGTCAAAAATATTGCACCTCATTGGAAACATCTGTATACCTCAGTCGGTTTCCTGATAAAACTTCTATGGCTTTTTTTAGCATATATCTCTCTTTGTACAAAGTCTCGAATGCACGACATCATAACAGTGATTTTCATGCCCCATCTTCCTTGCAAAAAGAGACAATATCATTCCCAAGTTAAAAGATTTGGACCAGTTTTTACTCGGAACATTGGCTGTGTAGCATACACTTCACTGGATCCTAGTTCATCCAATTAATATGAACCCAGGTGATATATAGGTAAAGTGAATGACTCTCGGTCTTCATACAGCATATTACAGCAGTTGAGCAGCTCCAAAAATCAATTACCCCACATGAAAAAGGACGGAAGACACGAAAACAAGATATCTGCTAGTCCTATTCAACATTCGCTAGCTTCTCCTCGTCAACTTCAAATGCTTTCCTTGCTTGTTTTAGCTCTTCATTCATGGACAGCAGTTCAGTGCAGCGATGAAGTTTCGGCAGATCCTGTTAGATGAAGTTTAAGGACATGAATAGAAATATGGTAACTTTTTTGAGAGTCAATCTAGCTATCCATTTACACATGCCAGGAATGTCAGGTGAAATACAGCTACCATCTGGGACAAACAATGTATGGGACATGTATAACAAGAGCTCGCATACCAACTATACAGATATTACTGGTTTGATTACTGGCTTGGAGTAAACTAACAATAGATTTTGGTAACACCAAATCGTCGTCAAGGGAGATGCTGATTCTGCAATTGCAAGGAAAAATAGCTTCAGCCATCACTGCCACATCCTTGTATCCGCAAACACGCGCGTCGTCATCACTTTCACGCCACCTCCATATAATTTTCACCACCGTCCGTCCTACTCAATTTCACCACCCTCACAATAATTGGGAATCACACAAGAGCTGTGAAAGGAGAGTTGTTGATGCAAATATATTGTGCGCACTGTGTGCCATTGTTGCCTGTCTCCTACAAATGTATCCATCTTTAAGCCCATTATGGAAGGAAACATTCTAGATAAATTTCGCTCTTTGAATTATCCAGATTTTCCAGTCATTCTCATTTTTGTAAATTCACATTGTTTCTTTGTCGTCATGCATTTATACAAGTTGATTGGTGCATTCAACAGCGTGTTTTCTACAAATATGGAACCTGGTGATTCTCTACATGGACTTGTTGTTTCGAGAAGAAAAAGGGTGTGTACCTAAGACGTTGTACACCCGATTTAATTCGTATGGTAATTTACAATTTGTGTCCCCATCTATGGGCTTGATCCAAAATGGGTCCCAATTTTTAAAATCGGGACGAATAGGGTCGCAGGTCCGTTTGGAAAACAGCAAACCAATGTGTCGTTCGGAAATATAGGTCACTTGACGGAAATGCCAAAGGATTTCCAAAACCCTTTCCCCTTCCATCTCTCCTAACCCACCCGACCCACCTTTCTCTCGAAACTCTCGGTACCCACCCGCATGCCCTAAGCCACCAACCTCCCTCCTTCCTCTGTCGAGTGCACCACTCCGGCGTCCAGGTGGACAGTGACCTGACCCCCGACGAGGGCTCCCCTCTCCCCGTGCAGGTGCACCGCAAAAAGCCTTCCACCTCGCGCACCACCCCCTCCCTTCCCTTGCAAACTGGATAAGTTGATGAGTTCGGAACAAATCGTGCTCTGAAAACCTGCATCACTAAGCTCTTCCTCACTTTAAGGGACACTTGGACTTTCCAAACTAATCTAGGTCACCCTCAACCGACATTTCAGCACACACGAGGTCGCGGGGCTCCATCTGCACAGCATCACCACCTCCCCCATTCTCCTCCGATGTAGCAGCACCCACGAACTCGCAGGGCTCCATCCGTGCAAGTGCACCGCGAGCAGTCTACCTTCTCGCAGCACTCCCTCCCCCCACCCCCTCCGAAGCAGCAGCACACGCGAGGTTGTGGGGCTCCATCCACACAACAGCGACCGCTCCCCCCCCCCCCACTAGCCACACCTCGCAGTAGCACTCGCGAGGTCACGAGGCTCCATCCATGCAGCAGTGACCCCTCCCCCCACTCCGATGCAGCAGCATCAACAAGGTCACGGGACGCCATCCATGCAGCAGCGACCGCTCCCTTTGGATTTCAAGGGCATTTCCATCAAGTGACCCATATTTTCTATCGGCACATTGGTTTGCCATTTTTCAACAAACCAAGGACCCTATTCGTTACAATTTAAAGATGGGTACCCATTCTGGGATTGGACCCATAGATGGAGACCCAAATTGTAAATTACCCCAACTCTTATGTAAAACTATTCTATACAAGATTTACAAGGACCAATCACCGAGCCATAAAGACGGCCTTGGCATGTTCCACAACATTTTCTGCATAGAATATTTGTTAGGAAAGATTACACTATTTCTCACCATCCAACAAGCCAAAATCACGACCATTGGCCTCCAAAGATCTATGCGGGATCGATTACTGATGCACCTAAAAGATTCCCAAAAGTGATCCTTGTCTGAGATGTCAATCCAATGGTGCTACTTTGACAGGAGAACATTTGTAACTTCCAATGATATAGGTGGCTCTGGTGCATTCCCTGTAATGAATGGTCTGCTTCATCATCAATCAACCTGTGGAGTAGGGCATCTCATTTCAAGTTATCCTTCATTGCCCTCCTTTTGTCCAGCTGGTGTATGGTCTAAAGTCTGCATATTAACATGACACAGGAAGTCATCACTCTTAGCTCGCCTCCTCAATCCCATCCCCAATACACCCTATTAATTAGCTGAGGGAGGTAAAGATTTCCCTTTCATAAGAGGAGACCTATTCCACTTTCCCTATCCCCTCACTCATTAAATGACGTATTATTTATCGCATGACTACTGTACATATTCCACAATAACTACCCCGTCCAAATTCTCAAGACTAACAAAGAAACAAGGAATAGAAATAACTTACACTTATCCCACCTTTATCCCGCCATAACCAAATCTACCCCAAAAAAATATAACCTAGAATAAACCCTCTTATTCGTTATTGCATCTATTTATTCCCCAAAAGAATAGACGGATAGAAAATAGGTAAATAAATTAAAGTATGTACGACTAACCTCGATAAAGCTAACGATTTCGAAATTGGCAGTTTCTTTTGGTTCAAGTAACTTGTTTGTTAATATCCAGCCTTTAAACCTGCAACTAACCGCAGCCAAAGGCAGGGAACCTCATTTAACAAAATGGAAATAATTACAAGTGCTTCATCCAAAAATTATAAAGTTAGTGCATTTGTCTTGCTATATTCTCCACATAATATCTCTCACCTTTGAATAACAGAGCATTCATGTCAACCAGATGGCCCAACATAAAGTAAAAATCAATTCACTTCGGTCTAGATCGATAGGTGGGTTGTCAAAACTCAATATCAATGGTTTGTGGCTAGATTTTTAGCCACCCCAAACCAACCCTTCTCTTCGATTATGACACCGCATCTAAAAAATAGATGGCGATGTCTCCTATCCTTCCCTTGTAAACTGGATAAGAAGTTGATGAGTTCCGAACAAATCGTGCTCTGAAAACCTGCATCACTAACCTCTTCCTCACTTTAAGGGAAACTTGGACTTTCTAAACTAATCTAGGTCACACCTACCAAACAGACCCTCTTCCATTAGCTCCTAGAACTTTTGGCCAATCTCCGGATATGCATACGCTCATCCAAGAGGTTTGAATCGAAGAGCGATACCCACATGCCGCTCTCCTTACCTAAAGGGGATCAACAATCTGCGACCAATGCACTTATCTAAAGCAAGAAATCTCAGAAATCTGCCTTTAAAGGCTCCTGATTCAGTCCAATCAACCAATTACAAATGAAAATCTTCGTCGCCTAAACTCAAGTGAATCTGTGGAGCAACTTCCCTCATTAGCACACAGATACTCTTCTAGAAGTTTCGAAGGTGCTCTCCCCAAGCTTTTCCAGACTCCAGAGCAGCACTCGAGCCATAGATGCTCCTAATAAAACAACATAGCATATTGACTTTTCTCCCCCAAATTCTCGCCACTCATATTTCCAAGAGGACATTATTCAAATCTATAACCATAAGATTCCTATTCGGCCTTGACACTCTGTACCAAATAACAGCACTGTATGCCTACTCTCTTGCCCAAAGGTGGTAAAGAAAATATCTCCTCATAATCCCCTCCAACCATGCTATATCTTTTGAGGCAATTGGGACAGTGATGTTGAAAATACCAATACAACTGAACTAATAATACCACCTTGACCAAGACCAACTGCTCGTCTCTCGATAAGCATCTAGCTATCCATCCTGCAAGTTTACATCTAAAGTTTTGGTGTTCTGGACAACTCACTATGAATATTACTTCCAACACAAATAAGCCGAGAGGTATAGATGGAGATTTAGCCATATTTATGTGAAGGCATGAGAAGCCGCCAAATATCTTGATTAGAGTCACAAGTGCCTCAACCTCATGAGACCTGCCCTCCATGAGGAAAAGAGTGTCGTCTTCATACCACAAAATTCGGGACAGAGCACTCCCCTGAAGTGAACCTCTAAAGAATATGCACCGCCAGTCCAATAGTGATGACAAAAGCATAAGCTACAATAAAAAATGTAGGGGTGCTAAGCGACACCCCCCCCCCCCCGACCCCCACTAGGGTAGAAAGAAACTGCCACGTAGATGTCCATTGATCTAACCAAGAAAATGTGGTGATGCACCTCTTTATCCAAGAAATCCAGTCGACCGAGAAGGTTCACTGACAATACGTGTAGCCTTTAAGCTCAAGCAATTGAGATGATTAAGTCTTATTGTGGTCTTGGATTTAGGGTTCTGCCAAATGAATATGTGATCTTTAGTATACATAACTTCCAATTGTAGCTCCCATAGTAACAAACAGAAGTCCGTGGACCCTAATCTTGCCCATTTAGAATTATTGCATGTCTGTCATGAAAATCATAACACCTAAATCACCACCTACAAGCCATAGTATGGGATGGTAGTTGAGGATGGCCCTTCCTCAACTCCATCCACAAGAAATCCCTCTACACAGCTGCCAATGGCCCATAAATCGACAAAAACACCAAGTAGAGAGTACAGACCATCTAACCTTCTCCTCGGTATTACAGAAATCACCACTGTGTCAATAAATAAGTTTTCTTTTGAAAAGAGATCACCATTCCAGCCAATCAGGATTTCTCCCAACCACCCAATCACGTCAACCGCAGAAAGCTCAAAAAGGTTAGCACCCTCAGACTTCTCCACAAATATAAACCACAACTTAAAAGCTTCATAACTTGCAATAGAATTACATCCACACCCCACCCAAAAAGGTAACCAACAACCACAACCTTCTTTACATCACAAAGACCCTTCACACCAAGATAATATCTTGGTTTGAAGCCAAGGAAAACATTATGCCAAATAAGCGCCAACTATAGTATGTTGTAACTGTCGCCTTCATAACCATAAAACCCTCGAGAGATGTGGTAAAATTTGGTATTTTTATAATCAGTGTTGCAATAGTCGGCCGAATATCCTGATAGTCGGTCCGACTATGCGGTGCGGGGGTCCCGATTGAACAGACCTCTAGTCGGTCAATAGTCGGCCCGACCGAATAGTCGGCCGACTATTCGGCCGACTGGCCCGGCTATTCGACCGACTGGAGTTTGACTATTGATATTTTATTTTTTTTATTTTCAATTTTCAATTTCTATGGGTTGCATTTTACCACGGTATCGACACAAATGTCAAATTCAGTATATCTATTATATTGATTGGTACTTTTATCTTGGATTAATGTTAACTAATGACCATATATGTATAAAAATATAAGAATATATGTATTATAAACAATTTTTATAATAAAAAATACAAAACCAAATAATCCCGAATAGTCTTCCGAATGCCGATTATTTTTTATTCAGTTACCCCTCCGACTGAATACCGAATACCGACTTCTGCAACACTGGTCATAATTAATTGTGACAAAGATATGCTCTCCTTCCCTTGCATTTCACCTACCATCGCTCCAACAAACATCATTAACATCAATGATTGGTCCATGATAACCTCTTCTCGCACCTTGTCTACAAGTATGCTTCTTGCCTCGACTAGACACCTGATGTCCAGCTCCCTCCTTTACCTAGATCCACTCGTCACCACGTGAACGACGCCCATGTGAGATTGAATGGTTGCCCGACCCTCAACTAGCCAACCCCAAGAAACACCAACAGAGCCCCTCACATTGCTCCAAAAAAAAGGGAATGCCAAGGTAACCTTAGATCCCTCATCAACGATCTTCATCTACTCGGGCACCCCAAGATGTAATGCACCATTAGATCCTAGTGTTTTTACACCCTGAATCAACAGATTAACAAGAAATGGATCTTAGCCGAGCGGATCTCCTTATCGCCTGAATGGCCACCCTGATAAAGAGTCGCAATGCTTTGGAAGCTCAAAACACTCCTCAACTTTTTTATCCCTTGTGACCCACAATAAGTCGAGTCTCATACCACTTCTTGATACTTCTCCAGCCATAAATACGAGACTACCTCTCAATAAATAGCGTCGATACTGTTCTTCGAGGCAATCCTCAGCCTTCCACCTCGACAGCCCTTCAGGTTGAAGCATCTGTTTCATTCCATGCATGCCTATGCACAAGACTAAGAGGGATTTATGAGTCGATCTCCACCGCCACTATAGTTTTAGAAGAAGTGTCCTCGTAAAACTTTGAAACCAGCATAGGGAAGAGAGCCTTGCCAACCAAACAAGACAGACATATAGGGAGTTCAACACCAAGACAACGGATACTGTCTTCAAACCTCTGACAACTCCCCCAATGAGATCACATATGACTTACCTCCAAGACCTCGTCAAGTTGAGCCAACATACCTCTTATGAAACCGAAATCCAACATCGCAACCCGACCCATTGATGCTCCACAAGATATCGCCTACCTACCACTAAGATCTCATCACACACGTTCTATCTTCATTTGATGTGAGGATTCATTTAGGAAGGTGTCATCTCACATAGTAGAACCTTTACCTCCTCCCCGAATAAGCCGCATGTGATGCTTATCAATTTGGCTAGTGGAGTGGCATCCCTAACAAAAGAGGGGGTCATATATGCCCATGCAGTCTCTAAAAAGAAAGATCTTTGTCCAAAGATAACCAAAATTCATCACCAAGATAACCAGAATAGGTTTAAAAGCTCCATTCTTCGACAATGCTTCCTCTATGCCTATTTGGGGCTGACCATTAGCTATTATCTTTCTTCACCAAATGCCAAAGACACGACAATCCAATCTGTGATGGCCATCTCTCATGAAACACAACGCTACTTGGCACCACCGCCCTTCACCATAACAAAAGCACAACATCGTTGCTTCCAAAACAAGGTCGTTGTCAATGCTTTGCAAAAGGATTGGTGTGGTCTTCCTCTCCCTCCACCTTCACCTTGTCCTCATGCAACACTCGAGACATCACCTCACCCCAACCCAAATTATTAGCTCCATCGTGGAAGACTCTTAAAAAAAGTATAAGCAAAGTCATCCATGGAAGTTTGTTAGGATCATATTTGTTGGAGTATGTAATAAAGGGGTAATTGGATCTACCCTCCACTCATTTTCAGTCCCACATCTATTATTTGTGAGACTCGGTCTATTCATGGGGCTATATAAGGAGCCCCACACCCCCTGTACTCATTGAGAAATCGCAATAGACGATACATCCCTAAGAGGCATTCTCACATGGTTTCATCCCCGCTCCTCATGAAGTAGAGTTCCACATGAAATCTCAAGATGTTTATGTTTCTTGTTTCTTGTTTTGATTTGCTTCCGCATTTATATTTTCAACAGTACTTCTTAACTAAATAAAGCCCCAAAAAATATAGACATCACAACTAAGGTCAACAGATCAAACGAATCACTAACATTAGGGTTACAGTTTCAGCATAATACAAGACCATAGTCATACCCTTTAATTTTTATCCTTTCATACTACTTATCACTCAAACAGAGTCTGCATGACTTTTAACCCACAGAATTGCTGAGGAATTCTTGTTCATTATATACAAAATGGATGGACGCATGGACCAAGCCCTCCAACAAGACCAATGCAAGTATAAGAGTTCATACTGAATATAAACCTTAATAGATGTCATGGACTCTTTCCACCGCCATAATATAAATTCAAATAGATACATGAGAAATGTAAGGGTGGCAGAATTAATTGATGAACCCGTTTGGAATGGTACAATAATATCCAACATGTGGATTACGTTAGTAATGCTTTCGAGAAGAAAGTGGCTAATAATACATTGAACCAAGATACTAGCATGAAAGCCCAATTAACAAAGTCAAACCTTCTTACCTTCCGAATTAGAAACAAAAAAATCCTCCGTCAAAAGCTTTCCCCGCTTGGAGGCAACATCTTGAGCCTTGTGCACCTAAGAGAATTCAAATGGAGACGGTTGATTAATTATGCTTCGATTATTATGAAAACAACTATTTGATTAAAAAATGCTTTCTTTACTGGCTTCACGTTTTGGGGGTTGACATAGCTTATACCCTTTCGTATGGAAAATGCTTGTTTTTTATTTCCTTCTTCCTGTTTGTGAGCTAAATATTTGTACAACTCCAACTAAAAGAAAGCAAATGTTCATGCTAACAAATAAGTAGTTTTTCCTAAACCGTGCAACCTCAAATCCAGCTACTGTGATGAACAATTACAGCAAGAAACGTCGCTCAGGACTTCTAATCTTATGCCGACATATTCATAAATCAAGATGTTAAAACTGCTTTACTGCTTTGCCACCATGTGGAACTTTTTTATTGAGCTTTTATGTCCGTGGAAGAAGATGAAATGTATTATCATAAAAAAATCAACTTGTCGAACCGTGCCATTTTAATTCAACAATGAATGCGTGCATATATCAGCATGGTTGTGACCCTGGATAGATTTTTCGGTGGCAATTAATTCAGGAAACCAACCACACTAACATAAGAAAAGACTAGGTTTTATTCTGGGGTTAAGAAAAGCACGTGATGTGTATGGTAGAGAAGGTAAAAAGGTGGATGTATTTCTACACAAGGATACATCATGTATGACACAAGATTTTTTTAGAAAGAAAAAAGAGCCTCCACTATATAGGTGTGTACTCAAAAACTTCATCATTTCTCACTTCAATAATAAGTACATACCTAAAGATAGGCTAAAGTATAACAAGAAATTACAAGTTCCAACTTTCTACAAGCGCCTTAGCACGTGCCACCACATTTTCACCATAAACTCTGTCTCGACGAAACACCACGCCATTTTTGGCAATCCAAATTGCACATAACATCGCTAAGCACCCAGCTCGCTCCATCTTTGTGCATCTCCACCCCTTCCAAGTGGATTTCCAGAAACCCATCATACCATCGGTATGCACCGCATGGCTCCCAAACAGGGTCCAGGACTCGATAGAGCTTCTACACTTGAAGAAAAGGTGGTTTGTATCCTCCACTTCTTCCTGACAACGCAAGCAAGTTGGATCGACACTCGGAATGAATTGCGCAAGACGATCCCCGGCCAGTAGCCTGCCCCTTCTACAAATCCACAAAAATACCTTTATCCGAGCCGGAACCTTCCATTTCCATATTCTCCTACAGTCCAACTCGCATCCTCCAGGGTCATAGATCATAAGTCCCTTTAGGGCTCTATAAGCCTTCCCTACCAAAAAAACACCACCTCGCCAGCACCAGCAGTCCTAGTGGTCAGTGGACTCGACTGCGTTCCCAAGTTCCTTAAGCAACACCAACAACCCCCCCCCCCCCCCCCCCGGTGATATGAGAGCTCATATCTAAATTTGAGAAAGAATGAAAGTCCATCCCTACCCTCAGCCATGGAGGCCTCCACTTAGTAGCCAAAGCCATCAGCCGAGGGAACGCATTCTCAAAGATCCATCTTCAAACCAATCATTAGATCGGAACATGAAATCATTGTCGTCCCAACTACAAGTCTCGGAAAGGGACGGATCTCCTGCATCACTCCACAGATGCCTTGCTAGACGTATGAGGCCATCATTCCGAGCTCCCCGGGTCTAAGGAAGGAGCAAATGGACACATAGATCTTGTGTATAATATTGCCCACCAAGTTGTAGCATTGGCTCAGATATGCACAATCCACTTGTTGAGCAGAGCCTTGTTCATCTCTTCCAGGCTACGTACCCCATGGCCCCCATCATCCTTAGAACAAGTAATCGTCTTCCACTTAACCAAATAAAATCAATTTTTTTGCTCGGAGGAGGACAGAAAAACCTCCTCATGATGCCCTCAAGTTTCCTCACCCCAGTAGGGTGCAGCCTTGACGAAAGGAGGAAGACAAGTATCACGTACAATACCGACCTTAACAACACAATCCCGCCACCTCTAGATAAACAAACCGACTTCCAACCTACTAGTCTCTGCACTATCTTCTCAATCACCGGAAGCCAGTCCGCCATACTCATCTTTCTGTCACCAGAGGAATACCTAGGTAGGGCAACTATAATTGACCCTACGAGGAGCGCAACCAATCCGCACATCTCTCAGTATCCACATTCAAGCCAAAAGGTACAAATCCCGACTTCTCTCCGGTGAATCTCAGCCCTGAAATTGTCCTAAATAGATCAAGAACCGTTGACATACCTTTACAACTTGAAGGACCCCCTCTGCAAAAATGATTGTATCATCCGCATACTGCAGAATGAGAATTGAGAAATCCTCCTTTAAGTACCCTCTGCAAAGTCCCCTTGTGATCGCGCGTTCAACCATAATTGAAAGCACATCGAATGCGAGAACAAAAAGGAGGGGTGCAAGTGGACATCCCTGTCGAATGCCTCGTTGTGGCTGAAAGAACCCCCCCTGCTGATCGTTGATCAACACTGCACATGATGCAGTCATGATAAACCTCTTCATCCACGCAATCCGCATATCAGGAAAACCGTGCATATGCAGTGATGCACAGATGAAGCGCCAATCTACGCAGTCGTATGCCTTGGAGAAATCCACCTTCCACATCACTCCCTTGGTTTTACACCTAGGCCAATCCTCCACTATCTCCGATGCAAGAACTACATTGTTCATTAGCTATCTTCATGGGAAGAAAGCACTCTTAACTGACGAAACAAGCTCGCTTAGCAACCCCCTCAAATGGTTTGCCAAAGTCTTCTCTATAATCAAGTAGATTGCATTCGATCGAGCAATGGGCTGGTACTCCACGTTGGTAGCAACAGCTTTCTTGGGAAGCAAGAAAAGTAAGGATCAATTGATTCAATCAAAGCCATAGTTTACCTCCATAAACTATGCCACCACCACTATTATCTCCTTTGCCAAGAGATCCTAAAACACCCTATAGAAGAAGACCAAAAAACCATCCGAACCAGAGCACCCATCCAAACTGAGTGCAAACATCGCTTCATGAACCTCCTGCAACAACCGATCTCGTCAGCTCCTTCACATCCTCATTCGAAATGAAATTTACCCCTAGACCCAGCCACCTCGAACCGTTAGTTGCTCGCCTACTCGTGCTCTTGAAATAGCCCGTGACCACCCTACCACCCTAGCAACTTCCACCTCCCGCATACTTCCACGCCCCCAACCTCGATCAAGTGAATTAGGTTCCTCTTTCTGTCGTTTGCCACAGCATGAAAAAATCGAGTATTTGCATCACCCTCCTTTAGCCACATTTGCCTTGATCTTTGTCTCCACTCTATCTCCCTCATCTTATCATTCTCCAAGATTTTTTAAACCACCACGTGGCTTAAAAACTCCTCAATGTTCAAGAAGGCGGTATGCGGTATTCAGTCGGAGGAGTCGCTACATAGAGAGTATGCGGTATGCGGGAGAGTATGCGGGGAGTATGCGGTTTTATGTAGTTTAGTATTTTTTATTATTAAAATATAAATAAATATTTAATATTATGTTAATATCCTCTAAATATTATATCTTTTGATTATAATAAAGAAGTGAAGGTACTAGTATTATGACATAGTTTTTCAGACATTTTAAAGATTCTTTTTACAAAAATCAAACTTTTTTAGTTGTATCCTAAAAAAGCCAGAACTTTAGACATTTTATAAAATTGCACACTATAATGACATACTAAAAAGAACTAAAAAGTTGGTCATTTAATTTGTTCATATTGTTCATAACTTCATACATTTCACAAAATTTTTATGTGAGACATTTAGTTTGAATTTGTTCAGACATTTTATAAAATTAAACAAATAACATATTTGAAAAAATCACACATTTAATTTATTGGCAGAACTTCAGATATTTTATAATATGAAACATTAACATTTAATTTTATTGACATTTAAATGATTCAAAACTTCGTACAAATTATAATATGAAATATTAGAATAACAAATATTAATATGAAATAATAAAATTTAACACATTGTGAAGGTGACGGCGTGATCAGAGATGTTGGTAGAGGAGTTGGCAGAGGTTGTGATATAGCAGGGGCTCGCGTGCAATTGGAGGCAGCCACGAGCCGAACGGTGGAGGCTATCGGCCGGAGCTGAAGTTGCTGGCGGAGAATCGAAGGCGATGCGCGAAGCTAGGGCTCGGGGTCGGTCGCTGTGAAGGCGCTGGAGGAGGCGAGGAAAGCTCCGAGCAGAGCCGAGGAGGCAAGCGAAGCGTCGACTGGAGCTAGGGCTCAGGGTCGAGGTCGGTAGAGGCGCTGGCGGAGGCGAGGGGCGCTCATCAGTCGAAGGCAAGGGGGGCTCAGGGTTGATGGAGGTGTTGGCGGAGGCGGAGGGGCTCGTCGATCGAAGGCGAGGGGCGCTCGGGGTCGGTGGAGGCGATGGCGAGGGGGGCTCGAGATGTAAGGGGTGCGTGAGAGATGAATGTGAGGAGTTTTAATTTAGGGTTTACGTCAAGGGGTAGGCGGGCATGTTAGTACCTTTAAATACTTTATCCGAAAAACGTCCGCCTATACAGTCGCCTATTCGGTATAATCGGTCGCCTATGCGGCCTGACACGCCTTTAGACCCGTTTGCTCATACTCGGAGCGCCAAAGCCTCCGAACACGAGTATACGGCCGAGTATGCTATATACTTGGTCGTTTTCCTAACATTGCTCCTCATCCAGATCCATGTCATCTCTAGTAAATCAAACATCCACAGTTCCTCGTAGGCCTAACTCCTTCTCAAACTTCGCTTAGCCTTGGTTTCCTTCCTGAAGTCCAAGAGTTTACGTCGCAACGCTGTCAGTTTCAAAGCCAATCTTGCAGTGACTGAACCCTCTACCCCTAAACTCGTCCAAAAAGAGGCAATCACGTCACGGAACCCACCATCCAGCATCTCTAGAATCTAAAGTATGACGAGGAACCTCTGCCACTGCGTGTATCCAAACATAGTGGTGTATGGTCAGACCTTGATCTAGGAAGTGAAGTAACATCCGATAGACTAAACATCTCCAATGCCTTAATCGAAAGGAGAAAGCGGTCAATCCGCGATCTAGAGGATGAGTTCCTCCAAGTATACTTGCAGTTTTCGCTGCGTCAACAGCCTCCAGATTCAGCTCCTCCACCATGTTAGCGAAAAGACCAAAGCCTGGATTCTGAGCACCTCTCCCACCAGGCCTATCCTCCGTGTAAAGTGTGACGATGAAGTCCCCGCCAACAACCCATGCCACCTCCATGAACATCTCCCTAGTGCTCCGCAACTCTTTCCACAGTACCGCACTAGGAGATACTCCAAGAAACACCATACACCGATGAGATAACAAGGTGGGAATGATTTGCCTTACAGATCAGGAGCACCGAGACTGAGTGTACCACCTTCATCTCATCAACCAACTCGAACAGATCCCCATTCCAAGAAACCACAATTCCCCCAGAACTGTTGCTTGCTAACACCGCCCCAAAATCTGTGAGAAGAGGACCTGATGTGGTGCTCCATCTCACAGCTTCCCATGACTCAATCTTCGTTTCATGCAGACATGCCATGTCAATTCTCCACGCAGCCAACATGGAGCTGATTGCCAACTTCTTCTCAGGTTGGCACAACCCCATGTTCCACGATAAGAATTACATTAAGAAACAGAGGGAATTGCCCCAGCCAACTGAATATCGATAATCTGCGCAACTTCTTGTTTACTAAAACACCTCCAACCCAAGCGAGGATAGGAAACATCACCCACATTAGTATTCCAAACCTCTATCACGCTCATCTCTTCATTGGAGACATCTTCCTCTCGAGACCAAAAAACCATCTTCTAGTCCATCAAATTCCGAACCAGCATGTAGAGGGGGTCCTTCCTGCACGCACTCCAATCAGGAGGTTCCCAATCGAGGTCATCTGCCCATCGACGCTTCCGAGAGAAACAACATAGATGCGGTCCCACCTCCCACAACACTCCTGGTAGTGTGCCTAATCCATGGCCCCTTTTTTTCGCTCTAATGCACTCAACACCTCCCCTTACCTTCACATGGCGTGGCACCACCACGGAAGCCTATGCCTTTCTGATGCCTGCTCCAATGCAAGAGCTTCCGAAAAGCCACAATTCCCCTTACTGATGGTCTCCTCGAGACCGTCTTTGTGACCAAGACCCCCCCCCCCCCCCCCCGCAACCTCCTCTGTAATAGCTCCGCTTTGACCCAGTGCCGGAGCGAGGTCAATCGTTTGAAGCGAGGATTCGTCACAACATTCCAGAGAGAGTACCCTCCATCGAGTTGAAGAACTCATCAAGATCCGAAGCTTCGAATCCGAAGTTCATAACTAGCAGGATCGTCATGCTATGACCCAAATAGTAGGTTTGGGTCTAAAACCGGTTTGAGGTGTGTAACCAGTTGTAACAACATGACCTGCCAAGACATTCAAGTTCAAAGGAGTACCCAGGTTTATCGGATCCTTAAGCTGATCAGAATCCAAGTTCACTGCAGGTCCCCTAAATAGCGTCTGGATGTCGGTGGCGGTGCTATTAGGGTTCCCCATTAATGTCTCAAATGCACCTCCCCTGATTTTCGCCTTTCTTAATACTTCCAACGTTGAATGTGTCTTTTGAGACACTCCAGCGATGGTCGGCCTCTCCTTCGACGCATCCGTCGCCGCTCATCCTCCATGGGGCTTTTCATCCAAAGGAACTAGTCATATGACTCATATCGACACTGAGCTACGCTCGAGACACAATGTCGCATTCATCAGAATCGAAAGCTTGGATCCCCGCATCATGACGATCACCTCTGCCTCCTCTCCAGAGCGCAAAGCGGACGAACAGAGCCCCACCACTTCACCTACATGTATCAGTGCCTCTCGAAGACATTATGCCTTCCAGCATCTCAGAGGGATGCCGAGAATCTTCATTCTCCACGTCGAGTCGACACCCCCTGAAGCACCATCCAAAAATCATGGTCTTCGCCACTGGCCTCGTCCCCTCGAATCCGGTGGCAAGCAGTCGTCAATGGCCCCATTCAGCACTTCCATGGCTCATGTAGATGATAGCCCCCTCATACGGATCATCCCTCCCGAAAGCTCGAGCATGTCGATCCTCGCCGACCAATCTTGTTGCCAAGAGCCCATCGTGTATCATTCGCAGAGTCTCCTCATCGCCTTCCTCAATCACAACTATGTCCAGTGGTTGCTCTATTGCGACTCCCACAGAAAGACTAAGGAAGAGGTTCGTGAAATCCACTTCTGGTCGAGATTGCTTTTGCTCAACACACGTCGCATTTTCTGTCATAGAAACCTTCCTCTATAACACGGTACCTTCGGTCGTACAGTCCCATCAACAGTGACCCGAACAGCTGAAGCGGAAGCAAAGCAGCTCCGTTGCCGCACAAGTCTTCGAAAGGTGATCACTCGTGATGCATCGGAAACACCATGTGGTTGCTCCCTCCTGCTTCTGTCACGCACGTCGCATCTTCCATCGTAGAAACCTTCCTCTTTGACCTAGTACCTTCGGTCGCACAGTCCCATCAACGATGACCTGGACAGCCACAATGGAAGCAGAATGGCTCCGCTACCGCACAAGTCTTCGAAAGATGGTCACACGCGCCCCATCGGAAACAACATGTGGTCGCTCCCTCCTGCTTCTGTCACCACAACCTCCTTTGGTGTTTCTCGTTGCACCAAGGACCTTCCCCCGCCAGATCCTTCATGATGGAGTCATTAGCGGTCTCAATCCCTCACGCATCTTTTTGATGTTCTCTCCAGTAAGGGTCGCCCTCCATTCACCGGGGAGAGTGGTCTCTCGCACTCACTCCTCCCACTCACTCCTTCCCATTCCATTCATCCAAACACAATCAGTGATAAACAACCAACTCTATGTGACAAGATTATTAGCAAAAGTCGGTATGCTACCAAGTAGAAGATTTATTTTTTGAAAGGAAAAATGGCCTCCACCATATAGGTTTATGCCCAAAAAATCACTATAAAAATAGTACAGGCATGTAACAGTTAAAAAAATAAAATCACAAGTTCCAACTCTCAGCCAATGCCCTAGCATGCGCCACAATATTTTCACCTTAAAATCTATCCTGACAAAACACCACCTCATTTCAGGATAGCCAAAGCACCAAATCATAGCCACGCACTTCGATCTCCCCTCCGTGCAAATCCAATCCGCCCCGATGGAGCCCTAGAAACAAGACACACTATCAGTACACACTGCCTAATTCCCAAATAGATCACACACCTCCAATGAGTTCCCACACTTCAAAAATAAGTGATTTGCATCCTCCACTTCCTCCTGACACCAAGAGCAAGTGAGGCCAGCAGCCTGTACAAACCCGGTAAACATGTACCCAGTCAACAGTCTCGCCCTCTTGAACGGTCACATAAAGACCTTCACACGTGTTGGAGCTTTCCACTTCCAGATCCTTCTGCAATTTGCCACGCACCCCTCAAGGTAAAAGTTTATTGGGCCCTTCAAACCCTTGTATGCCTTACGAATAGAATAAAAACTCCATCACTCCAGCTCCAGCAGTTCCACCCCTCGGTGAGCCCGACCACATTATTCGAATCCGCAACCAAAAGCTCCTCCAAAAACTGATCTGAAAGCTCATATCTAAACCGAGAAAGAAATGAGTGCTCGTCCCACACATCCGCCACCAAACACCTTGGATCCACAGCTAACGCCATTAGACACGAAAACCTCATGCGCAACACCGCGCTCACTCCAATCATCAGCCCAGAACCAAAAACCAGCACCATCCCTAACAACAGACCTCGAGAAAGGTCGAATCTCTTACCCCACATGGCAAAACTCCATGCCAAAAGTTAGAAGGAGCGTGCCAACGACACCCGCGGTCAAGCAAATCGGATCCGGACCCATAGATTTTCCTGATCATACTGTAAGCCAAACTGCTACAATCGCCCCAAATACGAGTGACCCACTTGTTGAGCAAGGCCTTATTCATCTCCTCCAAGCTACGCATACCAAGGCCACCACCCTCCTTCGAACAGAAAATCGACTACCACTCCACCAACGGCAGCCCATTCAAACGCCCAGACGATGACCAAAAGAAACATCTCATGATACTCTCAAGTCTCTTCCTCACACCCATAGGTAAGAACCTAGGTGATAGTAAAAAAATAGGGATCGCAGACAACATCGATCGTAACAGCACCAACCTACCATCTCTAGACAATCATAAAAACTTCCAACCAGCCAGCCCTTGCTCCATCTTGTCAAACAATGGAAACCAGTCTGCCAGGGGCATCTTCACAACCACCAGAGACCCCCAAAGATAGCGTAACGACAAATTCCCACGCGGGGAATGCAATCACCCAGCACATAAATCGATTTCCTCTTCATCTAACCCGATTGGGAACGAACTCTGACTTATCCCTATTAAGTCTCAAATCGAACACAGCACCGAACATGTCGATAACCACAGACAGACCTCTGCAACTCTCACAACTACCTTCAACAAATAGGATCGTGTCATCCGCATATTGGAGAATGGGAACCAAAATCTCCTCTTTGAGTAGCCACTGCACAACCCACCCGCGCGCAATGAATTATGGTTGCCAAGGCATCAGTTGTAAGAACAAAAAGAGGTGCCAGAGGGCACCCCGGACGAACCCTGCATTGCAGCTAGAAGTAACCGCCCTTCGGTTGCATTTACCAGAACAGCACAAGACACAGTCATTACACATCTCTTCACCCACGCAATCCATCTACTAGGAAAACCCCTTCTAAACAAAGATGCCCAAAGGAAACACATATCCACATAATCATACACCTTTGAGAAATCAACCTTCCACGGTACCCCCTTAGTCTTCCTCCTACGCTAGTCCACAACAATCTCCGAAGCCAACACCACACTATCCATGAGCTGTCTGCCAAGCAAGAAAGCACTCTGAGCTGGGGAGATGATCATGCCCAACACCTCCCTCAAGCGGTTGGCCAAAACTTTGGCCACAATCAAATACACTCCATAGGAAAGAGCAATCGGACGATAATCCTCTACCCTTGTGGCAACATCCATCCTTCTTAGAAAGCAAAAAGATAAAAGATCGGTTGAGCCGATCCCATCTGAGAACTCCGCCACTACCCCATAATCTCCTCAGCAATCAACTCCTAAAACTCCCTGAAAAGGAAACCTGGAAAGCCATTAGACCTAGGGCAACCATTTGGATTCAGCACGAAGATGGCTCATGAACTTCCTACAACCAAAATGACCTCATCAACGACTCCGGATCAAGGTCAGAAATGTATTTGCCCCAGTCCCAGCCCCTTCGACTCACAATGTGGCAAACGCCTGATCATGCCCCTGAAGTAACCCGTCAACACCCTCGGGACCTCCTCCCCCCCATATAACTCCCCATCCCCAACCTCAATAAAGTGGACCATTTTTCCTCCGCCTGACATTTGCCACCGCATGAAAGAATCTATTATTAGCATCCCCACTCCTTCAACGACGTCGGACACAACCTCTACCTCCACGTGAATTCAGGCTTCCAATCCTCCTCGAGATCTTTTATACCTCCCCACGGCTCACCAGCTCCTCCTCATCCAACTCCTAGATGTTCTCCACTAAGTCCAACCTAATCATTTCATCTTGAGTTTGATTCCTACTTGACTCTCGCGCAACACAAGAGTCCTTCTTGTATGCCACCAGCTTATGTCGCTTCACAACTAGCTTCAAAGCAAATGTCATAGTAGATGAACCCTCCACCACTAAATCCAGAAAGATTCAAACAAATCATGGAAGCCATGATCCGATCTCGACCTAGGAAGAGCAAAAATGTCGCCAAGTTGAACATCTCCATTGCATCAACAGACAGTAGAAAATGGTCAATACGCAAATGCGAGGACGAGCCCCTCCATATATACGGGTCCAAGCCAATATCTGAGTCCAAGACATCAAACCCCATCGCGCCTTCAGCAACCGAACCCCCGTTTGGCCAAGCGATCGCGCCCAAGTTGCTCAAACGAAGACCTGAAGAGCTGTTGCATCTACATACGCAATCGAATCATGAGGTGAACCCGATAAGCCCGCCACACCCACATAAATGGTCGGGTTGAACAGCACACCCGAACCTGAGGCTCGAAGAGAACCATATTCAAGAACAGTCTTACGGTGTTAGGGTTTCCAATGCTCAAAAGCGGCACTTCACCTTTGCTTCACGTAACTCCCGCAACTCTCGAGCTTCTCGTTGCAACCCTCAACTTTCAAGTTTCCTTGACGATCACCGGAGGCGCCGTGGTCGCACCATCGAGCTCCCGACGACCATCATTCCAAGGTTGCTCCTCCAACACCACAATCCAGAGCAACACTGATGTTCGCCTAATCTTCAATACCGACGTTAAGAAAATGGAGGTCTGGACCCCCGTACAACAACCACCACCTTCAAGCCTTCCCTCGACCGCATACTGGAGCAGCTTAACTCCACAACCTCGTCGAGGTGATCCAAAGCTTCCCGCAACACCTCCATCTCCGGACACCAAAAAGGGACCCCCGCAACGTTCATCTATCACATCCGACCATCGTTTCACTGACTCATCATCCAAAAGTGTGGCTTCCACCACGGGATTTTGCCCCTCGACTCTGGCAACAGCCCGATCTCCAAGGCACTGACAATCTCCTCCTTTGCCCCACCGATAGATAAACCCCTGACACAAAGCAAATGCCTCGACTACCACACCACGTTGGCACAGACTATGTTCTTCCTTGCCACGCCAACCCTCTCTCGGATCCTTCGTAGCACCTACAGACCCTTCTCCCACCACAAGGCCATCTAGATGACGCTCTGTCATCGCCCCCTTCGAAAGCTGCATGAGAACAGCGACCACCTCCGCGTCGGTCGCCACAGCCATCGAGGCCTCGACAACCTCAACAACATCAACAACATAAGAAGTCTTCTTCTTCAACCAGGACCCTTGCACCGAGCACAATTTCCGATGATGACCCGTACGACCGCACCTGAAGCACTGTTGCTCGAGAGCCGAGCATACCCTACAAAGGTTGTCACCAGCAACGCACCTGAAGCACTACAAGCCCCCCCCCCTTGTGTCTGGTCTTCAGAAGCTAATTCCTTCTCTTCGTCGAGCTCCACGACCCCTCCCACGCCAACTCCTCCATCTCGACGTCCTCGAGCCTCTCCCCCTCATCCGAAGTAGCAACCCTATCGTCCCCTCCCTTGAAGGTGGCCCTCCTTTCACCGCTCGCGTGGTTCTCCTCTTCGTCGCCTCCGCTTCCACCCTCACGGCTTCCGTTCATGCTCGCGCTCGACATCTCCCCTCACCTAGTAGAAGATTAAAGTGGTTTTTTAATCTGAAAAGAGATGGAGGTCTAAGAATTGGTGTAATTTTCCATGTAAGTAGGTCAAGAAACAGTTAGTAAAAGGGAAACAAATAAGATACAATCTTGACCATTTGAAACCAAGCTCAAACATTTATAGATAAATTAGAACAGGGGGAAATATTTAGTATAGCCAACTCCTCTTGATTTTAGTATAATAAGAGTTGATTTTATTAGATTCTCAAAGTTTTGGTTAAAAAATCTATTACAGTAAAGGTTTTTTTTTGAGAAACGGTGGGATGGGCCTCCTTTAGAGGGCCATCCAAATACTACAGTAAAGGTTATAGTATCAACTTAACTCCTAGATTATACTAGAAAGGGTGATGCCAGACAGAGACATCAGAAGATAAAATGCTAAACATCACAGAAAGAACACACGGTCATCAATTATTGTAATGAAGAATCACTTACTTCAAATACAGTATACAACATAAAACGGTCGCATAACGATACACATTAATGCATCTTACCAAATCAGTTACATATTCAACAACAATGTCTTCGACTAGTGCAACAGTTTCAGGAAGAGGCTGCAACATGGAAGATAAATTGGTTCATATTTAGTAAAATAGAACTTAATATATGCCAAAAACATCTAATAAAATTTACATTCAACTAATGCATGTGGGAAAATATGTGTGTTAATTTACGCCAGCCCAAAAAGAAAGAGGAAAGATGGTTGTTGAGTGTTCGCTAAAGTCTTAGTCAAGTTCAATATAGTGTTCCACAAAAAATCCACAAAAATTGTCATGCTCCTACATGAAAATGAATTTTTTTCAACTTAGGCACCACTGCTTAATTTAGGGAGGTTTGGGATCTATGGCCGATAGTAGGTATAGTGCTTCAACATCAGCAAATGTTTGCGTAATAACAGTATGCAATGCGAACTCAATAATGCAGCATTGTGCCATTGGTAGACCAAATAGGTGCTAGGATAAGCATGATCTTACGTTGGGATCATCTCCAAATCCATACATCATATGCTGCACTGCAAAAGAGTAAAAACATCCAGCCAGTTCATCAGTTACACGAATCATTTGGAAAAGTGAAATATACCTGCACAATAATACAAGAGCAAAAAAGCTGCAAATCTGTGTGTGGAAAAGCGAGTAATAAAATTACAGGAACTTAAGGCTCTTCCAACTCTGGGCAAGATGCAAACGACATACTGAGTTAGGAGGGATGCACATCGACAAATACAAAAGCAATATGCTTTTTTAAGAAATGGATGGAAATTATTCATGCTTGGCAATACTATGCAAGAACAGGCTGAAAATTTTAAAAGGAAAAAAAAGGTGGGCACCCATTATGGTACACACCCACTCTATGGGTTCGTTTGGTTACCGGGTTACCCAAGGTAACCTGGTTTACCCCCTGCATTCCTAGGTCAATCCTGAGTTGGAATTCTATCACAAATCAATGTGACATCACATCACATTCCTTATTCCAACCTTCTATCAACCCTCATAACCATCCAAACAGCTACTATTCACAGAAGGTTGCCCCAACCAAGGTTTTAAAAAACGTGAGGCGTATCGAGGCGTTTTCCTATCATTGCCTCGAGGCGTAAGCTGCGTATCGAGGCGTAAGCCTCACTCGTGAAAGAATTTTTTTCATAAAATATTTTAATTAATCGTAGTTACAATTTTCAAGTTCTAGAAATTAAATTGTTATGATTAAATGCATAACTCCATGATATTTCAAGGCTAACATCATGGTTTAAACATCCAAGTTGTTATATAACTCTCTCTTTTTAAACTCTAAATATGTAAGGAGTCAAGTAAATATGGATATGTAAGCATAATAATGGGTAACTCTCCACAAAATTTGAAGTTTTGAATAAAATTTAACTAAAGGGACTAGATATAACATACCATTTTCAAAATTAGGTGAGATATATGTCATTCAATTGAGAAGGATAAGAGAGTAAGCAGTGAATCTGCGATCACTTTTTACTTTACCATAATGATTGGGGGATAAAATACTTGAATATTGCATGTTATGATCATCTTTGTTCATGCATGCTTTGATGTGTATTAATTTAATCCCGATTGAATAGAAGAAAAGATGAGACATGTTTACAAAAATATACTTTTCAAAATTTAGGTCAAAGTAGGGGACTTGCATTCAAACATTTTAATAAAGAAAGCATTCATGCTTGATTCATACTAAAGAGTAGAGGCATTAGATTTAAGGACTCAAGACTCAATTTTTTGTACATGTTGATTTATAAAAAAACATGCATAACAAAGTAAAAATAAGCTTAATATGTTAATAAATTAAAAAAATGCATTTTAGTGAATCATGAGCTTAAAG
Source organism: Ottelia alismoides (assembly GCA_037367405.1). NCBI lineage: Eukaryota > Viridiplantae > Streptophyta > Magnoliopsida > Alismatales > Hydrocharitaceae > Ottelia > Ottelia alismoides. Next base: position 282,904 of record JAZKJV010011853.1, read on the forward strand.
ACTTGAAAATACATGTCTAAGAAAGATGAAAAACTCACCATCAAAAAGAAAAGGAAAAAATATTGCAGAAAAAACAAAAAAAACAGCCCATTCATGAGGCTATAATCATTGAGGAGGAATGAGGCTATAGCCTCGAGGCGTTTTTCCTTCAAAAACGCCTCGAGGCGTACGCCTCAACGCCTCAAAGCGCGTTTTTAAAAACAATGGCCCCAACCCACCCCAACCCAGTAACCAAAAAGACCCTATATGTTAACAATTTGAGAGCTCAAATTACAGAAGCCAACCCTTAGGCAGAGCCTTGAAATGCTCTGCCACAGTTTCCACATAGAATCTCTCCTGATGGAAAACAATGTCATTACACGTCAACCAAATGGCCCACAATAACAAATCAAAATCATGGTTTTTTTTCAATTCTTTGAGGAGAATATAGGTTGCGCATGCTCAGTTTTGTATAGCTGCTTGAGATTGCATTATAGACTCCTTGTTGTAATCAGATACTTCCATTATTTTCCAAAGGAACTTCCAGTACATAATCAACCCAATCTTAAGCACACAGGGAGCAAACCCATAATATCAATTTTTAGAACCAGACATACTGATTGGGTAGACATCAAATTCAGGTTCACGCTGAAACAGCTCCGTATATGAATTCAGCTTGTTCTCTCACATAGAAGCATGAGCTAAGAAAAAACAGTTCACCATATTTAATAATTTTTGGTTATTTCAAGAAAGCAAGGCTTACAGGAATGACTTCATATCGCAGATGCTTTTATGTCAACACACAAGGGTAACATAACTGGCAATTCCAAAGACACCTTTCACAACTACGGATACTTATAAGAAGTCAATGGTCTGGAATCACAAGTATCATTAACTAATATCTCGTGACAGCAAGTAGGCTAAAATAAACAAATATGATGATAATGTCTAAACCAGCCAAATATATAGTCAACATGCGAGGAACATTTGAATTGTCTTTGTGAGTCTGGCTATATTTCTCACAACAACAATACTTATACCAAGGATCAGCCATGTTAATCAACATAGACCCAAAGTATGAAGGCAAAAGCCCGTCCTAACCAACATCCTCAAAGAAAATAGACACCTCATAATATAATCATCAATAAGCATAGAGAACATAAAAATATTGTTTTAGCAAATGCAACCATATAAGGCACGACATTGAACATTATTACAAATCTCGCCAACAAAAAATCTGGCTATTCAGTAATCGACTTTAAGTAATTTATGTTGAAACAAGTGGAATCCTATTAGTTTTTTTCTGCCAAGGTAAGAAAGAATAAACTTATTCAATTCAATGAGTTCCTATAAAGGGAGGCACATACAATCTTTTTGAAAGACCCCACGCTTGCGTTTAAGAGAAGTCTCCGATGGCTGTGAAGGTCCAGCCTTCGCTTTTGACGAAGTCCCGGCGGACGAGTTATGCATCAGCAATCCTCCTCAGTCCTCACAACCTGCATTTATTATTTTTTTACAAACAGACAAAATGATCAACATATCACACACTAACACATACGACACAATTTCAAATTTCATGTAGATGGTTCTGGAGAAGCAAAGGCAGATAAAAAAACACGGAATACAGTGTTCGGTTGGCCAGACGGTCCAAAATTTAGTAAAGAAATTGGTTCATATTTAGTAAAATAGAACTTATTATATGCCAAAAACATCTAATAAAATTTACATTCAACTAATGCATGAGGAAAAATATGTGCGAATTTACGTCAGCCCAAAAAGAAAGAGGAACGAAGGATGTTGAGTGTTAGTTAATGTCTTAGTCAATTATATAGATGCGGAACTCTTCCTGAACAATACAGATAAATCCAGAACTATTTTTCAATATAGCATTCCACAAAGAAATCCAAGAAAATTGCCATGCTCCTACATGAAAATGAATTTTTGTAAACTTAGGCACCACAGCTTAATTTAGGGAGGTTTGGGATATATGGCCGATAGTAGGCATAGTGCTTCAACATCAGCAAATGTTTGCATAATAACCCTATGTAATGCGAACTCAATAATGCAGCATTGTGTCATTGGCAGACCAAATGGGTGCGAGGATAAGCATGATCTTATGTTGGGATCATCTTCAAATCCATACATTATATGCTGCACAACAAAAGAGTAAAACACCCAGGCCATTCATCAGTTACATGAATCATGCACAAAGTTCAGGAAAGCAGTATGCGTATGCATTCGGATAGGTCGCTGAATAGCGATTACACGGTATGCAGGGGCATATACGGGGTATATGCGATTCTACACGGTTTCTTAATTTTTTATGTAAAAATAATAAATATATACAAAATTGACTACAATTGAACTAAATTTATGTATAATTGTGATCCAACATAAATCTAAAAAAGATGACTTTCATATAGAGGTCAAAACAATCTCTATCAATCAAATATCAATACTTCAATAGAAAAGTTAGCACACATAATAATTGACAACAATCACCAAAATATTTAAGTATCTGAGAGAAAACTAAAATAATTGTAAAGTGAAATAACTACTACAATGTTAGTGCTGAACTAAAGCTATACACCTATCATGGAGCTGGACTAGGTAACTGTGAAACAAACATGTTTAGAACAAACATGTGAAACAATAATGCTAACTGAAATATGCATCAAAGCATAAAAAATAGCCACAATTAGTAGTATTTTTAAATAATACTAATTGAAATATGCATCAAAGAGTTAAAAAATAATACTAATGGCCGTCATTAATCGGATTTAGTGGCCCACAAATATAGAAAAGTGGACTAGGGTTACCTTCGTACAGACACGATAAAGCTAGGAGGGAGAGGAACCTCGCACAGAGGAGATGGAGGCCGAAGAGCCACGTACAGAGGAGCTGGAGGCGGATGAGCCTCTCGCACAGAGGAGATGGAGGCGGTGGAGCCTTGCACGGAGAAGCTGGAGTCGGTGACCTGGAGGCGGAGGACCCTCGCACGGAGGCGGAGGGCTTCCGTGTGGTGGTGGAGGCGCAGTTGGGAGGAGGCGGAGGAGCTGGAAGTCAGGCGACGGAAGCCCTAATCGGGGTTTTGGGAGAGATGCTCAGGGTTTTGGGTTTCTCAGGGATTCGGGTACTTGGGCGAGATGTTCAGGGTTTTATGTGGATTCGGATTCGATAATCCGATTGAGCTCGGAGCAGGCGCACGGTCCGCATATGTGGTCGCTGCCCGTATATGCGAACCGCATAAGCGCAAAGGACGCTTAATGAAGGGATTCACGTATGCGGCATGCTAGGGTATCCGATCACGCATATGCGGCCGCTCAAATCGATTTCATGAACACTGATTGTGCAGCTATAAATGAATACAAAGAAATGAAGTAGAGGAGGCTTTGAAGGTTATGAAATCTGTGAAAGATGTAGGATCTAATGACATATATATAGAAGTATGGAGAGTTCTAGGCGAGTGTGGTTTGACTTGGCTTACAAATTTACTCAATGTTATTTGACGAACCAAGAAAATGCTTGAAGACTGGAGGAGAAGCATCGTGGTGCCTTTTGTAAGAAGAAATGAGATATTCAAAATTGTTCGAATTACAAAGGTATCAAGCTGATGAATCACACTATGAAAATTTGGAAACGTGTGATCAAAAGAAGGATGAGGCAAGTTTCCAAAGTAAAGGAAAACATTCGGATTTATGCCAGGTCAATTAACTATTGAAGCAATCCACTTGTTGAGGAGAACAATGGAGAATTCTATAGCTAAAAGGAAGAACCTCCTGATGATTTTTATTGATTTGACAAAGACTTTTGATTGTGTCCTACGGGAGATATTGTGGAGAGTTTTGGAAAGAGACAAGTACATGTCCTATGCATTAACCTCATAAAGGACATATATGATAGGGTTTCATCTTGTGTAAGTATCCAGTCTGGGAAAGACTATTTTGACATCAACAGTTGTTTGTATCAAGGTTCAGCGTTGAGTTCATTCCTTTTACTTTAATTATGGATGAGTTGACTAGTCACATTCGGGATGAGATACTTTGGTGTATGTTATTCTTTGATGATATTGTGTTGGTTGATGAGGCTAGAGATGGAGTAAATGAGAAGCTTACGATCTAGAGACATGCATTAGAGGTTAAAGAGCTTCGTATAAGTAGGGCCAAGACTGAGTATATGGAGTGTACTTTTGATGGGAGCAATGGTGAAGGAATCGACGTGAAGATTGGTGACGATAAAATTCAAAAGAAAGATTCGTTTAGATACTTAGGATCTATTTTGCAACATGATGGGGAAATTGATGAAGATGTTACTCATATAATAATTACAGGTTGGCTAAGTGGAAAGGAACCTCTACTGTTCTGTGTGATAAGAAAATTCCTTTGAAAATCAAAGGAAAGTTTTACAAAGAAGTTGTAAGACCTGCTATGCTCTATGGATTTTATGTTGTCCTGCGAACCAAAGACATGTGCAGAGAATAGCAATAGCAGAAATGAAAATGCTTAAGTGGATATGTGGACATACACGTAAAGATCATATTCATAATGATTTAATCAGAAGGAAAGTTGGTGTAGTTCCGATCAAAGATAAAATACGAGAAAATCGTTTGAGGTGGTTTGGCCATTTGCAAAAGAGGTCAGTCGATGCACCAGTTAGGAGATACGAGTTTTGAGATGTTGAGCCGGTTAAGAGATGACGAGGAAAGCCCAAGAAGTGTTGGAATGAGACTATCCGAAGAAATCTTAGTTTTTTAGATCAAATCCCGAGAATGACCCAAGATAGATCTGAATTAAGGGAAAGAATCCATGTAGTTGGCCCTAATTAATGTGGGAAAATGCTTTGTTGTCGTTGTTGTTGATTCACGTCCACTAAAAACAAATGATTTCACCATAAAACATGAACTAATTCTACCAAAAATGGCTAAATGGTTTGAACAGGACGAGAATCAAAAAAAGACATGAGGGATTGTTCTTCTCGTAAATCATGATAAATTTACATTCGATGGTCAGTTTGCAAAAGAAGCTAACAAATATGCAGATAGATAGACCATACATCACCTACAAAAGGAAGTTTGCAATCCATGCATGTGGTTACTCAGATAATAAAACAGGATCAATTAGACTAGTAGACTAGTAGTTGTTTCTGCCACTGAAGAGATATCCATGAATTTTAACACCTTATTCACTGTAATGCTCCGCATTATTGTTCTGAATGCGTTTCTCTGTATTATTCATTATTCATTAGACAGTTGGTTTATCAGTAGGTGGAAACTATTCTCCCGATGAAACATGTACGCAATTCAGGTCCTGCTGTTGCAGGTGCTTGTTTGACGATACCACCGACCTATATTGTAATTTGTAGCATTAATTAAGAACTGATCTATTTAGAGTCACCAAGCTCTGCAAAAGCCCCGTGGTTCCGGCCGATCCCATGGTCACTACTCTTGGGAACTATAAAGACGTACACGAAGATGAAGAGCGCCAAAACGTGCAGGTCGAGGAAACTCACAAACGGCGACACCGGCGTAGACTGGGAAATGGTAGATGGTTCGTTGATGGCGAGAGAAAGGGAAGGCGGCGTTAGCTATGGCGGCGCCGAGCGGAGGCAGCGGCGGTGCTGGTGTTGAGGATATGCGTTGGATTCGGGGTGACGACGGTGGCGCGGCGGCGATGAGTGGTAGTAGGGAGGCGGGAAGGTGAGGTAACGGTGATAGTGTTGACGGAGAAAGGGGACGGGAGGAAGATGGGTAAGGTAAATAGGGTTTGGTTCGACCATCACAGGAAAGGCGAGTCGGACTCGGGATCGGGCCCGAGCTCGACCCGCTCACATTTCGGTTCCATGAACCTGCACGTTGGGGAAATTTGATGGGAAAAATTATGTATTATGAATCTATGGCCTCTATTTTACGACCTTCAATTTGGTTCCAATATCTTTTATACGTTATTTGGTTCCAATATCTTTTATACGTTGACTGTTGTACGTGGATTGTTGAAATCTGAAAAGATTACGTAGGATGTGATTTAACTATAATTGAATTTAAATTTTATAAGACTATCAGGCAAAAGATTGTTAGACTATAACCTATTAACATATGGTGGATTGCATTCGGTCGCCAAATATTATAATCCAAAAATATGGGGAAAAATCACATGTGATCATTGTTTTGGAAACTAATGTGTATTCCGGAAATTGTTGATTTCTTTGAGCAATTTAATTCGCAGATAAAAGAGAGATCATGAGTAGAGTGTGTCGCGGACAGATGAAATAAAATAGAACACATCTCTGACTTAAGATAATAGAGGAAAGAGATATCATGCAGGTCGGTCGGGGATGGGTCATGGCCGACCCGGTCTAATCGTCCACCCTAAGGGCATGTTTGGTTGCTGGGTTGAGCTGGGTTGGGGTATCCTCATGTGAATAGTAGATGTTTGGAGGGTTGAGAGGGTTGGAATGATAATTGTGATGTGATGTGACATTGATTATGTGTTATATTAACTTTTTTAATGATTATAATATATTTTTGATGTTAATAAGTTTATTTGAACACGGTTAAAAAAATATTATACCAAAGAAATTATATGATCAATACAAGCAATCCCAATCAAGGAAAGATACGAATTATGTTATGCAATTAAGGCGAATTTTGCACTAGGTGGGAGGGAGGGAAGAAAAGAGTAAGAGGGAGGAATCAACGTGCACGGATGGAAAAGTAAAAAAAGAGAGATGGAGTGAAGGAAAATAAGTAATCCGTTTATTCAATTCTTTTTTTGAAAAAAAAAATATTAAAGCTGATTTTTCTTTGAAAAAACTTTATTAGAATATATTTTTATAGCTAGAGGACTTGTATATCCATTATATATATATATATATATATATATATATATGCACGTACAGAATTTTTTGCAAATTGAATTTGAATCGCGAGTTTAACGAATCAAAATCGATCGATTGCAGAACTTGAGAATTTTCTAACAGTACTGCTTGTAAATTATTGCTCTATAAGACATGAATGGGCCAAGCTGCTCAATAAGACACGCATGCAATCAAGTGGACTTTTATGCAGAGAATGCCATTTCCTGATAAGAAGAAAGAAATGATTGATTATAAATGTTTCAGACATAGTAATCTTTTTTTACACAATATCCAAATATTGATGTTGGGCAGAATATGGTGTGATTACAGTCAGATAAAACAAGGAAAATGCGCAGGTGCATAAACGAAATTGAGAAATATAGTGCTTTCTTGAACAAGTGTGGAATAACCAAGGTTTTAAAAATCGGATCGGACATTCAATCGGTCAGTCTTCGGTTTGATCCAATCAGGTCAGATCATCGGTCCAAATCGATCGGATCGGTGATGATGTTAGCATGATGTCATCATTCCTATCGAATCGGAAAAAACCGGATCGAGCTTAATTTACTGGTCCGACCGATCGAACCGGTTTTTGAACCGATAAAATCGGATACATATATGTAAATATGTATTTTATGTGTCAATGAAATAATTGTTTCAAAAGTCAAAACTTTCAATAGAATAACATGATTGTCTATTTCGAGTAAAGCTCTACAAAAAGTAGTCACATTTTATAGCATTATATCTGAATATGATGTTGTAATAATTTATTTATAGTTGCTTCTAGAAGATTACTCTAAAAAAGTAGTGGCACAAGTTATATATCAAAAAAGAGAGGGACATAACTGAAATTGCAGAGATTAAGATGGGAAAAAGTGATAAAAACCCTATTATTTTATTATTTAAACCTTAATTTTTTTAAAATATACTAAACCATCAAAATTGGATCAACCCGATTTGACCACCAATCAGACCTGATTTTTTATTTTCTTTTTTAAAATTAATTACATAAAACCGGCCGAACCGACCAGGTCGAGGCCAGTTCCCAGTCCGACCGATGGGTCAATTCTCTTTTAAACCATAGGGATAACAAGAACTTCGGGAGATGAAGAACTACGTAATTAATTTGGAAAACAACAACGATATATTAATTACTCTGAATTGCAGGAATCGGTAGAAAAAGTAGTTGTCAAAGCCCAAACAGAGAGCAAATGATGCATGAGTGGGTTATAAGTTTCACGGAACGTACTTCTCAACTTCGGCTTTAGAATTTTGGATGGTTGTCAATGGATTCAATTGAACTTAAAATGCAATAAGTTGTCAAGGTTAGTTTTTCCTGCAGCCTGGAACATTACAAATGAAAATAGAGCAAATTCTTTTTAATAGTGGAAAGGGCTACTCGACAGGTGGAGAGCCACCCTTAAAAAGATATATGAAGTATAGGATACCCGGAGCATACAATCGTTACTATCAACATGAATAAGTGATGAGACCTCTCGCAATGAGGACGTAGCGAATATAAATACGAGAGGTTGTAACGCTTCAACATAATCCCACATCTAAAACTCGTTAAGTGTGATTTGTGGGCTACAAGTGGTGGGGAACAGTAAGTACTTGACAATATTGTCTTAAGCATTTTGGATGGTTGTCAACATGTTCAGTTGTCAGAGTCAGTCTTCCTCGATAACAACCGAGATACCTAAGCATGGGACATTACAATAGATAATGCATTGGAAAGAACAAAACGATGTTTCCTAAAAGCTTAGGACAATTGTTGCAACTGAAAGCTGCCACTCGATCAAAGGTTGGCTCTTTAGTTCCTCGTTAACTGCTGCCTGAAAAACAATTATGATTGTGTTTAGCAACTGTATTGGATGCTATTCCGAGTAGAATGGTAAGTTAATGTACCTATGGAGATATTGATGTCTTTGTAAATAGAACGAGATGGTATAGCTGGAAGAGCGTGAAATCCTTTAGCTCGTCCATCTAACAAAGACATCACATTAAATAATTGTGCGCATTTACACGGTTTTTCTGTAAATCTGATTCAGTTATAGATATTTCTTTTTACAAGTAAATTGTATCAGGGAAAATTTCGGGCCCACTGGATTGAATGGATCCTATAAAATTGGGCCTTTTATTGATAAAAAGCAAAAAAAAATGAAGATGCGCGGTATCGATCCCCATACCTTTCGCATGCTAAGCGAGCGCTCTACCATCTGAGCTACATCCCCTGAATATTTAGTAATGTATGTAAAGTTTAATATGCCATTTCCATTACCCCATTTAGGACCCTTGTAAGACTAGGGAGTGAGCTCTAGAACACACAGCTGATTTGCATCGACAACGGAAAAAAAAGCAACCGATCGACGGTCCACCGAATTAATAGAAGAGAAGATGACCCGGGCAAGAAGTATTTGCCACACCCATATCCATCGTTTGGGGAGCAACGGGACGAAGAGGATCTCTGTTGTAGAGGAGATTGCAGCAGAGTTGTTGTAATCTCCTTTGATTTTTTTTTATTTTTATTTCAAAATCCAACCTTATAGATTGAATATTAGATTAATGCTCTACATATCCTCCAAATTTTGCTTAATTTGGAGATTATTTGCTATTCTATCTTAATGGTCAAACATTCTTCAAGATCTAAGCAACTTAAAACTTCATTTAAAAAAGATCCGAATCTTCAACCATTAAGATAGAATAGCAAATAATCTCGAAATTAAGCGAAATTTGGAGGATATTTAGAGAATTAATCTAAGATTCAATCTATAAGGTTAGATTTTGGACTCTAAATTAAAAAAAATAAAGGAGATTACAACACCTCTGCTGCAATCCCCTCTACAGCAGAGGATCCTCTTTCGCAACGGGCAGGGTGTGTTTTGGTTCACGTCTAATTTATGGAAGAGGATCCTCTTCTCTAAAGGTGTTGTAATTCATCTTAATTTTTTTATTTTGATTCCAAAACTCAACTTTATAGATTGAATCTTAGATTAATGTTATACACATCCTTCAAATTTCTCTCAAATTAAGCTTACTTGCTATTTTATCTTAACGGTTTAAGGTTCAGGTCTTTTTTAAATGGAATTTAAGTTGCTTAGATCTTGACAAAATATTTGATCGATATACGTACGGTAACCTACCATTCCTTGTATTTGCAATATGTCAGTTATACTATACGCACATCCCGTTAGGAAACATGTAATTCACATGCATAGGTGTATATATAGTATACATGAGTTGTATGACATAATTAAAGCATATAAAAATTCCCGGTTATACCCACTACAAGGAAAACAAGGTGTGGCTACGAAATTATACGCACGGATCTGGGTTTTGTGGCCACAGAATTGGCTCTGACCACAGCACTTCGTGGGCTTTAAGCGTAGCTACAAGGCTCATCGCGGGAGTTCTCTGACTACGGAAATGTCTGGGACAACTATAAGTAGCCACAGAAGTTGGCATGCTCACAGTTCTAGCATAGATGACCTTCTTTATCTTTGAAGGCTTCGGCCACAGAATTATAGCTATTGGAACTAATTGCCACACAATTATCGTGAATACAAATTTTCATAACCACACTCTGTGAACACGTCTTGCTTTTCTTGTAGTGACCGCTAATGGCCGATTTTACATGCGCCTACACTTTCCATCTTAGTATAATCTATCGGGTTTACCAACAACAGGAAACATATGCCTTCTTCCTGAGCTTATGGTCATATATTATATATCTACAAAATTAATATGTAATCACAAGTTTGTACAATCATAATATCTACAAAATTAATATGTAATCACAAGTTTGTACAATCATAATATCTACAAAATTAATATGTAATCACAAGTTTGTACAATCATAATATCTACAAAATTAATATGTAATCACAAGTTTGTACAATCATATGCCGTCTCCACAATGTACGCGTGTCAGATACCATGAAAACTTTTGAACGGGTTGCACATAATAATAGTGAGATATGAAGAGCCGCCTCACGTCTATATTATTATGATATGTCTCATTACATGAACATATATATAGGGAAAAAGGACTCTACATCGGCGGTACAGGAAATTCCCTGCACTCGGCCTAATTTTTCATTATTTTTTGATTTTTTTAAATGAAGTCTTGAGGAATTTAGATCACCATGTATCACCATGTTGTCATTCCAAATTCAACTTAATTCAACACTTCTATCATCTCCATCAAAACTATCAAATTTTAACGGTCTCAGAATTGTTGAAATCTACCCCTTTTAGATGAACATATTAAGAATGTTTATTTTACATGAAATTTGAAACACTTATTCCCCTCAACATATTAAGTAAATCCCCCAACTTTTAATTCAAAAAAAGTAAAAAAATATGCGAAAATAGGGTGGGTGCAGGGAGTTTCCTACACCACTGGGTGCAGGCTCCCTGCCCTCACACACACACACACACACATATATATATATATATATATATATATGGCTATAAATGGCAATGGATACTATATGTTTGTATAGCATTGTATGGCAATGGATACTCTAAAGAAGCATAGATAAATATAACCATATATATAAAAGCGTTAAAATGGGGCTGCCCCCATGGGGGAGCTAACTTAGCTCCCCCACCTCATTTCGTCCGAGTTTTATTATTTTTTTGAAAAATTTTTCCATTGATTTTCATCAATATATCCTTATTTTACGTCATTAAAATTTCGTACGAAACAGAGACTCCTACGGCATCCATTAAGACGGAGTCGATTTTAGCAATTCTGTTACCGTTAAAAAAATGATTGTCTGGACAGAGGCTGTAAGAGTCTTTATTTCACACAAAATTTTAATGATAAAATATAAGGATATAGTGATAAAATTTCACGGAAGAAATTTTCAAAAAAAAATAAAAAAAACCAGACGAAATGAGACAGGAGGAGCTAAATTAGCTCCCCAAGGACAGCCCCATTTGACAAGTTACAATAACACCAATTCAATGGACAGACCATGAAGGAACTGTAATAAAACTACACACGTGAGATCATATTAAATTAATTAAATATGCAAAAGTGAGTAATAGATATAAAACCCACGAACTGGATGTGTTCATTGGTGTGGGAAATCTGCTCATTCATGCGGCCGGTGTTGGAGATGAAATGGCTTTTGTGTGTAAGCCATGACATGAACGTGGGAAGATGATCAGGTCGAAAAACGCACATCGTTTTGTCAACAGATTTAATATAGTGTATAACGAACAATCATTATTCAGATTCATACAAATCAATGTAAAAGTATTACATACTTATAATCATGTGTTTCTGATTCAGGAATCAATTATAGAATATAAGTAGGATCGATTTAATATACAGAACAATATATTAAGGGTTAAATGGGGCTGCCCTCTGGAGAAGCTAACTTGGCTCCCCGCCTCATTTCGTTCGGTTTTTTTATTATTTTTTAAATTTCTTCTGTGGAATTTTATCACTATATCCCTATATTATGTCATTAAAATTTCGTGAGAAACAGAGACTCCTACGGCCTCTATCCAGACAGTCATTTTTTAACGATAACAGAATTGCTAAAAATGACCATGTCTAGATGGAGGCCGTAGGAGTCTCTGTTTCGCACGAAATTTTAATGACATACTATAGGGATATATTAACGAAAATCCACGGAAAAAAATTTCAAAAAAAAATAAAATAAAAAAATCAGGCGGAATGGGTAGGGGAGCTAAGTTAGCTCCCCCATGGGGGCAGCCCCATTTTACCCATATATTAAGGTGAGATCAAATAAAAGTAAATCAATAAACAATTTGTGACAAACAAAACAGTAAATATATTAGATTAAAAATCACCGAAGCGTCTATTAATGAACTGTCCTTAAAGAAGATATCGCCTCTCACAATACCGATGCGTAGGGTACTTTGTATTTAAAACTAATGTAATTAGGTTTTAAATGGGCAAACATATATAATTACGTTGGGAAACAATTTGATTTCAATTAGGAAATCAAATGACATTGGAGGAAAAATTGAGAATTCTCAACTTTGAACATGATAAGTTTTGGGTAGAAGTTTAATAATGCATCCAGTGTTTCTAAACTTTTAATGAGCTTATATATGATTTCACACCTCAAACTCTTGTAGTAATAGTAGAGAGTGGGACTGGAGGACCACATGCGTGCGTGCTTCACTCCGTCTCCTGCACCAGCTCAACCCTGTGAAAGTCAATTCGAATATCAATACTTTTGATGTGGGTTTCATTAACGTGTCAAATAAATTAATTCTACGGATTAATTATGATCCGACCGCTTTGAGGGAATTTGACTCGACTCCAAGGACTCTGATCTAATCGCCGTTTTAAAATCCGAAGAGGCGTTTGTTGGGGGATGTTTTCGGAAGATGAAAAGATGTGTCCTACATCTTCTTATACCCTCTTCATGTACGTCGTTTTCTCACTTGTAAGAAAATTCTCTCGTTTTTTACTCTCTATTGTTCTACTGCAACGGTGATCCCTTCTTCTCTCAGTTGTAGCTCTCTGAAGTACTTTCGAGGACGATCTCGTCGGTGTACGCATACGAATCACCGGTACTTTTCGTATCGATATTATGAGGGTGATAATCTCTCTTAGGACAATCCGTAATGGGTACTTTGGTGATATCTAATCTAATCTTTTTACTATTTTTTGCCACAATTCATTTATTACTTTATCTTTTCCAGATCTCACCATAAAATGCTATATAAATGATTTGATTGATTCATGTGTGCATTTTGTAATCAGATTATGTATCAGAAATGCATGCTTGTAACTTGTTAACCAACAATGTATTATATTTATTCGTATGGATCTGGAAAATTGTTATTTATTGTATGCCTTGATGATCTTGTTAACAATAATCTTAAAGAGGATATTCGAAATCAGAATTGAAACTAAAATCATGTTAGACACCATGTTTAAATCGAGGTGGATATGATTGGTATGCATAAAAAATTCGGTGGTCAAAATTTTAAGCATTGGCAACAAGCATGAAAATCTGGTTAACCATCATAGTAATATCGATGCTTGAAGCTGAATGCCTTACGCTGAAAAAGGAAAACCCGGTACCCGATAACCAAAATACGTAATTTGCGTGAAAGGAACATGTTCGTATATGTCATGATCGCATTTTGTTGACTCTGTTCAACACATTGCTTGACGTATATTGTTCGTCCACATAGACTGCAAAGGAGCTATGGAAAGAACTAGATCAGAAGTATAATATCAAAGATCTCGATATTAAAAAATATTCTATTGCTAGGTTCTTAAAGTTTTCCATGGTGGAAGGGAAGTCAGTTTCAGGCACACTATTTTCTACCCTTGCTACATGATTTAGAAGATGCCGAGATTAAAATTTCAGTGAAGTTTCAGGTCATGGGCATCATAGAAAAATTCTCCAACTCTTGGAAAGACTTCAGTATGACATTAAAATAAATAAAGAGGAAATTTTCTATGGATGCCTTGTTGATAACAATCATCATATATGGGGAACACATTGAATAAAAGCTTGTGGTTCCTGTTGTCGTTTATGCTAAGATTAATTTCATGACCTGAATGTCAAATATAGGAAGGGAAAGGATAGTAACAACAATAAAATAAAATTAAAGGGCAAGATCAAAAAAAAGTAAAGAATAAACCATGCTGACAGTGTAATCAGGTTACCAATTGAAAGAAGGATTGTCCGTCCTTAAAGGCTCAACCTAAGGCTGTAGATGGAAGTCTACAAGCAAATATGATCACTACAGGACTTAGAGTTAGCGAAGAGCACATTTCTATAAAATCTAAATTATACCATATCCATGATCTTAACGAGTGGCTCGTGACTACGGGAGCCAATGTACATATTTGTTGTGATGGAACCTTATTTTCTTCTTATCAGACTTGTAGTAGCGGAACTGTGAAGATGGGAAACGATTCTGCGGCTATGGTCAAGATAAATAAATTTGAGGTTCTCCTCTACACATGTTTGAACTTTGCAAGGGTGCTTTAAGTCCCTAACATAAAGAAGAATGTTTTATCTAGGTCTATTTTAGTTAGAAATGATTTTGAGTTGAACTTCAAATATAATAAAGTTTTCATTATGAGGCATGATATTTTTTATGAAAAAGGTTATTTAGCATGTTGTAATCTATTGTTGAGAATTAAATGTGATTCAGTTAACATTGATTCAATGAATGTTTTGAATTTTGAATGTTCTAATTCTGTGTCTAATGTTGCTAATAATTTAGAATCTTGTGATATGTTGCACGGTAGATTGGAACATTTGAACTTAAATTCAATTAAAAGAATGATGAGTTTAAAATTGATCCCTAAACACATTGTTGATAAAATCAAAAATATAAAATTTATGTGCAAGCTAAGACACTGAGAAAATCTTTTCAATATGTATCTAGAGATAGTGAGATCTTGGATATAGTGCACACGGACACCTGTGAGTTTAATGGTGTGTTGATCAGAAATATAAGAATACTTTAGATGATAATAGTAGATAGAACTATGTATATCTAATGAAAAAACAAAGACAAAGTCTTAGAGGAATTCTTTATATTTAAGAATGACGCTGAGACACAAACATGAAAATTACTTAAACTGCTTAGGACAGATAGAGGGGGAAAATATATTGCTAACTTGTTTAATGAACAATGCAAGTTGTTTGGAATAATACATGAAACTACTAATCCATATTACCACAATCAAATTGGATAGCAGAATGGAAAAATAGAACCTTAACTGAAATAATCAATGCCCTTCTGCAGAATTCTGGACTTCCAATCTATATGTGAGGAGAGGTCTTGAATACAGTTTTTCATATTCTGAATAAGATCACTTCAAGACATATGAAAAAATAGCCTTTTGAATTTTGGAGAAATAGAAAATCAAGCTTAAAATATCTCAAAGTGTGGGGATGTCTCGTCAAGGTTTTAGTCCTAGAATGCAAGAGAAAGAAGCTAGATCTTAAAACTATTGATGCGAACTTCTTAGGTTGTCTGAAAAATAGCTATGCATATAAATTCTTGGCAATACAATCTAATATACTAGGCATATATGATAACACTATTGTTGAACTCTGTGATACTACCTTCTTTGAGGATGTTTTTCCTATGAAGATCGGGATTCCTTAAAATCTGACTACTTATGTTGCCTCCACATCAGGATTTATTCCAGATCAAAATAGAGAGGATAACAAATGTGGGGGTTGAGACTCAACCTGAACCCAATGACCTTTTGGAAGAAATTAAGCAAAGGAGTAGTAAACAACCAAGGATAGCCGGGGATCTGGGTAGTGACTTTATTGTTTACCAGAGCGAGGGTGATTCGTCAAGTTACAAAGGACATCGTGGCTTCATATGAAGCAAAACGATGGAAGGAAGTCATCAATTTTGAGATTGATTTCATTATGGCTAATGGAACATGGGAACTGGTTAATTTACCCAAAGGGTATTCTACCATTAGGTGCAAATGAGTACTACAGATAAAGTTTAAGTTTAACGAGTCAATTGAAAAGAATAATGCCAGAATAGTTGCTAATGTCTTTAGACAAAAGAAAGGTATCAATTATTTTGATAGTTATTCCCCTGTGATTAGGATGATTACAATTCAAATGCTAATAACATTGGCATCTGTATATCTCTATCCAATAGATAGATGTGAAGACCACCTTCTTGTATGGCGATCTTAAGGAGGAGATATATGTGGATCAACCTGATGACTTGTGACTCCTGTGAATGATGGAAAGGTTTACAAGCTTGTTAAATCACTTTACGGAGGGAAACAAGCACCAAAGCAGTGACATAAAAAATTTGACAAAACTATTTGTCATGTGGCTTTAAGGTTTATGAATTCAACAAATGTGTATATTCCAAGGTAAAAAGTGATGAATGTATTATTTTGTACTTGGGTGTTGATGACATAATATTGTTTGGATCACATGTGATGATTATTAATGAGGCTAAAGAGTTCTTAATTAGAAAATTGAGATGAAGGAGATGGGTATTGTTGATGTGATATTGAGTCTCAAATTGACAAGGCCATTTGATGGGATTGTAGTTTCTCAATCTCACTATGTTTGAGAAGGTACTTGAGAAAATTTGATATCAAGATTGCAAAGTTGTAAGCACTTCTTTTGATTCATCCAAAATGTTATTTAAGAACAATAGTGGAATACATGTAGCTCAGCTAAGATATTCACAAGTGATAGGAAGCTTAATGTATCTTGCAAATTACACGAGACTTGATATTTCATTCTCGGTTGCAAAGTCAAGTAGATACACTAGTTGTTATGATCGTGGTCATTGGGAGGTTGTTGATAGAGTGCTGAAGTACTTGAAGACAATTATTTTCCTTAGTTTGCATTATGTTAGGCATCCATTTATATTAGAAGGACATAGTGATGCAAAGTGGGTAGGGAAAATAGAAGGGCTGGGAGTAATGATGTTACTGGGTATGTCTTTACCCTTGGAGGTTGTGCAGTCTCCTAGAGGTCTGTGAAGTAGACCATTCTAGCTCGATCTACCTTTGAGGTTGAGCTGTATGTTTTGGACACTATTGAAATTGATGTTGAATAATTAATGGAACTTCTTTGTGAAATTCTCATGGTAGGTCAGCCAGTTCCTCCGATCTTGGTACATTGTGATAACATGACCATAATTGATAACATCGAGAGTTCAAAGTTCAATCAGAAAACAAGGAGACATATGCAAATCAGACTTAAGATGTTAAGGGATTTTATGTTTCAAGGAGTGTTGGCTGTGTATTTTGTTGGATCCAAAGATAACACGGTAGATCTGTTGACTAAGGGACTTGATAGATCTTCTAAAATTTAAGTTTGGTATGGGATAGAGACCTATTAAGAGTTCCTCTACAATAGTAACCCGACCTATCTGAGTAGAGGTCCCACACAGTAGGTTTAATTTGTTAATAACAAGCTGATTGGAGAACTGGTTGGTGCTATTATTTTAATATATATGCTCGAGTATCTTATCCTTAGAAGTCTGAGTGCTATTTAAGCTGCAAGATTAGGAAGTGCGTAGGCTCTGAATTGATTCAAACCTTTAGGCAAGATGTTAACAGTGCATACAAGAAGAAAATCCATATGTACCGTAACAATGCTCTGAACGTGATTTAATTTGACATACAGTTTTCAAAACCACATCTCTCGTGTTTTTTATTATGTGTTGTAAATAAAATCCATATGTACGATAATTATCTCTACTTAAAACTTTTACCTTAAATGCAATTAAGTAAAAATGAGTCAGACATTATTTCCGTTTATTTTGGCAAGAAAATGTTTATATCAGTTGGCCCTAGTCGGTCATTTTATAAATAAAATCTAGCTTGAGATTTCCATATTTTTATTTATATTATATTTTTCTTACTAGTAGCATGCTTTTTAGTTATTAGGTTTTCCAAATAAAAGATGAACTGATGAGCCATCGAAAATGCGAAAACTAATTTTCTTATTACGAAATTCGTCGTTTTATATATTATGAATTTTGAAAAAAGTAACGTATCTATTACTGTATTGTTGTAGATTAATCATAAAATAATAGTTTTTATCGACTTCCATAGCAAGGATTTATGTGAATTTCGAGGAGAAAGACAATTGATATCGATTTAACAATATACATGAGAGTTTCAAATAATAGAAAATTGTTTTGCAACGAAAAGTACATGCTTTTATCATTTTGTTGTATTTAGAATTGTAATTAAACTTTTTGGAAAGTCTATGTAATTATAATTGGAGTTAATTTGATTTTAATTAGGAAACCAAATGACTTGAGGGAAAAGTTGGGAATTCCCAAATTTGAAACATTAATCAAGCTTAGGTGGAAGTCTAGTACCATACCTAATATCTCTAAACTTTTGGTGGGCTTATATATGAGTTCACACCCCAAGCTCTTGTAGCAATAGTAGAGAAAAGGAATGTAGGGCCACATACGCGCGCGCGTTCTGTCTCTGGCACGGACATGGCTCGAGATCGGGAGAGTCAATTCGGATCTCGATACTTTTGTTGCGAGTTTCATTTGGCTGGTCGATTAAATTAATCAGACGGATTAATTTGGACTCGATCGAAATGGGAATCTGACTCGATTCAAACGGCTCGTTTTAGACGCGATTTTGAAATCCGAAAAGACATACCTGATGAGGGGTATTTTCGAAAATAAAAAGGTATCGTGCGCTAGGGTACGCGATCTTCTTTTTATACCCCTTCTCCGGCATCGTTTTTCTTCACTCGCAAGAAAAAACCCTCTCACGCCGCCTTGGCTATGTTCCCGTTCTTCCTCTCGCGGACGAACCTGCTTCTCTTTCTCTCTGCTACAGTTTCTAAGGTACATTCGAGGTCGATGTCGTCGGTGTGCGCAGATGAAGATCGTGTGCCGTAGTATCCTGGGAACAGATCGTCAATACCCTACGCATCGGTATTGTGCGGGCGATATCCCCTCTACGGGCAGTCCATTACATGAACACTTCAGTAACTTCTAATATAATCTTTCTTTCATTTTGTTTGCCGCAATTCATTTATTATTTTACCTTTCCTGGATCACGTCCTAATTCATATTTCCGTTTATTAAATCGGTTTCTACTTCTTTATATAATCAGATAATGGATGTGAAATGTATGATTATAATGATATTTATCTGTAATGCTTTTTTCTTAATTTATTTGGATCCATGTAATTACTGCTTAATATATGTATTGTTGATCAAGTTCACAACAATCTTAAAGACGATATACGAAACCAGATTTAAAATAATGTCGAAAATAATATTTAAATCGAGAATGGATATGACAGATATGCCTAAGAAATTCGATGGTCAGAACTTTAAACGTTGGAAATAACGTATGAAGATCTAGTTAACCACCATAGGACTAATCTCTATGATTGAAACTAATTGTCCTACAGTAGAACATAAAAACTCATCACCCGATAGTCAGAAGGCGTAATCTGCATGGAAAGAACGTGATCGTATATGTTATAGTTGCATCTTTTGGCTCTGACCAACACGTTGTTTGACGTATACTGTTCGTCCACGCAGACTGCGAAGGTGCTATGGGAAGATTTGGATTGAAATATAATACCGAAGATCTCGGTATTGAGAAATTCTCCGTGGCCAAGTTTTTTAAAATTTTCCCTGACCGAAGGGAAGTCGGTTTCTGAACAGGCACACGAGTTTTTGCTCATGCTCACTTGTTTAGAAAATGTCGACATAAAACTTAGAGAAAAGTTTCAGGTCATGTGCATTATAGAAAAATTCCCCAAGTCTTGGGAAAGCTTCGGTATGACCCTGAAACACAGGAAGGGGAAAATTTCTAGGATTACTTGATGGTGGCAATTGCCATAGAGAAGGAATACAGGAAACAAAAGCATGTGCTTCCTATCGATATTTAGACTAAGGTCAATTTCATGACTTCTAAGAGTAAGGATAAGAAGGGAAAGTGTAATAACAACAATAAAATGAAACCAAAGAGCATGATCCAGAAAAAGGCAAAGAATAAATCTTGCTGGCACTGTAATTATATTGGCCATTGGAAGAAGGAATGTCTATCCTTAAAGGCTCAACTTAAGGTTGCAGATGGGAGTCCACAAGTGAATATGATCACTATGTGACTTGATGCTAGCGAGGGGTATGTCTCTATAAAACCTGAACTATACCATATTCATGATTCAAATGAATGGCTCGTGGATACGACAACCAATATAAATATTTGTTCTGACAGGACTTTATTTTCTTCTTATCAGAACTATAGTGGTGGGATTGTGAAGATGAGAACGATTCTGTAGCCAGGGTGCTAGGGTCGGGACAAGTCAACTTGAGATTTTCCTCTAAACATGTCTGGACGTTGCACAGGGTGTTGCATGTTCCTGACATCAAGAAGAATATTTTATCTAGCTCTATATTAGTTAGAATTGATTTTGAATTAAACTTTAAATGTAATAAACTTATCATTATAAGATATGGAATTTTTTATGAAAAAGGCTATTTGACTGATTTTGATTTTTATTTAGAATTATATGCGATTCAGTAAACATTAATGCAATAAATGTTTTGAATTCTGAATGTTCTAATTCTGTGTCTCATATAGTTAATAATCTAGAATCTTGTGATCTGTGGCATGGTAGATTAGGGCATGTGAATTTAAATTTAATTAAAAGAATGATATATTTAGAAATGATTCCTAAACACGTTATTGATAAAACTCAAAAATGTGAAATATGTGTGTAAGCTAAGACACCTAGGAAGTCTTTTTAATCTATCTCTGCATATAGTGAGATCTTGTATCTAGTGCACACGGATATTTGTGAGTTTAATGATATGTTAACACGAGACAACAAGAAATATTTTATCACCTTTATAGATGACGGTAGTAGATACTGCTATGTGTATCTTATGAAAACCAAGGATGAAGCCTTAGAGTAATTTCTTATATTTAAGAATAAGGCTGAGACACAAATACGAAAAGTGCTTAAATGCCTTAGGTGAGATAGAGGAAGTGAATATACCTCTAACTTGTTTGATGAAC
Organism: Ottelia alismoides; assembly: GCA_037367405.1. Taxonomy (NCBI): domain Eukaryota; kingdom Viridiplantae; phylum Streptophyta; class Magnoliopsida; order Alismatales; family Hydrocharitaceae; genus Ottelia; species Ottelia alismoides. The sequence continues at coordinate 304,268 of JAZKJV010011853.1, forward strand.
AATGCAAATCATTTGTCATAGTTTATTAAGTTACTGCTACATATTCACCACAATCCAATGGGGTAGTAGAACGAAAAAATAGGACATTAACTGACATGATTAATGCTCTCCTACAGAGTTCGGGACTTCCAATATATGTGAGGAGAAGCTTTGAATACAGATTGACATATTCTGAGTAGGGTTCCTCCAAGCCATATGGAAAAGTGTCCTTTTAAATTTTGAAGAAATATGAAATCAAGCTTAAGATATCTCAAAGTGTGGGGTTGTCTCGCTAAGGTTTTAGTCTTGGAACACAAGAGAAAGAAGCTAGGTCCTAAAACTTTTGATGTTGTCTTCTTAACTTACCCTGAAAATAGCTATCTATATAGGTTCTTGGCAATTCGATCTAAGATACCATGCATAAATGTCAACAATATTGTTGAACTCCGTGATGCTACCTTATTTGAGGATGTCTTCTCTATGAAGACTAGGATTACTCAGAATCTGACCATTGAGAGTGCCTCCACATTAGGATCTATTCCATATCAAATAGAGAGGATAACGAACGTGGGGGTTGAGACTTAACCTGAACCTAATGATCTTTCAGAAGAGATTGAGCCAAATAGGAGTAAAAGACCTCGGATAGCAGGATGTGGGTAGCGAATTTTTTATCTACCAGATCGAGGGTGATCCACCAAGTTATATGGAAACCATGCCTTCATGTGAAGCAAAACAATGAAAGAAAGCCGTCAAATCTGAGATGGACTCCATTATAGCTAATGGAACTTGGGAGTTGGTTGACTTACCCAAAGGGTACTCTACCATTGGGTGTAAGTGGGTGTTTACGAGAAATCTTAGGCCTGACTGATCAATTGAAAAATATAAAGCCATATTAGTTGCCAAAGGTTTTAGGCAAAAGGAAGGGTATCAATTATTTTGATACTTATTCCCCTGTGACTAGGTTGACCACAATCCGGATGATCATAACATTAGCATATGTATATGATCTCTCTATCCACCAGATGGATGTGAAGACCGCCTTCTTGTATGGTGATCTTGAGGAGGGGATCTATATGGATCAACATGATGGACTTGTAACTCTTGGGAATGAGGAAAATGTTGCAAACTTGTTAAATCCCTTTACTGATTGAAACAAGCACCGAAGTAGTGGAATGAAAATTCTGACAAAACTATTTTGTCATGCGGCTTTAAGATTCATGAATCCGATAAATGTATCTATTCCAATGTGAAAGATGATGGGTGTAGTGTCTTGTGCCTGTATGTTGATGATATATTGTTGTTTGGATCACATATTAGGATTATAAATGAGACTAAAGCATTCTTAAGTAGCAAGTTTGAGATGAAGTACATGCGTGTTGCTGATGTAATCTTGGGTCTCAAACTAACAAGTCAGTTGATGAGATTGTTGTTTCTCAATCTCATTACGTTGAGAAGGTACTTGAGAAATTTGGATATCAAGACTGCAAAGCCGTAAGCACTCCTTTTGATTCATCCATAACACTGTTTAAGAATAAAAGTAGAGTACATGTAGCTCAGCTAAGGTATTCACAAGTGTTAGGAAGTTTAATGTATCTTACAAATTGCACGAGGCTTGATATTTCATTCTCGGTTGTAAAGCTGAGTAGATACACTAGCTGTCCTGACCGTACTCACTAGGAGGCTCTGGATCGAGTACGGAAGTACTTGAAGGGAACTATTTCCCTTAGTTTGCATTATGGTAGACTCCATCTGTACTAGAAGGATATAGTGATGCAAGCTGGATAGGGAAAATAAAGGAGTCTGGGAGTAATGGTGTTACTGGATATGTCTTTACCCTTGGAGGCGGTGCATTCTCCTGGAGGTCTGTGACGCAGACTATTCTAGCTCGTTCCACCTTTGAGGCCGAGCTATGTGCTTTAGACACCACTGGAATTGAGGATGAATGGCTAAGGGAATTTTTTTCTGAAATTCCCGTGGTAGGTCAGCCAGTTCCTACGATTTCGGTACATTATGATAACATGACCGCAATTACCAAAACCAAGAGTTCAAAGTTCAATCAGAAAATAAGAAGACGCATACAAATTAGACTTAAGATGTTAAGGGATTTGGTATCTCGAGTTGTTAGCTGTGGATTCTATTGGATCCAAAAACAGTACGACATATCCATTGACTAAGGGACTTGATAGATCTTTAGTTATAAAATTTAGGCTTGGGATGTGACTGAGACCCATTACGAGTTCCTCTACAGTAGCAACCCAACCTATTTGAGTGGAGATCTCACAAAGTAGGTTCAATGTGGCAATAACAAGCTGTTTGAAGAACTTGTTAGACTCTTATCTTAATGCGTATGCAAGAGTGTCTTATCCCTGGAAGCCTGAGTGCCATTTAAGCTGCAACTTTAGGAAGAACGTAAGCTCTGAATGGGTTCAACCCTTTGAGCAAGATGTTAGCAGTGCATCCTTGGAGAACACCACCTATGTGAGTATTACTGTGGGCCACAATTAAAGGAAGACGGTCTTTTCTGAATACACTAATGAAACAGGATAAAGGTGCATTACATTTAAGAGCACCAAACCTGAAGATTGTACCAAGAACAATATTTTGTTATTAGTTCAAGACGTAGTTCACTTCGTTCCTGTTAAAGTAGAAGTAGTAAATTCAGGTAGATGTTCAAACTGGAAGGTACCTTTACTGAAAGTAAAGTGTGGCAGCCGAAAGATGTCCTTTTTTTTAACTTACTTTGAATCTCTTTTTCAAATCAGTAAATTCATGAGTGATTGTTGTATTTAGAATTGCAATTAGACTTTTGGAAAGTATATGTAATTACAATTGGAGTTTATTTGGTTTTAGTTGTGAAATCAAATGGCTTGGAAGGAAAGTTGGAAAATCTCAAATTTTGAAACATTGATGAAGCTTCGGTGGAAGTTTGGTAACATACCTAGTATCTCTAAACTTTTGAAGGGCTTATATATGAGTTCACACCCCAAGCTCTTATAGCAATAGTAGAGAGGAGGAATGAGGCCACATACGCGCACGGCTTTGCTCCGTCTCCGTCTCCGACACCGGCACCGACTCGGGTTCGGGCTCGAGAGAGTCAATTCGGATCTCGAATCTCCATACTTTTGTTACGAGTTTCATTTGGCTGGTCGATTAAATTAATCAGATGGATTAATTTGGACTCGATCGAAATGGGAATTTGACTCGATTGAAACGGCTCGTTTTAGCTGTGATTTTGGAATTCGAAGAGACATGCCCGTTGAGGGGCATTTTCGGAAATCCAAAGGCACCGCGCGCTAGGGCACACGAGCTTCTTTTTATACCCCTTCCCCGACGTCATTTTTCACTTGCAAGAAAGACCCTCTCACGCCGCCTTGGTTATGTTCTCGTTATTCCTCTTGCGGACGAACCTGCTTCTCTTTCTCTCGGTTGTAGTTCTCTAAGCTATATTCAAGGTTGATGTCGTCGATGTGCATAGACGAAGATTGTGTGCCGTAGTATTCTATCAGCGGATCGCCAGTACCCTACACACCGATATTGTGGGGGCGATATCCTTTCTAAGAACAGTCCATTACATGGATGCTTTGGTGGCTTCTAATCTAATCCTTCTTTCATTTTGTTTGCCGCAATTCGTTTATTACTTTACCTTTCCTGGATCATGCCCTAATTCTTATTTCTGTTATTAAATCGGTTTCTACTTGCATTATGTAATCGGATAACGGATGGGAAATGCATGATTATAATGATGTTTAACTGTAATGCTTTTCTCTTAATTCATTTGGATCCGTATAATTACTGCTTAATATATGCAGTATTGATCCTGTTCACAACACATTTTACATTAACTTATATTAAATATGTGTACTAATTACCCATCAGCAGTTGTTACTTTCGAATGAAATACATGCATATAGTCTATAAAACACTCATATTAAATATGAAAGTTGTTATGTTGGTACTCATATTAAATATGAAAGTTGTTATGTTGGTGTGTAAGGGTGAAATGGTAAATTAAAAAAAGGGCCCAACATGTATCCATTCTCAATTCCGAGTCTCATTTTTCAAATAATAATGTAATTAATTTTCAACTTTACAATTTACCGTCGACATACAAGAGCAACAAAAGTCTACAGAAATGTGTATTTGAGAGAGAGAAATAAGACCAAACATCTCTTTGTAAGGTAAAATTACCTGAATCCCTGATTTCATATATTATAAGGGTAAAATGGTACTGCCCCATGAGGGGAGCTAACTTGACTCCTTGATGAATCTCGGATTCATCACTCTAAATCTCATTAATTAAGCTCAAATCCCTCAAAATCAACAGCATTTCTTCATTTATTCTGTATAATTAGCATTTATGCATGTTTTCATAAGAATTACATCTCATCACCCATTTCTGCACAAAATAAGAAGCCAAAAAATCCCAACCAAAATTAAACTGTAATTAGCCTAACTTCCCTGATTTTTAACTAATTCATGCTAACTTCGAATGACCCGAAATCACCTCCACTGTGTACATATCACTAATAAGAATAAATAAAAAATACAAAAAATCACTAACCCAAATAAGTGGACCAAAAACCCAAACCCTAGTTTCAGGATTTCCGGACTAAAAACCTCATATCTTCCCCATCCAGTGTCCGTTTTAATCCTACTCACTTTTGAACTAATGTACATGAAATTACCTTCAAAACAAGACAAGTTTTAGTGAATCAGAGCTCGTATGTGAAAGTTGGGTTTTGGGCCTCTTTTGTACATTTTGTATTTTAGCGGTTTTTGATCTATTATTTTATGTACATATTTAACCTATTTTAGTTTATTTCTTTTTCATTTGTCTTCTTTGATGAAAGTTTTATTAAAATACGTAAAAATCCAAATCAAAACTGTGCTTGAAATCAAAGAAACAAATTGGGTCCGAGTCTTCACTAATCGACTGTACAAAATTAATCTTTTTCATATTTTATTTTATTTCTTCTTTTTCTTAATTAAGAAAAATACAAAATTAATTAGATTAATGTGTAAATATTTATTTCTGATTTTATCATTTTTTTTTCGGATTTTCATCTGGTTTAAAAATGACATAAAAATTACAAAACCCAAAAATCAAGGTATTCTATGTACATGGGATACCCCAAAAATATCACTTTGTGCAATTAATCAATTTTGGTTTTGATGTCTTCATGAAAGTTGCAGATCTCATCGAGACAAGCAATTTTTGTGAAGAAACTTTTTTGATCCGAGGTCATTTGCTATTTATTTTTGATTTTGCAAAGTCTTTATTTTATGAATTTTGTGGTGCTGACACGTGGCCGCTCCTGGAGCTGCCATATGTCAACCATTTTTTGAGTTTTTTATTCTTAGTTTTTATAAAAAAAATATTAAAGCTCCGCACGTGCGTCGCACGTGCCTCCCAGGCACATGCCACGCACGTGCCCCGCCCTTCACCCTCCAGGCTGCCACGTGTCGCTCTCCTGGCTGCCCGATCTCGGCCGATCAGACGGCCAGTGTTCACATCCTTCACCCCCTTCGTTCCCAATCCAGCCGCCTCCCCTGAAATATCCGCTGTGTCATCCGCTAATCTTCCACCGCCTTCCATCTCCGCATCAATCTCCTCCCATCGCGTATCTCACCGTCGCAATCCCATTCACCACCATCTCCGATCCATCAGCGATTCAAACCCCAAATCTTTCCATCACCAATCGAATACCAAATCGCATCGCTTCTTTCCTTCGTCGGCAAACCTCCATACCCTATAAAACCACAGCACTGCCCCGACCTTTGCTTTATCCTCCGAGTCGCGCTTTAACGAACACCGGGGTGACAACCCGGGCATTCTTCTTCCTCGGCGAGATCCGAGGCGCATTCAGCCTCGCAGCGCCACCAGGCCCTCTGCTCCTCTCCGGCCATGTCGTCGTAGAACCAACGCCCAGTTCATCTTCACCGCCAAAGATGATACGCCACCGGCGACTTCTTCTTCAATCGATTCACCACCGTCAACTTCACCAACCATCGACGCCCACGCCACCGACGAGCCACCGCGACGGTGCTTCCAAGATTCTTCGACTCCAATGTTGGCGGTCGCATCAACAACCACTGCCACCAGCAAAGAGCCCGGCCCTCTGTCTCCGCCACTCCGTCGCTCCATCGCGTCGCCGAACCACCGACCCCCCTCCGCCTTAGCAGCAACACCGGGGCCTCGTCGTCCCTCATCAACATCGTAAGGATCGGGCGCCAGACCCGAGGTCCCCCGCACGTGCTTGGCACGTGCGTGGGGAAACGTCAGCTGACATCATCCCCACGGGTCACATGCTCCGCATGTGACCGTGTGGGTAAACAACGCAGAACCCCTCGACCATTTCCATATTCACGCTTCCGCCCCCTCCGACCAGACACGTGGCCCTCTGGTAATTTTGCAAAGACACCCTTCTTTTTGTCAGTAATTACACTTAGGTCCTCCACTTCATTTCTTTATATTTATTGTATTTATTATTATTTACATAAACACCCCTGTGTTCCCCAGCAATTTTAGTCGACTACAAGACTTTATTTTATTTATCCAAAAATAGCAATGTGTTCCTCACTTAATTCTCTACATTTTGACATATGGTGGACATTTTTATGATCGATGGTTAATTAATAATTAATTGTTCTGTGGAAAATTGCATAATTTGCCCATTTCTTACTCTGAAGTTTATATTTGATTAACCGTTGCTCTAAAAATTCCTGAAAAATCATACACCATAGAATTAATTGTGATGAACATTGTGCTAAAAAAGAATTGCATTTGCATGCATAGTTTGTCCTGTAAAAATCATTTTGTATATTTCAATCTTTGATTTTTAATAGGTATTGAATCTCCTATTTTCGAGGTTTAGATTTTTTTAAGTCCATTATCTAGTGATAGATCTTAGATAATTTTATTCCTTGAAAATAATTAGATTTAATATTTATTATAATTAAATATTGAAATTCACTTTGTTTGCATTTAAATATTCATAAAAAATCATATTGCATCCAAAAATTCCAAAAAAAACTACAGTGCATTCCTTTAATCATAATTTGCATCTTGGCCAAGTTTCATATTTTTCGGACATCGTTTTAATGAAATTCACATTTTAGTCCTTAAAATAGACTGAATTTGCATTTTGCATCCCTTATTGCATTAAAAATTTAAAAAAGAGACTGCCTCGAAAATCGCACACGAATTTTGATAGACATAATTCTAGGTTGTTCCTTTGCCTCCTTGTGTTCGACCTTGGGACTTGTCCAAGTAAAATAAACATAAAACCACACGATTAAAAATTGACGAAATAATTGTGGTTATTTTCTTAACCAATTCCGATTGCCGCCTACAACGAAACGAAAAATAATATTTTTACGTACGATCAATTAATAAGTGCACATTTTATCATTTAATACATCGAATCTCGGACTCGTCAGATGGCGCCATTGCCGGGGAGGCAAACGGCTTAGTTGTATGTTTTGAAAATTTTCGTTCGGTTTTCCGCATTCGGATAGTCTAACCCCCGAATTGTTCATTGTAAATTCCATTTTTCCTGCATTTATCTTATTTTATTTTCAGCATTTATTTCTCTTATTTTATTTTTGATTTATTTTTTAGTCACTCTCTTACATTCTCTCTTATTTTCCTTGTGAGGTACCCGGCGTACGTGGAGCGATTTTTCAAGAAACCAACGCATCTTCACCGACTTCCGAAAAGCCTCCATTAATTTAAGATCGAGTCGAGTTGTGAGAGAACGTAGAGTCTAGGATTTATTTTTCTGTAATTTTATTTTCTGTAATTAATTGCTTATTTCTAGCAGTGTCTATTTGGACTCTCGCATGTGTAAAAAAGACCTCAAACTTTTTCTATGGTATGTCGTGGCCTGTTTCACTCTCTGGTGAGGGTGAAACCCGACTTGAGTGGCGATTAGGATAGACCTGTACATACGGCTCTCAGAGCATTTAATTTTTTTGATTGTGCTCGTAGGACCTAAGGTCACACTTCACTATAATTGAGACGCACATAGATCGCTCAATTTAGCCAAATTTAGCTCAATTCTTCCCAGCTAATAAAACTTTCTGCTAGGTGTGATTTTACATCGGCTTGTATTCATTTAGAATAATCTTTCAATTCTTGTATTGCATCTCACATGAAGATTGCGATGATTCACTATAAGTCTTCTAACTGAGCATTCATCATAGTTTTTCGCGTGCATCGGATTTTCCTGAATTTCTCCCTCTTGTTTTGTCACATAATTTAAAAGGAAATCGGGACTGGATGGTAGACGTATATTTGTGTTCATTTAATTTTTCAGTGTTCGCCTAACTAAAATTGGGATTGCTAAATATAGCTGATTCTAAATTAACCTATAAAATCAAAAAATTTTACGGGAGAGCAACCCCGACCTTGGATGCTTTTATTTTTTTGAGCGAGAGACGACACTTAAGGCTAGAGACCAAAACCGGATTTTCATATTGACTACTGATTCTATCAAAAACGATTAGCTACTTCTCAGTGAGGATCTACGGGTAGCCGGTAAATGGTCTTGATTTCCTTAACAGAGTGGGTGGTTTAGAGGACACTGTGCAAGGCTCCGTCCTCAAGTAACGGGTAGTCGTTCTACGGTCCGTACTTACTCCCATACTGGCTGAAAGTAGGTGCAACTAGTCGTAAGAATTCGGGCCAGTCATTACGAAAGTTTCTGGCATCTAACAACTTGCTAAATTTTTTTCAAGATTGTCTTATCACCAATTAAAATTAAAAAGATAATAGCCGAACTCTTACGGCTTCATTGTGTGAGTTGGTGAATCTCGGGTTTGATTTGTGTTTGCATTGGTGTGCGTGAATCGATATCGAAGATCAAAAGCCACACATTTGATAAATTTTCTTTTGACTATCTCATGCAATCATCTCTCTCCTTTCTTGATTTAAACCTCATCATGGAACTTTTATCCAAAAATTCTCCGCATCCAGATCATGAAAATCATTGCAAACTCAAACTATCATTCCCTTCAGCTCTTTCAAAAATGGCAGAACATTTATCTGAAAATCCATCAGAGCTATATTATAAAGATTAATTTGTCTCAGTTAGGCCCAAATCAACTACATCCTCTTCTTTCAATAATCCTCCAACATTTGCGGGGGACTTTCACCTGCGGATGAATTCGACCCCCTTATTGAATTCTTTTTCGAATCATCCGACCGCACATGACCACCTACCATCTTGGACTAAACCGTCTTTTTCTTGGTTTCTCGCTAATGAACCATTTCAAGATCAAAATACCTTTGAGTCTCATGACTGGTCGAGAAGCCAAACCCAGATGGAAAGACCCGCACTTAATGATCATCAGCGTTGGATTGACCGCAACGATCAAATTCCTATTGACCAACCCGAATATCACTCATTTGATCAGCCTATACATACATAGGACCAAACAGACGATATCGACACTTATGCACCCTGTATGACTCCACTATTTGAGGATACAATCAATCTTGACCATGGAAGTAGACTCTACTCAAACCAGATGACATGCCTGAGTCACGACATGTCGAGTATGAGACCTACACATTCCCGCAAAATCCTTCCACTGAGCATCCTCCTTCCATAATTTTTGAGGAGAAATTTTCAGAAAATAATGATTATATATCGGATATTCCAAGAAATTTTCCTCTCAGCACATACAGGAAAATGGAAGATGAAATAATTGAACACACACCGACTGCTCCCATGATTGATCATGAACAGAATTTTGAGGATGATATTTCGAGGATAAATGAAAAATTCGAATTAATGGAGGATGGATTTCAAAAATTTACCGACCGACTGATTTCACTCTCTGGGAGCTCAGACATAAAAATGAATGATGAAATGATTTGATCTCATTTTGACAATTTTGAGGATATTCAGAAACCTAGGGTCGATTCTGACAGTATCACTTCTGCATATTACTCTCCTAGACATGACTATTCATCTGACTCCTTCTCGGAACATCAAAGACCCTACTCATCTGAGGAAGACACCACATCACCACACCACACAGAAAATATCAAAAAATTAGAATTATTCGAAAATCACAAAAAAAGATCGAAAATCTCGAAAAATACATAAAAATTGAATCTGAAGAAGATCTGAAGAATTTGGAACCTACTTTACGGGAAGCACTGGAGAAACGATTGATTTTTGAACTTCCTTTTATAAAGGCCATCAAATACTTCCCCGACTTTAAAGGATTTGTAATGGACAAATTAATGATCAAAAAGTCGGGCAGGATTATAACAAAGACTGAAAGACATATCTTGTCAATGGCCTCCTCCTTGGTGTTGAGGAGAAAAACCAAGAGCCGCTTAGTAAAGCGGTTGCCCAGATTTGACTGCATAATCAAGGACAAAATTTTCACCCATGCTCGGATTGATGACGATTCACCGGTCAATATCCTCTCGACCTCTGTATTTCACGAACTTAAACTCGGATCGATCAAGAAGATACGAGAGATTGTTCAATTAGCTGACCGATCAATAAAGCGCCCGAGAGGAATCATTTCTGTCATCATGACATTCCAAGGTGCTCCGCTTAAAGTAGACTTCACGATCATTGATATTGAGCATCAGGGAGAATTCACCAAGTCTCCAATTATTCTCAGAAAACCATTCTTAGCATTGGCTAAGGCAATTATTGATTGTGAGACTCGGGAAATCAATTTTAAAGCATTGGAAGCACTTCGATCTCACATAGTCTTTGAGGAACCATGATTTTCTGAGGCAACCCACGAAGTCACGGATAGCCATAACCATGAAGCGGTAGAAGAGCCCTACCCTACTGCTACACCTGAGATAGCGGTTGTTGATGAGACTATTGGTTTACAGAATCTCCCCCCTACTCCATCCCAGCCTCTCTTACCATGGAGAATCAAGTATATGAATCATATGATCCGGAGACTTATGCATGGTCACACCCTGGGTCGACCTATTCTGACTACATTGATCACATCAACTCAACACAGGAATGCTCCAACATCAAATTAATAGAGTATGCGCACGCAGATACTCTTCCCAGTATTTCAATTCCTGCGGATCTCAAAATAGATAAAAATTTCTTGTATGATCCTGAGACATATGCATGGTCGCACCCTGGGGAAACCTACTCTGAATACCTCGACTAAATCATCCTAAATCGAGAGTGCACCAACATTAAGAAGACTAAGAACAAACAAGCAGGACGAACACTGACCAAGGAGAAGAATTCCAATGGCTATTCATCTGGGTACTCAAGTGAACCGACACCTTCAAGAAACAAGAGAAAGAGAGTCACCTTTGACCTTTCGGAAGATGAATCAACTGATGATCCCTCATCAGGTCCGGAAAGGGTAGTCTACATGAGTGAAGTCTGTTCGGCAGCTCTAAAGCCATATCTTCGCAAGGATCCAAAATTTGACTCTCGTTGGACAACTCTCGTTCCTAACTATTATTCATCCAAAGCTGATGCTCCTGCCCTCTTCAAATACACTAGAATTATTCCTTATGAGTTAACTGAGACTGGTGCTTCAGAATATTCATCTGAAAACAAATCACTTGATCCCAAGAAGGAACAAATTCTGAGAAAACAACTGAAGAAACAAAAAGACAAGAATATTTGGAGTATGTCCACTTTCAAATACTATTCCTTTGAGGACTCTGATGATGGCTATCTTTCATCTGACTCAAACACTTCATCCACTATCCATCATGACTTTTCTGAGGATGACATTGATAATAGTTGGGAATCATATGCTTCATCTTCATCTCGTTATTCTGATCTCCCACTGCAAGCTCACAAAAAGATCGGCAGAAAACTGCCTTAATCATCGGCTACCCACCCTCCCTCCCGACCACATCAATCTCCTTGTACAACATCTTCCTCTACTTAGGCCAAGGCCTAAGTATAGGGGGGCCGATGCCATCTGTATATACCATTTCCCTCATCACATTTCCACACTTCTCCTATACTTAGGCTCTGGTCAGCATAGTATAGGGGGAACCGATGCCCACATGTATATACTCTCTTCATCCACATATCTCGACCGCTTCATTTTCTCCTCTCTTCTTCTATACTTAGACTGTTCACAGTCTAAGTATAGGGTGGCAGACCTCTATATCTTGTTCTTTTTCTTTTCCTTTTTACTCTCTTACGCTTAGCCTGAATTATGTCTTCTTTACGCTTCTTGTGCTTTGAGGACACAACACTCGCTAAGTATAGGGGGGTCTGTATATATACTGTGTATATATTTTACCCATATCTCGTACTTTCGTGTAAGTTTATATGTATTTACAGGGTAGGTAACTAACTTGAAAAAAAACAAACAACAAACCAAAAAAAAATTTGCTACTAACACTAACTGTGTCCAACCCATTTTTTTTGAAAAAATGGCTTCTTATTCATTTTTGCATAAAAAAACAAAAAAAATCCCTTGCATAAAAAATAAAAAAAATAAAAAAATGTGTGTGTATTTCACACACCTGCACTTCATCCAGTATTTCATTCATTTGCATCTGTAAAAGTCTTTGGGTTCTGAACCAAGTTATGAGCAGATACCGAGAGTGGTCTGGACTTGACCTTAATCCACCTAATTTTCAGAGGAACTTCACCGAGAAATAGGATTTTAAAAACTTCAGGTCTTTGACTTAATTCTTTGAGTTCCACATGACAATGTGCAGCGTTTGACTCTTAGTGTCTAACCTAGTCTCTTTATTCTGGGTACAACTCCGGAATAGGGAATTAATTTGTACTCTCGCACTATGCACTTAGCTCAACTCAGACGGGATGTTGGAAGACTGTGTGAGTTTCTTTTCTAGTAGCGTGGAAATCTAAAGACCGGATTACAGGTTGAAATAAAGCTTCGGAAAAGGGATGGACGACTGGGCACAATTTTTTCTAAGACCCTAAACATGTACGGAAACGAAAAGATTCTATATCTGTAGGGGCACAACAAGATTCAAGCAGAACCACAAAAAAATCCAAATACAAAGAAGCAACTACCAAATAAAATCTGACCAAAAAGGTCCAAGCTTCAAGAAAACATGCAGATCTTGGTGAAGACTCGGCTACACTGACAAGCTTCACAAGGAGAGGTGACTACACTAGCCACCCTCCATTTCTTTTCTCCTTCTTCTATCTTCTCCCCCAATTCAATTGCGAACACAGCACGACAGACCTTAGAAGGAGATACCTGACTCCCCGAGGACGAGTTACTAGAAAGGAGATGAGCATGGTAGTCTGGTATTCTGGATGAGAAGAGCTAAAACCTTTCACACACATGAGTCGATTATTCAATGTTCATAGGATATGCTTTGGGAAGAGGATTGATCTAAGATGACTTCTGAGCCGAAACTGTGACAATGATGTGTAGAACTTGAAGGCTGTTGATTTTCATATTCTAAGTCTCACAGAAGTTCCTCCAAACTAATAAAAGTTGAGTCTAGTTTCATTTTCACCTTCAGCTCATGGTCTTAGTATGGAACCCAATCTCATTTTACCTCATGGCATTTCTTTTTGATGCCCAGGGACGAGCATGGTTTAAGTATAGGGGGATGATGAATCTCGGATTCATCACTCTAAATCTCATTAATTAAGCTCAAATCCCTCAAAATCAACAACATTTCTTCATTTACTCTGCATAATTAGCATTCATGCATATTTTCATAAGAATTGCATTTTATCACTCATTTCTGCACAAAATAAGAAGCCAAAAAATCCCAACCAAAATTAACCTGTAATTAGCCTAACTTCCCTGATTTTTAACTAATTCAAGCTAACTCCGAATGACCCAAAACTACCTCCACTATATACATATCACTAACAAGAATAAATGAAATATACAAAAAAATCACTAACCCAAATAAGTGGACCAAAAACCCAAATCCTGGTTTTAGGATTTCCAGACTAAGAACCTCATATCTTCCCCATCCAGTGTCCGTTTTAATCCTACTTACTTTTGAACTAATGTACATGAAATTACCTTCAAAACAAGATCAAGTTCAAGTGAATCGGAGCTCATATGTGAAAGTTGGGTTTTGGGCCTCTTTTGTACATTTTGTATTTTAACGATTTTTGACCTATTATTTTATGTACATATTTAACCTATTTTAGTTTATTTCTTTTTCGTTTTTCTTCTTTGATGAAAGTTTTTTTAAAATGCGTAAAAATCCAAATCCAAACTGTGCTTGAAATCAAAGAAATAAATTGGGTCCAAGCCTTCACTAACCGACTGTACAAAATTAGTCTTTTTCATATTTTATTTTATTTCTTCTTTTTCTTAATTAATAAAAATCCAAAAAATTAGATTAATATGTAAATATTTATTTATGATTTTATCATATTTTTTGAATTTTTATCTGGTTTAAAAATGACATAAAAATTACAAAACCCAAAAATCAAGGTATTCTATGTACATGGGAGACCCCAAAAATATCACTTTGTGCAATTAATCGATTTTGGTTTTAATGTCTTTATGAAAGTTGTAGATCTCATCGAGACGAGCAATTTTCGTGAAGAAACTTTTTCGATCCGAGGCTATTTGCTATTTATTTTTGATTTTGTAAAGTCTTTATTTTATGAATTTTGTGTTGCTGACACGTGGCAGCTCCTGGAGCCGCCACATGTCAGCCATTTTTCGAGTTTTTAATTCTTAGTTTTTATAAAAAATATTAAAGCTCCGCACGTGCGTCGCACGTGCCTCCCAAGCACGTGCAACGCACGTGGCCTGCCCTTCACCCTCCAGGCTGCCACGTGTTGCTCTCCTGGCCGCCCGATCTCGGCCGATCTGATAGCCAGGGTTCATGTCCTTCACCCCCTTCGTTCCCAATCCATCCGCCTCCCTCGAAATCTTCTCCGCACCGCTCGCTAATCTTCCACCACCTTCCATCTCTGCGTCAATCTCCTCCCATCGCGTATCTCGCCGCCGCAATCCCATTCCCCGCCATCTCCGATCCATCAGCGATTCGAACCCCAAATCTTTCCATCGCCAATCGAATCCCAAATTGCATCGCTTCTTTCCTTCGCCGGCGAACCTCCATACCCTATAAAACCACAACACCGTCCCGACCTTCGCTTTATCCGCCGAGTCGCACTTTAACGAACACCGGGGTGACAGCCCGGGCATTCTTCTTCCTCGACGAGATCGGAGGCGCCTTCAGCCTCGTCGCAGCATCGCCAGGCCCTCTGCTCCGCTCCGGCCGTGTCATCGTAGAGCCAACACCCAGTTCATCTTCACCACCAAAGACGCTATGCCACCGATGACTTCTTCTTCAATCGATTCACCACCGTCAACTTCACCGACCATCGACGCCCACACCACCGACGAGCCACCGCGGCGGTGCTTCCAAGCTTCTTCGACTCCAACGCCGTCGGTCACACAATGACCACCACCACCAGTAAAGAGCCCGGCCCTCCGTCTCCGCCACTCCATCACTCCACCGCACCGCCGAACCACCGACCCCCTCCGCCTTAGCAGCAACACCGGGGCACTGACGTCCCTCGTCAACATCGCAAGGACCGGGCACCATACCCGAGGTCCCCCACACGTGCTTCGCACGTGCGTGGGGAAACGTCAGCGGACATCATCCCCACGGGTCACGTGCTCCGCACATGACCGTGTGGGTAAATTACGCAGAACCCCCGACCGTTTCCATATTCACGCTTCCGCCCCCGCCGACCAGAGGGCACGTGCTGCGTACGTACCCCTATGGCAATTTTGCAAAGACACCTCCTCTTTATCGGTAATTAAACTTAGGTCCTCCACTGCATTTCTTTATATTTATTGTATTTATTATTATTTGCATAAACACCCATGTGTTCCCTAGCAATTTTAGTCCTCTACATGAGTTTATTTTATTTATCCAAATATACCATTGTGTTCCTTACTTAATTCTCTACATTTTGACATATGGTGGATTTTTGTGATTGATGGTTAATTAATAATTAATTATTCTATGGAAAATTGCATAATTTTCCTATTTCTTGCTCTGAAATTTATATTTGATTAACCGTTGCTCTAAAAATTTCTGAAAATCATACATCATAGAGTTAATTGTGGTGAACATTGTGCTAAAAAAGAATCGCATTTGCCTGCATAGTTTGTCCTGTAAAAATTATTTTGCATATTTCAATCTTTGATTTTTAATAGTTATTCAATCATGTATTTTCGAGATTTAAGACTTTTCTGAGGTCTATTACCTCGTGATAGATCTTAGATAATTTTATTCCTTGAAAATAATTAGATAAAAATATTTATTATAATTAAATATTGAAATTCACTTTGTTTGTATTTAAAAATTCATAAAAAATCATATTACATTCAAAAATTCCAAAAAAATTATAGTGCATTCCTTTAATCATAATTTGCATCTTGGCCAAGTTTCATATTTTTCGAACATCGTTTGAATGAAATTTACATTTTAGTCCCTAAAATAGACCGAATTTGCATTTTGCATCCCTTATTGCATTAAAAATTACAAAAAAAGAGACTGCCTTGAATATCGCGCACGAATTTTGATAGACATAATTCTAGATTGTTCCTTTGGCTCCTTATGTTTGTCTTTAAGTAAAATAAACATAAAACCACATGATTAAAAATTGACGAAGTAATTTTGGTTATTTTCTTGACCGATTCCGATTGCCGCCTATAACGAAACGACAAATAATATTTTTAAGCACGATCAACAAATAAATACACATTTTATTCATTTAACACAACAAATCTCGGACTCGTCACTCGTCCATTTCATTTTTTCTATTTTTTATTTTTTTGAAAAATAATTTCGTGAATTTTTATAACTATATCCCTATATTATGTTATTCAAGTTTTCACACGAATTAGGGACTCCTGCGGTCTCCATCCAGACGGTGTCGATTTTAACAATTCTGCGACCGTTAAAAAATAATTATTTTGATGGAGGCCTTGGAGTCTCTGTTCCACACAAAACTTGAATGACATAATATAAAGATATAATGATTAATTTTCATTGAATCATTTTTCTAAAAAATAAAAAAATGAAAAATAAGACGGAAGAACCAAGTTAGCTCATGTGGCAGCCTCATTTTACCCATATTATATCTATAGTTATTAGGGTAAATTAAAAAAAACCCTCGTATGCTTCATCTCTCAATTAAGACACTCATATTTGAAACGTAACAATAAAAATTGAACTTTAAATTTTATGATTTAGTATTACAGAAGCATGTTTTTGAGACGAAAAATATAATCAGATCCTTTTTTGCCACGTCTCGAAAATGCGACCTAAGATTTTGATGGATATATGTAATATTTTTTTTAATTTACCTTATTAATACATTATTAATTTGTGTTTATTTTTAACCGTTTTGCTTCTATAGATATTGCCAACACTCCCTGTATCTATAGGGCTATTTATATAATAACTCCCTACACTATACCAATATTATTACTGCAACTTTTGCGGTTAAAATCCACGATCAAAGAGTTAAAGACAATATTACTGAAATACAATTAAATTAAAATAAAATTTTATTTTAATCATTGTGCATAACACCAAAAGATTGCCATTTTTCGAATATATATATATATATATATACAGGGGAAAATGGGGCTGCTCCTTGGGAGTAGCCTACGTGGCTACTCCCACCCCTATTTTTCCCTCATTTTTTTATTTTTTTTGAAAATACAAATTTCTATATTCATCACTATATCCCTCTAACATTCTATTAAAATTTCGTTAGAAACAGAGACTCCTAGGTCCTCCATTCAGACGTCATTTTTTTAACGGTAACAAGAGTTTTTAAATCGACCATGTTTGGATAGAGGCCATAGGAGTCTCTGTTTCTGACGAAATTTTAATAGAATGTTAGAGGGATATAATGATGAATTTACAAATTTTTATTTTCAAAAAAAATAAAAAAAATTGAGGAAAAATGGGGGTGGGAGCAGCCCATTGGCTACTCCTAGGGAGCAGCCCCATTTTTCCCCCATATATATATATATATATATATTTCATATTTCGTTTTTCAAAGAGCGATATGGATTCCGTGGAAGCTTCGTGGAGTTGTTGCTTAGTAGAGATCGCTAACACCTTCTCTTCTACTCCAAAATGGCGTCTATTTTATTTCCAAGAAGAAATAAATTACACACGACAAAATAGAGGGCAAAGCTTAACGCCCACCGAATATTAACGGTGACAGTTTAAAATTCCCACATTGCACGCGCATCAAACAAACACGTGTCAGCACGTCGGCGCGCACGTTCGAATTGTTCTTTTCTCCTGGAAAGTTCTATTTCTTCGACGGGAATTAGCTGGCGCTTCATTTTCAAAATAAAAAACAAAAAATAGTTCGCAAACAAATTTGACAAGTGAGCAGTTTGCACCGTACGTATAATTGCAGGGAGAGACGCAGAGTGATATCTACGTATGATGTTCCAAATTCCTTATCCAAGTGGGTAATTTGCAAAATAGACCCACTCGATGCCTTACCAATACGGTGGTAGTCTGGTAGAGCAAATGCGCAATGTATTTATTTATTTTATTTGAAACTTGTTGATATGATTTATTTAGATAAGGATAAGTTTTTAAAGTATTTTTTACACTTGTGTCCCTCTTAATTTTGTTACGATGTCCGTATACAAGTAATACTTAGGCCTTGTTCGTTTGGGTCATAAGGAGGAATGGAATAAGGGGAATAAGCCCTCAACACGCTTCCCCGTGGTACGGCTATTCCCCATTATTTCATCTTATTTCACTCTTATTCCTATCTTTATCCCACCTTACCTACCTTTATTTCACCTTATTCTCCTTATTCTTATCCTCCAGCCGAACGGAGAATAGACCCTTATTCCCCTTATTCCCCATCCTTATTCCTGCTTATTCTCCTACCGAACGGGCCCTTAGAGTTGTGTCAGTTGCGTATACATGGTAGTCTGGTGCATTGTTGTCCTCTTAGTTTTGCATTAGCAGTATTGCTCTTCTTTTGCAATATAAGTTCTGCGGTCCCTTACTTTCTTGGGTAATTAACAATTGTGCTTTTCAGTTTCCTTTCATTCAATTCTCAAATAAACTTTATCTCAAGGGTACTAGTGTAATTTAGAAAGAAAAAGAGTTACAAACGTGATTTTTAGCAAATTATAGGGGTACAACTATCAAACAATTTAAATAAATGAAGTTTTTATTTGTAGAAACTATGATTTGGTTTATCTCACCAACAAGAAAACTAACGGTTAGTTAACCATAAGAACCAATTGATATTACAAAAAAGACAGAGACATAACTAATATTGCATAATCTAAGGGGGTACAACCGTAAAAAATCTACTTTTAAAGGAAAATGAGGAGGCACCCATAACTTATTAAATGGAGGGGCTCAAATGAGAAAAGGTTTATGGTAGATACCTAGGCACCCAGAGGCGGGGAAGGGAATATTAAGCAATGAAATGTTTCAGGAGTTGAAAATAAGTATAGATCCGGAGATTCATGAATAGGTCAACCTTTCAAACTGTTGTTGAATCCACATGCATGCAAGCTGACGAACTGAAAGATGTTAATAGCCATAAAAAAAATAAAGGTGGTTCCTTCCCCTCCTTCCAGTGAGAGGCGATGCCTCCCCTCCTTCTCATGAGAGGCGGTGCCTTTCAATGTTGTGCAACCTTGCATGCTCATCGCTGGCATCATCATCCACAGTGGTCCCATGGAGGTTAGTAAACACCCAAGGTCACCTGACGGATGAGCAAAGCTAGGGCTAACTTCCGTGGAGGCATGCTAAGGACAGTCTGTCCCGTCCCTCCTCCTTAATTCATGGTGGAGATGGTGTGCCCCTCCCTTAGCCATTTCAGTGGTGGTTTGTCTTCCTAGGATGACATTGCGTCCGCCACCGACAACTACAACGGCTTGATGCCCTTGCCGTTCTAGTACGACTCTCTGCCTCTGTTGTGCAAAGCAGTGGCTTCAATGCATTTGTCCTGAACCAATGACACCCCCCTGAAGATTGCAAGCTTCACCATGAATATTAGTTACTCGTAGACATTACAAGTTTATTTGGTGCTCCTTTTTATCGTTTGTGTTGTGGAGACATTGTTCTCGATGGGTATGTTGCAAGAGGACAAAGGAGTCATTAAATTACTGATGAAAGTGAGAAAGAAAATATAAATGTCGGACAGAAATTTCTACGATGGACAAGGCATGGGAAAGGCGCCTACTTTTCATGTTGTTGTCAATCAGACCATTCCGTGTCAAAGGTCTGATTAAAAAAAGATGGTGAAGAAGACCTGAAAAGTCTCTGATACCCCCATCATCCAAGAGGTCGGTGCCCTATGCCAGAGAGCTTAATTCAGTTCTATTATGGACAAGGAAATCATTTGGAATAGGGTGCCATGACACTTCGAAGCAATCTCATTTTGCTAGAGAAGGAACACCTCAATACAATGATAGAGGAATGCAATTTTGGCACTGCCCCCTTCTGGATATAGGTTCACCAAAACCCAATGCAAATTCAAAATAAGGAATTCTATAAGAAAGTCATTAGTAGCATTGGATAAATTGTGGAATTCTCTCCGATGTTGGGTGCAAGTCAGTTTGGGTCTGTGATAAATATCCATTTCATCACCTTTATTCTTTCATTTTGACCTTTAAACCATAGCTAAATGCATGTATATATTATTATTTTGCCTAAATTGACATCTGTTATTTATTATGTAAATATTGCATAAAAGACTATATTTAAAGCTAAAATAAAAGAATAAAGAAAAGAAAAGAAAAAAATAAAATAATTAAGGTATTCTATGACCCTAAACCCTAAGACCTAGGCATCATGATGACTGGATCGACAAAGAATAAAGTAGAGAGAGAGATAAGGGCCAATAAACAAGAGAAACCATAATTCATAAATGCCCAATAATACATTTTCAGGACCCATTTTATTATTTATTATTTATCCATCAAATCAATAAATTTTTTAAATGAATGTTGTATATAAAAATACATAAAAATACAAAATTTATTTCATATAAAAATAACGCATATTGTTCATTATACACTCAGAATAAAAATCCAAAATCCAAACTTCACATACTCGTATCTTCTCCATATGAACTCAAATTGCATCAAAATCACATTTAATTGTATATAAATTTTTATTATCTATTTAATGAAGGTGGTTTCATTTAATTTAGAGTTAAGATGCAAAAGTTAAGATTTGGACCCCTATTGTACAATATACCAAAATAAAATATTCATTTTATTTATTATTCATATTTTTCATTATTCTATATTTTTGTAATTTTGTAAATATTATTATAGTGTATGTACATAATTAGAATGAAATAAAACCATCAAAAATACACTAAAATAAATAAAGATACAAAAAATACATAGATGAATTATACATAGTTATAACTATATAATAAATACAATTAACTAAGTGTACAAATAAATGCGAAAAATTCAATAAAAATATATTTCCGTACGTGGAAATAAGTTATAAATATATGAAATAAGTATATAAAATTATAAAATCTAAAATACAAAATAAAAAAAATACATAATATATAGGTAAATATACTTATAAACATACATTTAAAAAGTAAAAGATAATAAATTAAGTTGTAAAAATAAATAAAAATCACAATAAAATACTAAATAAAATAATAAACATTTTTATTTTTTTAATTAAAATTTAAATAAATAGTCTACTATTGTATTCTATTTATTTTCTCTTTTTATTTCGGTTTTGTCCTCATGCAGCGACGTGTACCAATCAGAGGCAGGCCTCGGTTGACCCACTGGTCAACTTGCCCCTCCGACCCTACGTCCTGTAACCTAGTGGTTGACCTGTCTTCCTTGATTTCTTCCGCCCGACTCTTTCACCCATTTTTCTTGATTGCTTCTGCAAATCTCTTCCTAGATCGTTGAGCATTCACACACATATCATTCCTCGATCGGAGGAGCATTGCCTTCGGTAGAAGCTCTCATCGAAGACCCGCATGAACATATACCTCCTCCTCACCTAATTTTGAATTTTGATCCCACATACGCCAACTAAACCCTAAACACATAGCTCGATCTTCAACCTGGTGACAGCAGGAGCTTCTCCGACAGTTCTGCGACGAAGAAGGTGCCGATTTTGAGGTCGGTTCACCTTCGTGAGCTCTGCCGCCACGAGGTTAGGTCCCCCGCTTCTGGGCGACTTAGAGCCTCATTCTTTGCATTTTTAGGTAACATTTTGATTCAGCATTTTATTTTTATCTTTATTTTAGTCTTTAATTCTCTGCATTGGTGTAAAATCTACTCTTTGTAATTCACCGGAGCTCACTGTGCCTTCACCTTTCCTACTCCCGCTGACCACCTTTATTTCCTTGTCCTATCGCTTCTCTACACCTCACGCATATCCACTCCTCCTGATCTTGCTCAGATCAGGAGATCCGCTCTCCTCCTCCGTCACGTTGCCGGAGAGCACCACCTCACATCCATTTCGCCCAAACAGAGCCCAGACCTTCCCCTTCTCGTTTTCAAGCAAACCCTGCAGGTCAAAGCCCGTGACGACCCCATATGGGCCAGTTTCTGTCAAGAATAGGCTCTTGGAGCTCATGAACTTCACTGGCCTCTGAGGGCACCTATGGCGACCCTTGGAGCCATCTGAGCAAACCAGTAGGTCCGGGTGCTCCCAGGCACCTTCCCAGACATTTTGCAACACTAGAGACCTTCGGAGGAAGCGTCGGTACTCGATTGAACCTTGGAAGAACATGTGTTCTTCCATGTTCTTTCACCTGGCCTCTCCGTCGTTCGATCAAGAGCCTCGCCCAGTTCGTGTACTTGATGCCCAATCAAGCTAGCCAGAACCGTAGGATTTTTAGCTGAGATATAATCTCAGCGCTCAATCGACAGACCTGTATCGCACATCCAGAGCAGGCCACACATCAAGTGGATTCGTCCCAGTCGCTGGATCACGCAACAAAGGGTATTTTGTGCCTCTACCCCTCACATTTTGTGTTTTCCATTTAGTCCATAAACTTTCATCTATACTGTTAAATATTTTGGATATTTTGCTGTTCACCCTCTGTACTTCACATATTTGCACTTAGGTCCCTTGCCATCTCACCTCACATGCTTGTGCACATGAGGTGGTGGGCTTTTTGTAGAGGGACACTCACATTTTATTTATTTCATTTTAGTCCTCAATTTTGGAATATAAGTGTACTTTTTTCTAAAAAAAATTGCATCTAGGCCCCCGAACTTTGTATTAATTGTAGAAATACACCTTCATGTACTAATTATTGGAAGTATTTTGGAAAAATTACAGTTTTGGCCCTATTCTTCTTTGATGTGTTCGTGATTAGTTCAGAAACTTTAAATATTTATATAAATGCACCCGCCATATTGTATTTCCTTTTTGTAGAATTTATTTTGTTAAAAATAGTTCTTGTTCCCTAAAAATTCATATAAAATTAGGATAAATACCTTACGTAACATTCTACCACATATAATTTTACTACGATATTTTATGCTTATTTATATTCATTAAAAAATAAAAATACAAAGATATTTTACTTGTCTAGCTTAGAAAAATAAAAAATATAAAAAACATTTTGAAAAATTCTAAAAAAAATATTAGTCTATTACACTATTTTTGCATCTTCAGACTAAAAATATCTAAAAATAAAAAAAGAAAACTACTAAAAATTAAAAAGCTTCAAAATCCTTATAAAAATTACAAAAAATTCTCCTAAAAACCAAAATACTTATTGTTAGTTCTGAATTTTACATATTATATTTATTACATATTAAAAAATAGTTTTGCAAAATTTCAAGCTATTTTTATGTTTTTGAATTCTAAAACAACTCAACATGTTTACTATAGTCACTGTTTTGCCATATTAGTTCAATTAAAAATAAAATAGTAAAAATCATCAAAAAAATATCAAAAATTGAGAAAAAAATAAAAAAAAGGCAAAAATATTTTATTTTGTGATTTTTGAATATTTATATCTATAATTATAAATAGTAAAGATCTTTATATATAATATATTTACTTTTATCATTCTTTATTATTATTATAAAAAATTACAAATCAGAAAATATAAAAGAAAAATAAAATCATAAAAATAAAAAATATAAAAATATATAAAAATAAAAATTCCAAAAAAAATAAATAATTTAAAACCCACAAAAAATCCGAAATCCCTAAAACTGTTATCTTTTTTAGTCATTTTTTATTGTCTATCCTCCGTTCTCCCTGTGTTCGACCCCTACCATACTTGTCCACTATACATTTTTTATAGGGCTTAACAAATTTTGATTCACACTTGCTTGCATTATTTTATCTTTAAATTGTGTGGGTTGATTGTTGATCGATCTCGACTTTAATGAGTGATCACCTCAATAACAATTTATCTTCGCTTTTTATGAGGATATTTTTAGACCCTCACCAAAGTTGAGTTCATCAAATGACATCATTATCGAGGAGCAACGTGTAGGAGAATTTTGGGTCTATTTTTCTTTATTATATCTCTTTATTTATTTTATCTTTTATTTGATATAATTGTTTATTGTGCTAACATTTTCACTTCTATTTTTCTTTCGAGGAATTTTGAGACGACGACGACCGTGTAGGTGGTTGAGGCACCCGAGTCGAGAAAACTTGGTCCTTCTCCCTGTGAACCAAGAGGGGAGAGTAAGAGAGAAAGAGAAGAATTTAGTATAGCTTTTCTTTCTATTTTTAGTGAGAGATTGTCATTTATTTTTTCTCTATTTAATTTGTAATAATACATGTACTTGGACTTGGACACTCGGCCTAATTTCCAAGTGATTGTTCACTTGGGGGCTCACTGGGTTTTGTCATGATTTATCGCCTTTATTTTCTTATTTTTCCGCATTTTGTGCTTTTTGCCTTATTTTCATTTGTTTTGTGGAATGAGCCCTTAGCATTTTAGGAATTACTTGATCAAGTAAATTAAGGCCAAATACCTAATATCTTGTATGCTCCTATAGTCTCTACGTTTGGACTTAGTTTAAATTAATTGTTGGATACTTAGGCTTGAAATGGTATGTCACGAGAGATCTCCATACAATGCTTGCAGGACCCACTACGGCGGGCACTAAGGATCCTCCAACACCAGACTCTAGGTTTCTTTCTAAGTGTTTAGCATTTGGTTCTTCACGACATTAGCAATTGCCTGCTTAGGACGATTTCTGCTTGCATCTCGCACATACAGTATAGGTTTAAAAATTTCTGCCTTGCATCTCGCATGTAGTGTGTTGGGAAGCATTGTAAGTCTCTTTTAACTGGGCATCCATCATTTAGGCACTAAGATGAGATTTCCATCTTAGTGTTGCCTTGCATTGCTTTGTCATCCTATCCCTCTGATTTTTAGCACCTAAGGTAAAAAGAAAATCCAAAAAAACTATTAGCGTTTGCCATTGAAAGATACTAAAAATAAGTGAAAAATCAAAAATTGAACCAAGGGAATGCTAATTGAACTTGACCTAAATAAAATCCATAACGAACATCATTGTTTGGGGTTCACAAAGCCCTCATTGATTTCAGGTAAATTTCAGACAGAGCGGGCATGACCCTTGAGGAATAGATCCAAAAACCCGATCGATGGATGCCTCAACAATCACCTGGGATCGACGAAGTATCGACACTTCTATCGTACATGACTGAGTAGGACCTTATCGACGTTGATGTTCCAACCTTATGTGGAACACAAACTTAGTATGAAGTACTGAGCCTAGGCCATGCCCTCACGGGTGTGTCTGTCTCATCGATTTGTATTCGAGTACCTCACCTGCAAGGGAAGTAGTGGTTTCACCTATTGTCTTCCTCTCTTTTTTCTTTGGTTGAGTAGCCACCCATGCATGAGATTAAGGACCTTAAAAATTGCAAATCACATGATACAAAGGAGGTGGAACAAGTACGAGGAGACTCTTCCTAACAGTACACGCTCTCCTCTAGGGCTAGCCGATAGGGACTCGCGATAACTTTTTGCCTGAATCAATAACCCGAAAATTGAAGATATAAAAATAGCCGAACTCTTACAGCTTCACATTGGGTAGAATTGGTGAATCCAATTTTGTATTGTGTTTGTTTGGATCTATTTTAGATTCAAAGATTAAAGTCCCACATGCTCGCGCATTTTTGACATTCTTCTTTTCTTCCTTCCTCTTTGACCCCGCTCATTGTGAGCCTTCTACTGTTTTACACTCCTTTTATTTCTTGTTCATCATTGTATCCTTCATACTTCATCGATCTTCCTCATTTCCTTCGTGATGTTGACCCATGGATGGTTTCATCGGGACTCCGACGACAGAAGACTGGACATACCCCACGGAATTCTCCTTGGACTCCCCTATCTTCACTTGCTTTGGACAGTGAGAAGACTCTTGTTTCGATCTCCTTCCTTCTACAACCTTTCTTTCTCTAATAAATCCCTTGTTCGAGACAGACTTTCATCTCGAACTTGCTCCATCATTTATGAGGATTGATCGGGCATTATTTCCCAATGCAAATTAACCACCCCGATTAGGAGCCCGAGCACTATTCCAACTTTGAGATGGATCCTCAAGGTAGAGGAAAGGGGTTGTAGCTTCCAACCAGTGAACAAAATCAAGAACAAGGCACGACTCAGAAGGAGGTCAATAGTCAGTTACTTGTTTCCATTCAGGCAATCCAACATCAGCTGGCCGACCAAGCACTTGTCAAATTGCCTTTCAAGAGATGTTAAACGAACCAAGGAGGAGATCAGAAGAGAGAGGAGGAAACCCAGGATGAGGTGATGATATTCCTGATGATAGAGATGATCGATCAGTAGATGGACCTCATGGAGGCAGGGAGGACGAAGGGAGAGGCCGACCCATGACAACACTGAAGTAATCATACAACCCTGGGGTCGGTTGTATCAACGAGTGGATCCAAGTCCCACCGATCCATAGATATATTGAGTTGAAGTCACAGCTCCTTTTGCTCCTCCCTATCTTTCAAGGTAATAAAAACGAGGAGCCCTATATCCATCTACAGCAGTTCGATCGCATCTGCAACACCACTCACACCCCAACTTCCCGTTGGACGTAGACAAGATGATCGTCTTCCCATTCAGCCTTCATGGCAAAGCTCTTTATTGGATAAACCATCTGGGGAAGGTGGTAACGACTTGGGAGGACTTTAAGTCAACTTTCCTTCATAAGTACTATCATCTCGATTGTATCGATCTCATGCGATCGAAGATCGCTAGCATCTCTCAAGGACCTCAAGAATCCTTCCATGAAATCTGGGAAAGGTTTAGTGATCTGATCAAGAAATTCCCCCACCATGACATCCCAAGGACTATCCTAGTCCAACACTTCTTTGGGGTCTGACTGAAGCTAGTCAACGTTGGTTGACGCCACCTTTGGAGGATCTCACTTCAATAAGGATGAGGATGCAATATGACAGATCTTTGAGGAGATGGATGAAGGAGAGGTTGTATTATCCTCATCTCGTTCCTTCCAGATTTAGTCGCCACCATAGATCCTCCGCAAGAATGTGAACATGGCAAATATGCATGATGTTGACATGTGTGACAATTCTGACCTGACAATCATCGGGAACCACCTGTTGAAGGTAGATATCATAGAGAAGAGGTCGTAGGACCTAGAGAAGCTCATCAAGATCGAGCAGAGAATGAGGGGATTAGACCAGCTCAATATCATTACAAAGCAGCTGGAGCTGCTAGTGAACACCATCAGCGCCTACAACGTAGTGACCGCTACCACTGAGCCTCTAGCTGAGAAGAATCAGACACAAGCATAACTACCTCAGCTGAGTCCCAATCAACCTCCGATCCAACACGTATACTACGTGTATGCCCCGGAGCCGCATCCACCACAACCGTAGACTCGAATGGTTGTCTACCTAGCACCAGAGTTCCAACACCAGTATATCGAGTCTTGTTCTCCACCTCCACCACTCATTCAAGAGGTGAGTATCATTGGGGAAATGATCAGTAGTTGACCCGTCTTCAGGGACAACAAAAGGGTCAAAACCAGGCCAACCGACCATTTCACCAATAACAAGGAGGGCGGAACTTCCAACCCAACCCGACCCATCACCAGCAGCCTCCGCATCAAAGTTACAACTGGAGGCAAAACAATTATCAATAGTCTGAATATTGCCATCAGAACTATCAGCAATCGACTTCTCAATACCATCACCAATACTCTCACAGTACCAACAATATCCTTCTCGTCCTCCTCAGTATTCTCAGGGTTACCGGCAGCTACCTCCCTCATACCAGCAGAATCAACGGTCTCATCAGGCCGAACCTTTTGAGGTTGCCCTGGATAATTCGGCTCTTGACTATTTGGCCCAGCTCATTAAGAACATAGCTGAGATGAGCTAGAAGATCGACGACTTGACAGCTGCCAAGACTGTCATTTCAGCTCAGGTCGAAGCGAACACAAACAATTTCTGATATAAGGAGCATGTAGTTTGCAGTGTTCAGCCCGAATCAGGTAGAAATGGTATTCTTTTATCTAATGTTGTAAATCTCAGGAGTGGTAGGACACTCAAGCCATATGCAACTACGAAAGGAAAGCACAAAGCATCTGAAGGTGAATCGTCAACCAATCTAGCCGTTGGGGCCAAAGTTTTTTGTGAAGATGGAGCACCACCTACAATAAAAATACACAATAAAAGAATAAAAATACAAAAAACACAAAAAGATAACAACAATATCAGTGAATCTACACCAGACTTGGAGAAGCCAGCACCCGCAGCCGCACCAGAGCCAATCGACGGAATCGAGCCTGTCATTTTTGGTCCACAGCATGTAGATGATTGTATTCCTTTTTGTCACCTACCTATACAAAAGGATATGGATAGAAATGTGAATGAAAATATTTTGACAGTGTACATATGCCTTTTCCTTCTGCCAATAAATCAAAAACAATAAAAAAGTTGAAAAATGCTTTGTTTGATCCCAAAATTTTCTGAATTCTGCAAAATTTGATTCTTGTGATGTCTTTATTGAATGCCATGGAGTATATGCCTGCAGTAAAATGAGGACTTAAAGAAGCATGTACAACAAAGCGCCCGAGCTGCAAGAAGAAGAATTCTGAGAAGCATATTCTCACCATGGCTGCTATGAATGCCCCCACCGACCTCCTGCATAAGAAGAAAGACAAGGGAGCACCTTTGATCAGATGCTAAATATTCAACCAGGAGTTCGAGCACATGTTGCTTAACAGTGGATCTTCTATCAACATGTTACCATTATCACTACTCATAGAATTTGGGTAAGGCTCGCTTAAGCCTACTTTGTAATTTGTGGATAAATCTGTCAAGAGGCCTTGAGGCATGTTGGAGGATGTGATTGTCACTGTGTTGGGGATGCAATTCCCTGTTGATTTTATTGTCTTGGATATAGACACCTCCATGTCTCTACTCCACACCCCGATCATACTTGGTCGGTCGTTCCTTCGGACAACCGGAGCAGTCGTCGCCTATGACACTAGAGAGATCACATTCCACTCCTAAAGTGCCAAAGTGCAAATAGAGACCATTCCTGAGCCGAATCCTACATAAGCTGTGTCTGAGATGAGAGTGCTCGACTCTAAATGTACAGAGGACTGTGATTTTTAGCAGATATCAGAGATACAACTCTATTTTTGGATGACAAAAAATCCTAGAATTCCTCTCACCTGAGGAAGGACGAGAAAGCACTGTCCAACTGACCAATGTCTTTGAAGATGAGGCCTTTATTGATGGGTATTTTGAGATTGTTGAACAATCCCTCTCGTATGAGAAGGAAGATGTCATTGTCGATTTGTGTTATATTTTGAAAGATGAAGGTGAATTGACAAAGTGGCAAACAACATTTGAAAGAGCTTACACCTACAGTTGTCACTGAAGTCATCGCTGAAGTCACTTCCACTCCACCAAAGCTCAAACCTCCGCCCTCCAATATGAAGTACACCTTCCTTGTAGGAGAATCAAACATGTGTCTGGTCATTATCAATGCTCATCTGACCGAAGATCAAGAATATCATCCGATGGAGGTTCTTGAACGAAACCGTAAGGTGATATGCTGGAAGATATCGGATCTCCATGGGATTAATCCATCTCTATGATCGCATCACATTTACTTGGAAGAAGTCAACAACCCTTCTCATGAATTTTGCAGACTGAATCCGAATCTCCAGGAGGTAGTAATGAAAGAAATTCAGAAATGGTGTGATGTGAGATTCATTTATCACATCTCTGATCCAAGTAGGTGAGTTCCCTGCACTAGTGCCCAAGAAATCTAGGATCACCATAGTAACCCGTTATAAAGGAGAGGGGATTCTGACCAGAGTATCGACATCCTGGAGAGTTTGTGTTGATTACATATGTCTAAACCTTGCCACCAAGAAGGATCATTTTCCATTGACCTTCATTGATTAGATTCTCGAGAGACTGGCCATGAAGGAATACTTTTGCTTCTTGGACGGATACTTTGGATACAACGAAGTTGCAATCGCGCCTAAGCACCAAGAGAAGACCACGTTCACATGTCCTTTTGGAACGTATGTGTTTCGACGGATGTCGTTCGGGCTGTTGTGTAACTCCCCCGCTACATTTCAACAATGTATGTTGATTGTATTTGGAGACATGGTAGGCAGTTTTCTTAAGGTGTTCATAGACGATTTTTTTATCTACAGATATTCATTTGATCAATGCCTTGATTATTTAGATCAAGTTCTGAGGAGGTGCTGTAAAGTGAACCTCGTGCTCTCGTGGGAGAAAAGAAATTTCATGGTGACTGAAGGCATTGTGCCGGGTCACGTTGTATCTAAACGTGGCATGGAAGTGGACTCAACTAAGGTAGAAGTAATTTCTAAACTTGAGCCACCTTCCAATCTAAAATAGGTCCGGTCGTTTTTGGGGTACGTCAGTTTCTACCGATGATTTATTAAAGACTTCAGCAAGCTCGCTCAATCACTGATAGAATTTCTCCTGCAGCCACCTAATTGTTCTCTACCTTTTGAGATCATGATGGACGCATCCGATTTTGCAATTGGTGTTGTCCAAGGATAAAGACGAGATGAGATTCCATTTGCTATTCATTACACTAACTGGACACTAGATGAAGCTTAGAAAAATTACACAGTTACAGAGAAAGAGCTTCTGGATGTAGTATTTGCCATGGAGAAATTCAGATCACATCTCCTCGGATCAAGGGTTACTATTTACACTGACCACTCTACCATCAAGTATCTTCAGAGCAAGAAAGACGCCAAGCCTTGTCTTATTCATTTGATTCTTTTACTCAAAGAATTTGACATGGAAATTTGTGACAAACCAGGCATAAAAATGTGGTGGTAGGCCATCTTTTCGGAATCATCAATGCAGAGCCTCTTGAGCAAAATTCAATTCCAATCACAGAGACCTTCCTAGATGAGGAAGTCTTATCTATATCCTCTCTCCCATGGTATGCATACATTGTGAATTATCTTGTCTCCAAGAAGACTCTGCCATATTGACATCCATTTCTACCGGAGGGAGGAACCACATCTATTCTGAGAGGGCGCATATTGCATCTAGAGATTATGGGTGTCCTCGACCACTATCACAAGCTCAAGGCCGGTGGACACCATTTTGGAAAGAGAAAGGCAACAAAAGTTCTTCAATGCATTCTTTAGTGGCCAACTTTATTCAAGGATGCACATGATTATATCAAGTGCACTGACTGTCAGAGAATGGCCAGGAACATCAACATACGTGATGCAATGCCTCTGAAGTACATTCAAATATCCAACATCTTCGACGCCAGGGCATTGACTTCATGGAACCATTCCCTAAAAACTAGGGTTTTGAGTACATCCTATCGACTATGTTAGTAGATGGGTGGAGGCAATCCCCGCCCGAACCACAAACAACCGCACAGTCTATCGCTTCTTGAAATACAACATCATTTCGTAATTCGGAATCTCCAAGATTCTCATTTTTGACAGGGGAGCCATTTTATCAATAAGGAGGTCAAGAAGTTGACCAAAGAATATGACATTGAACATCGTGTTGCTGCACCATACCGCCCACAATCAAATGGCTTGGCTGAATGTTCCGACATGGAGATCAAGACAATACTGCAAAACCTTGTACGTTCGGATAGTAAGAATTGGTCACAACTACTTGACTCGGTTCTTTGGGCATAATGCACGTCATACAAGTCTCCACTCGGCATGTCTTCCTACTACCTTGTCTATGGAAAGCCCTTGCCACCTGCCTGTGGAATTATTTCATAAATCCTTGTGGGCATTAAACACGTGCAAGCTTGATTTCGAGCGAGGAGGTAAGAATAAAAAAGTTGATCTGAACCGATAGCTTGAATTTCGAGACTACGCATACAATAATAGCCTGATTTAACAAAGAGGAAGTCAAGAAATAGCATGACAACCATATCTGAAGGAAGACTTTCGAACATGGACATAAGGTGTAGTTATTTGATGCGAAGTTGAAAATTTTCCCAGGTAAACTGAAGAGCAAGTGTACAGGACGACCATTCATTGTGAAAAATGTGTGTGACAATGGAAGTCTACTCATATCTGAATTGTCGCCTGATGTACAACCTTTTGTCGTTAACAGATATTTGCTGAATCCATACCTCGAGCACAATACATTCATGTACGTTGTTGATTCAATAGAGCTTGCATTTCAAGATGATCTGTCAGAGACAGAAGGATCAGATTCAACAAGCTAAAAAAATCACAAAAAGATTTTGTTTTCTTCTTTCTTTTATTTCATTTCATTGTTCTATTTCTTCCTAAAAGATGTTCACCCCTTTCATTATTTCTATACTTAGGATGCACTTTTGTCCTAAGTATGGGGGAGTGATCACTCGAGTTGTTCATTCTTTGATCCCTCACCTATCCCCTCAACTCTTGATATTCTGTCTATACTTAGTGATATTTTATCCTAAGTATAGAGGGGACAGGTCGAGCCAATGATTTCGTATATTCCCACCCTTGACCCTCCCTACCTTGTGTACAACCTGCTATACATAGGATTGGGGGTCGTATATACTGATGAGTCCTTGATTCATCACACTAAAAGATGAAAATAGAGCTTCGTTCTTGAGTAATTAGCTGCATTTCATCATTTATTCTGCATTTTTATCATTTATGCACTTAATATTAATAACTGCATTTTGACACGCATAATTGCATTCATATTCATCTTCACATTTTCACCTAACTTCATGCATTTTTAACTAATTCATGCTAACTCCAATTGACCTAAACTGACTTCATTGTGTACATATTACTAACAAGATTAAAGAAAAAATACAAAAAATAAAACTCAAATAATTGGCTTGTGAGACAAAATT
Source organism: Ottelia alismoides (assembly GCA_037367405.1). Classification (NCBI taxonomy): domain Eukaryota; kingdom Viridiplantae; phylum Streptophyta; class Magnoliopsida; order Alismatales; family Hydrocharitaceae; genus Ottelia; species Ottelia alismoides. The sequence goes on from JAZKJV010011853.1 coordinate 337,585, forward strand.
CTAATTTCAGACTAGACAGACTAAAATGCACATATCTTCCTCATACTGTGTCTGATTTTGGTCTACTCACTTTTAAAGTAATATATATCCAAAGACCTTCAAAACAAGACCAATTTTATAAAAATCAGAGCTTATATGTGAAAATTGAGTTTTGGGCCTCTTTTGCGCATTTTGTCTTTTAGCAGTTTTGACCTGATATTTTATGTACATAATTAACCCTTTTTATTTTATTTATTTTTCATTTATATCTTTTATGAAAGTTTTATTAAAATGTACAAAAAATCCAAATTCAAAATGAAACTGAAACAAAAGAAACTGACCAAGTCTGAGTGCCTCTTGTGAGTCTGTACAAATATCTCACTTTTTCAACTTTATTTTATTCTCCCATTTTATTATTTATTTAAAAATCCAAAAAACTTAGATTAATGAGTAATTATTTATCTTTGATTAATCATAATTTTTCTCGATTTTAATATTAATAAAAAATCACAAAAAATTTACAAAACCCAAAATCAAGGTATTCTATGTACATGGAGTACCCCAAAAATATCAGTTTGCATAGATGATCTCTTTACTTTTGGTCCCTTCATGAAATGTAGATCTTATCGAGACGAGCAACTTTTATGAAGGAAACTTTTCGTTCCAAAGTCGTTTGCCATTTATTTTGGATTTTCTTTTCTTTTTATTCTTGAATTTTCTGGAGCTGATACGTGGCAACTCTTGGAGCCGCCACATGTCACTCATGTTTTACCTCCTTTTTATTTCGTTAGAAAAAAACTCTGCACATATTACGCCAAGTGCCTCCGTGCGCACGTGCCCACACATGCCATCGGCCTCCTTTATCCTCGCCAATCAACGAGGGTGTTCCCCTCCTCTCGCGCAAACCTCCAGCGGCCGGACCCGTCCACTATCGTCTCCTTCGCCTTTCCCAACCACTCGTGCAACAGCTGCCAACTCTCCGCAACCACCTCCCTCATCCTCCTTATCTCTTCTCCCTCCTCCCCATATAACTCCATCGTGCCCTCTCAGAATCCGTATCCTCCAAGTCCACATCAAAAGGATAGAGAGCTTGGGGCAGAGGTGGTGACAACCCTTTGACCTCAACAAAGATCCTCCTTATAGGCGCGATCAATCAAAGCTTCGAGGCTTCGTCAGCCTCTTGAGGCGAGCACCAGGAAGCTGGCCACCACCGCTCCACTTTAGGTGAAACCCAAACCCCAATCTACCTCTCCTCCTTTCTCCTGTTTCCCCTATTTTCAGCCTCTTCCCCTGTTTCCAAATCGCCACCGTCTTTCTCCAATCTTTGCCTATCTCTGTCACCACCTGCCACCCCATCATCCACAGCCATGGTCAGCGCCGCCCGCTCCACTGAACTCGCCGACTCCAGCCCTTCAACGCCTCCGCATCCCCGGGCACTCCGCTTGTAGACGCCCTTCATCGTTAATGACTTGGATTGCACCTCACCGCCCCTTGCACCTCCGTACACGCACCCTTCTGGCGAACCCCAGAGGCGATCAGTTCTCCAACCAGCAAAAGAGCAGTTCCGCCGCACCGACCCACCACACAACATCTCTCCCTGTGGCCGACTCAATCCACCTCCATAGCGGCCCATGCGATCGCACCGCCACCCTACAACCAGGGCAAGAATCGAGAAGATCCTCACGTGCTAAGCATGTGAGGTTTGGTCCCTTTATAGAGGGGCTCCCTCAAGATCTGCTATATTCATAAAGAATCCCCCCACATGATCCACACATGCATGCGGGTAATATTGCAAAGAGGTCCCCTGGAGATAACTCATTCACGTAGAAGTCCCCGCTGTCCAAAGGGCACGTGCGATGCACATGACCCTTTGGAGAGTTTGCAGAAAACCCCCTCTGGAGATATGTAATTATCATCGAGTCCCTCTATTGCATTTTATTTATCGTAGTTTGCAAATAGACCCCGCTATTTATCTTTATTTTGAACCTCATTTTGGCATCATTTTATTATTTTAAAAACTGCATTTTGTTCTACAATTAATTCTCTATATTGTGACAAGCTTGTGATATTTTTATTCTCTGTGGTTAATTAATTAATATTATTCTTGTGAGAATTTGCATATTTTTCCCAACATGTGCTTAGTAATTCATAGATATTAACCATTGCTCTAAAAATTGCCGAAAATTCACCTACAGTAGAGTTAATTGTGTTTTACATTGTGCCTAAAAAAGATTTGGATTTGCATGCATCATTTGCGCTATAAAAATCATTTTGTGAATTTTATTAATTAATTTCTAACAAGTATTAAATTCAATATTTTGAGGGTGTAGGATTTTTTTCAGATATATTACTTAGTGATTTATCTTGATAATTTTATTTCTTGAAAATAAGTAGATTTAATATTTATTATAATTAATTATTGAAAATTACACTATTTGCATTCATAAATTCATTATTTATTCATGTTGCATCCCAAAATTTCCAAAAAAATTTATAGTAGCTTAATTTCATCATATTTCACATTCTGGCCAAGTTTCATAATTTTTGGACATTGTTTGAACGAAAATTGTAATTTACTCCCTAAAAATTGGCCAAAACAACATCTCATTTATTATTGCATTTAAAAATATAAAAAAGCCTTATTGAAAACCTTACTTCAAGATCGATTCAAAATCAACCTAAGGAGGACAGTTGCCTCCCTGAGTTTGACCTTGGACTTACCAAGTAAAAAAATTGTTCGCTCGCATTAATCGATACACATTAATTAAAATTTAAGGTTTTAGTGACCTTTAATTGCCAGACTGCAACGAACAAAATTTAAAAGTTACTTTCGTAAATTAACAAGGTAATTTTAGTGGTTCTTCAATGGCACCGTTGCTGGGGAGGCACAGCTTAGGTTATTTTTAGAAAATCAAGTTTTTAGGCTTTCCATCCTTGGGTAGTCTGACCCCCGGGTTTTCTTGTAATTATTCTCTAATTTTTCTCTCTTCTCCAACATTTATTTTATTTTATTTTTGTTTATTTTCTGTGAACCCTTCTCTAATATTCAATCTTTTATTTTTTCATGCGAGGTACCGGTGAACTTGGAGCGACTCTCTTGAAAGCCGACGCAACTCAAAACGATCGGACACACGAAGAATTTATTTTTTTGAGAGAGAGATTGTTTTATCTAATTTGTAATTAATCCTCATTCTAGTGGTTCTCGATCGGGTTCTCGTGTGTGTAAAGGACTGGACTCTTCATGTATGTCTGACCTATTTCACTCTCCGGTTAGGGTGGGACCCGACTTGAGTGGTTCGCAGTTCTAGGACTGCACATACAACTATTAGAGCTAATAGGATTTTTTATTGTGCTCGTAGAATTTAGGACCACACTGCACTTAACTATACACACTAGATCGATTCTCATTTAGCCAAAATATATTGTTCTATCACGTGCTAATAGAAATTCCTGTTTTAGATGTGATTTCTCAGGCATGCATTCGATTCATTTTTCTAGGGAAATTTCAATTTTGTTAGCATATTGCACGAATATTGCGAGGAAGCACTGTAAGTATCTTTAACTCAACATTCATCATCGTGCTTCCTGCTGCAAGGCTTTTTCGATTCTCCCTCGATTTTCATTCACACGGGAATACAGGAAATTGGAATCCCATGTAGACATGTGATGAATACCCATTCATCACTCTTTTTTCTTTTATTTTAGCTACGAAACCTTTGCAAAACACCTTGTAAATACATGTAAATATCATAAATAGTCAAAATGCATGCATTGTGTAAATAACAATAATTAGCATGTTTTTATGCATAAATAAAAGAATAAAGAAATAAAAGAAAAAAAGGGAAATATTTGGAATAAATATTGAGCGACCTAATCCCAAGGGAGGGCTCAGCATGGGCCTGGCCGCGAAAGAAGCCAAGTAGAGGGAGATAGGGTCAATCACACTTGTACATATATATATATATGTTATAAATAAATTTATTTTCCTCTAAATAAAAATAAAAATGTGATTTTGTTAATTTATACATATATATATAAATAAAATAAAAATCAGAAAAATAAAAATAAAAATAAATAAAAATCATTTTCTACCTTGTACATATACCATGTAAATATGTACATAAACCTATTTATTTAACTAATGTAAATAAATCATAAAAATAAAATAAAAACACCTTTTTATTCCAAATTTTATGTTATAAATAAATAAAATATAAAATTGTAATAATTGTATAAAAATAAACAATTAAAAAATAAAAATAAAAAATACATATGTAAAAATATATATTTATAATAATAATATAATGTAAATACATAATTTATTTTTCAAAAAATAAATAAAAATCACTAAAAAATAATTTGAAAAGTAATAAACATTTTCATGTTTAAACCTTTTCGAAATAAAAGCATTTACTATTTTAATTGAATTTCTAAATAATTAATAAATGGAATTATTTCATTGGTCCACGGGGGATTGTTGACCCCCGATCAACTCTCCCTCGCGGACCCTCTTCCAAGCGAATCGGGTTTTGACCCGACTTCTCCGATTTTTGCTGACTCGATCCGACCTCCATTTATCCAAACTCCGGGCGCCATTTAAACCCTTGTTGATCCGAGATCCTCGCCTGATCAGCTGCCTAGGGGTCCGTGCTTCACCGAGCGCGCCCGATTCCCATCTTCCTGGACCCCTGGCACTATATAGGTTCTCCTCCGCCGCACAATTCTCGCATCTTTGCCTCAAACTTTCATCCCCAGGACCTCCATTTTCTTCCCCAGAGTGACAGCTGCCCGAGGAGAGTGTTGCAGTGAGGAGGGAGCGGCCCCAGCCACTGATCTGGCGAGCTCTTCGCCGTGCGCCGCCGTGAGGTGCGTCGAGCCTCGAACCCCGATGATTCCTTGAGGCAAAGACCCCCAGAGCTCCACCAGCTCATCCATAGTCGACTTCAGCCACTAGGTAACCTCGATACCCTCTAGCTTAGCTTATTTCCACTTACGCCCATTTGCGCCGTCGGCCTTCGTCGACCGATTCCCATTGCTCCGATCACCCATTTGCCCATCCGACATGACTACCACCTCCGTCAGACTTCTCGCCGCATTCTGCACCCATCTAATCATCCTGACTCATCTCGGAGCAGGAAGCCGGGTCCTCCTCCTCCGCCGCTCGCCGGAGGACTACACCGCTGATAGGCCTCCCGCTACCCTAGTTAATTCGAGCAAGTTACTATCCAAATTAATTCTGATGTTTGTTGCAGTCGGATAACGAGAGGGAATCAAAATCCACTTTTAATTAAGGCAAGTTAATCTCGAGCGGTAATTTTTTTTACTTGGTGGAAGTCCAAGGTCGAACTCAGGGAGGCAGCTGTCTCCTTAGGTTGATTCGAAGCAAATTTTCAATGTTCGATTTTCAGAGGGATAATATTTTGGTCTTTTTGATTTTTTTATGCAAGACACATGCAAAAATCAGGCCAGTTTTAAAGTTAAATCAGAAATGTGATCAAATTAATTCCAAAAATTATGGAACTTGGCCAGATTATGAAATATAATGAAATTAAGCTACCCTAATTTTTTTGGAATTTTTAGACACTAAATGAATTAACTATGAATTTAAAATGAATTCAGGGTGATTTCCATTAATTTAATTTTAATAAATATCAAATCACAATATTTTCAAGAACTAAAATTATCCTAGATAGATTTAATGATAAGGAATCTAGAAAAATTGACAGACCTAAATTTTAATGTGAAATGAACCTATTAAAAATAAACTAAGGAAATTAGCAATTAATTTATTTAGGCCTCGATATGTGTGCAAATGAGATGAAATTTTATGCCATGTTAAGTTTACTATCCTAGGCTACTATGATTTTTGAGAATTTTTGGAGTTACCGGAGAATTAATTATCAATTAAAAGGTCCAATCGGGCAAAATATCACAAAAATCAACCAATTAATTAATTAAAAATTCTACTGATATCACAAAGATTTGATAAGTGTCACAACAGATAGAGGACAAGCTAAGCTACAACATGCAATTTTTGGAATTTCAAAATGATGCAAAATGACACCTAGGGATGCGTGCAAAGACAAGGGTTAATTGCAATACAGGAAATAAAAATTACATAAAAATAAACATGCTGACAGGGACTTAAATGCAATTACCTAGAATGTTGGGGGGTGGAATGCATTTTCTCTACGGCTACACGTGCCCCTCACGTGAGGGTGCTTCACAGGGACCAGTTTGTAATTTCTGAAAGTTCCCAGGGCCTCAGTGAAATTAACCCAGGCCGCATGTGCTCCTCACGTGGGGTGGCCTAGGCTCGGGTGGCATCGCGGCTCGGGACGAGGCTCGGGGGCTTCTGGAGGTTCGGTTGAGGGTCGACGAAGCTTCGGGTGGTCCGAGCCTAGAGGTCGGGGAAGAGGCTCGGACTCGATGTCCGTGGCGTGCTCTGGACCTTTGAATCAAGATCGATCCAAAGGCTGTCGTGGATGGCGCGTGGCATGATCAGAGACCATTAGATCTAAGCTGATCCAATAGTGCCTGGAGAGCGATGGAGGGGGGGTGACGTGGCTGGATGCTGACCGTAGGATCAAAGAGAGATCCAACGACGATGTGCTGCTCCGATCGTGGGCGATGTGGCGGTCTAGGGACCGTTCGATCAAGATGATCGAACGGTGGCTGTTCTTCATCCTCAACGGTCCTCCGCCACCTGCGGAGTAGTTGGCGGGCTCTGCGAGGCAGCCTTGGCTCCTCCCGATCCTCCTGGCGTCGGTGACGCTCGATGGCAGGTCTGATGTAGCTCGAGAGACGCGCGGCGGTGCGGCGAAGGCTCTGGGGGTCCCAGGCGTGAAGGAGGCGCGTTGGAGCTCACTGTCGATGAAGCTCGATAGGAGCTCTGGTGAACTCCCGACCAGTGAGCTGGGTGTACCTGCTGGGGTTAGAAGTGATAGCCGAAGCGTGTGCGTGCTAGTGGAGATGTGGAGGATGGACGGCAAGGCCTAAAGCGAGGGGAAGATGGTCCGGTGATGGTGCTCCGCCTAGGTGGCAGAGCTGGAGTCGATGAAGGGTGAAATGTGTTGTCGGAGGGTGATAAGTACGACGCGAAGGTCAGAGCTCCGTCGCGGAGCTCGGTGAGGTGAAAGCAGAGCCAGGAGATGGCTGAGGGATGCGGATTAAATCGGAGGAAAACTAAAGAAAATCAAGAAGAGATCGGAGAGGATGGAGGAGGTTACCTGGGGTTTGGAGCTCGGTCTCGAGTTCCAGGTCGTCGCTCGAAGGGGCGGTAAGGCCCTGAGCTCAAGCAGCTTCGCGGAGGGCGGCTGCGACACGGCGATGGCACCATGGATCTCGCCGGAGAAGAAGGCCCGTCTTCGCTCAAGGACTCACTCAATTTCTGTCACAAATCGAAGGCTCCGAGCTCTAGGTTCCTCTCTGGGGTGGCAGATGGGCGTGAAGTTGGCCGGTGCTCGAGTATTTAAAGGGTGAAGGTCTCGGCAGGGCTGGTGATGGGGCGAAGTTCATGGAGGTCATGGAGCGTCTATGGTGGAAGTGGTGGCGAGTGAGGGAGTTGGCGAGGATGAAGGACGAGTGGGGAAGGTCGTGGCGGCGTTGGCGGTCGGCGAGGGTAGCCAGCGTGCGACCGAAAATAGAAAGGGGCAGCGTGTGGCGCAAGGTCGAGATCGTGGGAGAGAGGGTGTCGGAGGTGGAAGACGAAGCCCTCACCGTTGGATCTTGTGATCCAACGGCGGAGAAGAAGGCGGGATGGAACATGTAGGATTAGATCTGGGGTGAGGCGATCTGAGGATGTGATGGCGCCACGTGGTGCGATGGGGGCGAGGCGCGTACGGGCGGTTGAGATGAGGCTAGGGCTTAGATCGGAGGGCTTAGGTGAAAGGTATACGTGGAGTGCTGCTGGTCGTTGGATCTTGAGAGAAATCCAACGGCTAGAGGCGCAGGCGGCTTGGGCAAGGGGAGCGGGCCGCGTGGCGCAACCAGAGGGCGCCACGTGGCCAGCTATGATTGGCTGCGAAAAGAAATGAGTGTAGAGAGAGAAAGAGGCCGAATTTGGGAAAAACTTAAAACATGAAAGTTGTAGATCTGGATGAGATCTACAAGTTTCATGTTGACCAAAGACGGAGATGAGGTAAAATTTGATACAAAAATACAAGGATACAAATATACACCTATATGGTATACATAGAGGCCCAAAAATCCAACTTTTTCGTATGAGCTCCAAATTAGATGAAATTAGTCTCATTTTAAAGGTCTTTTAATATGTATTATTCTGAAAGTGAGTAGACCTATTTTGGAGTTTGTATGAGGGAGCTATGGCATTTTATGGATCAGGGATTCTGGGGCTTTATTGGATAGTTTACACAGGAGATTTCTGGCTATCTTCCTTATATTATTAACTACATGTGTACATAATATAAGGGAGGTGTTATTTTAATAGGTGAATAATTTACAAGTGATCTTGGCTTCTTATTTAATGCAAAATGTGAATGCTAAAATGCATGTATTATGAATGCATGTATGAATGCTTTTTATGCATTATAAAGGAAATATGCATCTATTTACTCGGGAACAAGACTCTATTTTCAACTTTTAGAGTGATGAACCACAGATTCGTCGGCCGCGACCCATCTGACCACCCATTCCACCCCTAACTGGGTCGAGGCAATTTGCCCTCAACCCAAGAGTTGTTCTGTTATGTTTTGCATGTCAAAGGACCCCATCTGGGGGGTCGAGTCATTCAAGCATAGAAGCTTAGCTCCTCTGGCATCGCCGGGCCACTCCGGTGGTCCCCGACCTCATCGGAGGTCCCCATCAGCTGCGGACCAGCCTAGGCGATCTCTTCCACACCTGAGCAGCTCCAGAGGACCGCCTCCACCGCACGCATTGGGCCGGCAAACTTCGCCGGTGAAGTGTTCTTCAAGAGTCCTCCATTACCGTCCGATCAGCCTCTCGCGCCAGACTAGATTGTGTCCATCCGTTCATGAGGAGTTATCAGCGGTCAAATTTTTATCTGGGCTTGATCAGGACCGTCCATTCAATGGAAGGGGAGTGCACACATCTCAGCCGTCAGATCAACACGTGGCGCTCCCTCGTCCATTCGATAATAATATGGGTAATTGTACTTAGGCCCCTTCTTTTATTGCATTTACTATTTAGTCTTGTAAATATTTTAGCACGTTGTTTTTAATTAGGATAAATTGCACCGTGGACCTCTATGTTTCCTTTATTTGCATTTCAGTCCCTGTTTATGTGAGTCACGTGCATCGACACGTGAGATTTTGGTATATTTGCACTTTTAGTCCTCTGTTTCCTATGTGTTATTGATTGATCTTTTATAAAATAGGAATGACACTTATGCCCCTCCGTATCTAATTCACGTGCTTGCATGGAGGTTTGTGGACTTTTTGCACAAAGGGCCCCCTGGACTTCCTGATTTTGTTACCGTTGGTCCTTGAAACTATGTTTTTTGGCATTTGGTCCTTGTGAGCTGTATACCTTGTTTTTATTGAATAAAATAGCAAATTAAATCCAAATTAGGTGAAATTTGGACATATGGCTCCTGCCATTGTGTAAAATTTTCCTAAATTTTTGGGATATGTTTGAGGCTTTTTAATATTTTTAAAAATTCAAAAATAGTGATTTTTTGCTACTGTCTGAATTGAAAAATCAAAGAAAAATATAAAACTTTCTTTAAAAATTGTAAAAAATAGTGATAATTAGTTTTATTGTTTTTAGCTTCTGTGCAATTTTGAGCTTATTTGGACATATAAAACCCTTAAAATTTGAAAAACCGTAAAATCTTATAAAAATTCTAGAAAATGCTATAAAAATAAAAAAATATAAACTCTTTTCTGTGCTTAGTTTTGTTTATAGTTTTCATAAAAATTACCTCCAGACTTTTATAGATCATTTTTATATTTTAATTAATCTTTCAAGTCTGGCTGCACAATAGCCCACATTTTTCCTCTTTCTTTGATTTTTAGAAAATCATATAAAATAGAAAAATTCTGAAAAATTCACCAAAAATACTTAAAAACCAAAAAAATATAAAACATTTTTATTAGAATTTTCTGTATATTTTTGAGTGTTTTTAATAATTAATTGAAGTTACTTTCTTTACATTTCCTTATAAAATCAAAAACACAAAAAACATATAAAAATCATTAGAATCCACCAAAAAAATATTTTGTTCTTTATTTCGACTTGACTACTTCGTAGGCTGCAAGGCCAACTCATGCTCCCTGAGACCGACCCTGGTCACTATACTAGGTTAATAAAATTAGCGAGGACCGCTTCTTGTTTTGATTGATTTCATCTCTGATTTTGGTGGTCTTTTATTTTTTCTTGATTGACCGATTACCGTGAGATTCGGGTCGCAACGACCCTTGTTTACCTTTACCCGGATTTTGTGGGATTTTTCGATCATCAAAATGGCGCCGTTGCCGGGGAGCACGGCTTAGTAGTCGTTGTTCTTCGATTTTTGTTTTCTTTTGTTTTCCGCGGCTTTTTCCGCGACTTTTCTTTTGTCCGCAGCTTTTTGTGGCTTTTCGTTTTCTCTGTTTTCTTTTTATTTTATTTTATTTTATTTTGTTTATGTTTGTTTTTATTTTGTGTGTTTATTTCCATTTTTGCATATAGTCATTTTATTTCATTTTATCATGCTTATTTTTATAATAATTGTGCTTGACACACTTCTCTCTGTTTTCTTGCGAGGGCCCGAGGATCGAGTCGGAAGCTGAAGCAACCGCGGGAGTCGAGGCGGCTCTCTTCTCTAAGGAGCCGCTGGAGGACGCAAGAAGCCGAGCAGGAGTGCGGGAGCCGCGGAATAGCCGCGAAGATAGTTTAGATTAGATTAGTTTACTTTTCAGCAGAATTATATTTTTGTAATAATACAGGTACTTGGACTTTGGTGATTGCAAGGTCTGTTTCGCCGAGCACCGGTGTGCTCGGGGGACTCCACCGTTGTTTTGATTTTTTTCGTTTTTCTTTTTCTTTGATTTCACATGGATTTCTGTGCTTGAGCCCCTAGACTTAGGTTTTTATTTTCGTTGAGCCAAGTAGCTTTAGGTCCAAAGCCCTAATAGAATATCTGTTCCTATAGTTCGCGCTTGGACTTAGGCAAATAAACCTGTGCTTCACGATAATAGAAATTTCTGCTTAGGACGGTTCTGGCATTGCATCCATATAGGTAGTTTAAATTTATGCGCAGATCATAATTGCATGTAGACTGCTGGAGTCAGGTACGCCTTCTATCTCGTGCATGCATCATTGATTTTGCTGCGCATCGGCTTTTCTGCTTTCCTCCCCCTGTTTTTCTGGACTTAAGAATAAAAGGAAATCGGAAAATTCGTTAGACGCTTTTTGAAAAAGACATAAAAAGAAAAACAATAAAATCGGGACTGCTAATCACACTTGACCTAAAAGACACATCATTTAAAAATCTGTCTTGGGGAGAGTAACCCCCTCCTTGTTTGGTTTGGATGAGCGAGAGAGTGACCCGCATCCTAGGCTAGAGCCATATCTGATTTCTTGACTGACTACCGGCCTTTTATTCAGGACAGTCGGTTGAGAATATTGGATTCCTATCAGCTCACGTAATCGCTCTGAAAGACTGACTTGATTACCTAAAATAAAATTGACAAGATAATTGACCGATCTCTTACGGTCTTTAGCTCAGCATTGAGTAGGTGAATCGGGGGTTTGCTTTTTCATCTCGTGTGTTTCCAGATCCCTCCCACCTTCCCATCCATCTTTCTCCCACCCTCCCACCCTTAAGTCTTTTCTCTTCCCCTTTTTTATCCCTGGATGATGGATCCCCCTCACTTCTCGCCGACTCTTGCAGCTTCTTCACCTCCTTCCCATCAGTCCAGTCCACCTTCGAGGGAGGTGGGATCTCCGACCAACCTCCCGTTCCCTCCCTCCCATCCCTTTCATTACTCTGGGCATGCTGTGCTAGACGTCCGCGGAGATCAGATGGAGCAGATGCGAGGCCCAGACGATGCCATTACTGAGTTGACAGTACACCTTGTACGTGATCAGAGAGAGCAGATGCGACTATCAGATGCCTCCTATGCCAGATTGATGGATGAGCATAGAGGACAGGGAGCTCATTCAACTTCTACATTAGGTCCATTCGTTCTGGATTTGGAGCTTATTCAGAGACTGTCGACATTTTCAGGAGAGGTGCACTAGGAGCCCTATCTTCACCTGTCCGAGTTTGAGGAGTTTTGCAGGACACAGTTCTATTCATACATTACTGCAGAGGAGATGATGCTGAAGACCTTCCCATTCACATTTCAGGATAGAGCCATGCGATGGCACCGGCGGTTGGGAAGGAGATTCACTACATGGGGAGAGCTACGCTGAGAGTTTCTACAGAGATACTTCCCCCAGCGTAGGCAGATATGATGCAGTCCTTGATCACCGAGTTTTCAGTAGACCCCCAGGATCCATTGCACGAGGCATGGATAAGGTTTCTTGACCTCTTGAGGAGATTTCCCGACCACGAATTTCCACTGACAGACCTTATTGAGATCTCCATGCGGGGGATGACCGCAGAGCAGATAGCACTGGTGATTACCTCATGTGGCAGTTCACACCACAGTTCCGACATTGAGTTGTTGGATACCATCTCGAGATTACTTTCACAGAGACCATCTTCACGAGATGTTGTAGTCGGGATAACACATGAGGACGTTGCAGTACCAGTGGGGTGTGTCGCGCTACATGAGGATACCGTTTCTACACACCAACCAGAGGACTTGGATTCTGCAGCACCACAGAATACATAGGAGATGACTGCGACAGTAGAGGTTCTGACCCAGAGTCTACTCGAGTTCCTGTTGGTTTTTCAGCTGGAGTTCGAGTTAGCCCCAGAGTTCTCAGTCGATGATTCTTGGATATCAGATCTTCTGATACTCCAGGAGACGGAGGAGCCTCCGCTTTTACAGCCAGTGATTCAGCCACTGCAGTGTCCAGTCCCGGAGGAGTTAGCTTCTTTTCTGCAGAGACACCTCTCGGAGTCCGACAGATACCATGACTCAGCCCAGCAGCCACAATTGATATGGGACACCACTATGAGAGACCAGACATCGATAGTCCCATATTCGAGCCTTTTGTCCTCCACTTTGTTGAGACAGATACACTTGCTGAGGACCAGATGGCAGCCAGCATTACCGCAGAGTGAGGATCAGCCACAAACACAATGCCAGCCTCTGCGGTGTTGACCAGTACCGTTTCCTGCTTCCAGATTGCCGAGAGCCACACTTCAGATGATGATGCAGCCTGGTGCACATAGTGGATACTTGACAGCATCACATATGCCCTTCTAAATCCTGATCCTCTATTTCTCACTGATGATCTTGCATTTCTCCCGAGGGTTATCTGCGGGAGAATGCCACCCACGATGAGTACTCGGTTTCACCTTCTAAGAGTGTATCCGATCTTGCGGATCACGAAACCGAGTCTTCTAATCCTTCTGATTCTGAGTCATCTCACCTCGAAGACCCTCGCGAGGATGAGCCGATCCTTGAGATATTCGATGCTCTGTCTGAGTTGTCTCCATTATATGCATCGGATATCAGTTTTCTTAGAGAGTCTCCTGATCTTGACAGTCCACACCTTTTTGAGACACTGATCGACGTGGAGGATTCTCTGACTGATCCATCCTTCTCCACGTTTGATTTCCTCGGCTCTATACTTCCACTCCAGTCTGATCACGAGCCGATGATTTCTTTTGTGCTACCGGTTCCTGATCACATATTCCCATATCCTTGGCCGGTAGCAGACACCCGCCTGATTGCATACCTGGGTGTCATTCTTTGCACTTTTGATTTCGTCGATGTTCTCATACCGAGACTGCAACGACAGTACGGCATTCGCCTTACAGATGCCATCCTGAACCTTGACACAGCATTATCCTAGCCTTTGCGCTCAGCTAGGGGCATAAAACCTAGCGCTTGTTGAGAGGCACCTCAACATTGTACCCTTTTGTATATACGTGTTTCGTCGTGATTTGATCTTTCTTTCTTCCGTGTTTGTTTTCATCCAGGTCTCACTTAGGATTATCTTTGCTATACTTAGGATATACCTCATCCTAAGTATAGGGGGGTGGAAACAGTGAGTTGTTCCTTTCGTTCCATTTCATCACTTCGGTTATTGTCTATACTTAAGGATTCTTCATCTTAAGTATAGGGGGAGTGATGTCCTCCCATCTTGTTTATATATGTGTTGATTTTCTTCGTATTTTTTTACCTCTGTTTTGTTGCCTATACTTAGGGATATTTCACCCAAAGTATAGGTGGGGTAGACCCTGTACATTCTCACTCGGATTTCCCTTTGTGTACAGCTTGTTATACTTAGGATTATTTGATCCTAAGTATAGGGGAAATGCCGAGATCCTCTTGCATTTTTTTCATTCGTCTTTGTATATAGCCTTTCTTTTCACTTCCCTATACTAAGCACGAGTTATGTCTTCTTCATCGCTCTTGACTCTGAGGGCATCGTTCGAGCTAAGTATAGGGGGGTGTGTATATATTTCATATATACTTTAGCCATAACTCGTACTTTGTGTGAGTGTATTAATAAATAAAAATGGCTAAACCCCAAAAACCCATAAAAATTAAAATTTTTCCTTGTAAATAAAAATTCTTTTATTGCACATACATAGCTAGTGTACAAATTATTTTTGTAAAAATGTTTGTAAAAACTTTTTGTGTAAATAGAATGTAAATATTTTGATATCAAAATTATGTATATAGTATAAAATTTTTCTAAAATGTTTTGAAAATCAAAAGTTTGCAAAAACCTTGGGTAAAGTTGTGTACATATTTTGCAAAACTTGCATTCATGCATACATCCATGTTTTCAAAACATTTTTCAAAAATTTTGCACATGTGTAAATAGTTTGTAAATAGCATCTTTGTAAATATTTGTATAGTTTTTCCTAGATTATAGTTGACATTTAAACTAGCCTGGAATTAAATTGGAAAATGGAGCTTGGTTAAAATCTTAATCCACCTAATTATAAGAGGAACCTTATAGGGCTTAGGGTTGAGACTTTTCAGGTCCATGGTGACTTAATTCTTTGAGTCCACTAGGCTATGATCATATGTCATCTCGATGAGCCTAAGTAGAACACTTAACAACACACACATGACTCATATAGACGATGGCTTGACTTGGACCCGCACTTTACACCGAGATCTCTACGGATGATGTGGTGAGGAGGCAGTCTTCCTCTACTTGGGGTAGCATATGAGGGTAGTACTTCTAGGCGGAACCTCTCTTCTTCTTATAGTGAAGGAAGTGCATCTTAACTTGGTCTGGTTGCCATGAGGTCTAACGACAGGAGTTGTGGGTTGCGATAATGCTTCAAAAGAGGGATAGTCTACTGGCTCAAGAGGAAAAACTCCTTATGTATATATGCTGCACTTTGTAGATATATTGTACATATGCACATCAAAAAAATGCAAAAAGAAAATAACTCCAAAAAAGTGGTGGGTCTGAGAGAAAATGATAATCCCACCAGAGTATATATAGTGCAATAAGCAAAGCTTGAGACTCATGTTCCATCTTATGTAGCTTGCAACAGGGAGACTTAGCTACACTAGTTGAGCTCCCAAGGATACATGGCTACCCTGGCCATGGTCCATTCTCTTCTTCCCCCTCTTCTTGAGCCGGTTGAACTTGAACTTAGAAGGGAATACCCTGCTCCTCGAGGAAAGAGTGGCCAGACTAGGGTCATAGAGTCACCTTGTTGGGGAGGGTTGTCATTTTGCTACTTTTGAGGTGGAGAGCTATACCTCACTTACACTGTACAAGGAAAGATTCATGGTCTTCAGGGTTTGTGTATGTAGACTAGTTCTGATCTGGATTATTGAGGAGTCTTGACTATAGATTAGTGGATCTTAGAGGCTGTTAAGTTTTAAACCTAAGTCCAAATAAGGTTCCGACACATTAATAATCCAAAGATCTGACCGAGCTCCATATTTTAAATTAATGAAGGAAAGTTTAATAATCAGCATTGATCCATGCATTTCTCCTCCTTTTCTTTTTTCTTTTCTTTTTCACTTCTTTTTCAAATAAGTGTTTGCTAAGAGACTAGCAAAGTTAAGTATAGGGGGTGATGAATACCCATTCATCACTCTTTATTCTTTTATTTTAGCTACAAAACCTTTGCAAAACACCTTGTAAATATCTGTAAATAGCATAAATTGTCAAAATACATGCATTGTGTAAATAACAATAATTAGCATGTTTTTGTGCATAAATAAAAGAATAAAGAAATAAAAGAAAAAGAGGGAAATATTTGGAATAAATATTGAGCGACCTAATCCCAAGGGAGGGCTCAGCATGGGCCTGACCGCGAAAGAAGCCAAGTAGAGGGAGATATAGTCAATCACACTTGTACATATACCTGTATATAAATAAATTTATTTTCCTCTAAATAACAATAAAAATATGTTTTTGTTAATTTATACATATATAAAAATAAAATAAAAATCAGAAAATAAAAATAAAAATAATAAAAATCATTTTCTACCTTGTACATATACCATGTAAATATGTATATAAACCTATTTATTTAACTAATGTAAATAAATCATAAAAACAAAATAAAAATATCTTTTTATTCCAAATTTTATGTTATAAATAAATAAAATATAAAATTGGAATAATTGTATAAAAATAATCAATTAAAAATAAAAATAAAAAATACATATGTAATTATACCTATATATAATAATAATAAAATGTAAATACATAATTTATTTTCCAAAAAAATAAATAAAAATAACTAAAAAATAATTTGAAAAATAATAAACATTTTTCATGTTTAAACTTTTTTTTGAAATAAAAGCATTTACTATTTTTAATTGAATTTCTAAATAATTAATAAATGGAACTATTTCATTGGTCCACGGGGGATTGTTGACCCCCGGTCAACTCTCCCCCGCGGACCCTCTTCCAGGCGTATCGGGTTTTGACCCGACTTCTCCGATTTTTGCTGACTCGATCCGACCTCCATTTATCCAAACCCCGGGCGCCATTTAACCCTTGTTGATCCGAGATCCTCGCCCGATCAGCTGCCTAGGGGTCCATGCTTCACCGAGCGCGCCCGACTCCCATCTTCCCGGACCCTAGCACTATATAGGTTCTCCTCCGCCGCACAATTCTCGCATCTTTGCCTCCGCCTTTCATCCCAGGACCTCCATTCTCTTCCCCAGAGTGACAGCTGCCCGAGGAGAGTGTTGCAGTGAGGAGGGAGCGGCCCTAGCCACTAATCCGGCGAGATCTTCGCCGTGCGCCGCCGTGAGGTGCGCCGAGCCTCGGACCCCGACGATTCCTTGAGGCAAAGACCCCCAGAGCTCCACCAGCTCATTCACAGTCGACTTCAACCACTAGGTAACCTCGATACCCTCTAGCTTAGCTTAATTTCCACTTACGCCCATTTGCGCCGCCGGCCTTCGTCGGCCGATTCCCATCGCTCCGATCACCCATTTGCCCATCCGACCCAACTACCACCTCTGTCAGACTTCTCGCCACATTCTGCACCCATCCGATAATCCTGACTCGTCTCAGAGCAGGAAGCCCGGTCCTCCTCCTCCGTCGCTCGCTGGAGGACTACGCCGCGACCCATCTGACCACCCATTCCACCCCTAACCGGGTCGAGGCAATTTGCCCTCGACCCAAGAGTTGTTCTGTGCTATTTTGTAGGTCTAAGGACCCCATCTGGGGGTCGAGTCATTCGAGCATAGGAGCTTAGCTCCTCCAACGTCGATGGGCCACTCCGGTGGTCCCCGGCCTCATCGGAGGTCCCCATCACTACGGACCAGCCTAGGCGATCTCTTCCACACCTCAGCAACTCCAGAGGATGCCTCCACCGTGTGCATTGGGCCGGCAAACTTCACCGACGAAGTGTTCTTCGAGAGTCCTCCGTCATTGTCCGATCAGCTTCTCGTGCCAGACTAGATCGTGTCCATCCGTTCGTGAGGAGTTATCAATAGTCAGATCTTCATCTGGGCTTGATCAGGATCATCCATCCAACGAAGGGGCGTGCACACATCTCAGCCGTCAGATCATCATGTGGCGCTCCCTCGTCCATCCGATAATAATAGGGTAATTTGCACTTAGGTCCCTTCTTTTATTGCATTTACTGTTTAGTCTTGTAAATATTTTAGCACGTTGTTTTTAATTAGGATAAATTGCACTGTGGACCTCTATGTTTCCTTTATTTGCATTTCAATCCCTGTTTATGTGAGTCACGTGCATCGACACGTGAGATTTTGGTATATTTGCACTTTTAGTCCTCTGTTTCCTATGTGTTATTGATTGATCTTTTATAAATAGGAATGACACTTATGCCCCTCCGTGTCTGATTCACGTGCCTTGCACGTGAGTTTGTGGACTTTTTGCACAAAGGACCCCTGGACTTTCTGTTTTTGTTACCGTTTGGTCCTTGAAACTATGTTTTCTAGCATTTAGCCCCCGTGAGCTGTATGCCTTATTTTTATTGAATAGAATAACAAATTAAATTCAAATTAGGTGAAATTTGGGCACGTGGCTCCTGCCACTGTGTAACAATTTCCCTAAATTTTTGGGACATTTTCGAGGCTTTTTAATATTTTTAAAAATTCAAAAACAGTGATTTTTTCTACTGTATGAATTGAAAAATCTAAGAAAAATATAAAAACTTCTTTAGAAATTTTACTTTTAGCTTCTGTGCAATTTTGAGCTTATTTGGATACATAAAACCCTTAAAAATTGAAAACCCTTAAAATCTTATTAAAATTCTAAAAAATTCTATAAAAATAAAAAAATATAAACTCTTTTCCTGTAGCTTAGTTTTTGTTTATAGTTTTTATAAAAATTGCCTCCAAACTTTTATAGATCAATTTTATATTTTTAATTGATCTTTCAAGTCTGGCTGCACAATAGCCTATATTTTTCCTCTTTCTTGATTTTTAAAAAATCATATAAAAAATAGAAAATTCTGAAAAATTCACCAAAAATACTTAAAATCCAAAAAAATATAAAAACATTTTTATTAGAATTTTCTGTGTATTATTTAGCATTTTTAATAATTGTTGAAGTTGCTTGTCTTTACATTTCCTTATAAAATCAAAAACACAAAAACATTTAAAAATCATTAAAATCCACCAAAAAATATTTTATTCGTTTTTTTTGACTTTGACTACTTCGTAGGCCGCAATGCCAGCTCGTGCTCCCTGAGATCGACCCTGGTCGCTATACCAAGTTAATAAAATTAGCGAGAACCGCTTCTTGTTTTGATTGATTTCATCTCTGATTTTGGTGGTCTTTTGTTTTTTCTTGATTGACCGATTACTATGAGATCCGGGTCACAATGACCCTTGTTTACCTTTACCCTGATTTTGTGGGATTTTTCGGTCATCAACATGCATTGATCCCCACTCAAATTCAAAGTAATAACCAAATTAAAACAAGGGGGCTGCTAACGTTAGTGATTAATTAAAACTGGATAAAATTGAATATCATTATTTTCGGGAGAGCAACCCTGTCATTGTTTAATTTACTGCAAGTAAGAGAGGGACGAACATTAGGATAGAGCCAAGCCAGGATTTTCAGATTGACTATTGACTCTACAAAAATGATTAGCCACTTCTCAGTCGGGATCTATGGGTAGCCGGTAAACCAGATTTCCTTAGCAGAGTGGGAGGTTTAGAGGACACCGTGTA
Source organism: Ottelia alismoides (assembly GCA_037367405.1). NCBI lineage: Eukaryota > Viridiplantae > Streptophyta > Magnoliopsida > Alismatales > Hydrocharitaceae > Ottelia > Ottelia alismoides. Next base: position 357,294 of record JAZKJV010011853.1, read on the forward strand.
AGGCTCCGTCCTCAAGTAACGTTGAACCGTACTTATAAGGTCCGTACTTACTCCCATACTGGCTGAAAGTGGGTGCAACTAGTCGTAAGAGTCAGGACAATCTATATGGAAATACAAGAACATAACAGCTCATTAACTCTTTCCAATTTTGCATTTATCACCAACTAAAATAGACAAGATAATTTGGCCAAACCTTTGCGGCCTTCACTGAGTTGAGTTGATGAAATCAGGGTTTGCATTTGTGTATTGAATTGTGTGATAGTGCACTTGCACACATAGATCGTGGTTTCGCAAATCTATTTTTTCCATTCCATTCGAAGATGTCAGAATTTTGGCATTCATACCCAGACTCCGTGGGTCGTGCTCACATGATAAATTCCCAATGTTCATATCCACCTTCTTTTTAGAGGAACCCTCTCTTTGAGGTAATATCTCCCCAGCCATCATTCTTTTCACCCACCCAATCACCCTTGGTTGAAACTTCAAGATACGAACCACTCATAGAACCGAACATGATATATGAAGACACAATGGAACGAGTGGATTCGATGATGAATATGGGCGTAACCGACTTTTATAGAGGAACACGATTCCCGGTTACGTATGAAAATTCACTGTTTGAACCATCCTCTACTCAGGATGACTCACGACCCATGTATGATCACTTTTCCTTTGACCACACGGATGACACCCAAAGTCAAGGAAATATGACTCATGACCAGATCCTAATCACAGAGACTGACTATATCTCAGTTCAAAAGAAAATGCCAATGTTGCGACATATCGAGCATAGTCACTCATCTCCGAGTCATGAGACAATAGTGGATGACATAGCTCGGATTAATAAGAGAATCAAGGTTTTGACAGAATAATTTGATAATGTCATCCAAATAATAAAAGATATGATAATCAACCAAGAGGAATCAATAAAATCACATAGCGATCTCGAATCTCATCAAGTATCGGATGTCCACATGCAGACACCACATACATCTAACGAGTCCACTGACCATCTTACTGACTCTAATGAAATTCTAAAAAAAACTAGAAAATTCAAACATATCGGACAACATCAATATGGAAGCATTATGCAAAAGTCTGATCTTATAGCTTCCATTAATCAAGGCCATAGAATATGTACCCAATCTTTAGAGATTTGTGACGAGCCGATTATCACCTAAGAAGACGGGAAAGAAAAGATCTCGAACAAAATATCATTTAATTACTTTGTCCAGTTCAATGGTGCTGACCCAAACAAGCAAGGTCCGGAAAGTCAAACGATTGACCAAGGAACCTGTGAAATTGATAATACTGAGTTTAATAATGTTCGGATTGACGATAATTCTACACTGAATATGCTCCTGAAGTCCATGTTTCACTGACTCGAACTGGGACTGCTCAGAAAGACCTTAATGATCAGTTTCCTGACCGATCCATAAAAAGACTGAGGGGAATCTTTTCCGTCATCATTAATTTCCAAGGTGTCGCACATAGAGTGGACTTCATTATCCTGGACATTGAATACTGAGGAGTTTTATCTGAGTCTCCCATTATTTTGGGAAAACCGTTTCGGCTTCCGCTAGAGCGACTACTAACTGCGAGACTCAAGACATCATATTCCCAAACCCTAACCAAATTGATCAAATTCTCAAGGACACACCAAACCCTAAGATAAGAAAACCAGTAACCAACAGTCATGACATAGGGGAATCCTCATATGCCCAGACCTATCCATTTATCACTAACACAAACGACGGAGAGACATCTTATGAAACGGCTGACGAGGCTACAAAGGTGAATAAAATCAAACGAGATACATCCGATTTACCACAGTTGGACAAGGCTATTTCAGATCTCCTTGAGTCCACACACGCAAAGCCAATAGAGTAAATAATCAGGACATGTGCTGACCTTACAAGAATATTACAATTTATATGGAGACTCATCTGATAAAGAACTTATGGTCAGTACCTCACAAAGAATACCTTCTGAACCGTCTGAGAATGTCACTTTCAACATTTCGGAAAAAGTATCTCTTGAGGATTACTCATCAGGTTCGGAGGATGTGAGTAGCATAAGAGAGCTCAGTTCGGAGAATCTGGAGCCTGATCGGAACAAGAAATCATATGTCGACCCACTTTGGACTTTCCCTTCCCCTCTCTATTATTATTCTAAGGCCAACTCCCCTGTTCCCATTCAATACGCTGGAATGATTTGTTATGACCAGACTGATACTTGTTCATCTGAATATTCAAAGGAAGAATAGATTGACCCAAAAACTGAGCGAACTTTGAGAAAGAAACTCAATAATAAAAATAGTTGGAGTAACGTGACCGTTAAGTATTATTCTTCTGATGACAGCTCTGATAATGGCTGGGAATCTTCAGATTCATCTTCTTCCTATCAATATTCCCTTCCACCACATTTTTTGAAAAAGATCGGTCATAAACCTCCTTGATCATGGGCCACCCTTCCCCCGCCCCCATCGGTTCTCTTGTACTTTTTCTCCCTAAAATTAGGACAAGGTCTAAGTATATGGGGGGATCGATGCCATCTATATTTTCTATTCCCCACTCCTCATTCGCTCTGTATATTCTCCAGATCTCATCGGTTCTCATACTCACTCATGTCCTATACTGAGGCTTACCAGAGCTTAAGTATATGGGGAACCGATGCTCACCTTGTAAATATTCGACCATTTCTCCTCTTAACCTCGACCGCTCCATTTTTTCTTCTTCTTCTTCTATACTTAGGCTAACCAGAGCCTAAGTATAGGGGGAGGTTGACTTCTATACTCCTTTTCTATTTTTTCTCTCCTACACTTAGCACGAGCTATGTCTTTTCGCCGCTTCTTGTGCTCTGAGGACATAACACACGCTAAGTATAGAGAGTGGTCTTGACTTGGCTTTAATCTACCTAATTTCTAGAGGAACTTCATCGGGAAAGAGGATTTTTGAAGCTTCGGGTCTTTTGGCTTAATTCTTCGAGTTCCGCATGACAATGCGCAACCTTTGACTCTTAGTGTCTAACCTGGTCGATTATTTCTAGGTATATCTTTTGAGTAGAGAATTAATCTATTCTCTCGTATTATGCACTTAGCTCAACTGAGATGGGGTGTTGGATGTAAAGCCTTGAACTTGGTATCTCTTGGATCCTATATAATAAGATCCGGCTCGTCAATAAGAAACCAGCGGAATTTGTTTCGTATGAATCGAACTTCGTTTCGATTTGTTATCATTTTTAGAAGAAAAAGAAGTAAGGATGTTTAAAATGACATTAGCCACACTGACTATCATTAAGACTAATTAAGTATAATTAAAGAAACTAATGACAGATTGAAAACCACTAATGACTATTAACGAACACTAGTCAATACTTTGCAAAAGATAAACCTATGTTGCGAAAGTTAAATCGTGATTAGTGAAAGTTAATCACGATTAGTGTTTATTAAGTGTCATTAGAGAATCTAGAATCCTCTGGAATGTTCTAACTTAAGTCCTAAGTTCCGGATAAGTTTTGACCAAAACCATGGGCCAAAACCATGCGCCGCTAACTGCGGTTCAGGTCTAAACCATGGTTTTCTAACAATGGTTAGAGGTTTTCTGGAGCCTATAAATACCCCCACCCATTCATTCTCTACGATTTCCACTACCACCACCACCACCCCAAGGGCTAGGGTCGAGAGGTTGGGAGGAGTAGTGGGAGGTGAGAAAGGAGCGCTAGCGAAGCGTTGCCGGGAGAACGAGGAGGAGGAAGGTATGATCTTCTCTTAGTTTGCTTTGTGAGCCAGGTTTTCGATTCATGTTATTTTTCCAGTTTCGTTTTCGATTCATCTTCTTTTCTATTCGTTTCCTATTACGGTTCGTGGAGAAATCTGTGTAACATCCTACTTAGGTGCGGGCGGCCATGCACATCAGTAAACCCTGTGATTCGTCACACATTCACTCACCTAAGAGGCGTGGTGTCTACCAATTCTCCGTTGCCTGCAGTTTGATTATATTCTTTCAATTTCGTTGTTGTTTTCCTCTCGATTGATTTTATGGAGGAAACTCTTTTCATTTTTATTTCAAAATCCCTATATAAGGGGAAACTCTACCGAAATTTTTATAAAAATATGTCCCGATATAAGGAGAAACTCTGCCAAAATTTCATAGAAAATGTCCCAGCATAAGGGGAAACTCTGCTGAAATTTTCCTAGAAATATCACCCCGTATAAGGGGAAGCTCTGCTGAAATTTCAAGAGAAAATATGTTCTTCACGTTCTTTGTATTCTTCGTGTGTTCTTCGCGTTCTTCGTGTTCTTCGTTCGCTCTTCGCGTTCTTGACACATTCTTAGCGTTTTTTATACGAAAATGAAATTCGTTCATTTCAGGAGCTATAAATCATCCTGTTGAAAAAGAATCATGATAAAGCACTATATACGAAAGAGAGAGCTCGATTAGGTAACAAGATCCTTCCTTTTTGTTGTTGGGTTTTCATATAAGATCGTTGAGATTTCTGTATTTATGCTCCTTACTACGAAGAACCCTAATTTAGCTATTTTTGAGAAAGTATAAAAAGTTGATTTGTGATTTCAACTAAAATAAGGTCTAAGCATCAAATGAATAGGAAAGTTAGGGTTTGGAAGTTAAAAAGAGCATAAATTGAGTATATAAATATATGAATTAATACATGTGTAAGTCTATACTCAGTATTTAGGGTTACGCTACTTTAAGGCTTAATGGAGAAATTACAAATCATGGGAATTGATGTGTTTTGAGTTGGATCCTGAAAAGGATTGTGTGTTACGTTAAGAAATGACTAAGAGTAGAACTACACGTTGGACATGCAACCTGTAGGTTTTTCAGAAGGAACCCGTTTGGCCTTTCCCTACCTAGGTGGTACACGGTTGCTCTGTTATGATAAGTGCGCAAGAAATGAATGATTTGCAACGCGTGGTACCGGTAGCCAATATATTTGGGTTGAACGACAGAAGATGTGGTCGTTACATGTGGAGGCACGGGTGGTTCAATAGCGACTGGGTCACGATAACATGTATTTAAAGCTGCTAGGTTATATGATTAAATGTTAGCCTGAGGTTTAAGCAACCAAGTCCTTGAGGACGGTGTGCTCCTTTGTTTGTCAGGATGAGGGTTTGAGACCCTGCTTAATAAAAGAAAAGGAAATTGTCAAGGTAGTATTTGAGGATTGGTTGAGGCTACATGCGATGGCATAAGCTTACCAAGATCAACAAAATCTCCAATCTCGAAGTGTACATAGCTTTGGAGTCCATATGGTGGTGAGGTAATTCCCTGGACTAATCCCTAACGTAGAATAGAAAAGAATAGGACTTAAATTAATGAGAATGAATGAAACTTTTTGTGATAACAAGTTTTTAAAAATTACACAATTTGTTTGCTTTTCTCTTCTTCGTTACTTAGCATTCGCTAATTGTTATCATATGATTTATGGAAAATCCAACAGGCATCGGTGAGCCATCGCAAGGATATTAATAATCCAACCAACTAATATAGTCATCCGGCCATCCACGGTATCTTTATTCTATCAGGTTGTTAGTAATCTATATGTGTGTTTCCTTCCAACTGATGTACATGTAAATGATTATAGTGAGATAATGTATCAGGTGAACTTTATTTTGTGAATAGAAAAATGTTAAAATACTTCCCTCTGAGTATTTTTAATTGTAGTCTATTCTGAATGTTAGTTGTGATTGTTGAATAAATTATTGTTGATTAACCAGATCTGGATACCAGAAACTGGGGTCGTGATAGTTTGGTATCAGAGCCCAGTTACTCCAAGAATTTATTTAGTAATTGACAACTATAAGCGATATTCAGAAACTAAGGTTGTATTAAGATCCTTTGGTCTTAATAATTGATTGCAGTATCATTCACAAGTCATTGTCTCTTATGTACATCATGCTAAGACATATAGGATCTGACCTTTGGCCTTGATTCATCACAGGATCATGGCAGACCAAGTCATGTCTAGATAATTAGTGGCTATGATGACAATGCTCCAAGATATGGGGCAAAGGCAGTAAGTATTGGAGGAGAGGTTCAATGCACAAGCTGAAAGACCTGAGGCATCCAGACCTATAGATGCTAGGATTGAAGGTTCTGTCCATCTTTCTGAAGAAGAATCGAGTTACCATCCTTCTACTGAGTCTGCTCCGATCCCAGACGAAGGAGCAATGGAGAAGGCCCTTCTTAGACATCAAAAATTACTTGACAACTACCGAAAGGGAAAGATTCCCAGATTCAAAGGTGTAGAGACACCTGTCGAGTTTGAATTATGGCTCGATGACGTCAATAGGATGTTGAGGATAATACATGCACCAGTTGATACCTGAGTGCACTTTGCTGATTACTCCCTAGCAGACTATGCACAACAATGGTGGAGAGCAATTTTCAAGAAATCAACAGATCATGTTCCATGGGATATCTTTAAAGAGAGGTTCCGAGCTCACTTTTGTCCCTCCCATTGGGAAGAATTAAAGAGGAGAGAGTTGGCTTCTCTGAACCAAGGTTCTAAGACCGTACGAGATTATCATATCCACTTTACCGAGCTATTACGTTACTTCCCAACTCTAGAAGCTTCACCGCAAGAGTGTCTTACCAAATTTGTTAGCGGTCTTTAGGGAGATCTGAGAGAAAAGCTTCGGGTATTAGAGCTATAACCATAGACAAAGTAATTGACATCGTCTCTCGTATTGAGAGGGAGAGGTATGAAAACCTCCAAAGAAGAAGTTTCCACTTTAATGGTGGACCATCCAAACATAAGGCAAATTATAACCATAGAGATCGTCGCTATCATCCAGTTGGTTCCAGTATAAGCTCACCACAGACCTTGGGTCAAGAATTATCAAGAAGAGGAGGTTTCTCTAGACCTCCACTATACTCTCGTAACTCAGCACCAGGAACTAGTACCTCTATGGTTGGGTCTTCAGCTCAGACAAGAATACGTGCATGTTATCACTGTCAACAAGAAGGTCACATTAGGAAAGATTGTCCGCAGTTGAGAGGTTCGGGGATTAAACCAACTCCAATTAATAGTATAACATCCACCCCAAGCAATGGAGCAACACGCGAAGGAAGACAGGGAAGAGGTCGTAGCTCACAAGGAGCGTCTCCTACATAGTAACATCACAAAGTGTTGCGGGTTCTAGCTTGCCTATTCCTAATGTCCAGCTCAATGCAAATACTGAAGAACAAGCCTACAATTCAGGCAGGTTGTACGAGGTACCATTACTATTCATGGCTTTTCAGTACATGCCTTGTTTGATTCGGGTGCTTCACATTCATTTATTGCTCGATGGTTAGTATCCTGTGGGTAAGTGATGAATACTCATTCGTCACTCTTTATTCTTATATTTTAGCTACAAAAACCTTTGCAAATGCATGTATATAGTTGTAAATATAAATAATTACCAAAAACATGCATTGTGTAAAAAGTAATAATTAGCATGTTTTTGTGCAAAAATAAAAGAATAAAGATCAAAAAGAAAAAGAGGGAAATATTTAGAATAAATATTGAGCAACCTAACCCAAGGGAGGGCTCAGCATGGGCCTGACCGCATAAAAGCCAAAGTAGAGGGAGATAGGGGCTCATGTGTGTATATATATGTGTAAATAAAATAAAAATATTTTCCTCCCAAAAATAGAATCAAAAGGGCTTGTGAATATTTTTATATATTTATAAATATAAAATCAAGATAAAAATAGAAAAATTTAAAAGAAAACAAAAACATCACTCATAGTCACCATGTATATAGTCCACTCATCTTATATTTATTTAGCCTTATAAATAAATAAAATTAATTTCCAAAAATCTTGTACATATTCTATGTCTTATGGAGTAAATAAATAAAATAAATTAAAACAAAAACAAAATAAAAAGAACAAAATTAAAAATAAAAAATACTATTGTAAATATACCATGTATATAAGTGTACATATGTATTTATTTCACCTATGTATATAAATAATAAAAATAAAATGAAAATATCTTTTTATTCCTTATTTTATGATATAAATAAATAAAATATAAAATGGGGATAAAAATGTATAAAAATAACTAATTAAAAATCAAAATTAAAAAGCCTATATTGTACATATACCTATATATAGCTATATAATGTAAATACCTTATTTTTACTTTAAAAAATTAATTAAAAATCACTAAAAAATAGAAAAAATAAAACAAAAATATTTCATGTTTTGACTTTTTAATAAATCAGACATTTACTATTTATTAATGATTTTACAAATCTTTTCCAAATGGCCTCTTCCCATTGGTCCAGGGGGTCGTTGACCGCCCCGTCAACTCCCCCCCAGGACCACCTTTCACGGGTTTTAGGCGGGTGACCCGATTTCTCCCTATTATTGCGCCTAAACCCGATCACCATTCAAACCCCGGGTCCGTATCGATCCCAGCACATCTGACACCCTCGTCGGAGCCCCCGCCTCGGGATCCGCGCATTCCATTGCCCTACCCGCTCACATCTTCCCGGACCTTCCACCGTATAAAGCTCGAGCTCCGCCACCCTTTTCATCGATCTTTGGCTCATTTGCTTCACCACCTGTGACCTCCACCGTGTTGGCGAGAGTGACAGCTTGCTCCAGCAGGTGTTGCAACGAGGAGAGAGCAAGCGACCACTGATCCGGCGAGCCACCACCACCGTGCTCTGCCTAGAGCCGGAGCCAGAGCCTCGGACGTCGACGCTGCTCGAGGCAAGGACCAAGAGCTGCACAAGCTCCTTCCCAGTCGAATCATCCACCCAGGTAGACCCATTTCCCTTTCCTTTTCGTTAATTTCCGATTACCCCCAATTCGCGCCGACGTCGTTTTTCGCTGATTCCGACCATCCCACTATTCCGTTCGACCATCGAAATCTACCATCGCCTCCGCCTTCCTCCCGCGCACATTCTCCGCACTTCCATTCAACCCAGCTCGCACAGGAGCTGGGGTTCGAGCTCCTCCGTCCATCCCCTCGCCGGAGCTCGCCCGCACCGACTCCCCGACCACTTTCACCATGCCTAATGGGGTCGAGGTAGTTTGCCCTCGACCCACGAGCTTTCTGGAGCACTTTGCAGGTTCATCCAAGCCCATCTGAGGGCTTGGACCATTTGGTCCAGTAGCTCCACCTCCGCCGACCTCGCCGGAGCTCTCCAGGGCTCGATTGGGTCATCGGAGGCCACCACTCGACGCGGAAGCCTCCCACGCACCTTCTCCGATCTTCAGCGAGCTTCCAGGAGGACACCAGCGCCGCCACGAGCCCGGCGAAGTTCGCCGGTGCCCAGTTCGTCCATCATCCTCCTCAGCCGTCCGATCACCTCCGCGCTCCAGACTTGATCGTGCCCGTCCATTTGAGGAGTGTCCCTGACCGCCAGATCCTTCGGGGGTTGATCTCCACCATTGATCCAGCGAGGCTTAGCCGCAACGCGTCTTCACCGTCAGATCCAGCACGTGGCGAAGCCCCGACCGTCCAATCCACCCGAGGGCTTCCTTCATTGGGCACCACCTGCATCTCAACCGTCCATCTACCACGTGGCGCCCATCCGTCGGCTCCAGTAATAAAGGGTAATTTACCTTTAGGCCCTGCCTTTTATTTTATTTAGCATTTAGTCCTGTAAATAAGTTAGATAGTTGTTTTATTTTTGGTATAATTGCACCGAGGACCCTGCGCTTTATTTTATTTGCTTATATACCCCTGTGTATGGTGTAGCACGTGCATCGACACGTGCTTTGTTGGGTATTTTGCATTATTAGCCCTGTAGTTCTGGTTTGTTCTGAACTGAATGAAAACTTTTGGATAATTGCTTTTATACCCCTGTGCGTGAATTAATTGTGCATGTGCGTGTATTAGTGGGTAAATTACAAACAAGTCCCCGGACTTTTGGTACCTGTTACCAAATAGTCCTAGGACTTAGTTTTCCTTACATTTAGGTCCCTGAGTGCCTCAGGCACGCGCTACGCGCGTGTTTACCTGGGTATTTTGCACCGGACCCCCCAAAACTCTTGGTATTTGCACTCAGGTCCCTGTGCACAGTACCTAGCTTTTATTTTTGAATAAAATAGCAAACCAACTCCAAATCCAATGAAAATTGGATACATGGCTCCTGCCATCTTGTAAAATTTTCTGGAATTTTTGGAGACATTTTTGTTTTGTTTTGATATTTTTAAAAATTTAAAAACATCAATTTCCATTACTGTTTGAGTTTAAAATTTACAAAAAAATATTAAAACCTATCTAAAAATTACAAAAATATTAGCTACTGTTTGTTTTGGATTGCTTGATTTTCTAGCCTATTTTGGCTATTTTCCATTATATAAAACTTATAAAAATTGTAAAATACTAAAAATCTTATAAAAATTCTAATAATTAATCTAAAAACTCAAAAATAATAATTAAGGTGCCTAAATTTTCCTTGTTTCTTTCTCTATACAGGAAAATTATCTCCATGCTTATTAGGGATTTTAGATATTTTATCTAAATCCTTTAAGCTCGGCTGGACAGTACCTCCTTTTTCTGACATTGTTTCATTTTTAGAAAATTAAATAAAAATCAGAAAAATCCCAAAAAGTCACTAAAAACGGTAAAAATTAGAAAACACACAAAAATATTTTTATTTGAAATTTTGCTTGATTTTTAGTGAATTAAATAAATAGTTGAATTGCCTTGCTTTATTGTTTTCCTTATTTTCTTAATTAACTAAAAATCCAAAAAAATTATAAAAAAATTAAAACCCACCAAAAATACCTTTTGTTTTTCTTTCATTTTATTTTTGACTACTTCGTAGGCCGCAAGGCCATCACGTGCTCCTTGTGTTCGACCCTGGTCGCTATACCAGGTTAACAAAATAGCAAGACCGCTATTGATTTTGAGTTGATTTTATCTTATATTGGTGGTCTCTTTTTCTTGATTGACTGAGCCTCGAGATTCGGGTCGCAACGACTCGTATTTTTACACCTTACCCAGATCTCTTGGTGGTTTTTCGGTCATCAGAATGGCGTCGTTGCCGGGGAGCACGGCTTAGTAGTTTTTCTTCTTATTTTTCATTTTTCTTTTCATTTTCTTTTTTGCGGCTTTCCGTGGCTCTTTTTGAGTCTGCAAATTTTCACGGCCTTTTGTTTTTATTTTATTTGTGTTTATTCTGTTTTATTTTATTTTCTTTTCTTTTATTTTTGATTTTGTTTTTTTTTGCTTATTTTATTTGTCATTTTTGCACATATACCTCTGTTCTTATTTTTTTTCATATTTGCTCATTTTATCTGGTTTGACACTTGTCTCTTTCTTGCGAGGGCCCGAGGACCAAGGCGACTGATCTCGAGAAGCCGACGCAACTGCGGGACTTGGAGGCGGCTCCCTTCTGCACGGAGTCGCAGGAGAGCGTGAGAGAGTAGACGAGCGGGCGAGGATTAGCGTAGTTTTTATTTTTCATTTTATTTGATTAGTTGTAATAATTCAGGGACACTCAGACTTGGACTTGGACTTTGCTTGACTAGAGGGTATGTTTCGCCGAGCACCGGTGTGCTCGGGGGACCCTTAGGTTTTTCGCGGTTTTTCTCGCTGCTTTTGTTTTTCTTGCTGCCTTTGACGGTTTTACGCGGTTTTTATCGAGCCACTAGACTTAGGATTTTCTGCTTGATTGTGCCGTAATTAGTAGGATCCCCACACCTAATTGCTTGCCTGTTCCTATAGTGCGATTAATTGGACCTACTAATAATTCACTAATAAAAATAACTGACTCATCCCCTTCGTAGCCTACGTGCCGTAGCCTGCCCTGCCAAGCGCTGCTCCTGAACCTGATGTGTCGGGAGGAGGAGGGGTAGACCGAGATCGGACCTTTGGCTTGAAGGATCGGTGACCAGTTAGACGGTTCTGCGAGTAGAATTGCTTGTTTAGGACTCGGTTTTCATCGCTGCACCATTTAGGTAGTTTACTTTCTGTCTTTACATTTCTGCGCGGATCACTTGCATGTAGAGTGCTGGAGGAAGGTACGCATTTCTATCTCTGCATGCATCATTGATTTCATCGCGCATCGACTTTTTCGTCTTCTCCCCCTTGTTTTTGACTAAATAACCAGGAGAACCGAAAAATTCGTTAGGCCTTTTGTTTTTATTGAAAAATATTAAAAAAGAAAAACCATAAAATTGGGACTGTTTAAGCTATTGATCCTAAAAGACACTCGACTTAAAAATTTATCTTGGGGAGAGCAACCCCCTCATTGGTTGGTTTGATTGCGCGAGAGAGTGACCCGCACACTAGGTAGAGCCCTCCGGTGCTATTCCCGACTGACTACCGACTCTTCCGTGCGGGCCAGTCGGTTGGGGTAGCATCGGGTATCCCAACAGGTCACGTAAGCGCTCTGATAGATTGTTTGTTCACCTAATAAAATTTGACAAGATAATTTGACCGAGCCTTTACGGTCTTCAGCTCGCGTTGCGTTGGTGAACAGAGGGTTTGGTTGCCGATCATAGTTTTTCCAGATCTCATCCGCCTTACTCGTCAGATCACGATGATGGGTAGACACTCTCTTAGGCAGCCTCTGGCTGCACCGCTTTCGGGCACGTCTACCCGTTCATCTAGGTTGGCCCGCGAGAGCCGAGACCAGCTCTCCGAGCCCAAGTATGACTCCGCCCTGTTCCCCCTCGACCCCCTTTCTTTCGATTCTGAGAGACATGCGCCAGAGGAGAGATTGGAAGATTTATCAGCACTTGAGTTTGGATCATTTGATTTTGCAGACGTCATGGCCGGTAGTTCTGAGGATCGCACCAGAGGAGAGCATTTCGTATTGGACCAGGGTGCGATCAACTCCACCCTGATCGCCTCACTAGAGACCATTCAGCAGCAGTTGTGGGATCAGGAAGCATTCGTGCTTGATATGAGGAGAGAGATGGAGCAGATGCGAGCAGAGAGAGCAGAGCGAGAGCAGAGGAGAGACGGGCCGAGGATCCCAGACGATGCAGCCGCAGCAACCGCAGCAGCCGCCGCGGCAGGCGGAAGAGAGCCACCGAGACCGATGCGGGAGTTGCACAACCCCGGATCGACGCTGATGCACCACTGGGTAGTACTTCCAGCTATCGTGGGGGACTTCAAGTTCCCCCCGAACACCTTGCAGTTACTCCCCCGCTTCCACGGACTCGCTACTGAGGAGCCCCGTCTCCACCTCCAGGAGTTCCTCATGATCTGCAGTACTGTCCACGATCGTCAGGTGGACCAGGATACGATTCGAATGATCGCCTTCCCCTTTTCCTTGGCCGACAGAGCAGCCACCTGGCTGAAGCACTTGGGGAAGTTTGTTTACACCTGGGAGCAGCTCTGCACCGAGTACTTACACAAGTACTATCCACTCGGGCGGACCAATGCAGCGAGAGCCCTCATCAGCAACTTCTCCATGCTCCCCAACGAGTAATTCCATGAGGCGTGGGAGAGGTTCCGTGAGCTGACTGATCGATGCCCGCACCATGACATCTCGAAGCCCAACCTTGTGCAGAGCTTCTTCAGCGGGCTGACACCAGAGCTCCAGGGCTTGGTGAACGCTTCTTGTGGTGGGGCTTACTTCGCCAAGGATCACGACCAGGTCTGGGCCATCTACGAGGAGATGGTCGAGAACTACATTGTGATGTCCCAGACCAGGTTGTACACTCAGGGCAGACCCCAGCAGCAGCCAGGACCCGTGCAGTACCAGAGGATAGCATGGGTCGACGCCGGTCCATCCAGTTCGTCCACAGTAGCAGCAGCACAGGCAGAGTCATACGCTGCGGATATGGGTATTATCAGCGAGAAGTTGGATCAGATGGAGCTGATTGAGAAGAAGCAGTGCCAGGGCATCACTCAGATGGAGCAGATGGCACAGACTCTGAGCGATATGAAGACCCGGCTCATGTGTCTCCAGGAGGCACAGACGGCTCCACAACCCCGTCTTCAGTCGCGAGGCGATACCGGCGGCAGCAGCAGCTCGTCCCAGTGCTCCAGCTCACACCAGCAGCCTAGACAGGTTCATCTTGTACAGGCGGAGCCGTACCAACAGCAGCAGCCCTCCTACCAGTCACCACCATCTCCAGACATGCAGATGGTGGTATACCAGCCGGATCAGCCTCTGGCAGTGCTACCGCCAGCCCAGTACAATGCAGAGCCGTTGATGGATGTCAACGGGATTTGGTATGACCGTCCTCAGCCTGGGATCGGACGAGACCATCCTGGATTCAGGTGGGGGAACGGAGGTACCCAGCCCTAGCAGCAGCCATCTGGTCAGGGAGGCCAGTACAGCCAGCAGAGAGATCACCAGCCGCAGCAGCAGCCCCCAGTCTACCCTTCACAGCAGCAGTCATCCTACGTTCCTCGTCCCTATCAGCAGGGACAGTCTTGGAGGCGTGAGCAGCAGCCTCACCAGCCACACCAGCAGCAGCATCCTCCTCCTTACCCCTCTCACCAGCAACAACACCAGTTCCAGCAGCCTCATCAACAGAGAGGCTACCCGTCGGGCTCTCATGGTCCACCTTACGAGAGCCCCGCCTTGGACGACATAGCCCGCCTCTCACAGATCAGCAGGCTACTTTCAGACGGGAGATGGACGAGTTCCGCTAGGAGATGCGGGACATTGTGAGAGGGAAGGCCGCTATCCCTGCCCAGATCGAGCCGAACCCCAATAGCCTGAAGCGGAAGTCTGAGCAGGTAGCTTACACTGAGCATGCCACTCCTAGTGATCCATTTGATGATATGTCTTCAGACCTATTTGATGCTGATTTTGTCACGCTTAGGAGCGGTAGGGCACCAGCAGGCGGTGCCTCGTCTGAGCGACGTACGGAGGATACATCCAAGGAGCCAGATGAGGAGGAGGAGAGCGGTACTGAGGCCGCTCATGATGATGATGGTGGTACTGATGCCGCCAAGGATGCTGATTCCACAGGCGGTGCTGAGGCCGTCACTTCACCAATTCGAGGAGGTGGTACTGACGCCACCCGAGATGCCGAGCCAGAGCGCGGTACTGAGGCCGCGAGACGTCCAGCAGAGCCAGCCCGTGGTGGTACTGAGGCCACCAGTGTTCATTCTGAGAGAGTTGTTGTCTTTCCTCATTCTGATGTAGCTCGGAACAATGTTGTGAATAAAGGAAAAGGTTTAGTTTACTCTGGTCCCACTGTGGTGCTTGATGTATGCGCGGATCCGGCCGTCGAGCCGTCTAGACCTATTCCTAGTCCTTCATCTGAGAAGGACCCTGTGATCCCCTTCCCTAGAGCCCTTCTGATGGGGAAGGAGAATAAAAAAGAAAAAGATCCAAAAAAGAGAGAGCAGGAGGAGTTCAGCCAGAGCATGACTGACCGATTCCATATACAGCTGACCCTTCAGGAGGCTTTGCAGCACATCCCCCTTCTTCAGCGTTCTTTGAGAGACAGGACTACAGTCAGGAGGAGGAGGAGGAGGAGGAGGAACCACCATTCAGAGATTCATGTGCTGACGAAAGCCACGTGCTTCGCGATCCAGAACCGTCTGCCGGCCAAGAGGCCAGATTCAGGAGCCCCTTATGTCAGATGTCATATTAGAGAGCAGAGGTTCGACCGGACTCTATTGGATAGCGGATCGTCTATTAACCTCCTTCCGGCAGCCCTTCTCGACCGCTTCGAGTTGGGCACTCTTAGACAGAGCAGGACAGTCCTTCAGTTTGCTGATCGATCTGTCAAGAGGCCGAAGGGGTTGTTGCGAGACGTTGTCGTCACTATTCAGGGCCTGAAATTCCCCGTGGACTTCGTAGTGTTGGACATGGAGATCCCTGATTCAGTGGCCGATACCCCCATCATTCTCGGTCGTCCGTTCTTGGCCACAGCCAAGGCGGTGACTGACCATGATAGCGGGAAGGTATACTTTCGTGTCGAGGGCGAAAGTGTACAAATAGAGACGGTCGAGGACTACAGAGCCCGAGACAGAGCATGCTCGGAGACCAGTTCAGATACAGAGCAACTGACAGATGCCGGGTTAGACATCCACCAGGACTGTAATTTTGTGATCACAGACGATGAGGCAGCATGGGCAGACCTCGTAGCACATGCCATCCTCTCATTTCCAGACATCGCTGATGCCGAGTTGATAGCAGAGGAGAGCTTGGAGAGCACAGCCCTGGTCCAGGATATTTCAGTGGCAGCAGAGCCGGTTCTCGACCGCGACACGATTTCTAGTGATGGTGGTACTGAGGCCACCTTGTGTGATGGTGGTACTGATGCCACCTTGTTTGATGCAGATCCCTCGGATTTAGAGTCTGATTGGGCAGATTGCGAGGATCACATGCCAGACCTGAGTTCCACAGAGCCTGCAGCTGAGGAGGAGGTAGATGCCGAGCAGATCAGAGACAGTTCAGTTGAGCAGCCTTCTCCAGATCCAGTTTGCGAGAGTTCGTTTTCTTTCTCTCAGGCAGACTTGGCAGCATACACGCATCTTCTTCCGAAGCCAGATTTGCCAGCACCCAGCTGTCCTGAGCTGAAGCCGCTCCCTACTTCGCTGAAGTATCGATTCCTTGCGGGCGAGCCTGAGATGTACCCAGTCATCATCTCCGCCGATCTGACTGGAGAGCAAGAATCCTGTTTGATGGGGGTTCTTGAAAAGAACCGCAAGGCAATCGGATGGAGCGTAGCAGATCTCCATGGGATTAGTCCATCGTTGTGCTCCCACCATATCTATCTCGAGGAGGGGGCGAAGCCGTCGCGTGAGTTCCAACGGCGGCTGAACCCCAACCTGAGAGAGGTCGTCATGAAGAAAATCTCAAAATGGTGGAGCACAGATTTTATTTATCCCATTTTCGACTCCAAGTGGGTCAGCCCCTTGCATGTGGTGCCCAAGAAGACGGGCATCACGACTGTGATCAGTGAGTCGGGAGAGGAGATTGCTACACGAGTACCCACCTCTAGGCTGGTCTGTGTTGACTACAGGAGACTCAACTAGGCCACCAAGAAGGACCATTTCCCCCTGCCTTTTATTGACCAGATCATTGAGAGACTGGCAGGGAAGAGCCATTATTGTTTCCTGGATGGGTACTCGGGCTACAACCAGGTGGCCATCGCTCCTGAGGACCAGGAGAAGACCACCTTTACCTGTCCCTTCGTTACATATGCCTTTCGACGCATGCCATTTGGGCTATGCAATGCCCCTACGACTTTTCAGAGATGCATGCTGTCGATCTTTTCAGACATGGTAGGGGAGTGTTTGGAGGTCTTCATGGACGATTTCTCGGTCTACGGCGACGGATTCGACTCCTGTCTTGACTGCCTAGACCGGGTACTCCAGCGATGTATAGAGGTCCATTTGGTGCTTTCTTGGGAGAAGAGTCACTTCATGGTGACTCAAGGGACAGTGCTTGGCCATATCATCTCCAACAGGGGCATGGAGGTTGATCCGGCCAAGGTTGATGTCATTAGAAAACTCGCACCGCCGTCCAATTTGAGGCAGCTACGGTCATTCCTGGGGCACGTCGGTTTCTATCGGAGATTCATTCATGATTTCAGCAAGATTGCCCGGCCGTTGACTGACCTCTTGACGAAAGACACCGAGTTCCTTGTCGATGACAAGTGTCTTTCATCCTTTGCGACTCTCCAGCAGTGTGTTATTGAGGCTCCTGTTCTCCAGCCACCCGATTGGTCTCTCCCATTCGAGATCATGACGGATGCCTCCGATTTTGCCGTGGGGGCCGTGCTGGGACAGAGGAGGGATGGAGTCCCCTTTGCTATCCACTACGCTAGCCGCACATTGGATTCCGCACAGCGGAATTATACCGTCACTGAGAAGGAGATGCTAGCCGTAGTGTTCGCCCTAGATAAGTTCAGATCTTATATCATTGGATCTAGAGTGACCTTGTACACTGATCACACCGCCATCCGATACCTCATGGCAAAGAAGGATGCCAAGGCCAGACTTACTAGATGGATCCTTCTACTCCAGGAGTTCGACATTGAGATCAAGGATAAGCCTGGAGTCAAGAATGTGGTGGCGGATCATCTCTCCCGTTTAGAGCAGCCTGAGGAGTCTGAGCATATTGATCCCATCTGTGAGACCTTCCCAGATGAGGCGATCCTTGCTATCGCCTCACTCCCGTGGTATGCCGATATTGTGAACTTTCTCGTTGCTGGGAAAGTCCCACAAGATTGGCCCAGGCAGAGGCTTGAGACCTTCCTCGCGAAGGCCAAGTCTTACCACTGGGAGGATCCCATCCTTTACCACGAAGGAGGGGATAGTGTCTGGCGTCGGTGCATTCCTCAGGAGGAGCACCATAGCGTCCTCACTTACTGCCACAAGCTTGAGGCAGGAGGACATCATTCTGGGAGGAGAACGGCACAGAAAGTGCTCCAATCCGGCTTGTGGTGGCCTACCCTCTTCAAGGACTCTGATGAGTTCGTGAAGAGGTGTACTGACTGTCAGAGGATGGGCACTTGTGGACAGCGTGATATGATACCGATGCAGCCCATTCACTTCTGTGAGGTTTTTGACGCATGGGGCATCGATTTCATGGGTCCATTCCCTAAGAGTCAGGGATTTGAGCACATTCTGTTGGCCGTTGACTATGTTAGTCGTTGGGTTGAGGCTATCCCCGCCCGAGCCGCTGATGCGAGGACAGTTTGCAGATTTTTGAGGAAGCACATCATCACGCGATTCGGGGTTCCTGAGTTTTGATTTCAGATGGGGGGTCTCATTTCATCAACGACCAGGTGAAGGCCCTTGCTAGCGAGTTCGGTATAGACCATCGTGTTGCTACACCTTACCATCCACAGATGAATGGTCTAGCCGAAGTGTCAAATAGGGAGATCAAGACTATATTGCAGAAAGTCGTCCGCCCTGACCGAAAGGATTGGTCACAGCTTTTGGACTCGGTCTTGTGGGCATATAGGACGTCTTTCAAGACACCATTGGGCACATCTCCCTTTCACCTCGTATATGGCAAGCCGTGCCATTTACCTGTTGAGATGAGGCACAGGTCACTTTGGGCAGTTACTGATATCTTTATGGATCCAAATGGTGTAGGAGACCAGAGGAGGGCAGAGTTAGCAGCCCTGGAGGAGCTTAGAGATACCGCCTTCTCAAACAGCCTACAGTATAAGGAGAGAGTGAAGGAGTGGCATGATTCTCATATCAGCCACAAGCATTTTGAGCCTGGTCAGAGAGTATGGCTGTTTGATGCGAGACTTCATTTATTTCCAGGGAAGCTACAGAGCAAGTGGAAGGGACCCTACTTGGTGAGAAAGGTACACGACAACGGTAGCATTGATATATCCGAGTTGTCTTCTGAGAGTACCTTTCGTGTGAACGGCCAGCGGCTCAAGCCATTTCTAGATCATGAGCCGCGGGTCGTGGATGTTGCCCCGATTCATTTTGCGTGAGATGTGGTCTTTTGACTCACATCTATTGCATCTCACGCCTGATTCTCACTGATCTTCCAACTTGTATAGATCCAGATGTCCATATGATCACATTCTTTAGTCCCACATCCCTTTATTCATCCTTTGATTATGTTATACTTAGAGTGCACTTTACCCTAAGTATAGGGGGGTGTAGGACCTTTGAGTTTCCTTTTGTTTCTGTCTACCCCTATTTTGTTGCCTATACTTAGGGGTATTTTACCCTAAGTATAGGGGGGTAGACCCTGTACATTCTCCACTCGGTTTTCCCTTAGTATACAGCCTGCTATACTTAGGATTACTTGATCCTAAGTATAGGGGGAAAAGCCGAGAGTCTTTTGACCTTCTATTCATTCATTCGTCTTTGTATATAGCCTTCCTTTTCACTTCCCTATACCTAGCACGAGTTATGTCTTCTTCATCGCTCTTGACTCTGAGGACATCGTTCGAGCTAAGTATAGGGGGGTGTGTATATATTTCATATATACTTTAGCCATAACTCGTACTTGATGTGAGTGTGTTAATAAATAAAATGGCTAAAAATCCTAAAAATCACAAAAATTAAAAATTTTTCATGTACATAAAACATTCTTTTATTTTCACATAAATAGCTAGTGTACAAATTATTTTTGTAAAAATGATTTCAAAAATCTTTTGTGTAAAGCTTGTGTAATTATTTTCTTATCAAAATTATGTATATAGTACAAAATTTTTCCAAAATGTTTTGAAAATCAAAAGTTTGCATCTCGTGTAAATGTGTGTAAATATCTTTTGCAAAACTTGCACTTCATGCATCATCCATTCATGATTTCAAAACATTTTTCAAAAATTTTGCTTGTTTGTAAAATTTGTGTAAATAGCATCTTTTGTACATATGTATATAGTTTTTCTGGATGATAGTTGACATTTAAACTAGCCTGGAATCAAATTGAGAAATGGAGCTTGATTAAGATCTTAATCCACCTAATTTATAAGAGGAACCTTATAGGGCTTAGGTTTATGGCTTTTCAGGTCCATGGTGACTTAATTCTTTGAGTCCACTAGGCTATGATCACATGTCATCTTAATGAGCCTAAGTAGAGCACTTAACAACAACACATGACTCATATAGACAATGTCTTTACTTGGACATCAACACTTTGCACCGAGCTCTCTACGGATGAGGTGGTGAGGAGGCAGTCTTCCTTAACTTGGGGTAGCATATGAGGGTAGTACTTCTAGGCGGAACCTCTCTTCTTCTTTTAGTGAAGGAAGTGCGTCTCAACTTGGTCTGGTTGCCATGAGGTCTAACGACGGGAGTTGTGGGTTGCAATAAAGCTTTAAAAGAGGAATAGTCTACTGGCTTAAGAGGAAAAACTCCTTGTATATAGGCTGCACATGTATATGTTGTATAGATGCACTTAAAAAAATGAAAATAACTCCAAAAAAGTGGTGGGTCTGAGAGAAAATGATAATCCCACCGGAGTATGTATATAGAGTGCAATAAGCAAAGCTTGAGTTTCATGATTCACCTTATGTAGCTTGCAGCAGGGAGACTTGGCTACACTGGTCAAGCTCCCAAGGGTACATGGCTACACTGGCCTTGACCCATTCTCTTCTTCCTCCTCTTCTTGAGCCGGTTGAACTTGAACTTAGAAGGGAATACCCCGCTCCTCGAGGAAAGAGTGGCCAGATTGAGGTCATAGAGTTACCTTATCGGGGAGGGTTGTCAAGTTGCCATTTCTGAGGTGGAGAGCTAATACCTCACATTCACAGGACAAGAAAAGATTCATGGTCTTCAGGGTTTGTGTTTGATGACTTGTTCTGATCTGGAGCATTGAGGAGTCTTGGTTATAGATTAGTGGAACTTAGAGGCTGTTGAGTTTTAAGCTTAAGTACAAATAAGGTTCCGACACATTAATAATCCAAAGATCTGATCGAGCTCCATACCTTAATTTAATGAAGGCAAGTTTAATAATCAACCTTGATCCACGTACATTCTCTTTTTCTTTTTCTTTCTTTCTTTTTCACTTCTTTTTCAAATAAGTGTTTGCTAAGGGACTAGCAAAGTTAAGTATAGGGGGGTGATGAATACTCTTTCATCACTCTTTATTCTTATATTTTAGCTACAAAAACCTTTGCAAATGCATGTATATAGTTGTAAATATAAATAATTACCAAAAGCATGCATTGTGTAAAAAGTGATAATTAGCATGTTTTTGTGCAAAAATAAAAGAATAAAGATCAAAAAGAAAAAGAGGGAAATATTTAGAATAAATATTGAGCAACCTAACCCAAGGGAGGGCTCAGCATGGGCTTGACCGCATAAAAGCCAAAGTAGAGGGAGATAGGGGCTCATGTGTGTATATATATATGTAAATAAAATAAAAATATTTTCCTCCCAAAAATAGGCTCAAAAGGGCTTGTGAATATTTGTATATATTTATAAATATAAAATCAAGATAAAAATAGAAAAATTAAAAAGAAAACAAAAACATCACTCATAGTCACCATGTATATAGTCCATTCATCTTATATTTATTTAGCCTTATAAATAAATAAAATTAATTTCCAAAAATCTTGTACATATTCTATGTCTTATGGAGTAAATAAATAAAATAAATTAAAACAAAAATAAAATAAAAAGAACAAAATTAAAAATCAAAAATACTATTGTAAATATACCATGTATATAAATGTACATATGTATTTATTTCACCTATGTATATAAATAATAAAAATAAAATGAAAATATCTTTTTATTCCTTATTTTATGATATAAATAAATAAAATATAAAATGGGGATAAAAATGTATAAAAATAACTAATTAAAAATCAAAATTAAAAAGCCTATATTGTACATATACCTATATATAGCTATATAATGTAAATACCTTATTTTTACTTTAAAAAATTAATTAAAAATCACTAAAAAATAGAAAAAACTAAAACAAAAATATTTCATGTTTTGACTTTTTAATAAATCGGCCATTTACTATTTATTGATGATTTTATAAATCTTTTCCAAATGGCCTCTTCCCATTGGTCCAGGGGGTTGTTGACCGCCCGGTCAACTCCCCCCCCAGGACCACCTTTCACAGGTTTTAGGCGGGTGACCCGATTTCTCCCGATTATTGCGCCTAAACCCGATCACCATTCTCCTAAACCCCGGGTCTGTATCGATCCCAGCACATCCGACACCCTCGCCGAAGCCCCCGCCTCGGGATCCGCGCATTCCATTGCCCTACCCGCTCACATCTTCCCGGACCTTCCACCGTATAAAGCTCGAGCTCCGCCACCCTTTTCATCGATCTTTGGCTCATTTGCTTCA
Organism: Ottelia alismoides; assembly: GCA_037367405.1. Taxonomy (NCBI): domain Eukaryota; kingdom Viridiplantae; phylum Streptophyta; class Magnoliopsida; order Alismatales; family Hydrocharitaceae; genus Ottelia; species Ottelia alismoides. The sequence continues at coordinate 379,983 of JAZKJV010011853.1, forward strand.
CCACCTGTGACCTCCACCGTGTTGGCGAGAGTGACAGCTTGCTCCAGCAGGTGTTGCAGCGAGGAGAGAGCAAGCGGCCACTGATCCGGCGAGCCACCACCGCCGTGCTCCGCCCAGAGCCGGAGCCAGAGCCTCGGACGTCGACGCTCCTCGAGGCAAGGACCAAGAGCTGCACAAGCTCCTTCCCTGTCGAATCATCCACCCAGGTAGACCCATTTCCCTTTCCTTTTCGTTAATTTCCGATTACCCCCAATTCGCGCCGCCGTCGTTTTTCGCTGATTCCGACCATCCCACTATTCCGTTCGACCATCGGAATCTACCATCGCCTCCGCCTTCCTCCCGCGCACATTCTCCGCACTTCCATTCAACCCAGCTCGCACAGGAGCTGGGGTTCGAGCTCCTCCGTCCATCCCCTCGCCGGAGCTCGCCCGCACCGACTCCCCGACCACTTTCACCACGCCTAACGGGGTCGAGGTAGTTTGCCCTCGACCCGCGAGCTTTCTGGAGCACTTTGCAGGTTCATCCAAGCCCATCTGAGGGCTTGGATTATTCGGTCCTGTAGCTCCACCTCCGCCGACCTCGCCGGAGCTCTCCAGGGCTCGGTTGGGTCATCGGAGGCCACCACTCGACGCGGAAGCCTCCCACGCACCTTCTCCGATCTTCAGCAAGCTTCCAGGAGGACACCAGTGCCGCCACGAGCCCAGCGAAGTTCGCCGGCGCCCAGTTCGTCTAGCATCCTCCTCAGCTGTCCGATCGCCCCCGCGCTCCAGACTTGATCGTGCCCGTCCATTTGAGGAGTGTCCCTGACCGCCAGATCCTTCGGGGGTTGATCTCCACCGTTGATCCAGCGAGGCTTAGCCGCGACTTGTCTTCACCGTCAGATCTAGCATGTGGCGAAGCCCCGACCGTCCGATCCACCCGAGGGCTTCCTTCGTTGGGCGCCATCCGCATCTCAGCCGTCCATCTACCACGTGGCGCCCATCCGTCGGCTCCAGTAATAAAGGGTAATTTACCCTTAGGCCATGCCTTTTATTTTATTTACCATTTAGTCCTGTAAATAAGTTAGATAGTTGTTTTATTTTTGGTATAATTGCACCGAGGACCCTGCGCTTTATTTTATTTGCTTATATACCGCTGTGTATGGTGTTGCACGTGCATCGACACGTGCTTTGTTGGGTATTTTGCATTATTAGCCCTGTAGTTCTGGTTTGTTCTGAACTGAATGAAAACTTTTGGATAATTGCTTTTATACCCCTGTGCGTGAATTAATTGTGCATGTGCGTGTATTAGTGGGCAAATTACAAACAAGTCCCCGGACTTTTGGTACTTGTTACCAAATAGTCCTAGGACTTAGTTTTCCTTACATTTAGGTCCTTGAGTGCCTCAGGCACGTGCTACGTGCGTGTTTTCCTGGGTATTTTGCACCGGACCCCCAGAACTCTTGGTATTTGCACTCAGGTCCCTGTGCACAGTACCTAGCTTTTATTTTTGAATAAAATAGCAAACCAACTCCAAATCCAATGAAAATTGGAAACATGGCTCCTGCCATGTTGTAAAATTTTCTGGAATTTTTGGAGACATTTTTGTTTTGCTTTGATATTTTTAAAAATTCAAAAACATCAATTTTCGTTACTGTTTGAGTTTAAAATTCATAAAAAAATATTAAAACCTATCTAAAAATTACAAAAAAATTAGCTACTGTTTGTTTTGGCTTGCTTGATTTTCTAGCCTATTTTGGCTATTTTGCATTATATAAAACTTATAAAAATTGCAAAAAACTAAAAATCTTATAAAAATTCTAATAATTAATCTAAAATCCCAAAAATAATAATTAAGGTGCCTGAATTTTCCTTGTTTATTTCTCTATACCGAAAAATTACCTTCAGGCTTATTAGGGATTTTTAGATATTTTATCTAAGTCCCTTAAGCTCGGCTGGACAGTACCTCCTTTTTCTGACATTGTTTCATTTTTAGAAAATTAAATAAAAATAAAAAAATCCCAAAAATTCATTAAAAATAGTAAAAATTAGAAAACACAGAAAAATATTTTTATTTGAATTTTTGCTTGATTTTTAGTGCATTAAATAAATAGTTGAATTGCCTTGCTTTATTGTTTTCCTTATTTTCTTAATTAACTAAAAATCCAAAAAATTATAAAAAAATTAAAACCCACAAAAATACCTTTTGTTTTTCTTTCATTTTATTTTTGACTACTTCGTAGGCCGCAAGGCCATCACGTGCTCCTTGTGTTCGACCCTGGTCGCTATACCAGGTTAACAAAATAGCAAGACCGCTATTGATTTCGAGTTGATTTTATCTTATATTGGTGGTCTCTTTTTCTGGATTGACTGAGCCTCGAGATTCGGGTCGCAACGACTCGTATTTGTACACCTTACCCAGATCTCTTGGTGGTTTTTCGGTCATCAGTAAGGTACCAGTAGAGGTACAACAGTTCTATCTGATCAAGGGATCAAGAGGACAAGTATTTATAATCCGAGAAATCCTGGATGATTGTGTGTACTGATAGCAGGGCATCAGTTACCTGTTTCCCTATTACTTATTGAAATGGATGACTTTGATCTCATCCCGGGGATGGATTGGCTAGAAAGGCATCATGCATGCCTTGATTGTTTCCATAAGGCAGTAACTTTTCATATTCCTAACTCGATAGAATTCCAGTTTATTGGAAAGACATCTAGTGATGATGTCAAATACATCTTTACTCTAAAGGCTCAACAATTGTTAGAATAAGGGTGTCAAGGCTATTTAGCTTATGTATCCACTACATCAGGGTCACATAGAATGATAGAAGATATGCCTATAGTGTGCAAGTTTCTTGATGTATTTCCAGATGAATTACCTGAATTACCACCTGAGCGAGAGATTGAATTTGAAATCTCTCTCACACCTGATACTCATCCTATATCTATTCCTCCATATAGGATGGCACCGACAGAGTTACGGGAGTTAAAGATGCAGTTATAAAAACGATTAGACAAAGGCTTCATCCGTCCTAGTACTTCACCATGGGGTGTACCTATTTTGTTTGTTAGGAAGAAGGATGGGTCGATGCGATTGTGCATTGACTATAGAAAGTTAAATAAGAGGACAATAAAGAATAAGTATCCTCTACCAAGAATAGATGATCTCTTTGACCAGTTACAGGGTTGGACTGTGTATTCCAAGATTGATTTAAGATCTGGATACCATCAATTGAAAATCAAAGATACGTATATTCCCAAGATAACTTTTCGAACTAGATACGTGCATTATGAATTTTCAGTTTTGCCTTTTGGACTGACAAATGCCCCAGCAGCCTTTATGAATCTCATGAATCGAGTATTCAGGGAGTTCCTAGACCACTTTGTAGTAGTCTTCATTGATGATGTGCTTATTTACTCCAAGAATAAGTACCAACATGAACACCATCTCAAGCAGGCACTCGAAACACTAAGAAAGAACAAACTGCATGCTAAATATAACAAATGTGACTTCTGGTTGACTGAAGTATCCTTCTTAGGTCATGTTATTTCAGATGTAGGTATATCAGTTGATCCTGCAAAGGTTAGTGTGGTGATAAGTTGGGAACGCCAGAAGACTATCAAAGAAATACGATCTTTTCTAGGTCTAGCTGGGTATTATAGAAGATTTGTGAAGGACTTTTCAAGAATAACATTGCCAATGACTAGGCTGACTCAAAAGGATGTTCCATTCATATGGTCTGACGCATGCGAAGCTAGTTTTCAAACACTGAAAGAATGCCTAACATCTGCACCTATCCTTACTCTACCCTCTAGGAGTGAAGAGTTCACAGTGTACACTGATGCATCTAAAGAAGGGCTTGGGGCAGTTCTTATGCAACATGGTAAGGTAGTTGTGTATGCATCACGACAGCTTAGGACACATGAGAAGAACTACCCGACACATGACCTTGAATTAGCTGTCGTAGTTTTTGCTTTAAAGATATGGAGACAATACCTCTATGATATTACTTTTGAAATCTTCACTGATCATAAAAACTTGAAACATATGTTTGATCAGAAGGAGCTTAATATGAGACAGAGATGGTGGCTAGAGCTATTGAAGAACTATGATTGCACCATCTCCTACCACCCCGGTAAGGGGAACGTCGTAGCAGATGCCCTTAGCAAAAGAACTTCTTCACATGGGTTGGTAAGTGTTATCCACTTCTGGGGTTTACTATCAACATTGAGTGAATGGAAACCATTTGATAGTAGTGCTAATCTATAACTATTCCTCACCGATACAAATCAGAGATTTGGGATAGAATAAAGAAAGGACAGGAGGATGATCCGATCCTTAAAGATTTGAGACAACAACTTGAAAAGAATGAGATAGAGGGATTCCAGATACAAGATGGGTTACTATATAATCATCACAGAGTTTGCGCACCAAATGCACCCAAATTGAGGAAAGATATCTTACGCGAAGCGCACTGATCAAGATTATCTATTCATCTAGGAATTACGAAGATGTATAAGGATCTTCGTTCAAACTTTTGGTGGCCAGGAAGGAAGAAGAATGTTGATGAGTTCGTGAATTCATGTTTTACGTGCAAATAGTTAAAGGCTTCACACCAAAAGCCACTAGGATTATTGCAACCCCTCCCTATACCTGAATGGAAATGGGAAAGCGTTTCATGGACTTCGTTATTGGCTGACCTCAAACGACTGGTGGGAAAGATAGTATATGGGTTATAATAGATCGTCCGACCAAGGTAGCAAACTTTATTCCAATAAGCTTATCTTTCACTCTAGACCAGCTTACTGAGTTATATATTACACATGTGATCTGTCTCCATGGCATTCCAAAGGAAGTAATTTCCGATCGAGATTCACGATTCACCTCACATTATTGGAAGAACTTCATGAAAGCCTTAGGTACGCAACTATGCTCGAGAACAACATATCATCCAAAAACAGAAGGTCAGTCAGAACGTACGATTTAGATACTAAAGGATATGCTGCGAGCGTGTGCCTTAGAATGGAATGGATCATGGATAGACATTTGTCTCTTGCAGAATTCACCTACAATAATAGTTACCATGCAAGTATTGGCATGGCACCATTTGAAGCATTATATGGACGTAGGTGTACTACTCCTCTATGGGATAAAGAACCTTTATGATTCAGATAGACTCCAAGAGACACGGGAAGCTGTAGAGCTTGCTCAAAAAAGACTATTGACAGCTCAGAGTCGCCAGAAAAGCTATAGTGATGACAGGCGAAAAGATCTTGAGTTTGAAATAGGCGACTTTGTATTCCTCAAAGTATCGCCTATGAAGGGAGTTCAGAGGTTTGGCTTGCGTAGAAAGTTGGCACCCAGATCGTGGGTCCCTTTGAAATTATTCAACAGATTGGGAAAGTCGCATATAGACTTGCACTTCCTCCACATCTTTCGGCAATACATGATAAGTTTCATTTATCAAATCTGAGAAAATACATTAGGGATTTAGAGCATAAATAAGTTATGACGATTTACATGTTGAGCCAGACTTGACATACAAATACCTGTGGAAATACTAGATAGAGATATCAAGAAGTTGAGGAATAAAGAGGCCTCTAGTTAAAGTATTGTGGCGGAACCAAGACTTTGAAAATTCCACATGGGAATCTGAGACGGAAATGAGAGATAAATACCCCTATTTGTTTAAGTAATAACATTATGTGTTGTATATCTTCTTTATAAATTAAATGGCGTTCATTCTCTTTAAGGTTGTTATGGTTTCAATCCTCTATAAGGTTGTTATGCCAACATTTCTAGTCTCGAGGACAAGACTTCCTTTAAGGTTGTTATAATTGTAAATCCTTGAACTTGGCATTGCTCGGATCCTATAAAATAAAATCCGGCTCATCAAGAGGAAACCAACGGAATTTGTTTCATGTGAATCAGACTTCGTTTTGATTTGTTATGATTTTCGGAAGAAAGAGAAGTAAGGAGGTTTAAAATGTCACTAGTCATACTGATTGTCTTTAAGACTAATTAAGCATGATTAAAGAAACTAATGATGTATTGAAAACTGCTAATGACCATCAGCAAAAACTAATCAAAAGTTAGCAAAAGATAAGTCTAAGTCGCGAAAGTTAAATTGTGATCAGTGAAAGTTAATCATGATTAGCGTTAATTAAGCGTCATTAGCGAATCTAGAATCATCTGGATGTTCTAACTTAAGCCCTAAGTTTCAGATAAGTTTTGGACAAAACCATGAGCCAAAACAATGGGCTGCTAACCGCGGTTATAGTCTAAATCATGGTTTTCTAACCATGGTTAGTGGTTTTCTGGAGCCTATAAATACCCCCTACCCATTCATTCTCTACGATTTCTACTACCACCACCACCCCAAGGGCTAGGGTTGAGAGGTCGGGAGGAGGAGTGGGAGGCGAGGAAGGAGCGCTAGCGAAGCACTGCTGAGAGAACGAGGAAGAGAAAGGTACGATCTTCTCTTAGTTTGTTTCGTGAGCTAGGTTTTCGATTCATGTTATTTTTCCAATTTCATTTTCGATTCATCTTCTTTCCGATTCGCTTTCTGTTATGGTTCGAGGAGAAATCTATGTAACACCCTACTTAGGTGAAGGCGGCTATGCACGTCAGTAAACCTTGTGATTCGCCACACATTCACTCACCTAAAACGCATGGTGTCTACCGATTTCCATCGCTTGCAGTTTGATTATATTCTTTCAGTTTCGATGTTGTTTTCCTCTCGATCAATTTTATACAGTAAGCTCTTTTTGTTTTTATTTCAAAATATATCCTGATATAAGGGAAAACTCTGCCGAAATATTTATAGAAATATATCCCAATTTAAGGGCAAACTCTACCAAATCTCCATAGAAATATATCTCAACATGAGGGGAAACTCTACCGAATATTTCCTAGAAATATCACCCCGTATAAGGGGAAGCTCTGCTGAAATATTGAGAGAAAATATGTTCTTCACGTTCTTCGTGTGTTCTTCACGTTCTTCGTTCGTTCTTCATGTTCTTGACACGTTCTTAGCATTTTTGATACGAAAATGAAATTCGATCATTTCAGGAGCTATAAATCATTCTGTTGAAAAAGAATCACGATAAACCACTGTATACGAGAGAGAGAGAGAGCTCGGTTAGGTAACGAAATCCTTCCTTCTTGCTATTGGATTTTCATATAAGATTGTTGAGATTTCTGTATTTATGCTCCTTACTATGAAGAACCCTAATTTGGCTATTTTTGAGAAAGTATGAAAAGTTGCTTTATGATTTCAACTAAAATAAGATCTAAGCATCAAATGGATGTAGTGGTTTGGAAAGTTTGGTTTTGGACGTTAAAAAGAGCATAAATTGAGTATATAAATATATGAATTAATATATGTGTAAGTCTATACTCAGTATTTATGGTTACGCTAATCTAAGGCGTAACGAAAGAATTACATCATGAGAATTGATGTGTTTTGAGTTGGATCATCAAAAGGATTGTGTGTTACGTTAAGAAATGATTAGGAGTAAAACTACGGGTCGGACATGCAACCTGTAGGTTTGTCGGAAGGAACCCGTATTGGCCTTTCCCTACCCGGGTGGTACATGGTTGCATTGTTATGATAAGTGTGTACAAAACGAATGATTTGCAACGCGTGGTACCAGGAGCCAATATATTCAGGTTGAACGACGGAAGATGTGTCATGCCATGTGGAGGCACGGGTGGTTCAATAGCGGCTGGGTCACGATAACATGTATTTAAAGCCGTTAGATTATATGATTAAATGTTAGTATGATGTTTAAGCAACCGAGTCCTCGAAGACGGTGTGCTCCTTTGTTTGCCAGGCTGAAGATTTGAGACCCTGATTAATAAAAGAAAAGGAAATTGTCAGGGTAGTATTGGAGGATTGGTTGAGGCGAGGTACGGTGACATAAGCTTACCAAGATAAATACAAGCTCTAATCCCGAAGTGTCCACAGCTTCAGAGTCCACATAGTGGTGAGGTAATTCCCTGGATTAATCCCTGATGTGGAATAGAAAGAAATAAGACGTAAATTAATGAGAAGAAATGAAATTTTTTGTGATAACAAATTTCTAAAAATTACACAATTTATTTGATTTTCTCTTCTTCGTTACTTAGTATTCACTAATTGTTATCCTATGATTTATGGAAAAGCTAACAGGTGTCGGTGAACCATCGTAAGGACATCAATAATCCAGCCAACAAACATAGTCATCCGGCCAGCCACAGTATCTTTATTATGTAAGGCAGTTAGTAATCTTTTTGTGTGTTTCCTTCCATTTGATGTACATGTAAATGATTATAGTGGGATAATGCATCAAGTGAACTTTATTTTGTGAATGGAAAAGTGTTGAAATACTTCCTTCTGAGTATTTTTAATTACAGTCTATTTCTGAATGTTAGTTTTGATTGCTAAATAAATTATTGCTGAGTAATCAGATCGGGATATGGGAGGATCCGACGGCTCGGAAATTGGGGTCATGAAATTGGAAGACTGTGTGGGTCTCTTTTCTGGTAGTGTAGGCATCTAAAGATCAGAGTATGGGTTGAAATAAAGCTTCAGATAAGGGATGGACGGCTGGGCAAAATTTCTAAGACCCCAAAACATGTATGGAAAAAGATTTCATATCCTTAGGGGCACAAAAGATCCATGCAGAGTTACCAAAAATCCATACCAAAAGAAGCCAAACTACCAAATAAATACTTAACCAAAAAGGTTCAAGCTTCAAGAAAACCTACAGATCTTGGTGGGGACTTGGCTAAACTGGCCGGCTTCACAAGGAGAGGTGACTACACTGGTCACCATCCAATTCTTTTCCCCTTCTACTAATTTCTCTCCCTTTCGATTGTGAACACAACGTGATAGGCCTTATAAGGAAATACCTGAATCCCCAAGGACGAGTTATTGGGAGGGGGTTTCTATGGTAGTCTGACATTCTTGATTGGGGGATCTAAAACCTTTCACACACAGGAGACAATTATTCAATGTTCATGGGATATGCTTTGAGAGAAAGATTGATCTAAGATGACTTATGGGTTGAATCTGTTACAAGGATATGTAGAACTCGAGGGTGTTTATTTTAAAACCCTAAGTCTCACAGAAGTTCCGCCACACTATTAATACAAAGGTCGGGTCTAGCTCCATTTTCACCTTTTGTTCATGACTTTGCTATGGAACTCAAAATCAATTCAGTTTTGCATTTCATTTTAGTTGCTCGAGGACGAGCAAGTTTTAGGCAAAGAGGGTCGATGAATATGTGATTCATCACACTAAAAGATGAAAATAGTGCTTCGTTCTCGAGTAATTAGCTGCATTTCATCATTTATTCTGCATTTTTACCATTCATGCACTTAATATTAATAAATGCATTTTAACACGCATAATTGCATTCATAATCATCTTCACATTTTCACCTAATTTCATACATTTTTCATTAATTCATGCTAACTCCAATTGACCTAAAACTGACTTCATTATGTACATATTACTAACAAGATTAAAGGAAAAATACAAAAATTACTAACTCAAATAATTGACCAGTGAGACAAAACTTCAATTTCATACTAAGTAAACTAAAACGCACATATCTTCCTCATACAATATTCAATTTAGGTCTACTCACTTTTAAAGTAATAATATTCAAAGATCTTCAAAAGAAGTCCAATTCATAAAAATCGAAGCTCGTATGTGAAAGTTGAGTTTTGGGCATCTTTTGCGAATTTGTGATTTAACACTTTTTGACATGATATTTTATGTGCATAATTAACACTTTTTATTTTATTTATTTTCATTTATATTCTATGATGAAAGTTTTATTAAAATGCACAAAAATTCAAATTCAAAATGAAACTGAAATCAAAGAAACTGACCAAGTTTGAGTGCCTCTTGTGAGTCTGTACAAATATCTCACTTTTTCAACTTTATTTTATTATCCTATTTTATTATTTATTTAAAAATATAAAAAAATTAGATTAATGTGTAATTATTTATCTTTGATTTATCCTAATTTTTTTATTACCTAGAAATTAAAAAAAATACAAAACCCAAAAATCAAGGTATTCTACGTACATAGAGTACCCCAAAAATATCATTTTGCACAGATGACCTCTTTTGCTTTGGTCCCTTCATGAAAGTTATAGATCTCATCAAGACGAGCAACTTTCGTGAAGAAAACTTTTTGATCCGAGCATTTGCTATTTCCTTTGGAATTTGCTTTTCTTTTTATTCTTGAATTTTCTGGAGCTGACACGTGGCCGCTCCTGGAGCCGCCATGTGTCACTCATTTTGACCTCCTTTTTATATATAAAAATAACTTTGCATGTGTTGCGCACGTGCCCAGCACGTGCCATCGACCTCCTTTATCCCCTTTAGTCAACGAGGGTGTTCCCCTCCTCTCGCGCAAACCTCCGCGGTCGGATCCCTCCGCTATCATCTCTTTCGTCGTTCCTAACCACTTGTGCAATGACCGCAATCTCTCCTCAACCACCTCCCTCATACTCCTTATCTCTTCTCCCTCCTCCCCATATAACTCTATCGAGACCTCTCAGAATCTGTATTTGCCTGATCCACATCAAAGAGAGAGAGAGAGAGAGAGCTTGGGGCAGAGGTGCTGACAGCCCTCCGGCCCCGGCAAAGATCCTCCTTATAGGCACGATTGATCTAAGCTTCGAGGCTTCGTTGACCTCGTGAGGCGAGCACCAGGAAGCCAGACATCGTCGCTCCACTTTAGGAGAAACCCAAACCCCCATCTCCCCCTTTCTCATGTTTCCCTTGTTTCCAACCTCTTCCCCTATTTCCAAATCGACACCATTTTTCTCCAATCTTCGCCTATCTCCGTCACCGCCTGCAACCCCCATCATCCACAACCATGATCAGTGTTGCCCGCTCCACCGAACTCGTCGATTCCAGTCCTTCAATGCCTCTGCATCCTACCTTGGGCACTCCGCTTGCAGGCACCCTTCATCATCAATGACTTGGAATGCACCTCGTCGCCCCTTGCACCTTCGTGCACGCACCCTTCTGGCGAACCCCAGCGGCGATCAGTTCTCCGGCTAGCAAAGAGCAGTTTCGCCGCACCGACCCACACACATCATCTCTCCCTGCGGTCGACTCAATCCACATCCATAGCAGCCCATGCGATCACACCACCACCCTCCAACAAGGGCAAAAATCAAGAAGATCCTCACGTGCTAAGAACGTGAGGTTTGGTCCTTTTACATAGGGCACCCTCAGGATCTGCTATATTCATAAAAAATCCTCCCCCATGTGATCTACACGTGTGTGCGTGGGATATTGCAAAGAGGTCCCCTGGAGATAACTCATTCATGCAGAAGTCCCCGTTGTCCAAAGGGCACGTGCGACGCATGTGCCCCTCTAGAGAGTTTGCAGAAAACCCCCTCTGTGGATAGATAATTATCATCGCGTCCCTATATTGCATTTTATTTATTATAGTTTGCAAAGAAACCCCTCTATTTATCTTTATTTTGAACCTCATTTTGACATCATTTTATTATTTAAAAAATTGCATTTTATTCTACAATTAATTCTCTACATTGTGGCATGCTTATGATATTTTTATTCTCTGTGGTTAATTAATTAATATTATTCTTATGAAAATTTACATATTTTGCCCAACATGTGCTTAGAAATTCATAGATAATTAACCATTGCTCTAAAAATTACCAAAAATTCAATGATAGTAGAATTAGTTATGTTTTACACAGCGTCCAAAAAAGATTTGCATTTGCATTTGCCCTATAAAAATCATTTTGTGCATTTCATTAATTTATTTCTAACAAGTATTAAATTTAACATTTTTAGGGTTTAGGATTTTTTTTGAGATATATTACTTACTGACATATCTTGGATAATTTTATTTTCTAAAAATAAGTAGATTTAATATTTATTATAATTAATTATTGAAAATCACACTGTTTGCATTCATAAATTCATTATTTATTCATGTTGCATCCAAAAATCCCAAAAAAAAGTAGCCTAATTTAATCATATTTCACATTCTAGCCAAGTTTCATAATTTTTGGTCATTGTTTGAATGAAAATTGTATTTTAGTCCCTAAAATTGGTTGAAATTGCATCTCATTTATTAGTGCATTTAAAAATATAAAAAAGGGCTCTTTGAAAACTAGCTTCGAGATCGACTAAAAATCAACATAAGGAGACAGTCGCCTCCTTGAGTTCGACCTTGAACTTACCAAGTAAAAAAAGTTGACCTCTTGCATTAATTGATATACATTAATAAAAATTTATGGTTTTTGATTAACCATCAATTGCCCGACTGCAACGAACAAAATTTAAAAGTTAATTTTGATAAATTAACAAGGGCATGTTCACAGTTCTTCATATACATTGTATATACTTTAGCCATAATTTGTACTTTTGTATTTTCAATAAGTATGGATAAAATATAATTAATTAATTGTAAAGAATATACTTATATATAATTCGTTAAAATTCCTTATATATACTGATTAATAAATCAAGTTCAAAATATTTTGCAAAATGTTTGAAAAATGGTTGTAAAGGATTTTTGAAAAATATTTTTGAAAAATCTTCTGAAAACTATTAGGAAAATATTTTGTAAAATGTTTTCAACCATTGTAAAAATGTTTTGTATGTAAAAATTTCTTTCTTTTGTATGATTAAAATGTTTTTGAAATCTATTTGTAAATTGTTTGAAAAATGGTTGCAAAGATATTTTGAAAAATCTATATATAGTGTTTGAAAAATCTTTGCAAAATGATTTCATATTTTGTAAAATATTTGTAAAAGTTTTTTGTCAGATTAGTTTGCAAAATAAAGTTTTCAAAATAGGATTTAATGGGGTTGCCCCTCCCCCCTTGTTTCGGCGTTTTTTTCCGAAAAATATCGCCATGTATATTCATCCCTATATCCCTCCTATATGTCATTCGAATTTCGTCAGAAACAGAGACTCCTACGGCCTCCATAGAGATGGTGTCGATTTAAAAATCCATTTACCATTAAAAAATGACCAACTGGATGGAGGCCGTAGGAGTCTCTGTTTCTGACAAAATTCGAATGCATATAGGAGGGATATATGGATGAATATACATGGCGATATTTTTTGAAAAAAATAAAAAAATAACGCCGAAAATGGTGCGGGGGCAGCCATGTTGGGGCAACCCTATTAACCTCTTCAAAATATGTGTGGAAATCTTTTTAAAATTTTTTGAGAACTATGCACATAATTCAAGCAAATAAAGATCCTTTACAAACTTTGTATATGCAATCCTGTAAATTCTTAAATCTCAATTCTTGTAGATAACAAATGTATTCCCGTGTAAATATTTGCACATATTTTTTTCTTGAATTTTTTTTTGAAAAATTCCTAAAATATGCAAAATTCAAACTCCAAAAACATTTCAAAATATTTTCAAAACCTGCATAGAAACTTGCAAACATTTAAAAAATCCATAAAAAGTCCAAACAAAAAATAGCATCATAAAAGCAATTTCCCTACATTGTGCATAGCATTTGCATTTTTCCAATTGATATTGATAATTGAACTAATCTAAGTAAAATCTGAAGATTGGAGCTTGGTTGGATCTTAATCTACTTAATCACATGAACCTTATAGGAATTGGAATTGAGATACTTCGGGTCTACTATAATTAATTCTTTGAGACCGCGAGAATTGGTTCAATGTCATCTTGACTACCTAAGTAGAATATTTCAGAATTCACGCATGACTCTTATCGACAATGACCTAGCTTGCGCACCCGTACCTTTCACTTTGCTCACCTCAGTTCAAGTGGTAGAGGGTTGGATTTGCCGACATGAGACACAAACCAACGAAAATATCGGAAGTCACACATTCGTGGTCATTGTACCTCAAGCCGATCCAGTAGCGAAGAGGTCTATAGAAAGAAGTCTGTGTGTTGCAATAATGCTTCAAAAGAGGGATAATCTACTTGCTCAAAGGGAAAATGTCCTTATGTAAATGTTGTTGTATTAAAAAATGCATAACCAAAAATTCCAAAAAGAATGGATGGCAAAACTCAAAGAAAAATCAATTCCCGTCGGAGCATGTATATAGTCAATAAGCAATCTTGAGCTTCAAAGTCAAATGTATGTGAGCCTGCAGCCGGATGACTTTTGACACTGGTCAAGCATCCTAGGATAGTTTGCTACAGTGGCTACCGCCCATTTTTCTCTCCACCTCCTCTTCTTGAGCAGGTGACACTTGAACTTAGAAGGGAAAACCCCGCTTCTTGAGGAAAGAGTTGTTGGATCGGGGAATTAGGGTCACCATGTTGGAGAAGACTAACTTCTACCGCTTCAGCCGAGAGGAGCTATATGTCACTGACACTGTACAAGATAGACTCATAGTCATAAGGAACCGCGTACGACATCAATTTGTTTTGACTTGGCTTTTGAGGAGACTTGGGCAGAGTCTTATAGGTCTTAGATGATGTTGGGTTTTAAATCCGATTCCCAATAAGGTTCCGATGGCACCTAAAATTCCAAAGTCTGACTGAGCTCCAAACTTTGATTTTACGAAGACAAGTTTAAGAGTTAAAATCAATCCAAGTTCTTTCTTTTTCTTTTCTTTATTTTTATTTTCTATACTTATAAGCATAAGTGTTTGATAGGGACTAGAAAAGACAAGTATATTGGGGTGATTAATTTCCATTTCATCACCTTTATTCTTTCATTGCAGCCTTTAAACCCTAGCTAAATGCATGTATATATAATTATTTTGCATAAATTAACATCTATTATTTATTGTGTAAATATTTCATAAAAGATGGTATTTAAAGCTAAAATAAAAGAATCAACAAAATAAAAGAAAAATAAATAAAATGTCAAAGGTATTTTATGAGCCTAAACAATGCCCAATAATACATTTTTGGGACCCATTTTATTCTTTATTATTTATACATCAAATCTATAAACTTTTTAAATGAACATTGGAGATCAAAATACATAGAAAAATATAAAATTTATTTCATATAAAAATAATGCATATTGTAAATTCTATACTCAGATTAAAAATCCAAAATCCAAACTTCCCAGACCCATATCTTCTCCATATGAACTCAAAATGCATCAAAATCATCTTTAATTGTATATAACTTTTTATTAGCTATTAAATTAAGGTGGTTTTATTTAATTTAGAGTTAAGATGGAAAAGTTAGGAATTGGACTCCTATTGTACAATATACATGAATAAAATATTCATTTTATTTAAACTTCATATTTTTCATTATTTTATATTTTTGTAATTTTGTAAATTTTATTTATAGTGTATATACATAATTAGAATGGAATAAAACCATTAAAATACACTAAAATAAATAATGATACAAAAATACATAGAGGAATTAAACCTACTTGTACCTATATAATAAATACTTTCAATTAACTAAGTGTACAAATATACACGAAAAAATCAATAAAAATATATTTGTGTACATTTAAATAAGTTATAAATATACAAATAAAGTCTATAAAATAATAAAATCTAAATTAAAAAATAAAATACATACTATATAGGTAAATATGCCTATACATATACATGTAAAAAGTAAAATATAATAAATTATGCTGTAAAAAAAAATAAAATCACAATAAAGCACTGTATAAAATAATAAATATTTTTTTATGTTTTAATCAAAAATTAAATAAATCATCTACTATTTTATTTCTATTTATTTTCTCTTTTTATTTTGATTTTGTCCTCATGCGACAACGTAGACCTCAGAGGCGAGCCTCGATTGACCCATCGATCAACTGGCCCCCTCTCACCCCTAGGTCCTATAGCCTAGCGGTTGACATGTCTTCCTCGATTTCTTCTGCCTGACTCTTTCAACCATTTTGCTTGATTCCTTCTACAAATCTCTTCCTTGATCGTTGAGCTTTCATGTGCACATCATTCCTCGATCAGAAGAGCATTTCCTCAGGCACAAGCCCTCATCGAAGACCCGCATGTACATATAGCTCCTCCTCGCCCAATTTTGAATTTCGTTCCCTCCTCCACCAACTAAACCATAAACCTATAGCTCGATCGAGTTCCTGGTGACAACAAGAACTTTTCAGAGAGTTCTACGGTGAAGAAAGCATCGATTTTGAGATCCATCCACCTCCGGTGAGCTCCGCCACCACGAGGTTTGGTTTCCTTACCTCCGGGCGATTTCGAGCCATGCTCTTTGTTTTTAATTCTGTCTTTAGTTTAGTCTTTAATTCTCTACATTAGTGTAAAGTCCGCTCTTTGTATTCCGTTGGAGCTCTGCTCCAGCGACTATTTCAAAGTGCCTTGACCATTCCTCCACATGCTGACCACCTTCATTTCCTTGTCCTATCACTACTCTACACCTCACGCGCATCAACTCCCCTGATCTTGCTCAGATCAGGAGATCCACTCTCCTCCTCTGCCATGTTGCCGAAGAGCGCCACCTCGCCTCATTTCGCATTCATTTCGTCCAAACGGAGCCCAGACCTTCCCCTTCTTGTTTTCAAGCTAACCATGTAGGTCAAACCTGTGTTGACCCCATCTGGGTCGATTTCTATCAAAGAGCACACTCTTGGAGCTCCTGAACATCACCGACCTCTGAGGGCCCCCCCCAGCGACCCTTGGAGACATCTGAGCCCATCGGTAGGTTCGGGGTGCTCCCAAGACTTCCCGGACATTTTGCAACACCAGAGACCGTCAAAGGAGGCAGCAGCACTGATCGAACCTTGGAAGAACATGTGTTCTACCCCGTTCTTTAATTTGTCCTCTATTTCCTTCAATCAAGATCCTCGTCCAGTTCGTGTAGTTGCAGTCCGATCAAGTGGGCCATAACCATAGGATATTTAGCTGAGATCTAACCTTAGTGCTCGATCGACAAACCAATATCACGTATCCAGAGCATGTCGCGCATCAAGCGGATGCGTTCTAGCTGTTGGATCACGCAACGGAGGGTATTTTGCATCTCTACCCCCATATTTTGTATTTTCCATTTAGTTCGCAAACTTTCATCTGTAGCATTAAATATTTTGGATATTTTGTTTTTCACCCCCCTATACTTCACATATTTGCACTTAGGTCCCTCGCCACGTCTCCTCACAAGCCTATGCATGTAAGGTGGTGGATTTTTTGAAGAGGGACCCTCGCACTTTATTTATTTCATTTTAGTCCTCATTTTTGGAATATAAGTAATATTTTATGGAAATTTTGCATTTAGGCCACCAAACTTTTTATTAATTGTAGGAATACCTCTCTGGGTATTAATTACTGGAAATATTTTGGAAAAATTGTAGTTTTGGCCCTATTCTTCTTTGATGTATTCAGGATTAGTCCAGAAACTTTAAATATTTACACAAATTCCTCTGCTAGATGTATTTTATTTTTGTAGATTTCTTTGTTAAAAAAATCCTATGCCTAAAAAATTCGTAGAAAATTAGGATAAATACCTTACAAATATTCTACTACATATAATTATATTAAGGTATGCTATCATATATTTCTATTTATTAAAAATAAAAATAAAGTTATTTTCCCTATCTAACTTAGAAAAAAAGAAAAACATTTTGAAAAATTCCAAAAATAAATATTTTGTCTATTACCATATTTTGCATCTATAGGGAAAAATCCGTAAAAATAAAAAATAAAACCACTAGAAACTAAAAAGCTCCAAAATCCTTATAAAAATTATAAAAAATTCTTCAAAATTTAAAAATATTTGTTTCTATTTCTGATTTTTATCTATTATATTTATTACATATTAAAAATATTTTTAAAAAAATTTGAGCTATTTTGATATTTTTAAATTCCAAAACAACTCGGCCTATTTACTATAATCACTGTTTTGCCATATTAATGAGATTAAAAACCCTAAAATTAGTATAAATCATCAGAAAAATACCAAAATAGGGAAAAATAAAAAAAGGAAACATTTTATTTTGTGATTTTTGATTACTTAGCTATATCTATAAACAGTACAACTTTCTATATATACTTCTATCATTCTTTATAATTATTATAAAACTTAAAAATCAGAAAATATAAAAAGAAAATATAAAATAAAAAATATAAAAATAAAAATAAAAATAAAAATTCAAAAAAAACTAAATAATTAAAAACCCACAAAAATTTCAAAAATTTCAAAAAAAAATCCCCAAACCACTTATTATCCTTTTTAGTCAATTTTTGTTCGCTATCCCCTGTTCTCCTTGTGTTCGACCCCTACCGTACTTGTCCACTATACATTTTATTATAGTGTTGTAATAAATTTTGATTCACATGTGCTAGCATTGTTTTATCTTACATTGTGTGGGTTGATTGTTGATCGATCTCGACTTTAGTGAGTTGTTGCCTCATCGACAATTTATCTTTGCTTCTTCTGAGGATATTTTTAGACCCTCACCAAAGTTGAGTTCATCAGTATGATAGAATTAAAGTTGTCTTGAATGTGTTACATCCTCTCAAAAAGGACATCATGTTTCGTTGTGACAATGGGAAGATCATATCCCTGCCATTAAGGTAAGAGGGGTTACCCAAGTTCTGCACCTTTTGCTGTGCAATGGGCATGTTTACTCTTAGTGTGACAAGGTCATCAAAGGACGAGATTTTTGAACAAGAGTCTAAGACTTCAAGCTAAAGTTGCAAGCAGAGGCAACCTTAAAGCCCCATTACACATTTGGTCTCAAAGCATCGTAATTCTTTTTAAGAAATAGTAAGGAGAAAGACTTTCTCAGCACTCCTACTTCTGACAGCTCGGGATGAGAGAGCATGCATGTACCGATGACAGAGGAACAAACTTCGGGAGATCCTATGGATCTAATATTAAATAGGGCGCAATTACCCTAACTAGCATCTACAACAAAGAAGGGTTAATCAAAGCATCGCCCACTCCATGGGCGTGCACTCCCAAGTTACTATGGATTGAAGGGAAGTTGAATTTCAGATGCATCCCCCTCATGGCCCCTTCTAGCATGGAGATTGCTTCTTCCTCCTCCAAGAACCTCACCAAGCCACATATGGATAAGGAAGCGGATGTTGATAGGTGGACCACAATCAAGTTCTCCTCTATAGTGGGTACATGTTGGATCAGGCTGAACAAGGATCCTTACACCTGGTTTTGGAGGGCATGCGGTGTCCAACAAGTTAGATACGTTAATCACTATATCGACTGCTCTCACGATACTCGGATTTCGATCAACCAATTCAAACAAACAATCAACCCATAGTGATGCTAATTCAATAAATAAATGTGCAAGGTGAAATTTATTATACCTTACTGATGAATCTCGGATTCACCATTCTAAGTCTCATTAATTAAAGCTCAAGTCCCTCAAAATCAACCGCATTTCTGCATTTATTCTGCATAATTAGCGTTCATGCATGATTTCATAAGAATTGCATTTTAGCGTTAATTTCTGCATAAAATAAGAAGCCAAAAATGACCTGTAAATAGCCTGACTTCCCCTATTTTTTTAACTCCTTCATGCTAACCACCGCATAACCCAAAACCACCTCTACTATGTACACATCACTAACAAGAATAAATAAAAAATACAAAAAAATAATTAACCCTGATAAGTGGACCAAAAACCCAAACCCTAGTTTTAGGATTTTCGGACTAAAAGCCACATATCGTCCCCATCCAGGGGCCGATTTGATCCTACTCACTTTTGAACTAATGCACATTCAATTACCTTCAAAACAAGACCAAGTTCAAGTGAATCGGAGCTCGTATGTGAAAGTTGGGTTTTGGGCCTCTTTTGTACATTGTATTTTTCGCGGCTTTTGACCTGTGTTTTGTGTAAATATTTTCTTTATCAGTAAAAATCCAAAAAAATTAGATTAAGGTGTCTTTTATTTATCTTTGATTTTCCCATATTTTTCCGGTTTTTTTATCTTGTTTCAAAAATGACAAAAAAATTAGAAAACCAAAAATCAAGGTATTCTATGTACATGGGATACCCCAAAAATTCACTTTTCACATTTGACCGAATTTGGCTTTGATGTCTTCATGAAAGTTGTAGATCTCGTCGAGACGAGCATTTTTCGTGAAGAAACTTTTTCGATCCGGGGTCGTTTACTATTTCTTTTTGATTTTACAAACTCTTTTTCCTTTGATTTTTCTGGTGCTGACACGTGGCAGCCTCAGAGGCCGCCACGTGTCAGTGGTTTTTGGCCTTTTCTTTTCTTCTTTTTTATTAAAAAAAATTAATAAACGACGCACGTGCGTCGCACATGCCATCCCAGGCACGTGCTCCGCACGTGCCTCGCCTCATCCGACCCTTTTTCTACTGCGCGCCACGTGGCGTGCTAGAGGCCGTTCGATCAGCGGCCGATCGAACGGCCCCTGATCTTCGTCCTCCTCTGGCGACCGCCTTCCCCATAGCTCGCAACTGCCGCCGCTTTTCTCGCCTCGCCGTTGACGCCAACCATCGTCTGCAACCGCCGCGCCCCCTATCGCCGACTACCTTCCCTTATCTCCCTCTCTCCTATATAAACGCCACCGCCGCCCCCTACTCGAATGATCCGCCGAGAGAGCTTTGAAGAGGCGGCGGTGACAGAGCCCCTCTTCTTTGGCTCCGACGAGATCCGGCGTCAACTCCACGCCGCTGCAGCCACGGAGTTCGCCCTCCGCCGCGTACTGCCCCGCTCCGCCATCAGCGTCGAGCCAGCCCTGACGAGCTTCGTCTCCATCGACTCCATCGACAACTACTCCGCCTTATCACCATCTTCATCGACTCCAGCCGCCACGACAACGCCTACGCCTCGCCACCGACACGCCATAGCCACCAGCCATCTCCTCCGACGCGCTACGCCTCCGCCTCCTGCGTCGACTTCAGCCATTCAGTAGTCTCTGGCCTCCCTTCCGCCTTTGGCCAGGACACCATCTTCTTCAACTCCGCCGCACCGGGAGCTCCTCCGCAACGCCACCAGCGACTCCGCAGCAGCGCCTCCGCAGCAGCGCCTCCGCCTTCAGCGCTGCTCCACCGCAGCATCAACGGCCCGCCTTCCTCCTCCACTACCGGTGCTCCTCCGCCAAGCACCGGACGTCCACCTGCGAGCCATCGCCTCGCCGCCGGGCTCGGAGCCCGAGGCCCCAGCACGCGCAAAGCGCGTGCGTGGGGAACTTCTGCCGTACGTTACCCAGGTCACGTGCCTGGCACGTGACCATGGGTAATTTACATCCACACCCCTGGAGGTCCCCCTTATTACGCACAAGTCCCGCCTCCAGAGGACACGTGCGTTGCACGTGCCCCTCTGGGAATTTTGCATTCACGCCCTCAGATTTCATGGTAATTGCATAATCCCCCCCATTGCTTTATTTATTTATTTTGTTTGCATCTGTACCCCTGTCTTTGTCATCCATTATAGACCTCTACGTTGCATCATTTTATTCATTTAAAAATAGCACTTTGTTCATCTTTTAATTCTCTACATTTTGACATGTCGCGGATATTTTTGTGCTTTACGGTTGAATAATAAATAATTATTTTGTGGAAATTGGAATATTTTGCCCAATCTGTGCTCTGAAATTCATAGTAAATTAACCGTTAGTCTAAAATTTCCCCAAAAAATCCCATATTGTAGAGATTATTTTGATTAACATTGTGCCCAAAAATCATTGAATTTGCATGCATAGTTTGCTCTGTAAAAATCATTTTGCATATTTCACCATTTTATTTTTAATAGGCATTAAATCCCACATTTTTGAGGTCTAGGATTTTTCTAAGATCCACTACCTAGTGATATATCTTAGATAATTTTAGTTCTTGAAAATAAGTAGGTTTAATATTTATTAAAATTAAATATTGAAAATTAATTTGTTTGTAGTTAAAAATCCATAAAAAAATTCATATTGCATCCAAAAATTCCAAAAAAAAATATAGTGCACTTATTTCATCCTTTTTTACATTTTGGCCAAGTTTCGTATTTTTCGGACACCGTTTGGACGTATTTTACATTTTAGTCCCTAAAATAGGCCGAATTTGCATTTTGCATCTCATATTGCATTAAAAAAATTCCAAAAAAAGACCGCCTTGAAAACCGAACTCAAAATTGGATAGACACAACTCTAGGTTGTTCCTTTGCCTCCTTGTGATCGACCTTGGGACTTGCCCAAGTAAAATAAACATAAAAACCACTTGATTAAATTTGATTAAAAATTGTGGTTATTTCTTGACTGTTTCCGATTGCCGCCTACAACGAACGACTCTAATTATTTTCACGAACTAACGTTAAAAACAACTTCTTAACGCGGCTTTTACGGACTCGTCAGATGGCGCCGTTGCCGGGGAGGCAAACGGCTTAGTTTTTTGTTTTAAAAATTTTTGTTCGGTTTTCCGAATTCGGGTAGTCTGACCCCCGAATCTTTCACTGTAAATCCCATTTTATTGCTTGTATTTATTTTTCAGCATTTATTTCATTTATTTTATTTTTGATTATTTTCTGAGTCACTCTCTTACACCCATCTCTCTTATTTTTTCTTGCGAGGTACCCGGCGTACGTGGAGCGGTTTTTCAAGGAACCGACGCATCTTCACCGACACCCGAAGAAACCGCAATTAAATTAAGATCGAGTCGAGTCGTGAGAGAGAGTAGAGTCTAGGTTTTTAATTTCTGCACTTTTAATTTCTGCTCATTTCTAGCGGTGTCCGTTTGGACTCTCGCGTGTGTACAAAGACATTGAACTTTATTTGTGGTGTGTCGTGGCCTGTTTCACTCTCCGAAGAGGGTGGGGCCCGACTTGAGTGGCGATTAGGATAGACCTGCACATACGGCTCTTAGAGCATTTTTATTTTTTTGATTGTGCTCGTAGGATCTTAAGCCACACTGCACTTTAACTGAGACGCACGTAGATCGTTCAACTTAGCCAAATTTAATTCAATTCTTCCCCGCTAATAGAACTTTCTGCTTAGGTGCGATTTTCATCGGCTCGCACGCATTTAGTATAAAATTTTCAATTCTGTATTGCATCCCACATGGAGATTGCGAGGAGGCACTGTAAGTCTTCTAACTGAGCATTCATCATAGTTTTCCGCGTGCATCAGCTTTTCCCGAATTCCTCTCTCTTGTTTTATCACATAAATCTAAAGGAAATTGGGAATGGACGGTAGACGTGTATTTGTGTTCATCCAAATTCTTCAGTGATCGCCTCATTAAAATTGGGACTACTAAATATAGCCGATCTTAATAACCCATAAAATCAAGAATTTTTGCGGGAGAGCAACCCCGACATTGTTTGATTTTATCTTGCAGCGAGGAGAGAGACACACACTAGGATAGAGCCCAGCTCCAAACCTAACATCTCGTTTAAACGGCTTGCAAGATTGAATTTATCACCAACTAAAATTGAAAAGATAATAGCCGAACTCTTACGGCTTCATTGTGTGAGTTGGTGAACCCGGGGTTTGAATTGTGTTTGCATTGGTGTGTGTGAATCGATTTCAAGATCAATAGCTGCACATTTGATTTCTCTTGACTATCCCGTGCAATCATCTCTTCCCTATCTTGATTAGAATCTCATCATGGAACTCTTGTCCAAAAACTCTCACAGATCCAACTCCCCATTCCTCTCAAAAATGACCGAACACCCATCAGAGCTTTACTATGAAAATGAATTTGTTTCGGATAGGCCCAAATCAACTCAATCCCCTTCTTTCAATAATCCTCCAACATTTGCGGGAGGCTTTCACCCGCAGATAAAATCGGCCTCCTCACTAAATTTCTATTCGAACAATCCAACCGTAAATGACCACCTACCATCTTGGACTGAATCGTCTCTCGCCAATGAAACTTTTCAAGATCAAAATCCCTTCAAACCTCATGATTGGCAGAGAAACCAAACTCAGATGGATAGACATGCACTGAATAATCATCGACATTGGATTGACCATGATAGACCCCTCGTCAGACATGATACTCATACAGAGGACTGGACTGACCGCTTAGAAACACATAAACCCTGTATGTTGACTCCACAATATCAAGGTCTGACCAATCAACGACACATGTCTGAACCATATGAGCAGCCTCCTTCCATTATTTTTGAGGAGAAATTTTCAGAAAATAATGATCATATTTCGGATATTCCAGGAAGCTCTCCTCTCAGCACAAAGGGAAGAATGGAAGATGAAATTATCGAACATACACCTACTGCTCTCATAATTAATCATGAACCAAATCTTGAGGAGGATATTTCGAGGATAAATCAGAAATTCAATTCAATAGAGGAGAGATTTCAAAAATTTACCGATCGATTCATCGCATTCTATGGTGGCTCGGACAGTAAAATGAATAAGGAAATAATTGGATCTGAGATTGAAAATTCTGAGGATATTCAGGGACCTATGGACAGTTCTGAAAATGATTATGCTGCTGACCACCACCCTGAACACCAGAGCCCCTCTTCATCTGAAGAACAACCCACACCCCCACACCACCCAGAAAATACCAAAAAAATGGAAATATTTGAAAACCATAAAAAAATTGAAAATTCAGAAAATTTCATAAAAATTAAAATTGAAGATGATCTGCGAAATTTGGATCCAACTATACGGGAAGCACTGGAAAAACACCTGATGTTTGAACTTCCCTTTATACAGGCCATTGAACACTTCCCCGACCTTAAAAGATTTATAACAGATAAATTAATGAACAAAAAGTCGGGCAGGATACGAACAAAGACTGAAAGACATATCTTGTCAATGGCCTCCTCCTTGGTGTTGAGGAGAAAAACCAAGAGCCGCATAGTGAAGCGGTTGCCCAGATTTGACTGCGAAATCAAAGACACAATTTTTACCCATGCTCGGATTGATGACGATTCACCGATTAATATCCTCCCGACCTCTGTCATTCACGAACTCCAACTCGGACCGATTCGGAAGATACGAGAGATTATTCAATTGGCGGACCGATCAATAAAGCGGCCGAGAGGAATTATTTCTGTCATCATGAAATTCCAAGGTGCTCCGCTCAAGGTAGAATTCACGATCATTGATATTGAGCATCAAGGAGAATTCACCCAGTCTCCAATCATTCTCGGAAAGCCATTCTTGGCATTGGCCAAGGCGAGTATTGATTGTGAGACTCGGGAAATCAATTTCACAGCATTGGAAGCACTTGAAACCGACCCTGTCTTTGAGGAACCACGATCTTCTGAGGCGACCCACGCAGTCCCCGACAACCGTAACCATGAAACGGTAGAAGAGCCCTACCCCACGACCACACCTGAGATAACGGTTGTTGATGAGACTATTGGTTTAGAAAATCTCCCCCCTGCTCCATTCCCAGCCGCTCTCACCATGGACGACCATGTATATGAATCATATGATCCGGAGACTTATGCATGGGCACACCCTGGGTCAACCTACTCCGACTACATGGATTACATCAACTCGACTCAGGAATACACCAACATCGAATCAATAGAGAAAGAACATGCAGAGACTCTCCCCAATATTCAAATCCCCGAGGATCTCAAAATTGACAAATCTTTCTACTATGATCCTGAGACATATGCATGGTCACACCCTGGAGCAACATTCTCTGAATATCTTGACCAAATCATCCCAAATCGAGAGTGCTCAAACATTCGGGAGACTAAGAACAATCACGCAGACCAAGCATCAACCAAGGAAAATTCAAATGGCTATTCATCTGGATACTCAAGTGAACCGACACCTTCACGACAAAATAAAAAGAGAGTCACTTTTGACCTTTCGGAAGAGGAATCAGTTGATGATCCCTCATCAGGTCCGGAAAAGATGGTTTACATGAGTGAAGTCTGTTCGGCAGCCCTAAAGCCATATCTTCGTAAGGATCCAAAATTCAATCCCCGTTGGACAACTCCCGTTCCTAACTACTACTCATCCAAAGCTGATGCTCCTGCATTCTTCAAGTACACTGGAATTCTTTCGTATGAGCTGACTGAGACCGGTGCTTCTGAGCATTCATCCGAGGACAAACTGATTGACCACAAGAAGGAACGAATTCTGAGAAAACAATTGAAAAAACAAAAAGACCAGAATACTTGGAGTATGCCCACTTTCAATTACTACTCCTCTGAGGATAATTCCGATGATGGATATCTTTCATCTGACTCAAACGATTCATCCACTATCCATCATAATTTGTCTGAGGATGACACTGACAATAGTTGGGAATCATATGCCTCATCTCCGACTCATCATTACGATCTCCCACCGCAGGCTCACAAAAAGATCAGCCGAAAACCGCCTTAATCATCGGCTACCCACCCTCCCTCCCGACCACATCGGTTCCCTTGTACAGCTTCTTCCTCTACTTAGGCCAAGGCCTAAGTATAGGGGGGACCGATGCCATCTGTATATACCATTCTTCTCCTAATTCCTGATCGCTCCATTTCCACCCTTCTTCCATACTTCAGCAGTCCAGAGCCTAAGTATAGGGGGAACCAACATCCATCTGTATATACTCTCCTCATTTCCTGACCGCTTTTCTTTTCTTTCTTTTTCTTTTTTCTTTCTTTTTTCTCACTCTCTTACGCTTAGCCCGAGCTATGTCTTCTTTACGCTTCTTGTGCTCTGAGGACACAGCACTCGCTAAGTATAGGGGGGTCTGTATATATACTTTGTATATATTTTACCCATATCTCGTACTTGCGCGTAAGTTTATATGTATTTACGGGGTGGGTACTAACTTGAAAAAAAACAACAAGAAAAAGAAAAAAAGAATTTTGCTATTAACACTGACTTGCCCATTATCTTGTGAAAAAAAAGAGAGGCTTCTTATTCCATTTTCTACATTAAAAAAATCCCTTGCATAAAATGTCAAAAAAAAAAGAAAAAAAAAAGAAAAAATGATGAAATGTCTGCATTTCACGCACCTGCACTCCATCCAACATCACATGCATTTGCATCTGTGAAAAGTCATTGGGTTCTGAACCAAGTTATGAGCCGAAACCGAGAGTGGTCTGGACTTGACCTTAATCCACCTAATTTTCAGAGGAACTTCACCGAGGAATAGGATTTTAAGAGCTTCAGGTCTTTGTGACTTAATTCCTTAAGTTCCACATGACAATGTACAGCTTTTGACTCTTAGTGTCTAGCCTGGTCTCTTCATTCTGGGTACAACTCTGGAATAGGGAATTAATTCGCACTCTCGCACTATGCACTTAGCTCAACCCAAATGGGATGTTGAAAGACTGTGTGAGTCTCTTTTCTGGTAGCGTGGAAATCTAAAGACCGGAGTACGGGTTGAAATAAAGCTTCGAAAAAGGGATGAACGGCTGGGCACAATTTTTCTAAGACCCCAAAAAATGTACGGAACAAAAAGATTATATATCCGTAGGGGCACAACAAGATCCAAGCAGAACCACCAAAAATTCCAAATACAAAGAAGCATTCTACCAAATAAAAATCCGACCAAAAAGGTCCAAGCTTCAAAAACCTGCAGATCTTGGTGGAGACTCAGCTACACTGGCCATCTTCACAAGGAGAGGTGACTACACCGACCACCCTCCAGTTTTTTTCTCTTTCTTCTATCTTCTCCCTCATTCGATTGTGAACACAGCACGACAGACCTTAGAAGGAAATACCTGACTCCCCAAGGACGAGTTACTGGAAAGGAGAGGAGCATGGTAGTCCGGCATTCTGAATGGGAAGAGCTAAAACCCTTCACACACAAGAGTCGGTTATTCAATGTTCATAGGGTATACTTTGGGAAGAGGATTGATCTGAGATGACTTCTGAGCCGAAACTGTGTCAATGATGTGTAGAACTTTAGGACTGTTGATTTTAAAATTCTAAGTCTCGCAGAAGTTCCGACATATTATTAATCCAAAGGTCGAGTTTAGTTTCACTTTCACCTTCAGTGCATGGTCTTGGTATGGAACCCAGTCTCATTTCACTTCATGGCATTTCTTTTTGATGCTCAGGGACGAGCATGGTTTAAGTATAGGGGGATGATGAATCTCGGATTCACCATTCTAAGTCTCATTAATTAAAGCTCAAGTCCCTCAAAATCAACCGCATTTCTGCATTTATTCTGCATAATTAGCATTCATGCATGATTTCATAAGAATTGCATTTTAGCGTTAATTTCTGCATAAAATAAGAAGCCAAAAATGACCTGTAAATAGCCCGGCTTCCCCTATTTTTTTAACTCCTTCATGCTAACACCGCATAACCCAAAACCACCTCTACTATGTACACATCACTAACAAGAATAAATAAAAAATACAAAAAAATAATTAACCCTGATAAGTGGACCAAAAACCCAAACCCTAGTTTTAGGATTTTCGGACTAAAAGCCACATATCGTCCCCATCCAGTGTCCGATTTGATCCTACTCACTTTTGAACTAATGCACATTCAATTACCTTCAAAACAAGACCAAGTTCAAGTGAATCAGAGCTCGTATGTGAAAGTTGGGTTTTGGGCCTCTTTTGTACATTGTATTTTTCGCGGCTTTTGACCTGTGTTTTGTGTAAATATTTTCTTTATCAGTAAAAATCCAAAAAAACTAGATTAAGGTGTCTTTTATTTATCTTTGATTTTCCCATATTTTTCTGGTTTTTTTATCTTGTTTCAAAAATGACAAAAAAATTAGAAAACCAAAAATCAAGGTATTCTATGTACATGGGATACCCCAAAAATTCACTTTTCACATTTGATCGAATTTGGCTTTGATGTCTTCATGAATGTTGTAGATCTCGTCGAGACGAGCATTTTTCGTGAAGAAACTTTTTCGATCTGGGGTCGTTTACTATTTCTTTTTGATTTTACAAACTCTTTTTCCTTTGATTTTTCTGGTGCTGACACGTGGCAGCCTCAGAGGCCGCCACGTGTCAGTGGTTTTTGGCCTTTTCTTTTCTTCTTTTTTATTAAAAAAAATTAATAAACGACGCACGTGCGTCGCACGTGCCATCCCAGGCACGTGCTCCGCACGTGCCTCGCCTCATCCGACCCTTTTTCTACTGCGCGCCACGTGGCGTGCTAGAGGCCGTTCGATCAGCGGCCGATCGATCGGCCCCTGATCTTCGTCCTCCTCTGGCGACTGCCTTCCCCATAGCTCGCAACTGCCGCCGCTTTTCTCGCCTCGCCGTTGACGCCAACCATCGTCCGCAACCGCCGCGCCCCCTATCGCCGACTACCTTCCCTTATCTCCCTCTCTCCTATATAAACGCCACCGCCGCCCCCTACTCGAATGATCCGCCGAGAGAGCTTTGAAGAGGCGGCGGTGACAGGGCCCCTCTTCTTTGGCTCCGACGAGATCCGGCGTCAACTCCACGCCGCTGCAGCCACGGAGTTCGCCCTCCGCCGCGTACTGCCCCGCTCCGCCATCAGCGTCGAGCCAGCCCTGACGAGCTTCGTCTCCATCGACTCCATCGACAACTGCTCTGCCTTATCATCATCTTCATCGACTCCAGCCGCCACGACAACGCCTACGCCTCGCCACCGACACGCCATAGCCACCAGCCATCTCCTCCGACGTGCTACGCCTCCGCCTCCTGCGTCGACTTCAGCCATTCAGTAGTCTCCGGCCTCCCTTCCGCCTTTGGCCGGGACGCCATCTTCTTCAACTCCGCCGCACCTGGAGCTCCTCCGCAACGCCACCAGCAACTCCGCAGCAGCGCCTCCGCAGCAGCGCCTCCGCCTTCAGCGCTGCTCCACCGCAGCATCAACGGCCCGCCTTCCTCCTCCACTACCGGTGCTCCTCCGCCAAGCACCGGCCGTCCACCTGCGAGCCATCGCCTCGCCGCCGGGCTCGGAGCCCGAGGCCCCAGCACGCGCGAAGCGCGTGCGTGGGGAACTTCTACCGTACGTTCCCCAGGTCACGTGCCTGGCACGTGACCGTGGGTAATTTACATCCACACCCCTGGAGGTCCCCCTTATTACGCACAAGTCCCGCCTCCAGAGGACACGTGCGTTGCACGTGCCCCTCTGGGAATTTTG
This sequence comes from Ottelia alismoides, assembly GCA_037367405.1. NCBI lineage: Eukaryota > Viridiplantae > Streptophyta > Magnoliopsida > Alismatales > Hydrocharitaceae > Ottelia > Ottelia alismoides. The sequence continues at coordinate 409,893 of JAZKJV010011853.1, forward strand.
CATTCACGCCCTCAGATTTCATGGTAATTGCATAATCCCCCCCATTGCTTTATTTATTTATTTTGTTTGCATCTGTACCCCTGTCTTTGTCATCCATTATAGACCTCTACGTTGCATCATTTTATTCATTTAAAAATAGCACTTTGTTCATCTTTTAATTCTCTACATTTTGACATGTCGCGGATATTTTTGTGCTTTACGGTTGAATAATAAATAATTATTTTGTGGAAATTGGAATATTTTGCCCAATCTGTGCTCTGAAATTCATAGTAAATTAACCGTTAGTCTAAAATTTCCCCAAAAAATCCCATATTGTAGAGATTATTTTGATTAACATTGTGCCCAAAAATCATTGAATTTGCATGCATAGTTTGCTCTGTAAAAATCATTTTGCATATTTCACCATTTTATTTTTAATAGGCATTAAATCCCACATTTTTGAGGTCTAGGATTTTTCTAAGATCCACTACCTAGTGATATATCTTAGATAATTTTAGTTCTTGAAAATAAGTAGGTTTAATATTTATTAAAATTAAATATTGAAAATTAATTTGTTTGCAGTTAAAAATCCATAAAAAATTCATATTGCATCCAAAAATTCCAAAAAAAATACAGTGCACTTATTTCATCCTTTTTTACATTTCGGCCAAGTTTCGTATTTTTCGGACACCGTTTGAATGTATTTTACATTTTAGTCCCTAAAATAGGCCGAATTTGCATTTTGCATCTCATATTGCATTAAAAAAATTCCAAAAAAAGACCGCCTTGAAAACCGAACTCAAAATTGGATAGACACAACTCTAGGTTGTTCCTTTGCCTCCTTGTGATCGACCTTGGGACTTGCCCAAGTAAAATAAACATAAAAACCTCTTGATTAAATTTGAATAAAAATTGTGGTTATTTCTTGACTGTTTCCGATTGCCGCCTACAACGAACGACTCTAATTATTTTCACGAACTAACGTTAAAAACAACTTCTTAACACGGCTTTTGCGGACTCGTCACTTACATAAAGAAGTGTATAGATATCAAGTTTAGGGTTCGAACCATTGAGAGCAAGTTGTGGTAGGTATTTATTGTCAACTAATAAAAATTACGCAATAAATGTTTTGTACTTTTTCTACTTTTTAGATTTTTGTGTGTTTTTAAATTATATTTAATTTTTCTAGATTTTATATATTTTATATTTCTTTTTATTTTATATTTTATATTTATTTTCTTTTTCAATTTACAAAATTTTAGTTTCCTTTTGTTTTTAAAGATAATATATATCTATATAGTAATATGAATATTATAAATACTTTATATGATATATAATAAATAAATATGTAAAATATAGTAAATATATCTTTGAATAGTCCTTTATATTTTTTAAAGGTTATATATTAATTATTTATAGTCAATATTAATAATTATAAATACTATATAAGTAATATAAAGAATATATATAAGTTTATATATTTTTAAATATAGCTAAAAATACTCAAATTTTACAAAAAAAATTTTATATTTTCCAAAATTTTCTCTTTTTTTTGTTGTTTTTAGGTAAATTTTGCTAATTTTTAAGTATTCTTAATCTATTAAATATAGCAAAACAGTAAATATATTAATAGGCCAATTTTTTGGATTTGAAAAATAGATAAATAATTCAAAAATTCCCTAAACTATTTTCAATATAAACTATATAATATAAGTAAAATTAAGAAATAGAAACAAATAATTTTGGATTTTTATATAAATGTTACTGATTTTTATAAGCTTTTTAGGGTTTTAAATTGTTATTATTTTACTTTTATATTTTTTGTGATTTTTAGTATGGATTTGTATTATATAATAATATATAATATATGTATTTTTTTGGAATTTTTAGATAATGTTTTACATTTTTTATGTTTTTCTTGGCAAACAGGAAAATGGAGTTCATATTCTATTTTTAATAAATGAAAAAATGCATGAAAATGCTTAATAAAAATCATGGCATGAACAATCAACAGATCAAGCATTTACTATGATTTTTCCAAGATTTAACAAGCACGGGAGCTATTTTAATAAAAATAAATAGATAAAAAATGAATATACATCTGGGTAGGTTTATATTTGCAATAAAAATAAAATACAAGGGTTTACGTGCAAAAATACCCAAAAGTTAACACGTATTTTACAAATTTTTGTATTAAATATAAATCAATATACAAAAATAAACTGACGAGGCCCTCGGGTGAACAATCACCCGGGCAGTGGACCTCGTAGAGTGTAGTGTCCCAAAAGTGTCCAAGTTATTACAAATTAATATACAAAAATAAAGTAAAAACTCTCTCATAAATAAAAGAAAAATCTAAGCTAGAAACTATGCTCTTCTTCCTCCCTCTCTCTCTCTCTAGCACTCTCCAATCAACCTATGCAGAAAAGGCTAATATCCTCATGACTCGGGTGCACCGACTTCTTAAGAAGTCACCTTCTCCACGTGATCCCTCGCAAGAAATTCAACAAAGAGATTTATACAAAGAAATAAAAAGAGAGAAAATAACACGGATAAATATGTACAATAATCCTATCCTAGGCGTTGCTCCCCAACAACGACGCCATTTGATGTAGCCACGATCCACAATGGAGGTTGTGAGGTCTCACAAGGCAAGGCCCACAGTCGTTGAGGTGACCTTACACGAGATCCGACTAAATCAACAGTTAACCCACAAGTGCAGATGATGCAATATAATAGCAGAGCAGGCTAAATTTTATTATAACCCAGATAAAAATGTGTATAGGGTACAAGTATTTTGGGTTTCAAACCACAAAGGGCTATGTGGGATAAGCAAATGATTATTGTATACAAGAATAAATAACAATTATTTTTTGTATTTTTGGGTTTTTGAATTTTCATGGGTTTTGAATGATATTTTAATTTTTTGAACAGATTTAAATTTTAGATTTTTTTTCATTTTTATAAATTTTGTTTTCTTTTTAATTTTTTCTGATTTTTAATCCATTTTTCTTTTAATTATATAATAAGTTGTATATATAAGGAATAATACGTACAATATAGTTCATATTTATAATACATATAAAAATTTAGTAAATACAATTAGGAACAATCCTTTTTTATTTTTTAAAGGTATTTAAAATATTTTAAAGTAACTATAATAATACTTATATTAATAAGTATATAAGCTATATATGCTTTTCTTTTTATAAATATAGCATATAATATTCAAAAATTACCAAATAAATTGTTTTATCTTTTTTACACTTTTCACTATTTTTTATTTTTTTGAGAATTTACTATTTTTTGGTATTCTAAAATTTAAAAATATTCCTAATAAGGGAGTTAATAAATAGGCTGAATGTTTTATGGTCTTAAAAAACATATAAATAGTCCGAAATTCCTTAAAATTATTTTTAATAGGTAAAAATATGTATATATAAAAATAGGGAACATAAAACTTTTTTTATTTTTGAAAATTTTTTCTTATTTTTAGGTTTTGTGAGGGTTTTCAGTTTTAAGGGTTTCTTTTGCTTTTTTGTGATTTTTGGTCTATAGCTACATTGGTAATAATATACTATATGTAATTTGTTTAGAATTTTTCAAAGTGTTTTTCTATTTTTTATCCCTAAATAGGGAATAAATAGCACCCAAATGATTTTTAATAAATTGAATATGCAAGAAAATGATAAATAAAGATGATAGCGTGAATATGCGTCATTCAAAGCACAGTAATTAATTTTTTCACAATTTATAAAGCAAGGGAGGTATTTAAATAAAAAAGAAATGCATAAAATTAATTATACAGAACTGGCAGTGGTATAAATGCAATAAAAATAAAGATGAGGGGAGTTACCCGCAATATATCCCAAAGTTCTGAACTTAATTTACAAAATTTAAAACTAAACCTAAATAGCCAAACCCGAGAGGGCCTGGATGCAAAATAGCCAATTCACGTGGGGTGTCATGTGCGTCGATGTGGCACTAGACCTATATACAATATACATGAAGTTCAAGGGCCAAGTTACAATTTTTAAACAAAAGTTTGAACTTAAGTAAATACTTACAAAACTAAATATTAAAGATGGGGGTTACGTATTAATTTACCCGCTTAAAACGTGCACTATCAGAGGGCTAAGGTGCGACCACGTGGCTGATCCTGCGGTGTTGTATGGGCAATGCTTCATTTTAAATCAAGGTCCCAGATTAGATCTGGTCCCCAATCTCGATCCGATGGTCGGGAGGAAGGCTGGAAGAACTCATCGACAACTTTGAATCAGTGGTTCTGGTGACCTTCGACTTCCTCCTCCTTCTCTGAAGAGCTTCTCGGCTTCTTGGGGTGCTTACGCGTCTGGCAGGTCCCTCTTCGATATCCAGGGCTCACTAGAAGAGCCTAGGAACTCGGTCGACATGGAGCTCCTATTCAGAGCTTTGGGGGGAGCCCCATGTAGATTTGTCCATCGCGGACCTACACCAAAATAATAAGGAAGTTGAGGGCTATCCCCTCGACCCTCTATTGAAGCTGCAAAAGCATGGGGCGAATGAGATGGACGGAGCTCCGACGAAGGCGGCAGAGGAAGCTCCAGGGACTCGATTCCGTGCAGGAATCGAGGGGTAAACAGAGGGTTTTGGGGAGTAGGATGCATGCGGTAGGTAGTCGGAATCGTGAGGAGGTACGATGAATTTGATGTCAGAGCTGCAAGCTCTGACGATTTTGATTTTCAAAATTAAGCAGAAGATGAGATTAACATTAGAAATAAAAACCTAATCTATGCTAAGGGAACTGAATGCGTGAAGTAAAGAGTTACCTAGCAGCTTGACGAGCTCTGGAGCTCAGAGCAGGTGAAGCTTGCTGGAGGGGAGGTCGGGTGAACCTGAATCTGACTCCATACCACTTTATCCACGTCGCAGAGGTTCAGAGCGATTCCTGATGTCACCTGGAGCTCAACAGGGAGGTCCAGTGGGAGTTACAATGGCTGAAGAGAGATCAAACATGAAAAAAAGGCAGGAGGGGGTATCTTATAGGAGTGGGTTACGACCAAAAGTATGGAGAGATGACAGAAGGATCAAATGTGGTAGGTGGAGATTCTCGCATGGGCAGGGGTCAAGGATGAAGGGGTTATGGATTGGAGCAAGTCTCGAGGAGGATAGAGGTGAGGAAGAGACATGAGAGATGGGAGAAGTCAGAGGGGTAAGTGATTGTCACGGGCGGGCGACTGGAGAAGGATTTGACAAGCCGATCAATAAACAAAGAGTTTTGGTTGGTCCACATGGACTAACCAAGAATAAGAATGGGAAAAGAATTTATAAATTCAATTAAAATTAATAAATAATTTTATTAAATTTTGATGAAAACAAAAAAAATATAATTTAATGTAATATTTAGTTCTGATTTTTATTAATTTTTACAAGTTAGGCAATTGTATGTTAATATTTGTATGTACATATATAGGTAAGTATACATGTATTTTCTATATTTATTTTTAATTTCTATTTTATATTTCATGACTACATACATATATTTTATATATTTTTAATTTATTTAATTACTCGATTAGGTATTTTTATTGTATTTTTTCTAGCTACACTGAATTAATTATATACACACATCTTAGATGTATATATAGGTATACTTCATCTATAAATTAAGGTATACTATTTATGTTATTTTTAATGATTTTATTTTAATTTAATTAAACATGTATTTTAAATAATATTTATAATTTTATAAAAATAAAATAAAGTGAAAAAACTAAAGAATAAATATATTGAATATAATATACAAGTATAGTGCACAATGAGGGCCCAAAACCTAACTTTTGCATCTTAACTCCAAATTGTATGAAATCAATTCATTAAATAACTTATTTAATTTTATGAACAATAAAGTGAGTTTGGTGAATTTTGAGCTTGTATGGAGAATATACAGGTCTGCAAAGTTTCCTTGTGGTTTTTTATTTTGTGTGTCCCGACACACTATGCATTATTTTTAAATAAAATAGATTTTTTATTTTTCTTTGTATTTTTATGTACAATATTCATTTAAGGTTTTTATTATTTGAGGTGTAAAAATGGGAAAATAAAATAGGTCCCAAATTGTAATTATTGGCCTATGAATCTAGAGATTTGAGTTGTATTATCTGTACAATTGGTATCCATATCTCATCTTGCTTTATTCCTTGTCGACCAGGTCATCATAGTGACTAGGTCTATTGGGCTAGGGTTACTCGATGTCTTTGACACCTCATTCCTTTTCTTTTCTTTATTCTTTTATTTTAGCACAAATACAATATTTTGTACAATATTTTATACATTATTAAATATGAATTATTGAGTATCTATTTTTTACAAATTAATGATATATACATGCATTTAACTAGGGATTTAAGGCCAAAATGAAAGAATAAAGGTAATGGAATGAATATTCATCAATGGTATATTATTTGTTCAAAGTCCAATCATGTCTAGATTGGATAGATTTGGACAAGTACTGGGTGCTAATTTAGCCATGTATACATCAAGATGATATTAAAAGTTATTATGTTTCTTATGCATTTTGTGAATGAAGATTGACACTAACATTCAAACCATTATTTCTCTGTCTTATCAGATGATATTCAAAATCTAGTATAATCTCATATTCCCAAAACATCGTTGATTACTGTTTGTGTTATGCCAAGTTACATGCAATGATTCATAAGCAATAGCTAATTTAAAACCATCAAAATCGATCCAATTCAGGTCAACCTGTTCCGGTCCGACCAATCCGACCCAGATTATCATCATTATTATTATTAGAATACACTCAAAACAGATCGAACTGATAGGTCGGGACCGACTCCCAGTCCAACCAATCTGACCAACTGATGTGGTCTGAGGGAATCAGAATCTCAATAGGACCATAGATGGAAAAGATACGAGCAGTTGCTAGAATCCAGAAGGTCCGGTATTATTTTATCAAACTATAGGGAACAGTATCCCTGTATAGAAGAGTAGGCCACGTGTCTCTATCTCCTACCCTTAAGTGGACACAAGTTACTTTATTCCTTGAATTTGGGGAAGGGATCCTCTGTTGCAGGGGATCGGTTGGATGATGATGGAATGACTTTTATAGGGATCTTCCGTTGTAACAGCTTTTGTTGTAACGCAGGAGATTCGTTGGATAGGGATCGGACAGGTTTTACAGGGGAATGGGGATGTTCGCCACCCTATGAGGGCCGTCAGATCCCCAGTCAATGGGTCTCCTGCGTTACAGCAGATGATTTTTAGATGAATGGACAAATGATATTCTTCGAGAGAGAAAAAACAAGTATATCATTGTAAAATACTGTGGAGGTAAAAAATAGTAATTCAAATGCCTTTAGCTGATAAAAAATAATTTTCAGTTATGTTAAAAACTGTTACCATAAGAAAATTAGTTTATCGCAATGAATAATTTGAATATTCATATTCATATTTTTCGATACATATTCATATTTTTCGATGATAAATATATAACAACAAATAGTATTCACTGTAAAGTTAGTTTTTATTTTTTTTTAATTAGCAAAAAATCACATCCGTTTCCAAAAGTTCATACAATAATGATTTATTTGTTGACTTATTCGTTAAAAATTGTATATAACAATGATTGTAAGAAAAAAATGACAGATAATCGTTGGTATACGATTTGCTACTAAAACGATATTTGTTGCAAAATTAAAGAATCAATTGACAAAATACTTGTTATATATGTATTTAACTACGAACAATATGTCAATTTTATTGTAGTATCATTTATGTCAAGAACAAGTAGTATATCTGAACGAAGAAGACTAAGATCTAAAATAGAGGTCATGGTCTTGTACGAGAATTTTGAAGTACACAAAGGCCATATATATATACATATATATATATAGAGGAGTGATCCAATGAGATGAGATTTTGTGAGATGGTGAGATGGGACATTCTGGACCACAAGTTGTTGTATTCTCTCTCCTGCCTTTCTCTCTCCTGGTTGGAACTAGTGGTCCAGATATATATATATATATATATATATATATATATATATATATAGAGAGAGAGAGAGAGAGAGAGAGAGAGGTCATGGTCAAAATTACATGCACCTTGGTGCAAGCTCCCCATCCTCATATATATATATATATATATATATATATATATATATATGATATCTAATTACTTGTTGACAAGCGATTTAATTCACTATATTTTTTATTTTTTTATTATTTGTAGCACATGTAATTTTGATATAATCAGCTATATATTCAGCTATTAACTTCAAATTTAAAGAAAATATCTTGTGAATGTAAACGTGAAGAGGGAATTGTTATTCATAGCATAATCCGTATACATACGACTATTAAATATTCATATCTGAATCATGATCGCCCGTTCTTATATCCGCCTCCATGACGATATGGTTTACGGTTTTCAATATGGACAAGATGTCCATTTTTCGTATCTGAAACTATATTCTAAAATGGAGAAAGATATGGCAGCATCTATATTTGTATCCGTCTGTTTGCATCTCTAAATTTACAAGATTCACTCGTATCTGTCCATTTGTCATAGATCCTCTTTTCGAGTTCTAATCCAATATTATAATATAAGTATAAAGAGAAATCGACTAAGTATATACATTCATATTTACAAGGTTCACTCGTAACCGAGATACGATCTCGAACATCATCGTGCGAGACCTGCAGTGACGCGAGTGGCCGAATCTAATCCAGCAATGCTGCCATTGAAACCTAACCACCAAAACAATATATGCGATGCTCGAACTCGAATAAAGACATCATGATGCAGACATCAAAATTCGTGGCATGTTCTTTCGTTAGGCATCTCTGCTCGATCTCCATCTGGATGTCTACGTGATATAGTAAAGTCCTCGTTCCAATAAGAAAAACCTCTTCACTTTTTCTGAGAAAGCAGAATATCATTATTGGAGAAAAAGAACTCCCCGAAAATAAAAGGATCATGAGCATAAACACCGTGATGATCTCCACATCCACAAGAGCTTCCATGGTTAGTTGAGTAGTAACATCGACGCCCATGATCGATCATCTCTCCTCCTCTAGCTTCTCGGGTCGAAATCCGAGCCGGTATTGAGTTCGACAATAATTATTGCATATGTAGGCAACGACCCAAGATGCTTAAGCTCAAGTTTATAACTATATATGTCTAGAGTGTTAAACCTCGATGCCAATTAACCGCAGTAAAAAATGTATGAGGAAAATGATTGCCGAAGCGTGCAGTTGTGACTCGTATCATAATGTACATTGTGAATAGAATTGATGGATAGCATCTCAAATTTAGTCTCACTAGTCACGAATAAATCACATAAGTGTGAGAATGTGTTATCAGTGGTGGAGTTGGCCGTTGACATGTCCTGTTCGATACAGACTCAACAAGTTGTAAGGATCGATTTCTCTATTAACTCGCATTTAGACCCCAGACGCTGCACATGCCCTTCACTATCTGTAATCTCACCTTGAGATCGCGATGATGCAAGTCTGAATCCAAATATATTATCAGGGTCAATTTTTCGCGATAACAAGTAGTGGCGTGAAATCGAGCCCTTCCTCTCATCCAATGCAGCAAGAAGGTAAATGTAAAATCGCGACAACTTTGTAACATGAAGACTCTTTAGCTTTAACATCTACCTCGAACCACAAACGAAAACAGATGGAGACATATCCATATCCGGCTATTAGTGTATCTGTTTTTTTGCAAATTTTGACATTCATATCCGTATATGTACTAAAATAAATGAATATGAATATAATTTTGATATTCGCAAATATAATAATAGTTTTATTTATAACTGGATGTAACAAAATCTGATAGCTTCTTTCAGTTGTTATCAAGCAAAAAATAAATTTAGGTTATTCGAATTATACATGAACAACTATATAAATATATTTCGAACCATCTATGAAGTATTTCTTCTATTAAATAATATATCCGTATCCATTTCATACGATAACGTTTTTGTTATTGGTATCTGCATTCGTATTAAGATTTTAAAATTTATACTAACGTTTCTATCTGTAGTTATATCCAACAATATTCTTCCTACCTCCAAACGAGAGAGACTAAATATTGTGTAATATTATTCGTTAACAAGGGCATCGCCATAAGCCCATAACCCATCCAAAATATTTAAAATATAGGAGTTTTCACACTTTGCCTCGAGTTTTTCCAAAACTTGTGCTCCTACTTTTTATAAACTACATTTGTACCCTTATTTTTTTATACAAAATTTACAGTATCGCACTTCTGTTAAAGTAATATGGGCGTACGTGTATCAACCAGTGTTTTTGAAATCGGACCGGCCTTCGACCGGTGAATCGGGCCTGGACCGGTCCGGTTAACCGGTTTAGGTCAGTTCCGGTCGATAATTCCAATTTTAGTTAACTCGTCCGGTTCAACCTATTTTTTTGACCCGGTTTAACCAGGTTCAACCGAAGTCATCCACATTTAATTTTTAAATTATTTAAAAATTTCGTTGGTAGTGGAAATTGAACCCATGACCTTTCGTTACCTATTTAACACTTCTAACCAACTTCACAAACACCACTTCTTACATGTATTGTGTTTTAAATATAAGTAAACTATTATCATGTTATAGAGCATTTAGTCCAAATAATATATATATATATATATATGATATGTATGACATTTAATGGTGTGTAAGAAAAAAACTTTATGCATAGTGTGAAATATATAGATTATCTATGTATTTTATATATATTTCAAATATATTTAAGTGTATATTATATTATATATTATTTTATTTCGGTTTAATTAGCTGGTTCAACCACTTTTTTCACCGGTCCGGTTTAATCCGATTTTAAATAATGATGATGTCATCATCCGGTTGAACCGGTTTGATTACATGGTTCGACCCGATCCGATCATTTCAGCAAGGTTTCCTGTTTGATATCCGTTTCGGTTTCAAAAACCTTGGTATCAACGGAAGGATACTATATAAGAAAAGTGTGATTACAAAAATATTACATATAACGTGTTATTTTAATAACTCGGAAGGGTATAAATGTAAAATATCTTTAAATATATACGCATACATTTAACTTCGGGAAATGGAAACCGCCACGCGTACCTTCCCCTCAACGCTCCAAAAACAACGCCGACGAATTACAGCGACGGAAGAAAGTCAAGGAGAGAGAGAGAGAGAGAGAGAGAGAGGAAGCAATTCAAAAGGCGTCTCTCTCCGACTCCATTTTCCTTAATTCCATCCTTTTCTTCTCGAGCACACACGTATATAAACCTCCCCAAAAACACTGCTACACGGGAGGAGGAGGAGGAGAAGAAACACAGACCACCCACATCCCTCCTTCCCTCGTGACCCACCTTACCAAACACCTCGCAAGGACTTGGGACGAAGAGGAGGAGGAGGGGGCCGTATTGGGTTCTTCTAAGATGGACATCAGTCACATCATCAGCATCCGGCCGCCTCCTCTTCTTGGGGTCTCCCAAATCAAACAGAATTCGCAGGTGAATGCCATGGGGAGACCCACCTCGTCATGGCACTCGACTGTGCTCGAGAGATTCCGGCCGAGGGGGGTGGTCGCTTCTGCCGTCGGGATCGCTGTGGAGGGAGGTGGCGGTGCGGTGGACGAAGCGAAACAGGGGAGGAGAGGCAACTGGGTCGCCAAGATTCTGCTCGCGGGGTCTATCTGGCGGTGGGGGAGGAGGACTGGCGTGGTCGAGAAGGGTGAGGAGGCCATGGATGACGCGACCATCAAGGTGAGGGTGGAGGAGGGGGACACTCGCGTGGGTTACTGCGACGGGGAGGAGTGTATAGTCGGAGACGACGAGGATGTCCGATTCGATCAGAGGTCCTTCTCGAGGCTCCTGAGGAGGGTCTCGCTGGCGGAGGCAAACCTCTATAACCGGCTTGCTTATCTTGGATATCTCGCCTATTCCGTTCCTAAGATCAAGGTGGGTGGCCTTCTTTTCTTTCCTTTTTTCCAGAATTTTTGTTGTTGGTTCGATCCGGATGGGAGTGATTCGAATTAGGTTCACGGAAAAAATGTGTCTTTTTCGTTGAGCATCGTGAAAGATCTGTTCTTGGCAGAGTGGTGATTTTAAAATTAATGTATACGTTATTGTGGATTCTGCTTTCAGGCCGCGAATCTGCTCGGATCCCGTGGGTTGAAATTCGTGACTTCCTCGCTCGAGAGGAGATCGGAGGTGATCGGCGAGGTCGACGAAGAAGCCGGAGCAATCGAGATTGCGGAGGAGGACGGGGTGAAGATCTCGGCGGCGTACGAGATTGCTGCATCTGCTGCTTCCTACGTCCAGTCCCACACGAAGAACGATACACACGGGGATTTCTCGAGCTGTGACGAATCCTCCTTTGTCGCGACAACGAATTCGATGACGGCGGTTGTTGCAGCGGAGGAGGAGGTGAAGGAAGCCGTCGCAAAGGATCTGAATTCGCCGCGATCGTCACCCTGCGAATGGTTCGTCTGCGACAACGACAGCATCAAGACGAGATACTTTGTCATTCAGGTAGAACATCTGAAGAAATCCAATCTTTTTGCAATGCTGATACTGATCATAAACGTATGAATTCCTCGCAGGGATCGGAATCATTGGCTTCATGGCAGGCCAATCTCCTGTTCGAGCCCATCCAGTTCGAGGTACTGTTCATCCAATTCGAGCTTAGTTTTTCTGGAAAATACTTGTTTATTCCAGCAGGATAAATTTGACTGTCAGTTTTTTCTTCGGATCAGCGATCTGTTCCACCAACCAAAGAGGAATTACGACTTCCCCCTTTAATTAGTAGAGACAGAGCGTAGTGTTGTCGACTTTGCTCAATAAATTTTGGTTTTCCTTTTTTAGTTGTCATCTGTAGGCATCATGGCCCAGACCATGTTCTCCTCCGTTGGCAAGAACACATCTCACGCAACCTTGCGAAATTTCCTGGCAACCATTGTGATATATTTCATAACACGTTATTTTTCCTAAAATAAATAACCCATTTATCTGGATTATGTCCACATCACCTGGAAACGGACTATCTGCACGTTTTGGTACATATTTTACAAAGATTCACAACTCCCTATCACGTGTTAGGAATATCTCATCCACTTTTTACACGATTGGCATAATATGTAGAGAGAGAGGAAAAGGAAGTTGTTCGGTGTAATCCCCCTCCCACTTTATTTTTTATTATTTTTTTCAAAAATTCAATCATGTATATTTATCTATTCCCTCTTACATATCATTCAAATTTCGTGAGAAACGGAGACTCTATGCCCTCCATCTAGCCTGAGTAAATTTTAACGGTCTGAAATTTGTTGTAATCTACCTGTTCTAGATGGAGGACATATGAGTCTATGTTTCTCACGAAATTTGAATGACATATAGGAGGGACATATATATGAATATACATAATTTTATTTTCAAAAAAAATTAAAAAAAGGGAGGGGGAGATTGCCTTGTGTAAAAGCCAACTTGGCTATTACTCAAAACAGCCTCCCTCCCCTCATATATATATATATATATATATATGAGTTAAATGAGGCTACTCTCTGGGAGTAGTTTCACCTCTATTTTTCCACATTTTTTTATTTTTTTGGAAAATAAAAATATGTATATTCATCACTATATCTCTGTAACATGTCATTTCAATTTTGTCAGTAATAGAGACTCCTATTTCCTACATTTGGAGGGGGTCATTTTCAGCAATTCTGGACCGCTAAAATTTGACAGTCTTAATGGAGGGGATAGAAGTTTCAAATTAAGTTGAATTTTTAATGACACCATGGTGACATATTGTGATCTAAATTCCAATATATTTCATTTCAGAAAAATAAAAAAATACAAAGAAAAAAGGATGGGAGCATATAAGTTAGCTACAATTAGGGATGATACTCCTTTTTCCATATATATATATATATATATATATATATATATATATATTATTAGAAATTAACGTCGATCGTTCCTGAACCAGGGTCTGGATTTCGCGGTGCACCGAGGAATCTACGAGGCGGCGAAGGGCATCTACGAGCGAATGCTGCCGGAGGTCCGCGCGCATTTGAAAAGGCACGGGAAGTCGGCCACCCTGCAGTTCACCGGCCACTCGCTCGGCGGGAGCCTCTCGCTTCTCGTGAACCTCATGCTTCTGATCAGGGGAGAAGCGCCCGCTTCGTCGCTTCTGCCCGTGGTCACCTTCGGCTCGCCGACCGTCCTCTGCGGAGGGAACCGATTGCTCGAGAAGTTGGGGTTGTCGCTGAATCATGTCCAGTCCATAATGATGCACCGGGACATCGTGCCCAGAGCGTTCGCCTGTCACTACCCCGACCACATCGCCGAGATCCTCAAGGCCGTCAACAAGAATCTCCGCAATCACGCGTGCCTCAGCAACAAGGTAAAACATGCACCAGTCGCCTGTTGGGAATGCATCTAATAAAAAAAACCATGCAGAAATCGTCAAAGAAAAAAGCATGCATAAAAACCAGGGTTTAAAAAACCGGACCGGCCGGTCGGACCAGTTGGACCGGGAACCGGCTCCGACCCGGTCGGTTCAGTCGGTTATTTGTAATTAATTTCAAAAAAAATTAAAAATGAAAACCGGGTTGACCAAGATGGTTAGACCGGGTTGACTCGGATTGACCCAGTTTTGATGGTTTGGTAATTTCAAAAAAATAAAGATTTAAATAATAAAATAATGGAGTTTTTATCATGTATGTCCTTAACTTCTGCGATATAAGGTATGTCCCTCTCTTTTTTGGAATATATGTTATGTCAATACTTTTTTAGAGTAATTTTTTTGAAACAACTATAAATAGATTATTACAATATTATATCCATATATAATTCTAGAAAATGTGACTAACTTTGTTGAGTTTTACTCGAAATAGGCAATCATGTTATTCTATTTAAAGATTTGAAATTTCTAGCGATTATTTCATTGATATATAAATAAATACTTACATATATGTATACTGTTTTATTGGTTCAAAAAATCGGTTCGACCAGTTTGACCAGTAAATTAAGCCCGATCCGATTTTTTCCGAGCCGATAAGAATGATGACGTCATGCTGACGTCATCACCGGTCCGACCGGTTTGGGCCGACGGTTCGACCCGGTTGGACCAAATCGAAGTCTGACCGGTTCATTATCCGATCCGGTTTTTAAAACCTTGATAAAAACACGTAATTATAGTCGTTGATATATAGATCTTTTCACGCAATTTATTACGTAATTGGCTTATAGATAGCGATTTTCGACATTAAATTCAGCTGCTTTACTGTGCACAGAAACTGCTGTATGAACCGATGGGGGAGCTTTTGATCCTCCAACCGGACCAGAAGTTCTCGCCGCAGCACCACCTCCTCCCATCCGGCTGCGGGCTCTATGCATTGACACACCCCGACGCGTCGCGGAGGCTCATCGAAGCTGCGCAAACCTCCTTCCTTAACTCACCTCACCCCCTCGAGATCCTCAGCGACCGTGCTGCCTACGGTGCCAACGGCACCGTCATCAGGGACCACGACATGATCGCCTACGCTCGATCCGTACGAGATATCACACGTGTGGAGGTGAAGCGCATCCGGAAGGCCGAGGTCGAGCGTCGTCGTAGGATCTGGACCGCCCTCGTGGTTGTGGGAGGGAACGAGACGAGGCAGCAGCAGCCCACGTCCCGTGTCTCATCGCCGGCACGGTCGGCTAGCTTCGCAGGAGTGCTGCGCGGAGGCGTGGAGCCATTGCGGAGGTTCGGACGGCTGGTGGCGTCGCAGCACGTGCAGATGCTGGTGGTGCTCCTGCTGCCGGCGAGGATGCTGATCATGAAGGCGTTGGGGGTAGTCAGTGGTCTTGATTTGAATTATTGATTAGTTCGGGTAAATTTGGTAAATATTTGTTCATTTATTTTTTGCCCCCCAATCTTCCTCAATTTGGGAGGAGGGGGTCAAATTAAAATGGTTGGGAGTGGTGGTGGGATCTGTTGATTGTTCTTTGTTGATTTGATTTAATTAGGGAGCTGATGTGTATAGGCGTATTATTTGAAGTACAAAATTACAGGAATGTGGTCTTTTTTTGGAAGCTGTCGTTGTTGATTAATGACGATGGTCCTGTTGATTGTTCAAATAAAGCCGTCTTTACTTGTCTAATTAAATCTGACGTGGCTCCCTGACTGTTCAATTGCTTCAATAATATCTCGTATTAAAGTGTTAAGTAGAGATAACAGTGCCGGATAAAAGGTAAGTAAGATTTTGTCCTTCGTTCTTGTTAGATTTGTTTGAGGGATAAGGACCGATAAGTACAAATATGTTATTCTGTGATAAATTTTTTCAGGGTGAATTATATATTAGGTCTTTATTTATGTGCTCAATCCTAATATGGGTCTTAATCTTTCAAATTTAACAAAATGAGTCCTCACACCATTAGAAAAAAGAGAGAGATGGACTGAAGTGCTCATTCTCAGAAGAGGTATTCTCGGAAGTGCCCATTCTTGGAAATGGGCAATTTAGTCTATCTCTCTTTTTTCTAACTGTGTTGTTGTTAGTAGGACGCATTTTGTTATATTTGAAAGATTGTGACCCATATTGAGATTGAGTCCAAAGATGAGGGTCCGATATGTAATTTACTCAATTCTTTATCACGAGAGAAATGATCCCGCATAGCCTTCGGTTATTCACTTTTAGGGATGCTAATCGATTCGAATACCTTCGAATATACCAGGATTCTGATTCAATTCATAAAGGTTTCGAATCTAAACTCGAATCGAATTTTAAAGGAAATTGCTAACTGGAATTCAGATTCAATTCATTTTGAGTTTCGAATATTCAAATTCGATTATTCTTTTTCGAATTTGAAATGTTAATTGATTTTTTGATCTTATATAAATAATATTATATGATGAAAAATATAATATAATATAATATAAAGATTTTAATGTATAGTTCTAATTTTGAATAGATATTACTAAGATAAGTTGAAAAAACTATATAATCAAGGAAAATATGAAATCAATACAATACAATGGATAATTACCTAATTTTTACAATTATTATGTGTCTTTCCCAATCTAAATCTAGTCTTTTTCTAAGATGAAGAATACATAAATACTATACCATTATATGAGCCTATCAAAGAGATAAAATATCAATGATGAAAAAGTTGAATACGTTATATTTATCATTACATGTTAAAGCAAGATAAGAACAAGCTTTTTATAGAAAGTTGGTATAAATTAATATTATTATTTAAATTAATGAGAATAGTAAAAGCTAACATAGAGAGATAAAACCTCTTCATCGAGGATCTTCAATATCGAAAAACTAAGTCATGAAAAATGAAATTTACATTTTTTTGTACAAATGAATAACATATGTTATGGTGGGAAGAACTTGTACAACACTTGTATGATAATAAATGTCGTCTTGACAATGATAATTATCATGAATTGTCATGCAAGGAATCAAAGAAAAAAATAGAGGAGAAATACTTAGATAAATTTTGAACCATGACAAATATTATAGATGAACTCGAAGTAGCAAAACCATTATTTTCATGTGCTAGGACAAAGGCTACTATAATCTACCATGGATTTTTTTAGATCTTTGGTGGATAATGATAAGAGAAATGGAAAATACGGTGTAAGGAATGTAGAAACATATAAATAAATGTGTAGGTGAGGAATTAAAATAATAATTTTAAATATTTGATTATTCCTTAAAGATTTTATGGCTAATATTTTTTTACTCTTTTCTATATTCAACATTTAGTCTTTAGCCAATAAATCATACATGCATACACGCACATACAAACATATCAAATTGTGTATGGCTTAGAGTGTTTTGTGATCCTCTTAATGCCTACAAATTCCTGAATAGCATGTTAGGATTGATTATTATACTCATACAAAGAACACATACCTAAGCTACTGTCACTAGGCTAAAATAAAGAAGTAAAGACAGAAGTTTGGATGTTCTGTATAATCGATGTATAAAGGACCCACATCTCTAACACTTAAAATTAGTTATAAAGGGAGATGAAAGAGATTTGATCTCACTAGGGGACCCAATGTTGCATATATGCCTTACATGTTGACAAGTCATGTCGGTGTAGCATGGGAGTATGGAAATCATAGCGGTGAAGTATGGACATGATAAATCATATCAATGGAGCCTATATATGATTATAAGTTTAAAAGTAACCACTTAATCATTATAATAAATTGGTCTGAGAGTATCTTTAGATGCTTGCACATGTTATGCTTAGTGATATAATGCAAATGCTAAATCTTTCAATGTAAATTATTGTTGCAATTTTTTAAATACATATTCATATATTGTATTATGCATCTATTTACTTCCAAAATAATTCAACAAATGTATGTTAGCCTTTTTATGTAATAATGATATAATTTCTTGCACAAGAATATTCTCAAAGAATTCTAATTGACCTAGAGTGGGGGTTGTTACATGTATGTAAATATGTATGTATTATATGTATGCATATGTGAGTACTAGGTATATGAATATAAATATAGGGATACATATATGGGTAAAATGGGGTTGCCCCTTGGGGGAGCTAACTTGTCTCCCCCGTCCTATTTTTACCATTTTTACTTTTTTGGAAAAATGAATCTGTGAAAATTCACATGTAACCCCTCCGCCTCTTCTAAATCATGCACACTTCTCAATCAAACCTTCGCATGTACATAAACCCTCTTCCTCCTTCATTTTTTGGTTCCCTTTTGCTCCGCTTTGACCCCTCAATTTGTGCCCTACGACTTGAGCTCGACCAACCATTCTGCAATGAGGAGAGGCGATGTAGAGGTGGTTCCCAGCCATCTCCGGCGGTGCTCCGTCCTAAGCTTCCATCTCTTTGGCTCCGACCAAATCGAGGTATCCTTTCTAGCTTCTTAGGTAGATTTAGTTCTTGTCTTTCGATTCTGCATTTTAGTTTATGTTTTGATTGATATTTTTGCATAGATTAGTCTGACTTTAGTTCACCGGAGCTTCAGAACTCCAGCCATCATCCACCATCAGTATCCTCATTCTATCTCCTCTAGCTCCTCTACCTCCATTGTGACAGAGTGAAGGTTGGAGATGAAGCCATGATAAAGGGAGTTCTCTTTGGCATGATCCCTTGGTGTCACGACACCATTGTAGCACAAGCTCTCGGCTTGTTGAGCTTCAGGCCGCCAACCGTCGAGGCCACAACCCGTGCTTCCACGAGCACAACCCCAAGCACTTCTCCAATACTTGTAGTCATAGGTAATAATAGTTCAAGTTTAGATTTAGTTTTTTAACGATGTAGAAGTGAACCCATCAACAAACCGACCTTATCCATCTTCCTCTACGTGACTCCCTCATCACCATCGTCATCCTCTACTTCTCTGCACATCCCCTCGTAACCTCAACAACCTACGACCAAATACGTGGTCGGAGAAAAATCTCCTTCTCTTCCATTTTCACATAGGAAATAAACCTATTCACAAGCGTTTTTTTGTGAAATTTCACTTTTGTTTTGTGATTTGTTTCTTTGTTCGAGCCTCGTGTTCGAGACCATCTTCCTTGTAGAAGCACCCCTCAGCCACCAACGCTCCGCATCGTCATTCTCACTGTCCGATCGCGCACGTTAGGGGTAATTGCATATCGAGCCCCTCATTTTTGTATATTAGTATTTAATATTTAAATTTTCAATTTTAGTTGTAAAAACTTTGTAATATTTGCAAAGAAGACCTCAAGCTTTCATTGATTACATTTTGGTCTTTGCCAGCTCAGCTCACATGGCCCCGTACGTGGGCTGGGGATTTTGCAGTTTTACCCCTATAGTTTTTTTTATTGTCATTTAATATTTATAATTTGAATATTAGTTGTAAACTTTTGGGTATTTTGCATTATAACCCTGACTTTTATTTTAACTATAAATATACCCCTACTTGTTCAATTATTTTTGTGTTTATTTTCTATTTTCTTAAAATATCAAACATGCTCCAAAAATTATGAAAAAATAGGTGAATATGCCTAATTATTTGATCTTTCATGCTATAATTTTATTTTTTTTCATTTTCGGCATATTTTATACTTATTAAAAAACAAAATAGCACATTTTATTTTCTGTTTGCTTTAAAAATCCAAAAAAATAAAACAATATTTAAAAACTCCAATAAAATTAATATTTATTTATTATTATATTATGTATCTCGAGACCAAAATCCCTAAAATAGAAAAAGAAAATCACTAAAAATTAAAAAGCTTTAAAATCCTTATAAAAATATAAAAAACTTTTAAAAATCTAAAAATATTTATTTCTATCCCTAAATTTTATGTATAGTATATATTATCTATTAAAAATAGTTTTAGAAAATTTGACACTATTTAGTATTTTTAAATTCCAAAATAAACCGACCTAATTAAAAAGTTCTTGATCTTGTGCATTTAGGACTTTAAAAATACCTTAGAATTAAAAAAAATCTGAAAAATTGCAAAAATATTATAAAAATATTTTTAGAAAATATAATAATATTTTATTCTGTAAATTTTAATTATTTTTAGTTGAATATATAATTATATTATCATATATTGTATATATAGTTATATATAAACTTTATTATTTATTAAAAAGGAAAAAGAAACTAAAAATCAAACAATACAAAAAATAAAAATTATAAAATAAAAATTTAACACAAAAAATATAAATATAAAATAAAAAGAATTATTTTTTAATTTAAAACTCATAAATTCATTAATTAATTATGCATTGATTTATTGATTGGGTAATTGTACAAAAATACCCATGCATTATTTAATCATTATTTATTTATAATAATATACCTGCTACACAAACTTGTCTCCTCATGTAAGCTACTCTACCATATTTAAACCTATACACATTTATAGTAGAGTTATAATCAATTTTAACTCACGCATATTGATCACTTGAATGTTTTCCGTGGGTTGATTGTTGATTAGAGGTACACTTGATTACGCAGCGATTGCTAATTGTGTTTGATTAGTTCCTCTATCATCGATTCATTTGGGAATTGAGTACACAAGTTAAATTCAAATTCAGTTCATTTGACCTCATATCAAACTTTTTGAATTGTTATAGAAAGAATCTTAATTGAATTCGAATAATTCAATTCAATTAGCAGCAGTATTTACTTTTCCACATGTAATGGAGACCAATTACAACGGTTCAAAGATGTGCTCAGTTTGGTCCAATCATTACGGATGCAAACATTATGGATGCGGAAACAGATTGTCTTATAAATATTATGTGCATCTCGACATTTTTGGAAAGTTAAAACTGATGACATAGAAAGTAACGTGGTAAATTAAAAATGGCTCGCATAACATATACCCGAATAGTAAAAGATAAACAAATCCACGCCGCATTATATTATGAGTAATCCCGTAAAACTACCACACTAATAGTGGGTTTTTTCCCTCCTTCACCCTAAAACTACCACGTGGCACATTCTTTTTCTTCCCACTATCGACCCTCCCTCTTCCCACGTCTCTCTCTCTCTCTATACCCTAAAACTAACATCTGGCACACTCTCCCTCTTACCACTATCGATCTCCCACCCTTCCCACCTTTCTCTCTCTCTACAGACGCATGTTACCCCTCTCTCTCTCTCTCCAGAACCACGTCACTCCCCCTCTCTCTCTCATTTCCTCTTTCTTAATTTAGGACTATATTGACATCAATTAAATAAATATAAATTATATATTATTTATATCTTTTGTAAATTTAAAAAAAAATATAGAATAATAATTTTTTAAATCACTATTTTTAGAAATGGAATGTAAACTTAAAAAACTCAAACATCCTTCATTTATAATGTACATTGATGTATTTTGTATAGGTTTGTCTTAAATACATCGGGAATTCCTTCCGTTAACTGATTCAACAAACGATCTCCTACAGTATTTGCTCTATATCTTGAATATTTTATTACTGAGACCTTACAATTCTTCCATTTACGTAGTTAAGTATGTGTTTAAATTTTTTATTTTTTTTCGTGTATTTTATTTAAAAAGATAAAGCTGATGGAGTATGTCTGTTTCTTTTTAGTACTATTTTGTTCTTGCTTTAATTTTGATAAACTATTAAAATATCAATTATGCTTTAACTTATAATACACAACGTAATGTTATTATTCTTGGATTTTTTTCCTACGCTTTTACAAATGTCACAAATTTATTTGCGAAAATTTTAAGTAATACATAGTACAATGGATTTCAACTTTGAATTTCATTTGAAAAATTATATTATTGTATTTTGACAAATCTCAAAAAAATATAAAACATGTTATAGCTTTAAAATTTTCTAATTTAATGTAGTTGCCAGTGGGATTTTTTGCACATATGATGATCAACTATTTGATGTTATTCAAGTGATTTATAATATTATGTATCTGATTTTGTTGCATACATCATTTTATAGGTATCTCATTATACAAAGATGGTCCTCTATATTATATATAGGCTATACTATGTACAATTCTACGTGATGTTTTTAACGTCGTATATATACATATAAATAGTCACTTATTAAAATATTCTGCAGACAAATTTATAAATATTGATATAACAAAAATGATACGATTTTTTATTTTTTTATATAACTATATATAACTCCATTAATATAGGATAAGAAGGTATTATGTGCGTGTGCACATTGTAAAATTCCATCTCTTAAAACTAAGACTATATTTTCCTGAGAAGGCTAAATTTCTTCAAACTAATAGCAATGCTAATTGAAGACTTACAATGAAATTCATATTCTCCGATGGTATATTCCTCACACTTAGGCATCTATATTTTCCTAATACAAACAAGAGGAAATCCAGAGGGTGTTCGTCAATGTACACAATTTTTTGATGTCTCCTATAATTCTTCCCTACATTTAAATATAATTATTTATGTACTTTAAATGTGATCTTTAGTATGTATTCGTGTAAAAGGAAGTTGAAAAGCTAAGACAAGACAAGAAACTTTATTCTAACACTAAACTAATACGTGGGAATATTAGGTATCACTTAGATGTAATTTATTCATAATCTTATTATTGATATGATTTATTTATAAATAAATAAATCTCACATTATAACTATTTACAACTATTATAATGTGTGCCATTTTGACCCACGTTAATGGCTACTCAATGTGCTGTCCTCTCAGCTAATATAGTATTGAAATGTATTTATAACCTATTATAATATAGATAAATTATAAACGTGTGATATCTCCGTTAAAATAGTTCATATACTCATCTGATTATATTTTTAAAAATTAAGATGTTTCCAATGCAAGAACAATAATTCAAATACCAATATTAAACATATATTTATGTGTGAAAAATAATAAAAACTATTATATAGTTATGTGTAATTTTAGAAACATATAAAGATTAGTCAAACCTATTGTACAAGAATGTATTAAAGTTTATAAATTGCATCGATTTAAAACCCATTTTTCGTTAACGATATGTTACGATATAATATTTCAGAAGAACTGTATATTTCATATTAGAGTTTGTTTTTTACATATATAAAATGCTTATTTCTTTAAATTCTTATAAAACAAGTCTTTTAAAATAAGATATAACATCATGCTACCGCCGCGAAGCGCGGGCATGAACACTAGTATAGAATAAAATCGGGTTATCCCCTTTGGACGAGCTAGCTCGGTTCCCGCATCTTATTTTTCTCATTATTTTTATTTTTTTAAATACTTTCGTGGATTTTCATAGTATATCCATATAGTATATCATTCAAGTTTCATGTGAAACAGAAACTCATACGACTTCTAACCAGATGAGGTCGATTTCAACAATACTGCAAACGATAAAAAATGATTGTTGGAGGCTATAAGAGTCTTTATTTCTCACAAAACTTGAATGCAATAATATATGGATGAATTTTCATGGATTCATTTTTCAAAAAAAAATAAAAACATTTGGAAAAATGGGGCAAAGGAGTAAAGTTAGCTCCCATAAGGGGCAGCCCCATTTTTCCATATATAAATATATATATAGGGAAAAAGAAGCCTTGAGGCACCCGACCTATTTTTTCATTATTTTTTTATTTTTTTTGAACTGAAACCTTGAGGGAATTAGATCACCATATATCGTCATAGTGTCATTCAAAATTCAACTTAATTCGAGACTCCTATCATCTCCATCAAGACTACCGAATTTTAATGATTTCAAAATGGCTGAAAATGACCTCTTCTAGATGAACATGCTAGGAGTGTTTGTTTTGAATGAAACTTGAAACACATATTATAATCAATATATTAAGTAAATCCCCCAAGTTTTCAACCAAAAAAAGTAAAAAAATAATGGAAATAAAGGCCGGGTGCATGGAGTTACCTACACCCTAGGGTGTGTGTGTGTGTGAGTGAGTGCGTGTGCGTGTGTACGCGTGTATGCATGCATGTGGGTGTGTGTGTGTGTATGTTTGTGTGTGTGTGTGTGCGTGTGGGTGCTTGCACGTGCGCGTGCGTGTGCGTGCATGTGTGTGTGTGTGCATGTGTGTGTGATTAATGGGGCTCGCCTCCTATTTCGATATTTTTTTCGAATATACATGACGATATTTTTCAAAAAAATAAAAAAATGCCAAAAATGACGCGGGAGCAGCCATGTTGGCTACCCCAAGGGGATAGCCCTATTAATCTCATAAACGTGCGCGCAAGCACACACACACATATATGTGGGAAAATTGAGATGCTAATGGAGGGAGCTAACTTGACTCCCCTACATTTTCATCATATTTTTTACTTTTAAAAAAATACTTCCATAGAAATTCATCGTTACATCTCTATTTATGTCATTTAAGTTTTATGCGAAACAGAACCTTATACGACCTACATCTAGACATTCATTTTTTAACGATCGCAAAATAGTTGAAATCAACCCCATCTGGAAGGATGTCATAGGAGTCTCTGTTTTACACAAAACTTAAATGACATAATATAGAAAAATAGTGATAAATTTCCACAGAAATATTTTCCAAAAAAATAAGAAAAATACGATGGAGGGAGCCAAATTAGCTCCCCCAATGGGGCAACCCCGTTTTACTCATGGGATTCCCCTAGAGGGGAGCCACACGCACACGAACACGGATTCAATAATACAGATATTTATATCTGTTTCTACAAAAAAAGGATAAATGTCGATATAAAAGGATCACGGAAGATCGAGGACTGTATCTGAGACGAAAAAATAAGTTCAAACCTTTCTTTGTTAATGAAGCCTCTAATTATGAGTTTGAAGGACCTTTTTATGTAATTTACACAAAAAATATAACTATATCCGAACCTGAATCTTTAAAACTTCCACATCTGCTCGAAACAAAACTCGTATTCTCCGTCAAAAATAAAAAAAAAAAATCGATTAGTACAGCCTGTCAACGCGTTGATTGCGGGCTCTACGTCGATTACTGCCGACATCTTTCCTTAGAAGTAAACATCAGTTTCCATAATCCGTCATAAAGAGG
The DNA here is from genome assembly GCA_037367405.1 of Ottelia alismoides. NCBI lineage: Eukaryota > Viridiplantae > Streptophyta > Magnoliopsida > Alismatales > Hydrocharitaceae > Ottelia > Ottelia alismoides. The sequence goes on from JAZKJV010011853.1 coordinate 435,373, forward strand.
GGCAGCGCAAAGAACATGCTGTGCAGGTGAGCCCACAATGTTGCCAACGTCTCCTCAACTTTAGCTGATTTGACATCATGTTTGATGCTTGCAAGTGGAAAGCCAAATCTCCCATCCATATAGGATCTTAGTTTTTCAACATCAACCAGCAAAGTCAACCACTTTAACTCAACGAAGATGTTAGTTCAATTCTGAAAATAAAAAGAACTATCTGTCTGACATAACATGATCTGTTGTATCACAACCGTCCATCAAAGATCCAAGGGAGGAGGTTGTTCGGGCAAGAAACCTCTCTTGAGTGCGAGTTTCGCCTGGTAACATGGCGTTTCTGGCGGTAACTAAGGGCTCGTTTGGATACTGGGTTACCCCTGGGGTAACCTGGTTTATCCGCTGTTTTCATGGGTAAGGTCAGCGCTGCGGCATTTCCGCCACCTCTCATGCCGCAGATCTATACAGAATACTCAAAATGATTCTTTGCTTCTACCATTCTACTGTTTGCAACAAATTGCAATTCACGGTTATAGTGATTGTTAGGTACCTGCAATCGATGTTGAGTATGCTTCTTCTGCCACTGAAGTCGCTTTTTTTGCGAAGTTTAATAATCGTTGCACCCACATGGAAAGTGTGAGTTGAAGACGAAGCACAAGCTTTGCCATTCACTTGAAGCACTACTACCTGCAGAAGCAACGATAGAAGTTTAGTATGCACTTGACATGTTCGATCGCTAGATTATCATTCACTATAGCAGCTATCCATATGCGTAGTATATATGCATTGAATTTCAACCTCCTCCAACAGAATTGGAACCTCTGTCCAAACAGGTGGGCTAAATCAGATATTTGGTTATTTCGTTGGGCCGGATTTATACCTAGTTCAGGTTGTATTGAGAGTGCCTGTATAAACTCCCTGAGATTAGAGTTTTGGCTTTTCATGTTGTTTGTAATCCTCTGGACTCTCTTCCTTCTTTTTACTTTCTGATGAATCTTGAAATTCTCTAAGTTTGTATGATTGCATGTTTATGCTTGTTATCCACTACAAATATTTATCACTGATTTCTCAGAAGTACTGGATTTGTTCCATCAACCTAACAAGATTCCTTCTTTAAATTGTAGCTTCAAAGTTTTCCATTTTCCAAAAGAACCTCCAGGTGTTCACACCTCTCTATTTTCTCAACAAGTATCGTTTACTTTGTATCCAACTAAAAAGTATTGTATCCAGATCAAATGGATCTCGGACGCGGATCTATTTAACCCTTCACCCATGTAGCTATTGTACACACCCAACCATTGAAAGTCAAGTGAAATTCAAGAAAATCCTCTCATGTGGTTTTTTAGTTCAATTGAAAATGATTTTTCCTTGTAAATCCTAGAGTTTATGTGATTTGAACTTTCATGTGTGTTACCATATCAAATTTGGCCAATCTTGTTAAGGATTGAGTTTTTCATGGAACCTTACCAAGTACATGTTACACGGTGAGGGTATCCACACAGTTGGTTTTATGTCATTTGAGATCTTTGCCCTTGTGTCGAGATCTCCTACGTTCAAACAGACTAGCTTTTTGAAGGATCTCAACTTGAACGTTTTTCAAGCACGCGTCTGTCCTCTGAGGCATTTGTTGCATTTTTTATTTGCCTGTGATCAATCAGTAACAATTAGGGTTTTTTGTAACTTTTCGGCATTAGGTCCCTGAATTGTTATCGAGGAAATTGACGCTAACAGCTTGTTGAGTTCAGGTGCATATTGACTAGTTAACAATCACCCAAAATGCTTAAGCTTAAGTTGACAAGTAGGAATCCTCATCACTTATTACACATTCCCACACTTCGTGAGTTTCCGATGTGGGACTATGTTAGGACGTTACAACCTCTCCCACTTATACTCACAACGTCCTCATTGCGATAAGGTCCATCACTTATTTCCTGTCACAGTCGTAGTTGAATGCTCCGAATAGCATTTTCCTACTATCTCTTTGTATGGTGGCTCCAACTCTTGGGTGTCTCTTTCCACTAACAGAGGAAACATGCTCTGACATCATTTGTAATGCCTCGGGCTAAGATCCACGGACCATTATCGAGAGAAACTTGCTCCAACAACTTATTGGGTTCATGTCCATTTGGACTTGTTGGCAACCACCCAAAATGCTTAAGCCAAGTTGTGAAGTAGTAATCCAACATGAGTATGTAGGAATATTTTGTGGTTTTCCAACCTCCCCCACTTAAATTCATAGAATACTCTCTATGACATGGTCCATCATTTGTTTCTAGTGACTGTAGCAGCTGCATGCTCCGGTGGCTCCACATCTCGAGTTGCCATTTCACTATCAGAGAGAACCGCTTTGATACCATTTATAACATCCTTGGTTTAGGTCCCCGGTCCTTTGTCGAGAAAAAGTGACCCTAACAACTTGTTGGGTACGAGCCAAGTTGGACCTGCTGACAACTGCTTGAAATGCTTCAGCCCAAGTTGTCAAGTAGTAATCCCCACCACTTATATTACACTCTCATATTTTGTGACTTTTCGATGTAGAACTATATTTTTGACATCTCGTGCAAAGGTCTCTGAACCGTTATCGAGAAAAACTGGCTTCGACAGCTTGTTGTGTTCAAGCCCGTATCGATCGGTTGACAAGCACTCAAAATACTTAAGACCAAGTTGTCAAGTAGTAATCCCCACTATTTATTACCCACTCTTACATTGCATAAGTTCCCGATGTGGGACTATAGTGAGGGTGTTACAACATCTCCCACTTATATTCACAACGTACTCGTTGCAACATGGCCCATCACTTTTTCTCAATAACAGTTGCGGTTATGCATTCCGGGTAGACTTTTCCTCCTATCTCTTTGTAAGGGTGGCTCTATGTCTCAGGTAGCCCTTTGCACCATCAGAGGAAACCCGCTCTGATATCATTTGTAAAGTCATGGGCTTAAGTCCTTGGACCATTATCGAGGAAAATTAACCCTAACAACTTGTTGAGTTCATACCCATATGGACTAGTTGACAATCATCTAACATGCTTAAGCCCAAGTTGTCAAGTAGTATTCTCCACCATTAATAACACAATCTCACACTTTGTGAATTTTTGATGTGAGATTATGTTGGGGTGTTACAGTTTCGCTTGGGTGCCTGTCGGTCTGGCAAATGATCAATCACCGGTGCCCCTAGTCTTGAACGGTGACTGATGGTAATCGACCAGCTACAAAGATTTGATTGATCATTTAACATTTATGATCAATTACTTCTTAGAGAGATATGTGTATGTCTCTGTATTATTTTCCCAATTTATTTTATCTTCGTCCATCTTATGTAATTTACCCATAAGTCTCTCCTCTATATAAGAGAGCCCTAGGGTTTCATGGAATAAACAATTCCCAGTCTTTTCCCAACATGGTATCCGAGCAACAGTCCTAGACCAGAGCTCTCGTGCCCGAAAACCTTAACCTCACCTGCCAGCCCCTCTCTCTCCGTCGCCATCAGCTCCTTCTCTCTCGCATGCTGCCACTATCAACTCCATATCTCTCTCTCTCTCGAGCGTCTCCACCACTGCAGACCCCTCTTTTTCATGTTGCATCCGCTGCCGGGTTCTCCCATTGTTGTCGGCATCCCTCTTTGCGGCTCCGCAGCTACTGTCCGTCGTCCGCAAGCGATCCGCTTCCCGTTGATGGGATTGGTTACATCCTTCATCCATGCATGCAACCAAATCCATGCATGTATGTGTAGATGTACTTCATTTAGTCTACAAATCTAGTTATCTTCAGCCAACAGTATGTCAAAGAACAAAGTCGATATCCCTACCACACACTCTTTCAAAGATCCAACGTCAATTGTCAAGATGGACGGGACGAATTACAAGTTATGGACCATGCACTCCATCGGCCTCATGAAGTCTATGGGTAAGAAACATATTCTTACCGAGGAAGATGCAGCTGAGAAAACTGGGGTCAACGCCTCATGGGAGGCAGATGATGCTTATGCACAGGTCTAGATATTTGGTACATTGACGTCAGGGATCGTCGATGATGTGCTACATCAGCCCACCACTAAGGCGATGTGAGATATCCTCATAGCCACCTATTCCCAAGCGAGAAATGCGACAAAGATCATACAGCTACAACATGACATATTTACGGTCAAGCAGAACAAACAACCCCTTCATTATACATATATGTCCCTATGTGGTATGTTCGAGAAGCTCCATAGTTTTATGCCTCTTTTGTCTACTCTTGAGCAGCAAAAGATGTACAGGAATGCCACTATGGTTGGTGTATTCCTAGCAGCACTTGATTCGGAGTATGAGGCAGATCGTTCACAGATACTAGCGGATGCCACTATTCCTCCCATGGAGGAAGCTTTCCGCGAACTTACTAGAAACACTATCTCATCACTCAAACCTCTTCTGTGATGACAACCTCCGACGGTAGGGGGGATCTTCTTAGTTTCGTGGTTGTAGACCTCGTGGTAGAGGAGTTTGTATTTGTCGGCCCTACACTTACTGTCATCTCCCTGGATACACAGAGGATACATGCTACTCCAAGCATGGTTTTCCTGCATTGGATCGTGTAGTGGAGCAAGTTGAGTCTCATGCAGCTCCTTCTTCAGGTCAGAGGTTTAATGATCTGGTAGCTCGATTGAGGGACATTATAACTCCTACTGGTCTCATTGCTTCCTTGCCTGTTCAAGGAGGCCATTTAGACGTTGCTGCTTCTGCTTCTGCCACTTCCAGTATCTCGGGTAGCATCTATGCTCTTATTCATGGATCTGATATTACAAAATAAATCAGGATGGTTGGAGAGGGTTGAAATGATAAATTTGATGTGTCATTTATTGTGTTATATTAACTCTGTAATGATTATAATATATTTTTTATGTATTTTTTCTTTTGAACGTAGTTAAAAAATATTATAATAAAGAAATTGTGTGGAACATACAACTAATTCCAACCATGAATGAAGGGATAGAGCAAGGGGTATGCCAGGATACCTGGATAACCTCGCAACCAAACGAGCCCTTATAAAATGTTTGCGAACTGTAGGGACGTGGAGGATAGTAATTATGCATCTTCTCAAACATGACCTTCAGCTCGGAGTAGTATGTATGCACAATTCTGCTTAGTTTGTTGTCTATCATATTGGAGCTACAAAATCTTCCTAGTGTTCCGTAAGAATAAGTGAATGTAAGGGAATCTTATATAAAAAGCTACGAAAACACGTAGGAAGTTTAGGTGAAAGCTCATAAGTAGCCTTATTTATCTTGACGATCGAATCAAGGTTCTTTATTCACCATGGTTGGAAGAACTGCTTGTCTCATGAAAATATAACTAATGCATCGATGGCTATGTGGTCCATTATATAGAAAAGTTATTAAGAAAATCAGGAAGAAAATTAGAAAACAATAAAAAATGTCCATTCTACAGAAGCTCAGTAATCATACAAAAATTGAGACATCTAAGATAGGAGACATCTAAGATACTTACAAACAAACTAAGAGTTTCACGGTACTGAGTGGTAGTTAGAGTCTTGTATGGATTAAAACTTGAATGGAATAAAAATAATGATTTGTCTTTGTGAATTTATTACATTAAGTTTAGAATGATGGGGAGTGAGGAAGGGAAAATTATATACTTCTTTTTCACATTTGTTGAAAACGGTTGAAATGGGAAAGATTTTAAGGAAAAACCAAATGAGCTTACTTTTTCTTTGAAAAACTAAATGAGGTTACTCAGTTTTTTTTAAAAAAAAAAGAGCGTATAAAATTGAGATGAGCTACAAACCTAGTGGGAAGTCATGAAATTTAGGCTCCTATGGGAGCCAAGGGAAGGGCCTACAATGTACCACCTGACCCAATTCAACTTGATAGAAGTTAGATATGATCTTTTTTACGGTGTTTAACGTAGAATAATATGAATGACATCTAGTGCAATTTTGGATTGGATTTGATAAGAATCATGCTCGAACTCAATCCATCCAATTTTAAATCTAAATTTGAAAGCTTTGTAACCTAACCCAATATCAGAGAAGGGGGAAACACATGTACTGGTGCCCACCCCAGATATTAAAGCGAAAAAAGAATTAAAAAAGCCTAGTTAAGTAGATTACAATCTCAATATAAAAGTGTTCACTCTAAAAATAACATCATTACGTGTTAACCATATAGCCCATAGAGGTGCTATCGGTCTCCACGCCTCAATAGCAAGTATGAATTGATTTCCGACAAAGCTGGTCCAAAAGTTTAGATGAGAGGAGATATCTAACCAAGCAACGTCTGTAGGATCCCAAACCCGAAGAATATATATGTAAGTATTGTTAGAGTATTTGATTGTGCACTTATTATGTTGCAGATGGGTAAATGAATACCTCCAGGATCCATTTACCCCATCCATATATTTAGTCTCACATCTACCAGTGGTGGGACTTGGAGGTTCTGTGGAGGCTATATAAAGAGCTCAGACCTCCTGTATCAGATGAGAAAAAGGAATGCAATATCTGCCCCTTTGAAGACTGGTTTCATCCCGCTCTTTAAGGAGTAGAGTTCCACGTAAAAAAACTCTTGTTTTCTTCAATTTCTTTATCTTTATTTCTGATTCTGCTTCCGCTTCCTATTTTCTTACATGGTATCAGAGCGGGTTCGATTCTTGAGGGTTTTTCTTCAAGATTCATTTTTATAATTTGTTCGAGATTCGATTATCATTTGATTATGTTCCAAGATATGTTTACATTGTCCAAGTTCATGAAGATGCTAGGTTTCTTATGAAACCCTAATTTCTCCACATCTCGAAGATCATATTCGAAGATTTGCGGCTGCAGTATTGGGTTTTCCCCTTACGGGGATCCCTAAAAATCAATGCACCAAGGAGGTTGTCCACGATCAGATCTGCAGATCATCCCTTGTTCCTGGAAAAGATCTACTCCTCTTGCGCGATCTCCAAGATGTATCTTCGATGGCGCTCCCTCCAGATCCAGGCGGAGGCATGCACGCTCGCTCCAGGCGGAGCACCTTCTCTCCAGCGCAGCAGTAGGCGTCGCAATCTCCAGCCGCACTCCTCTGCATCCTCCCCTTTGTGCGACTCCATAGCAGATCCAGGGCATCGCCATGCGGTGCCCAATGAACCCCCTTGGTATCAAGGCGCAATAGGCGGCGGAGCTCTAGGTGGCAGAGCCACCTTCGTCGTCTACAGACAGTGGGCTCCTGCGCGAGTCTCGAGGCGACGACGCCACCATCTCCAGGCCGTATGAAGCCTCCAGGCGGCAGCCCCAGCGCAAGACTTGCGCGACCTTCCAGGGCAAGCACAACCTCAGCGCGATTCCTCCAAACAGGAAGCACCTCCAGCCATCGTGACTAGGGGCGGTGCTCTTGGCACTTCCCCCCTTCCCATTCTCGCAGGCGGCAACATCGACCAGAGCCCACCTCTCCCCCGCGCAATTCTCTAGCATCCAGGCGCCCGTGGTGGCGCAGGTTGAAAGAGCCCCATCGGGGCGGAGGGTTTATTTGAAAGGGTTCCGCCCTGATCAAAGAGCCGGCTGGTTTTATTAAAAAAAGGGGGGGCATATGTTAGGCCCAAGGAGCCCAGCCGAGTTGCATTAAAAAATTATGGGAGGTAGGTTCTACTTAGGCCAAATCAGGCTGAAAAAAAAAGAGAGGAGGGAAGCTCAAGGGAGTTGCGGCACAAAAAAAAGGGAATGAGTTGGGCCCTAGTGGGTCACGTTAAAAAAATTGTGCGGAAAGAGAAAAGGCACGTACAATAAAAAACCGTACGCAAATTAAAAAAATTGTGCGAAGCAAAAGCTAAAAAAATGAGTAAAACAGCTTACATATTTAAAAAAAATGTGTTTAAAAAATGATTGATTAAGAAAAGCTGAAAAAATATTATATATTCTGTAATCGGCTTATTTGGTTTTCTCTCCATCTTTGTTTTCTTCTCCCAACTTGGTCGGCGTCCATATTTTTCCGACAAGTATGGGAGAAAGGTGGAGTATATGTAGAGTCACATGTCTATTCAGATTCTCCAGATGCAGATACAGATATTCTAGGCCAATCAGATTTCCAGACTCATCAGATGTTCAGACTCGACGATTGATTCCGAGTCTTCAATTTCAGACACGTACGAGTATGCGGTCTTCTTTCAGATGTGCATGTGTTTGCCATCTTTTGTAGTGGTCCCCATCTTTTTTTGTTTTATTGACCAGAATTTTAATGTAAGCCATTGGGACTCCAGAGTAGAGGACCATTCCCTATGTCATGTTGGCAAGGGTTTTCATGTGGTATCATAGGTACTCCAGAGTAGTGTACCATTCTTTGTGCCAGATGGAAGACCCAGTTCTCCGATGAGGAGACTTCTTTCAGACTCCATTTTCCAACGACCGTGGACTCCGATGAGGATTGCACTTCCACGACCTTTTCAGTTCGGCCCTTTTTCAGAGATGGAGCAGTTGTCCACATTATTGTGGCGGGCCAGAGTACTCCAACGAGGAGACTCATTTCCAGTTGCAGTGACTGATGGGTGCAGTACAAAGCACATGCTCTCCGACGAGGAGATTCAGCAGACTCACACTCCAGCCCGTTCGTCCTCCTCACCTGCACGGCATGAGAAGCAACATCCTCGACAACATCCGATAGTTGTGCGCGTTGAGTTGATATTATCTGTAGTGTCTTGTAGCGTGAGTTGAGTTTCTTTCTGTTTGTCCAAGCTGAGCATTGCATGCTCCAACTTGAGGAGAAGTGTTGGAGTATTTGGTTGTGCACCTATTATGTTGTAGATGGATAAATGGATACCTCCAGGATCCATTTTCCCCATCCATATGTTTAGTCCCACATCTACCAGTGGTGGGACTTGGAGGTTCTGTGGAGGCTGTATAAGGAGCCCCAAACCTCCTGTATCAGATGAGAATGAGGAATGCAATATTTGCTCCTTTGAGGCTTCTCTCGTGGTTTCATCTTGCTCCTTAGGGAGTAGAGTTCCACATAAAAAACTCTTGTGTTCTTCAATTTCTTTATCTTTATTTTTGATTCCACTTCCGTTTCCTATTTTCTAACAAGTATAGAATAAGTGCATGAGGTCTTTAGGCATCAAACCACATATTGGATAGGTCGGGTCGACTCCTGAAGTAAAAGAGGCCTTGCATGTTCCAATAAGTGTCCTCTCCCATCGTTGGATCCAAAAGGAAATATTCAGTCTTCGCAAGTATATGCAAAGTCCATATAAAACTCTAGTCACGTTCCCTTGTCCCTTGTTGGGGGTTTCCAAACGCCATGATTGCATAGTAGGCCTTCTTGACTGAAAAGTGGCTGTCCTGCCAGATCCAATGGTCCCATCTAATGGATGGACCCATGAACCTAGAAATGAACTCAGTTAGCTCAATAGAAATCACGAAGATGTTGATCGGAGAAACCCACCACAAAGATCGATGTCCATTGGTTGTTCACCCACATCTCATGCAAGGAAGCATTACGATCTGCAGTTAGCATGAATGGGCAAGAAAATAAGGTGTTCAAGGATCCCAAGCCCGCCTAATTATCCAACTAGAAAATGTAAGACCTTCCATTTCCCACCAAAGGCCGAATAAAAGATGGTAAATATTGTACCATAATGCAAATCCCCTTCCAGAAGATCCTTAATGACATCTCTACTTTGTATGAATCGAAGGATGACACGAAAGAGCATAAATAGCATGAATCAGAGGGCAAGCAAGGTCCATTCCACTATTCTGAAATTTAGTAGACCACTTGAGGAAGAGGGTTTGATATAAGAGTAATTATGTCCCAGGCGACTAGGTAAAGGCCTATAAAGTTGCCATCAGACGAGCTCTAAAGGAATCTTCTCATGCAAGACTCAAGTCATCAGTAGATGCCAACGGGAAGGATGCGGGTATAGGTAAAAAAATAGGGATTGTTGTCAGCACTGCCTTCAAGAGCACAAATCTTCCCCCTCGAGAAAGACAAGAGACCTTCCAGTATGCCTATTTCCGTTTCATCCTCTCAATAACCGTGATCCAGTCATATTGATATAACCTCCCACAACAAAGTGGTAGCCCTAAGTAAAGGAGTGGGAGACGTCTGCGAGAAGTCGAGATGATCTCTGTAAACTCTATAATCTCGGCCTTAGATATAGCCCACAAGGGATGAAAGAGAACATCAGTCTACTCACCACCAGCCCCAAAAGCTCGTCAAAAATATCAATACAGTACTCGTACCTCTAACCTCCAAGGATCCCCCCTCAACAAAGAAAACTATGTTATCAGTGTACTCTAACAGAGGAATGGAGATATCATTACGGTTGTAACCCAAAGTGATGTTCCCTGATCACTTGTCCCACCATAATTGCAAGGACTCCTGCAGCGAGCGAAGAAGCGAGGTAAGTGGACAGCCATGTTTGAGTCCCCTCTGAGGCTAGAAGAAGCCTCATCCTGGCTCTCCATTAATCAATACTAACAACAAAGCTGTGGTGAGTCATCTCTTCTTCCAAGCATTTTGCCACGGACGCCTATAGGAAATGCCAATCTACACAATCCTAATCCTTTGAGAAGTCAAATTGTTTTGATATGTTCTTGTTAACATATTCATCATATCCGTATGTGCTCCTTAATGTTAATGAGAAAGGTGAGATGCGTCCTCTACACTCATAAAGACAATTGTATAGTTGTAAGTTGCTCTCTTGCTCATTTCTACGCCACCCAATGGAGTAACCATTTTTATACTAAGTTTGTGGAATATGCTCCTACCTATGACCAACAATATTTTTCATAAATATACAAAATCACTGCATATAATTGGAATCATCTAACAATTGGGCATGCATGAAGAGTTATTGGTAAATTCTGATCTAAAAGATAACTTAATTATGAATCTGTGACATCGACTTCAGTTGATCGTCTAGGTTGGTCACTTTAACTATGAAGTACAATGAATTGAAGTACTTTTTCGAAAAAGGCATAATAAACAGGAACCTAAGTTGCAACAAGAGCTTCGAGAGGAAAGGAAAGGAGAAAATGAAGGAAGGCAAGTGTGGTGAGGAGAAGAGGTTCTTTCGCAAAGGGAATGAGGTTATCAAGGCGAGAGAGGCGACCGCTGATGAAATGGGTTGGCCTCAAGTATCTTGATGGCAAAAATTATCTAGAAAGGCATAGGTTTTTAACAGGGTTGAGGTCAATTGCAAGAGACTCGTGAAGTTGTATTGCTATCATTGTGGAGATATTAAGCATGTGACACTCTCTTATCGTTATGCCCTTGCATCATTTGAATATAGAGGCATAGGCATTGGAGGAACTCTTGCACTCGTAATGAAAGAAGGGCAAGAAGATCGACGCTTGCATGAGTTTCAAGATGGTCGTGTTATGGTAGCCCTAAGCTTGAGTGGAGTTGCTAGATTGGTAATTGTCATCGAAGAGCACACCCCAAATAGAGATGGTCTCTTCAGGACAGTTATAGAGTGAAAAGACCAAGAGCTCTTCATGCACCAACATGTGCGATGATTAAGGTCAATGAGGGGTTTATATTCCTAGCTAACTCACCAACGACTTCACTTAGGCACAACTCTCCACATAATGGATGCACAATGAGGGGGTTACACAGAGGGGAGTGGCACCCCCACCCAGGACTCGTGGTGTTCTCAAATACCATGATAGAAGCTATTTATATCAGGTAATAACATGAATCTTTGATAAGGGATCATGTGATCATGGTACTTCTTTCAAAAAAAAATATGATTCATCAAAAGAAAACCAACCGAATAAACCCGAGGATTCACCGGAGTTTTAATAAATTACATGTTATATTATTCATCCTAGTTGGGAGCCATATTCACCACGTACCAAAATAATTGGTTTAATTATCTAATTAATTTTTTTCTTGAATGTTTGTCGCCTTTGTGAGCAAGAAAAAAAGGCGGCAGTGGTGAGGTAATTAGTTGAATGGAAATGACATATTGTTCTACTGCATGAAGATGTTCGAGTCATGCAATGACAATATATGGCACCACATTGAGAACTCAAGGTTGTCAGAGTTTGTCTTGGTGAATTCTTTGGGCAGGTAACTTGTTGAAGGAAAAGGTCTAACCAACAGGCATAAGAAGGCTATGGGATCTACTATTAGCCCTTTGCAGACAAGCTCTGTGCCTAACAAGTTGTTACCGGATAATATGTTTATAGTGTCAGAGATCATCGTATATTAGAAGAGAAAAAAAGTGGTTTCCATATTATGGGAGTCAACAAATGCTTATGATTGTCTTCGTTGGAGATTCCTTCAGTTCTCGCTATAAAATAGGGGCTTCCTTAATATCTGGATTGCATGTATGAAGAGGTGTGTCACTACTGTTTCTTTTTATAGTGGTCAGCTGAAGAAGGTATTCTTTCAGTATTATAAAGGTGTCAAACAGAGTTGCCCCCTCGCACCACTCAGATTCATGTAGGGAGCAGAAGCACTTGGTGTGGTGGTCAATCAAGCAATTGCTAGGGGATGTTTCAAAGGACCTCAGATCAAATCTTATACATGCCAGTGCCGCCGTATGTGAATGGCGTGCTACTTTTCATTGAGGAAGGCAGGAGGAAGTCTAAGAAGTTGTCATCCAATGTCAAATTTTTTAAAGGATTTTTGAGACTTCATACAAAACCCACTTAAATGGTCTGGTCGTAGTGCAATGTGCCTATCACCCAAAAGACCAGGGTTCAAATCCCCCTTGTGGAGGTTGTGTTAGGTAGTCGACCGCCAGCGTAAAAAATAGTCAAATCTTTCAACATGGATTTGAGCAAGAATCCATGTAGCTGACTGATGAACGCGAAATCCGCCTCTTTAATAGTGGAAATTATGTCGTAGTATAGGAGGCGAATTTGGTTCAGCAAAAACCACGAACTTTGAATGTCGTGGAATATTTTAACTTGGCAAGTCTACCAAGGTCGAACACAGGGACATGGCTGCCTAATATGGTTATCAAATTTTGATTCATTAAGCACAATGTGAATTAATTTCAGTTTCAGGTCCATATGCAGAACTATGCTAATCACTATGCAATCCTAAAATGCATGCAATTTTTTATTTAATTTTTATGCAAGTTAAAGAGATGCATGAGCAAATATGCAAGAGAATAATAAAACCTACAATTATACCCTAAAAATATGAGCAACAAAATATAAAATGAGATCAGTGTCAATTTAATCCATCATTAAAAAGTGGTCATCAAGTCAAGCAAGACAAGTAGAGCAGGGTCCCATTTGACACTTAAAAATTCATTTTAATTAAAACAGAAGCAAATGAGACAATTAAGCATGCTAAGATGAAGAGGACAAAACAAGGATCAAAACGACACTAAAATCATGCAATTTGGACCTACGATGCTCAAGTTATGCTAAAAATAGTGCAAGGGCATAATTGTAATAAAAATGCAATAAAAATAAAAGATAAATATTACATTTAGGTCCCTGGAGGGACCTAAATGTAATTAGCAAAAACCGCCTGGACCATTTTGTAATTTTTCCATTGCGCGCAGGGGCCTTTCCGTAATTTCAGAAAGGTTGGAGGGCTTCCCTATAAATTACCCAGGCACGCACGTGAGGCACGTGCCTGGGGACCAATTTGCAAATACCAAAAGTTACGGGGTCATTCTTATAATTTACCCAGCACCACACGTGCTATGCACCTGCAACGCTAGGTTCGGGTCAGCCCTGCAGGTTCGAGCCACGTGGACGCTTCTGGAGGTTCGGCGCGAGGCTTGGATGACCCGAGCCTGTAGGTCGGGGAAGAGGCTCGTGTCCACCACGTGGCATCATCAGGGCCGTTCGATCAGGAGGATCGGACGGTGCCTGTACTTTCTTCCTCCGCCCTCGCCCGCCGGAGAAAGCGGGTCTCCGGCGATGTCTGAATCCCTCCACCGCGCTCCAGATGGTGTTCTGACGGTCGGGGGAGCGCGCTGGAGGTCGGGCGGAAGTCCTTGAGCCGGTGCGGAGCTCCGAGGTCCTCTGGAGCAGCTTGTCGAAGCGTGGTTGTCGGAAGAGAAGCTCGAGACCGACGGGGAGGTGCGATCTCCGGCCATTGAAGAGGACGGACCTGCAAACGTTAGAATAGCCGAAGCGTGGTGTGTGCGAGTGATTGTAAGGTGAGTGGGGGCCAGGAAGGTGACGGGAGTGGTGGCCCTGGGCTCCATCTCCGGCGAAGTGGAGAAGGAGATGGGGTGGAGCGGAGATGGTTCTGGAGAAGGGGGGGATGGGTCGGCGAGGATGAGGGTGTTCGTGCGGAGCTGGTCGAGTGGTCAGTGGAGGGTGGAAGTGACTGTAGACAGCGGGATAAATCGAAGAAAATGAGAAGAAAAGGTCTCCTCGCCGGAGCGAGGAGTTGGCGGAGGTAGCGGCCTGTGATTGAGCTCCGGTGGAGCTCGGGGTCGTCGCCCTGGCTGGTCAGCCTCATCCAGCGAGCTCGGTGGTGCGCAAAGACACCGGGACACGACCAATGCGGCCGTGGGTCGACACCGGTCCAGCCTCATGATTGCCTCGACGTTCCGCCCCTCCGCTGTCACCGGAGGGGCGGAGGAAGCTAGAGGAAGGCCCAATAATGATGGACAAGGTTCTACGGTGGCGGAGGTGGCGATTTATAGGTGGAATCCGGTGGGCGTTACAGATTGGAGGGGGGCGTTTTGGAGCGAATGTTTAAGGGCGAGGGAATGATGGCGACGAGTGTTGATGGTGGCGCGACGATGGTGGAGGGAAGGGTGACGTGGGGCGGCCGTTAGGAGAGAGAGAGGTGGCCGGAGGTGACGGCCAAAAAAGGAAGGGGGAGCGGGGGTCGCGAGTTGAAACGGTTGGGGAAGGGGGGTTACGGAGGTTGACGATGGTGGAGGACCGTTGGATCTAACGATCCAACGGTTGTGGTTGGAGCGCTTGCGGATGGTCGGGATCAGATCGTAGATCTGATCCAATGGGTGCGGTCGATGAGCTAGTGGATGGATCAGATTAGATCAGGCGAGGATCGGACGGCTTGGAGAAAAAGGGGAACGTGGAGCAATAGGAGGCGTAGGATGAACGTGGGATCGAGTGGTTGAGGTGAGGGGCGATGTGGCACGAGGAAGGCTGTAGGATAGGGCATGGATCCAACGGTCGAGGATTAGGCGCTTTTAGGCGGTTGAGATCAGATCTGAACGTCAGATCTGACGGCTGTGAACAAGGCGGTGATGGACGACGGAGATGGAGGCGGGGATGGAGTGATCCAATGGCCAAGGAGAGGTGCCGGGTGTCGAGAGGGGAAGCGGGCCACGTGGACGCTCCAGAGAGCGCCACGTGGCCCAATGAGAAAATTCAGAGTAAAATTACAAAGAAAAATATAAAAGAAATAGTTAGAGACCGAATTAGGAAAAAGTCAAAACATGAAAGTTGCTCGTCTCGACGAGATCTACAACTTTCATTTTGGTTAAAAAGCCAAAAGAGGTCATTTGTACAAAATGTATTTTTGGGGGTACTTTTAAGGGGATAAAAACATCGATTTTGTGGTTTTGAGATGTTTTTTTGTATTTTTTTATCTTTTTAAGGGTCAGTGATTTATAGACAATTATTCTACCTAATTTTTAGGGATTTTTGAGGATAAAATAACTACAAGAAAAATAAGAGGAATTAAAAACAATAATTTAATGGTAAAATATATACAATATAATACAGGATAAAAACAAGGAATTAGAGGGTATTTTTATTGGATTGATTAAGCAAAGGTTTTAATAAGCGGCTTTTAGCATGATGAATACGAGATTCATCATACCCCTATACTCAAACCATGCTCGTCCTCGAGCATCTAAAGAATGAAGGAGTCGGATTAATTCCTGACAGTGCGCGTGAAATTTTCAAGGCTTGATCTTTCGAAGACCCTTGACCTAAGTGATCCTAAAATTACGGGTTTATCCAAGCCTTAGTCAGAAGGAATCCAACTTTTCTGATTATCAGACTCTCTTTTTGTACATATAATATAAAGATATGACATTTAGTATACTGCATTTCATGAGAGCCGAGTCGATGCATCACTCAAAGTTCCAGTCCCAAAAACTCTCCTCTAGACCTAATCCTCAATACTAGGGAATAAGTCTATTCTTGCTTCAGTCGACCGTCTCATTAGTTCGTCAGACTTGAAATGTTCATGGATGGCCAGATGATGGAGGTAATGGGATTGTGTCTATTTTTCTCACCCTCACATTGGAACAAGGGACCTCTCGAGTGCCTTTTTTACTCAACACATGTAATTTTTAATATTGTTGATCAATGTGTCCGTCAAGAGAGTTGGAGTCGTCTGCACTTGTTTGTCTGGGAATACACCGGGGTGTGTCTCTTTTGAGTATCTAAGATACCTTCGACACCCAGACTTGTAGCATTTACGATGCAGAGCCCTTTTTTGGCGACAGCCCGACTCCTTGGTCCTAATTAGCGCTTGGTCCAAGTGGACGCTTTGAAAATGTTTGGGAGCGCTCGCCATTGGTGGAAGCTCATTTGTAATTTGACTTTGATATTCAGAGCTTTTTCTTTGACATTTCATTTCTTTTGTTGGCTAGCTCCACTGCTTTTACCAAAAGTTGACGCACACTGATCAACAATTTCCATTAAGTTTCATCACACCCTGGTACATAGGTAAATATCAAAGAGATAGTATATGAATCTTGTTCACATACTGGCTAGGGATTTGCTGACACTCAGGTTTTCTGAAGCCTTCATTAACTTTATCCCATCCTCGAATATCATTAGATCGGGTCTAAACTCAAATCTCTGATCCTAGTTCCTCAAGTGATATCTCAACTCAGCTCATCAATCATGCAGTTGTGGAAGTGATAGTGCTGATCATATTTTTCTTGAAGGTAGAGATGAAGAGTGCCATATAGCGCTCAAATCTTTCAAACCAGGGAAGTGTAGATATTTAAGCTTAAAACCCTAATGACTAAGGCATGTTAACTCAGACTCTCAAGATCACAGAAATCTAGTGCCCTCAAAATCCTCAAGCCTTGAGTGAGTGTGAATGTGTCAGGAATACACCAACTCCTTGGGTTAGTGAATTTTTGCGATTTTTGACTTTTGCAGATTTTTATGGGTTTTAATTTTTTTTCTAATTCCTCGGAGAGACAATGACTGGCCCAGGCTCAAATAGAAGTATCCACTCTCAGCCAGTATGGGTGTAAGGACGGGCCGAGGCCCGTGTTACTTGAGGACGGGGCCAAATGCGATGTCCTCTAAACCACCCACTCTGCTAAGGGAGACCGAGGTTCCCTTACTGAAAATGTCTACTAAGCCTAGTAGTCAGCGTCAAATTCCAAGAAAAAAATTTATTTTTTTTGATTTTTTTAAAGGAATATTTACACAAATTAATACCTCATTTCTTTTTAATAAACAATTTTTACAAGGTTTTTACCCAGTTCACCAGTTTACCAAAACCCAGCCCGAAAAATAAAAAAAACTTTTAAAAACACGAGCTAAGGCTAAAGTAAATATACAGTAATATACGGTATACCCCCCGATACTTAAATTTTGCTATGTCCTCATAGCACAAGTGCCATGAAGTTAAGGCTCGATTCAAATATCGGGTGATATAGCGGAACTGATGAGGAGGGTCCCCCTATACTTAGGCCAAAATTGTCCTAAGTACAAGAAGACGGAACGAGGGATGGATGAGCAGGCAGATCCCCCTATACTAAGGCTACAAATAGCCGAACTAAGGTCTGCGTTAGGGGGGAGGGTGTTCTATGATACAAGGGTGCGGGGGAGGGGGTTCGTGAAATATATACACAGAGAGAGATATAGAGATAGAGGGAGAGAGAGAGAGATACAGGGGGAGATGGTGGGGGGTGAATATGTGCACGTGTAGGTGTGTGAGGGGGGGTATATTTTTTTTGTACAACATGCAAAACTGGAAATAAATATGCAGATGCAATTTTTTTTTACAATATGCAATGCAAGCTGTCTGATCTAAAATTCCTGTAATTTCTTCCCGAATTCTCTTACGGCCTTTTCAGCGGAAGCTCCCGACTTCACGCCTCCATGAGTATCAAGCGTCCTCGATCATCATGGGCCCTGCCACAAAAGAGTCAAGTTAGGCATACCGAGGAATTAAATCACATATATGCAAAAAATTTATGCATGAAATGAGGTCCTAAAAACATTGAAATTATTCAACAAAAGATCAAAATTCAAAAATTAAGCAAAGTCGTCTCCCCGGCAACGGCGCCATTTGATGAACGCGAAATCCGCCTCTTTAATAGTGGAAATTATGTCGTAGTATAGGAGGCGAATTTGGTTCAGCAAAAACCACGAACTTTGAATGTCATGGAATATTTTAACTTGGCAAGTCTACCAAGGTCGAACACAAGGACATGGCTGCCTAATATGGTTATCAAATTTTGATTCATTAAGCACAATGTGAATTAATTTCAGTTTCAGGTCCATATGCAGAACTATGCGAATCATTATGCAATCCTAAAATGCATGCAATTTTTTATTTAATTTTTATACAAGTTAAAGAGATACATGA
Organism: Ottelia alismoides; assembly: GCA_037367405.1. Taxonomy (NCBI): domain Eukaryota; kingdom Viridiplantae; phylum Streptophyta; class Magnoliopsida; order Alismatales; family Hydrocharitaceae; genus Ottelia; species Ottelia alismoides. The sequence goes on from JAZKJV010011853.1 coordinate 453,844, forward strand.
GCAAATATGCAAGAGAATAATAAAACCTACAATTATATCCTAAAAATATGAGCAACAAAATATAAAATGAGATCAGTGTCAATTTAATCCATCATTAAAAAGTGGTCATCAAGTCAAGCAAGACAAGTAGAGCAGGGTCCCATTTGGCACATAAAAATTCACTTTAATTTAAACAGAAGCAAATGAGACAATTAAGCATGCTAAGATGAAGAGGACAAAACAAGGATCAAAACGAGACTAAAATAATGCAATTTGGACCTACGATGCTCAAGTTATGCTAAAAACAGTGCAAGGGCATAATTGTAATAAAAATGCAATAAAAATAAAGGATAAATATTGCATTTAGGTCCCTGGAGGGACCTAAATGCAATTAGCAAAAACCGCCTGGACCATTTTGTAATTTTTCCATTGCGTGCAGGGGCCTTTCCGTAATTTCAGAAAGGTTGGAGGACTTCCCTGTAAATTACCCAGGCACGCACGTGAGGCACGTGCCTGGGGACCAATTTGCAAATACCAAAAGTTACGGGGTCATTCTTGCAATTTACCCAGCACCACACATGCTATGCACATGCAACGCTAGGCTCGGGTCAGCCCTGCAGGTTCAGGCCACGTGGACGCTTCTGGAGGTTCGACGCGAGGCTTGGATGACCCGAGCCTGTAGGACGGGGAAGAGGCTCGGGTCCACCGCATGGCATCATCAGGGCCGTTCGATCAGGAGGATCGGACGGTGTCTGTACTTTCTTCCTCCGCCCAAGCCCGCCGGAGAAGGCGGGTCTCCGGCGATGTTTGAATCCCTCTACCGCGCTCCAGATGGTGTTCTGACGGTCGAGGAAGCACGCTAGAGGTCGGGCGGAAGTCCTTGAGCCGGTGCGGAGCTCCGAGGTCCTTTGGAGCAGCTTGTCGAAGCGTGGTTGTCGGAGGAGAAGCTCGAGACCGGCGGGGAGGTGCGATCTCCGGCCATTGAAGAGGATGGACCTGCAAACGTTAGAATAGCCGAAGCGTGGTGTGTGCGAGTGATTGTGAGGTGAGTGGGGGCCAGGAAGGTGACGGGAGCGGTGGCCCTGGGCACCATCTCCGGCGAAGTGGAGAAGGAGATGGGGTGGAGCGGGGATGGTTCTGGAGAAGGGGGGGATGGGTCGGCGAGGGTGAGGGTGTTCGTGCGGAGCTGGTTGAGTGGTCAGTGGAGGGTGGAAGTGACTGTAGGCAGCGGGATAAATCAAAAAAAATGAGAAGAAAAAGTCTCCTCGCCGGAGCGAGGAGTTCGCGGAGGTAGCGGCCTGTGATTGAGCTCCGGTGGAGCTCGGGGTCGTCGCCCTGGCTGGTCAGCCTCATCCAACGAGCTCGGTGGTGCGCAAAGACACCGGGACACGGCCAATGCGGCCGTGGGTCGACACCGGTCCAGCCTCATGATTGCCTCGACGTTCCGCCCCTCCGCTGTCACCGGAGGGGCGGAGGAAGCTAGAGGAAGGCCCAATAATGGTGGACAAGGTTCTACGGTGGCGGAGGTGGCGATTTATAGGTGGAATCCGGTGGGCGTTACAGATGGGAGGGGGACGTTTTGGAGCGAATGTTTAAGGGCGAGGGAATGATGGCGACGAGTGTTGATGATGGCGCGAGGATGGCGGAGGGAAGGGTGACATGGGGCGGCCGTTAGGAGAGAGAAAGGTGGCTGGAGGTGACGGCCAAAAAAGGAAGGGGGAGTGGGGGTCGCGAGTTGAAACGGTTGGGGAAGGGGGGGTTACGGAGGTTGACGATGGTGGAGGACCGTTGGATCTAGCGATCCAACGGCTGTGGTTGGAGCGCGTGCGGATGGTCGGGATCACATCGTAGATCTGATCCAATGGGTGCGGTCGATGCACTAGTGGATGGATCAGATTAGATCAGGCGAGGATCGGACGGCTTGGAGAAAAAGGGGAACGTGGAGCAATAGGAGGCGTAGGATGAACGTGGGATCGGGTGGTTGAGGTGAGGGGCGACGTGGCACGAGGAAGGTTGTAGGATAGGGCATGGATCCAACGGTCGAGGATTAGGCGTTTTTGGGCGGTTGAGATCAGATCTGAACGTCAGATCTGACGGTTGTGAACAAGGCGGTGATGGACGGCGGAGATGGAGGCTGGGATGGAGTGATCCAACGGCCCAGGAGAGGCACCGGGTGTCGAGAGGGGAAGCGGGCCACGTGGACACTTCAGAGAGCGCCACGTGGCCCAATGAGAAAATTCAGAGTAAAAGTACAAAGAAAAATAGAAAAGAAATCGTTAGAGGCCGAATTAGGAAAAAGTCAAAACATGAAAGTTGCTCGTCTCGACGAGATCTACAATTTTCATTTTGGTTAAAAAGCCAAAAGAAGTCATTTGTACAAAACGTATTTTTGGGGGTACTTTTAAGGGGATAAAAACACCGATTTTGTGGTTTTGAGATGTTTTTGTATTTTTTTATCTTTTTAAGGGTCAGTGATTTATAGACAATTATTCTACCTAATTTTTAGGGGTTTTTGAGGATAAAATAATTACAAGAAAAATAAGAGGAATTAAAAACAATAATTTAATGGTAAATTATATACAATATAATACAAGATAAAAACAAGGAATTAGAGGGTATTTTTATTGGATTGATTAAGCAGGGGTTTTAATAAGCAGCTTTTAGCATGATGAATACGAGATTCATCACTGACCCCACTTATAGTGGGTGAAGACTTCTCCATATTATTTTGAGACTTCAATTAATAGTGTGGAGAAAAGAGAAAGAATGAAAGAGCTTGTTTATTCCATAGGTCTAGGGGTCCATATATAGGACAAAACCCTAGAGAGCCCAAAGGGAAAAATACATAAGTGCCCCTACTGGGGATACAGTGAATAACTACAGTTTATACTTTCACCACTCCCCCTCAAGTTGGAGCATTGTTATCAATCATGCCCAACTTGGAAACTATCCATGAAAGCCTCTTCTTAAGTAAGGCCTTTGCAAATATGTCTACAAGCTGAAGATCAGTATTAATATGAGGAGTAGTAATTCTTCCACTCTTAACGACATCACGGACAAAATGGCAGTCAACCTCTATATGCTTCGTCCGCTCATGGAATAATGGATTTGTGGCAATATACGTAGCAGATTTGTTGTCACAGTATAGTGGAATAGGAGCAGTGATAGCAATTCCGAGCTCTTGCAGGAAGGTTAATAACCACGTGATCTCACAAGTAGCTTGAGCCATTGCCCGGTATTCTGTTTCTGCACTGGATCTGGACACAACAGTCTGCTTCTTGCTTCTCCAGGTAACAAGATTCCCTCCAACTAACATAGCACACCCTGTGGTGGAGTGTCGATCCTCTCGTGAGCTTGCATAGTCAGCATCAGCATAGGCAATAATATCGGTGTATCAATGTGCCCCATAGAAGAGGCCACACCCTGGTGATTCCTTCAAGTATCTTAGAATCTGAAGAACATCCTCCCAGTGGTTGTAACCAGGTTGCTCCATATGTTGGCTAGACCTGATCACTGCATAAGAAATATATGGTCTGGTGACAGTAAGATAAAGAAGTTTGCCAACTAGGCTTATGTATCGAGTAACATCTTCAAAGACAGGATCATGTGATGTGACATGTTTCTTAGGATCTGACGGAATACCAACAGGTTTGCATCCAAGTAATTCGGCTTCAGTATGGATGTCCAGACAGTATTTCCTTTGTGAGAGATGAAGACCCTCTGTAGTGCGTAGTACTTCTACACCCAAGAAATACCGTAGTGGACCAAGGTCCTTGGTAACAAATACCTTTTGTAAGAGGACCTTGGTCTCTAGTATCCCGTTGGCATCATCCCCAGTGACAACCATATCATCCACATGGTATGCAAGAATGATGGTACCGGTTGTTCGTCTTCTAACAAACACAGAATAGTCATAGGTTGTTCTCTGGAAGCCAATAGTGTTGATTTCAGTAGTAACTCTATCGAACCATGCCCTTGGGCTTTGTTTTAGGCCATAAATGGCCTTGCGAAGTCGGCATATACTCTCCCCCTCGACTTCATAGCCTGGAGGCTGCATCATGTACACTTCCCCATCAAGATCGCCATATAGAAAGGCATTTTTCACATCTAACTGAAAGATAGGCCATCCCTTATTGGCAGCCACAGAAAGTATAGTCCGTATAGACCCCATACATGCAACAGGTGAGAATGTCTCAAAGTAATCGACTCCATATGTCTGTGTGAAGCCTTTTGCCACAAGACAAGCTTTCAACCTGCCAATCGACCCATCTGGTGACTGCTTGGTCGTGAAGACCCATTTACATGCCACAGGTCTAACCCCCTTGGGACATTGCACTAGATCCCATGTTCCCCTGGAAAGGAGAGCATCCATCTCTTCATCCATGGCCTTTCGCCATCCTGAATCCTGCAAAGCACTATGATGGTCTCTCGGAATAGAAATAGTCATGGGAGCATCTGCATAGCGTCTGTCAGCACAAGATAAACCAGCAGTAGAAGTGAAATGAGACATGGGATGAGAAGTACATTTCCTCTTAGACTTGCGTAGAGCAATAGGAAGATCGGGGGGATCATTCGAGACAGCACTGGAAGGGACACTTGAAGAAGGTATATCATCCTGCAAAAAGGAAACAAGCAAGGGAATCTCCGGTGGTAAAGATATCTGCCGACGCCTATACACAATGGGTGGAGATAGGAGATCCAAAGGGATATCAATAACGGGTTGATTTAAAAAACTGTTCTGCTCAAAAAAGGTGACATCTGCAGAGATATAATATCGACGTCCAGTAGGATTATAACACCTGTAGCCTTTATGAGTATGAGAATAACTGAGGAAGACACATTTGATTGCGTGAGGAGAAAGTTTGTCTTTAGTGTAAAAGTTACGAACGAATGATACACATCCAAAAATTCTTAATGGAAGAGGAAAGGGTGATTCAGTTGGATAAAGTAGAGAGAAGGGTGTTGACCCATTTAGGTTTGGAGAGGGAATCCGGTTGATAAGATGAACAACGGTCATAACAGCATCACCCCAATAGGTCTTAGGAACCTTCATGTGAGTAAGAAGGGAACGGGAAATATTTAGGAGATGTCTGAGTTTTCGTTCAGCTATCCCGTTTTGTTGTGATGTATATGGACAAGAGGTTTGATGTATGGTTCCTTGGGAGGCAAAGAAATTTGTTAGGTCATGTTATGTAAATTCCAAGGCACTATCAGAACGGAAAATCTGTATATCAGAAGAAAAGTTATTCTTGACATAATGAAAAAAATCAAAAAATTTTATTTATCTCCGAACGTCTTTTAAAAGATAGACCCAGGATGACCTACTATAATCATCAACGAAAACAACAAAATACTTGTGCCCACTCAAAGTACGAACTGGACAAGGTCCCCAAACATCACAATGGACTAAGGCGAAAGAAACTTTTCGACGAGGTTCAGTACGAGCAGGGAACGACGCTCGATGATGTTTCCCAAACTGACATGCCTCGCACTCAAATGGCTTGGGCATAGAGAGTTCGGGGAATATCAAAGACAGCGCATTGGCAGATGGATGACCGAGACGAAGATGACAGAGAAAAGGGTCAGCAGAGATGGATGACACGCCAGTAAAACCAGAGTCAGAAGGAATATCAAGATAATAAAGACCATTCTTCTCAAGTCCCCCACCAATAATCTGTCTCGTCCAGATGTCCTGAAAATAACAACAAAGTTCATCAAATATAACTCGACAGTTAAGCTCAGTGCACAACTTATGAACTGACAATAGACTAAGGGGAAAGTCAGGAGCACAATGAACGCCCGTTAGCCAAAGTTAGGAGGAAAACTCCATGGTCCCTACACTGGTAATAGGGAAATGAGCACCATTAGCCACACGAACGGTTCTCACAGCATAAGATAGCCGTGAGGAGGTAAGAAGACTACCTTCTCCTGTCAGATGAGTTGACGCACTCGAGTCGATGATACATGCAGAAGCAGAAGTAGAGGCAGAGCTAGCAATTGTACCTGATGTGGCAGCCAGACTAGCAGTAGATCCAGAAGCAGAAGTGTCACTAGCATTGTTCTGTAACAATTGTCGAAGGCGAGCATACTCGGTTGTAGTAAAGGGAGTCTGATTGTCACTGGAAGACTGAACATGAGAGGTATCCATAGTATCATAGGTGCCATCATAGGAGACAGTCTCATGAGCGCTATTGGCATTAGGAGACATGCCAAACTTTGCCCAACAACGTTCTGACGGATGATTCAGGTGTCCGCAATGAGTGCATGCTGGATAGCGGGCAGTAGTAGGATCACGTCCACGGTCGCGTCCTGAGTCGCGCCCTCGTCCATGCTCACGTCCACGACCACGACCAAAGTCACGGCCACGTCCCCCTTGGTAGGTCGAGCGCCCTCTAGCAAGATGTGTCATTGTCTCAGTAGATAGAGGTGGGGAAGGAGACTCAAGCTCCTGTAGACGGACAAAGATGGTCTCAAGAGAGGGAAAAGCAACAAAAGTCAGAAATTGATCCTTCACTGGCTTGTATCATGGTTGTAGTCCTGATAAGAAACGGTATACCTGCCATTCTACTCGTTCTCCGATCTGTTTGTCACAACAAGCAGGTTGGAAGATAAGGAGTTCCTCAAATAGGCATGTGAGGAGGCGATAGTACTCAATCAAGGATGTATCTCCTCGATTGGCAAACCAAATCCGTGTATAGATATCTGAGAGTCTGGACTTGGTTGTCTCCTGGGAGTAAGTTTTCTCAAGACTCTCCCATATTGCCTTAGCAGTTGCCTTATAGAGAAGGTTGGAGGCTATATTCGGATCGACTTTGTTGGTCATCCAAGTAATTACCTAGCAGTTATCCACATACCATGTATCATAGTTTTGTTCTGTCTCCTCGGGTAGATCTGTAGTGAGAACATATTTCTTTCGCTGACCACCGATAAACACCTTGAAGGAGTGAGACCATAGTACATAGTTTTCTGAGCCCTTGAGTTTGATAGAAGTGCCCTGGACCATCATAGACGAAGTCGGGTACAAGGGCTTGGGTTCTCCGAGTGCAGAAGCAGATGCCATGGTGGTCGCACAGGTCAATAATAAGTGACCTAGATATTCCTTGTAGTCTTAGGTATCATTTGAACCTAGCAGTACATCAAGAAGAAGTCTGGCTGGCGCAAGACCTAGCAGGGAGGGAGCATCGGGGGCCGCAGGGACCTCAGGGGGGGGCCTCAAAGGACCGCAGGGGCGAGAGGGAAGCGCAGGAGGCCGCAGGAGGGGTCGTAGGCCGCAGAAGGCTGCAGGGGGGGCCGCAGGGGGTCGTAGGGGCGCAGGAGGCGCCGTAGGCCGCAGGAAGGGCCATAGGAGCGAGAGGGCAAGGGCGAGATGCCTCAGCGAGCGGGAAGGACCGTAGTGTCGTAAGGGCCAGATGCCTCAGGGGGCCTCAGGAGCGAGATGTCTCAGGGGACCTCAGGTGCAGGGGGCGGCGCCGGGAATTTCAGGGGGTCGCGGGGGGCGAGAGGACAGCGCATGGGTCGCAGGAGGGCGAGATACCCCGGGGAGCCGCAGGAGGGGCCTTAGTGGCAACGAGGGGCCACGAGTGCGATGAGGTCGGCACAGGGAGGGACCTCAGCGGGGCACGGGGAAGCAGCGTGGGGGAGCGTGCACCATGCGGAGGGACCTCAGTGGGGTCGTTGGGCAGCGTACGGGCCGCTAGCGCGGCACACAGCCACTTAGGGCGACGTGGAGAGAGCCACTGTAGAGGGGAGGCTGCGTGGGAGAGAGGGCTGGCGGTGGCGGCAGGATTAGGTCAGAACACCAGTCTAGGACCGCTGCTCTGATACCATGTGGAGAAAAGAGAAAGAATGAAAGAGCTTGTTTATTCCATGGGTCTAGGGGTCCATATATAGGACAAAACCCTAGAGAGCCCGAAGGGAAAAATACATAAGTGCCCCTTCTGAGGATACAGTGAATAACTACAGTTTATACTCTCAACAAATAGAAATAGTCCTGCTTTGTCACCTTTGTACTTCATATGAGGGGACAACGAGATGTGGAGAGATTATGAGTTCTTGTGTTTTTGCATTGAAATTTCTGTACTTGGGTCATCCTCTGACCATAGGTAGACTCTGAGAAGATGATTAGTTGAGAATGATTGAGGCTTTGGAGAGTAAATTAATCTACTAGACGGCTAGATTCTTATCAAGGGGAGGTTGCCTGATGATATTCAAATGGTTGTGATGACAATTCTATTTTATAAATATCCTGGTTATGGTTTCCGGTAAAGGTTCATGCACATTTTGAGAATTTGATGGAGACCTCTTTTAGGAAAGAAAGTCAAGAGATGGTTACTTGTATCATGGGATGTAGTGGCACATGCACTAGGTGAGATGGGACCTTAGCTTATGGGCAATGAACAAAACACTTCTAGCAAGAAGGGTAGTGTATATATGTGGTGACAAGGACATTGTGTATCTCTTGATGAGAGGCATTTGCAGCATCACTAGTAGTCTGTCAGTTAAGGTGAGGCCCCCCTCCAAAATCTAGAAGGGCATTGTTATTCTAAGATGGATGTTGCTCCTTACATCAGACTGAAGCTTGAGAATGGAGAGGGTTCCCACTTCTAGCACAATGGACAGATGGAAAAAGTGCTTTGTGTGACAAATTCCCAAAACTGTTTGCCTTGTGTCTTTGAACAAAAAAGGCTATGGTTGCATATTGTCCGTCCTCCTTCTAGGACTAGAAGAGGTATAAAGTATTTGGACAACGGGCTTTGTTAGTTAACTATTCTATGATGTTATTGGCATGTAGGCTACTTCTCCAATTAACGGTGATGTCTTCAACTTACTACTAGTACCATAACTTTGCCAGTGTATAAAGAGTGAGAAACTAAATATGGATTCAAAAGTACCTGATCAGAGCTATCATTCCTCGTGGCTTTGTTAAGTACAAGGTTCTCACCTTGATCTCTCAGCATTTGCATCAGTGTCTTACGAATGCGAGATAATCGCCTTACCTCCAAATCTGACATTTCTGTCTTGTTTCATATACATTAGTTAAATAACATAAAAAGATGACAGAGATTGCGTAAAAACAAATAGGGCAGGGTGGCAGAGTCGACATTTCTTTGAGAAAGCAACACCTACTTAATTCTACATGGATATACATTTTATCAAATTTATGTTTGGAAAAAAAACTGTCGAAATACGGTGATGAAAATAAGAGCAAAAAAGGAGTACAATCTGACCATGAAAGGCTTATCCTAACCTACAGAAATCATACAAATCTGAATTAAAAAAATACAAAGTCGGTAAAAAAAAGTTGAGTGCCTGATAAAGTAAATAAATGTGGGTGTATATATGACCATGATGGACTTTCACAACTTTTTTGAAAAAGGTGCATGATGCCTTGTGATAATTTTGGACGGGGTTCCTTTTATATTCTTTTCTGCTAATTTCTTCAATTTCATATTGCAAACTGCAGTTCTATATGCATCGAGTGGTAGTGATTGACATTTTTTCTGCATTGGGTGATTGGCGATGACACTTTCTTGCTTTTGAGAGATTGATTTATTCTTCAAGCTCGGTAGTATTAAAAATACTTACCTCTCAATTATGTTCTATGCGAATTTGTACATGAACTACATTTTATATTCTTTTCAGCAAACCATCTCATCATGCATTGCCAAGGATGCTTCTAGTAATGCTTCTAGTATGTTTGAGCATGTTTAAAGAATGATTTACTTCTTATTATGTTCTATAAAATTAATAAAATAAGCTTGCATGCGAGTAGAATATCTACTCTGTGTTTACTTCCTATGTGTTTACTTGGAAAAAAGGGGAGTGGGACAAGGAATAATGTAACATCCGGTTTTCAATTAAACTCAGACCCGACCCGATTAGGGCTCGATTAAACCAATAAAGTTATTGATCAATGTCAAATAATCTAAATCGATCAACTAATCATGAATCAAAAGTCGTTCGGGCGAAATCGACCAAAAATCGGTCGCATCGTAATGCGTGTCCGAAAAAGCCGCGACACAAATTTGGAAACCGTGAAATAAACTGAGACCACCTAAAAATCTGATTCGATGAAACAAGACCAAAGGAATCGACCGTTTGTCAATCGGAGATCGTTTGATATTTTTAAATCACAAAATTTAACCCCAAATCGAAACCGTATCTCGACAATTTCGGGCATCCAAACCCCGATCAAAAGTATATCAATATTATACTCATATTGATCGTCGTTCAGAGACGGTCAAATCGAGATATTGTGCGTTGAAATCCGAGGTTCGATGCTCGACTACGGTCAACTTTAAGTTCGTCAAATAAGAAGAAAATTTTTGGTTTAAAAAAAATATAATATAGCAGACTAACAGTCTGCTCGTTTAAAAAAATAAAAAAAATTAATACAAAACCAGTGGACTATTCTTTCCAGCCACTTGGCTATTTTCTTTTCTCCACTTGGCATCACTTAAATCCTCCCTCTTTCCTATTTAAGCCCTTCCCCAACATCACCTCTCCCCATTTCATTCCACCGCCTCCCTTTTCTCCATCGAGAGCCACTTCTCTTCTTCCAGTTTTCAGAAATTTGCAGTTGGGTATCAACTGCTACCCAAAAAGATTGATCTCCAGGTGCTCCTGGAACCTCCTGCTGCAGCCCATCTCCACCTTCTGCTGGAGCATTTGCAGCCATCATTGCTGCTCCATTTCAGTCCTCCTACTTGCAACTCATCCCCTTCAAACTTGAAGATCAAAGGGTACAATCCCCAATCCTTCTTTGCTGCCATGCATGTACATCCAAGCTCATCTTTTGCTGCATTCTATGAAACTTAGCATGAAATTTACTTCTGTATATAAGCTACAGATTTTAGAAAATAAAATTCTGAAATTTGAGAAAATTTTGTGCATTATAAACCCAAAGAAACAAAGGGAAACATAAGGACTCATTGTCTAATTTGATAATAAAACAATGTTGGGTTATTCTTCGTCGTGCTATGTTGGTTGAATCCCTTTCTCAAAATTTTGAGTCATTGTATGAGACCGAGGTGTTGAACTTGGTTCGAGGTTTTTGGCTGAGGGTTTGAGTGCTGAAATACAGAAGAAACTCAATAAATTTTTTTGTAATGAAGAGCGTCAAAAAAAAAATTGTAATGAAATGCCGAAAACCCTGTGAGAAGTTGATGTATGTAAAGTTGTGGCATTGATTACGAAGATGGCAGTGTTCTACTCAGTGATACTTGTGACTCAGAGTATCATATTTATTGAATAAATCCACCTCTCTAGAACGCCAACAAGGATTTGGTACTGTCCTTCCCATGTTGCTAACCAGAGTAAGGTTCGGCATTCATCTTCTCGAAATAAGAGCAGTAAATTTTATGAAAAGCAACATGTGAGTGGAGTAAGCTTCGGCATTCATTTTCTCGAAATAAGAGCAATAAATTTTATGAAAAGCAACATGTGAATGAGGAGAGCAGGAATTTCAATGAATCTATTTTCCTGGAAAAGAAGAATACTGTGACTTAAGCTTAGGAAGTAAATGGTTGCTTAAATATATTATTACATACTTACAGTTTAAATAAAATTTTGGGAATAAATTATTATATGATTATACTGGTTTAAATCTTTAATTCTAAAAAGTTAAATTCTCTGTTGATTGAACAGTTGTTTATAATATAGTTTTAAAATATACATATATATATATATATATATATTAATCAACAAGTAAATTAATTCTCTAATCTCTAAGCTGCTGGTCAGTTACATGTATATAATTCATTTAAAATCCCTGTTCACAAATATGAATTGGATATATATATATATACAAGAGATGGAATTCCTGTTCTAAAACATTAATATAAAATCTTGGGATCTTTACATGCATTAATAGAAATGATAACCTATGATCATAAGAACTGATCATCTACATAAATCAATCTTTTGATATACTCTACTATTTATAGATTACTATTGACGAAAAGACCTAGATCTGTACGGTAAAAAAATACTAAAAAGAGTTGAGAAGTTAAGAAAGTAAGGATAATAGTGAACTAGTGATGTTTGATAATTATGCCAGTCATGGTGACCTTTGCACCGACTGTGCGAGGGCGCGGTGACTCTCAACTAGGCGGGAGATAGGAAGCCCAGTTAGGGCAGCGGCCGCCAAGTGCGCAGGTCTAGGATCCCAATCCTTCTTCGGTTTTACGCGAGCTCGCAGTGTTTTTACGCCTCATTGGGATCCCGACTTTGACCAGTTCCGCTGACCCCTTTGTTTTAGGATACCCACGCGGGGGATCCTCGATTTTTAGTTTTTATCATGATCTTTTTTATTTAGAAAATAACATCACCATTGGAGCATCAATAATTATATGTGTGTGTGTGTGTGTGTGTGTGTGTGTGTGTGTGTGTGTGAAAGGCTATGGGGAAATGGAGAAAATTATATATATGACATTAACCATGTTATAAGAATATGACATATGATAGTAATGGATAAAAACTTGGGGCATCCCTTAAAAGTAGTTAAAAACATTTCGCTATGCAGGTAGTGGTAGATTTTCATTCTTATATGCCTATCTACTTGTCTCTTTTCAACCACTTTAATTACGTTTATATATATATATATGATTATGGGAAGTACCAGCAACCGCGGATGCCTCTTCTTTCCTAACATGTTTTGGCAGGCAAAGAGCATGCTACTCAGTAGCTATTTATGACATCTGGTGATCATATATATAGCAGACGGTATGTTGCTTTTGTCTCAGTTTTTGGTTCAGTTTATTATGTAAATGCTTCCCTTTCTCTTCTATACAAAATTTTTGGAATACTATGTGTACTGACAGACTCCTTGTACATGTTGTGAATATATGATAATTTATGAAATGAAATGTTGGTAGCACTTGTTCTTCTTGTTCTGTAGTTTATTCAAAGAATGTGAATGTCATGTGCAAATATAGCAGCGCGAAAAAAATTTCCCTATTTTTCAGTAGCTTGTGCGATCTCTAGCGAATATAATGATGCGAAAGTGTTGTAAATGGGTACTCGGATCCTAGGGGGTTCACAAATAAAGTGGCTTATTTCATATTATTATTCCTTTTTGTTGGTGGAGTAAACGTGCCGCAATTTATTTTATTCATATTACTTATTTGTTATTATTAAAAAGTAGAATAAGTTGTTGGGGATAATAGGGGTGTCCCTAAATCGCTTTCCTACAGCAAAGATGGCACACAACAATATGGGTTCCCCACTCGGGAACAAAATGGCAACAGTGACAAACAATCACAAGCAACCACAACAAGCAATCACCAAAGGAGACAAGGATTATTAAATGGAAACCCTTACTCGATGTGAGTAAGGGAAAAATCATGGGGCTAGACCGGGAATCAATCCACTACGGTCAAGATGAGTCAAATGTTCTTTTGATTTTGTTGCCCAACAAAACCGAGATACAAGCCACAAACACAATGATAGTTCTTCCACAAGTATCTAACTATCCCTAGATATCTAACAATACCAATAATGTGCTCGAATCAAGAAGATAAGGTGGCCTTCCTGTGGGCTCCCGGATGGAGATCCAAAATCGGCTTCAGCTCCTTGAGATCATTCCCAACAACCTCCTTGTTGCTCCCAAACTCGAGCTCGCACAGCCCATGGCTCCTCTCGAGCTCGCTGCACCTTCTCCGCCTGCTGCACGATCAATGAAGAAGAGGAGGGGAGCCTAGATGCACCCTCTCTTCTTCTCTCTCGGCCTCTCTCATGGCTGGAGGAACAAGGGTTTCAAAAACCCTCTTTCTTGCTCGCATTGTTCTCTGGAAACGGCTGGGAGGAATGAACGAGTGGGGCTCTCTCTCTTCTCTGGAATTAGAATGGGTGGCTTCCAATGAGGGAGCCTCAACTTGTTAGAATTTTTGCAAAGACACCCCTGCAAAGGGGTCAAGGTGCAGCCCCCCAAGTTGGGGTTGGAACTGCAAATATCCCAACAACCTCCCCCTCCAGCCCCAACGGGGAGGTGTTGTCCAATATGGAGATCAAGAAGAAGTGGCACCGCTCAACTTTCTACAGAGCTGAAACTTGTCACGAGTGACCGCCTTGGTCAGCATGTTTGAGGGGTTCTCATCAGTGTGAATCTTCTTCAACATGAGTTGCTTCTGTTCAATCGCATCCTTCAGCCAATGATATCTCACATCAATGTGCTTTGTGCGAGCATGGTGCATGGTACTCTTGCTCAAGTCTATAGCACTCTGGCTATCACAAAACACAATCAGCTCACTGTCATCAAATCCAAACTCACCAAGAAAGCGTTGTAGCAACAACACTTCTTTCCTAGCCTCTGCAGCTGCTATGTATTCTGCCTCGGTGGTCGAGAGAGCAACACATTTCTGTAGCTTGGATTGCCATGATATGGCTCCCCCTACAAATGTGAAAATGTACCCTGAGGTAGACTTTCTCTGTTTCATGTCTCTTGCCATATCTGCATCAGTGTAGCCACAAAGTTTAGGATCTGACCTCCCAAACACAAGACACATACTTGAGGTCCCTCTCAAGTATCTCAAAATCCATTTCACGGCCTCCCAATAGTCCTTCCCCAGATTGGACGTGAATCTGCTCACCACACCCACTACATGGGCTATGTCGGGTCTAGTGCAAACCATTGCATATATGATGCTCCCAACTGCGGATTGGTATGGGATCTTGGACATCTCTGTTTTCTCTTCAGAAGTGGATGGACATGATTCTTTGGTTAGCTTGAAATAAGAGGCTAAGGACATGCTGACAGGCTTGGCATTCTTCATGTTGAACCACTCCAACACGCGTTCAACATAGCTTTCTTGTGATAATCATAACATGCGCTTCTTCCTGTCCCTTATAATCTGCATCCCAAGGATGTGACTTGCCTTGTCCGAATCTTTCATCTCAAATTCTTTGGAGAGTTCTCTTTTGAGCTTTGCAATCAAGTTGGAATCATGACCTACAATCAACATATCATCCACATAGATCAAATGAATGATGAACCTGTCATTAGGAAGACGATGAACATATACACATGGATCGGTTGTAGTCCTCATGAAGCCTTACTTTGCCATGAAAGCATCAAACTTCAAGTACCACTGTCTCGGAGCTTGTTTCAAGCCATAAAGACTTTTCTCAACCTGCAAATCATGTGCACTTTACCTTTCTCTTGAAATCCCTGTGGT
Organism: Ottelia alismoides; assembly: GCA_037367405.1. Taxonomy (NCBI): domain Eukaryota; kingdom Viridiplantae; phylum Streptophyta; class Magnoliopsida; order Alismatales; family Hydrocharitaceae; genus Ottelia; species Ottelia alismoides. The sequence goes on from JAZKJV010011853.1 coordinate 468,996, forward strand.
TGCTCCATGTAGATCTCTTCTTTGAAATCACTGTGGAGAAACGTCGTCTTCACATCCATCTGCTCCAGCTCAAGGTCCATGCTAGCAACAAGTCCTAGCACCATTCTCGTCGAATTCATCTTCACCACTGGGAGAAGATCTCATCATAGTCCACTCCTTTCTGACTGAACCCTTTCACCACCAATCTGGCCTTGTACTTGACATGCTTGCCACTGTCATCAGTCTTTAGCTTGTAAACCCACTTGTTCTTTAAGGCTCTCTTGCCTTTGAGAAGCTCAACAAGATCATAAGTGTGATTTTTTCTAAGACATAATATATCTTCATTCATTGCATTGTGCCAATGACCCTTGTCCTTGTGCTCTTGTGCCTCCTCAAAGATGTACGGCTTACCTGCATCTGTAAGCACCACATACCTGGAAGTGGGGTAACGGGATGATGGCTGGTGTATCCTCTCAGATCTCCTGACCTGGGTCATGTTGTATCTGCATGTGGATGAGGTTGCTCCCCTTTGCCCTAGGTCCCTTGGACCTGCATCAACGGGGTCTGCATCTGGCTCGTGTTGCTCTAGCTGCTCATCCTCTCCACCTGTACCCTGTACTGAAGAGGGATCTGTGTCCTCATCACTATCATCATCCATGGAGATCTCATCTCCATCACCACTATCAGTGTTGTCCTCTGCCAATGTCTGATTCTCATAAAAAATCACATCCCTATGTCTGGTGGCAATCTTCTTTCTTGGATCTCAAAGATGGTATCCAAACTCCTGATCTCCAGGGCCAAGAAAGATACAAGGCACGACCTTGTCATCCAACTTCTTCCTCTGCTCCTTTGGTACCAATGCATAAGCCTTACATCCAAACACCCTTAAATGAGCATATGAGGGGTCCTTTCCTGTCCAAACGAACTCTGGAATCTGAAAATCCAAAGGAAGTGATGAAGAACGGTTGATCAAGTAACATGCGGTGCGAACTGCCTCAGCCCAAAAGGTCTTGGGCAACTTCGTTGTCTTCAGCATACAACGAACTCTCTCAACAATGGTCATGTTCATCCTCTCAGCAAGACCATTGTGTTGGGGTGTGTCTGGCTCTGTCCTCTCATGTCGGATGACTGCTCTGCACAGTAGCCCTGAAAGCTAAGGAAGGTGTACTCTCCCACATTGTCCAGCGTAGACACTTCAACAATTTCCATGTCTCGCGCTCAACAATGGCATGAAACTTCTTGAAGCAGTCAAACACCTGATCCTTCGATCTCAGCACATACACCTACACCTTCCTATATGCATCATCAATGAAGGTGACAAAATACTTGTTGCCTCCTAAAGAGGTTGTGTCTATAGGACCACAAACGCCTGAGTGAACCAATTGTAAAAGTCTTCCTTCACTTTAGATCTGACTCTATGGTACACTCCTGCTCTTCTCAACCTAACAAGCATCATAAGGAGACAAAGTGATGTCATTGTGGTAGGGGATCAAATCTCTCTTGCTCAAAATCTGCAAACCCTTCTGGCTCATGTGGCCAAGTTGACGATGTCACAAGTCTGAATGAAGTGTATGCCTCGCTGGCATGCAAACTGTCATCCATGACCTTAACTCTAGTCATGTAGAGTGTGTGACACAAACTGCCTCTAGCCATGATGAGAGAATCGTTACTTATCTTGCATTTGTTGTCGCCGAACTTCAGATGGTATCCTTCACTATCTAGTTGTGAACCAGATATAAGGCTAAGACGTACATCAGGAACATGCCTCACATTCTGGAGGGTCATTGAGCACCCAACATCAGTCTGAATTGAGATGGTGACCATGTCCACGATCTTAGAGTAACTCTCGTTACCCATCAAGACTCGTCCATTCACCTCTAGTGTAGGTGGTGAAGAACTCCATGTGTCGAGTTACATGATAGGAGGCGGTCGTGTCAACAACCCACTCCAAACCACTCCCTGCATGCAAGCATTGATACTGGATGGCGAGAATCACCTCATCTACACTGTCATCTGCCACAACTGGTGCTAAATTCCCATCTTCATTCTTCTGAATTTTCTTAACTTCAACTTGCTCTCTCTTCCAAACCCTGCTATCTTTCTTCCAATGACCGGGCTTCTGGCAATGGTGACACTTTCCTCTGTCCTTGTACTTATCCCTATATTGTTACCTCTCTTGTGACTTTCCTCTACTGCTGAATCTTCCTCTCCTCTCAAATGCATACACATGTGAAGAGGAGGATGCCTCTCCTGAAGAGCGACGCCCGATATCCTCGTTCAGGAGACTCTCCCTTGACCATGACCATGGTCAACTTGCTATCCTTCGCAGAGTTGTTCACAGTGAATACTAGAGTCTCCCAACTGTCCGGCAATGAGCCCAACAAGAGAAGTGTATGCAACTCATCATCAAGTGCCAATCCCATAGAAGTCAACTAGTTGATGAGGCTTTAGAAATCATTCAAGTGCTCCGCCACTTTGATCTCGTCCTTGTATTTCAAGTTCACAAGCATTCTAATCAAGAAAGCCTTGTTTGTTATGGTCTTCTGACCATAGAGTTCGGACAACTTGTCCCACAACTCCTTCGCATTCGTCTCCTCAACCACGTGATGGAATACGGACATGTCAAGTCACTTCCGAATGGTCCCAATAGACTTTCAGTTCAACTTTGTCCACTTACCTACGGACATGTTCTCCGGCTTGGCGCTCTCTCCCTCCACGGGATTGTGAAGGTCTTTGCAAGACAAGATGTCTTCCATCTTAGCTTTACAAATATGTCAATTACTGCTTGTTAGCTTAATCATTGCGCCCTCATCATCTTTGCTCATTTTTGCTCAACCTGAGCTCTGATACCACTTGTTGGAGATAATAAGGGTGTCCCTAAATCCCTTTCCTGCAGCAAAGATGGCACACAACAATATGGGTTCCCCACTTGGGAACCAAATGGCAATAGTGACAAGCAATCACCAAAGGAGACAAAGATTTTTGCGTGGTAACCCTTACTCGATGTGAGCAAAGGAAAAATCACGGGGCAAGACCAGCAACCAATCCATTATGGTCAAGATGAGCCAAATGTTCTTTCGATTTTGTCGCCCAATAAAACCGAAATACAAGCCACAAACACAATGATAGTTCTTCCACAAGTATCTAACTATCCCTAGGTATCTAACAATACCAATAATGTGCTCAAATCAAGAAGATAAGGTGGCTTCCCTGTGGGCTCCCGGATGGAGACCCAAAATCGGCTTCGACTCCTTGAAGTCGTTCCCAACAACCTCCTTGTTGCTCCCAAACTCGAGCTCGTACAGCCCACGACTCCTCTCGAGCTCGCTGCACCTTCTCCGCCTGCTGCACGATCAACGAAAAAGAGGAGGGGAGCCTAGCTGCACCCTCTCTTCTTCTCTCTCAGCCTCTCTCGTGGCTGGAGGAAATGAGGGCTTCAAAAACCCTCTTTTTTGCTCGTACTGTTCTCTAGAAACGGCTGGGAGGAATGAACGAATGGGGCTCTCTCTCTTCTCTGGAATTGGAATGGGTGGCTGCCAATGAGGGAGCCTCAACTTGCTTGAATTTTTGCAAAGATACCCCTGCAAAGGGGTCAAGGTGCAGCCCCCCAAGTTGGGGCTGGAACTGCAAATAGCCCAACATAAGTTGTAGTTATTATAAAATAAGTGTTAGTTATTATGAACTAGCTAGTATGAGTGGAAGATAAATAATAATAATTACTAACGAAGAAAATAGTTATTCCCTAGATAGTTGTGGAATAAGCCAGAATAAAAAAATTGGGATAGTGGAAGAAAATCCAAACAATATCTTTTCTTATTCTCTGGGTCGATCCAGCTATATAAGGAAGAAAATCTGGATTATATTTTCTTATTTTACATACAAAAGCTGGCTAAGCTTAGTCAGGTTCAGTCCTTAGAGTAGTTTTAGGGTGCAATGGCCTGAAGCCTAACAAATTTAAAGCCCATCTTTACATGTGATCAAATCTTTATTTAGGAAATATCCTCTTTTGCATAAATCATAGAGTAATATATATTAGCTAATGATATTAATTATAACTATAGTCATCCTTCTGTGTATTTTCCTAAAGACAAAACTATCACAACTTTTTACGTTTCAATCTCTCATACGTAATTCCAATATTCTTTTTTTATTATTATTGTCATTTGGTTGTTGATAAAACCTGTGAGAAACTCCATTTATTATTGTTAATGTTGTCCTTACTTTCCCCTATACCCCATGCAAAGAGAGTATGCTCCTTCCATGCTTTTGTACAAGGACTTTTTTTTCTTTTGCCTAGAGCCTATGAAATCTAAGGAACAAGCTTGACCCCCTACTATCCAACCTATTCACTTTCTTCACTCCAGATTTACTATGATCCTATTCCAGCACTGAGCCTAGTCCAGCACTAGTCAAGCTTGTCAGGCACTGAGCCTAGTCCAGCATATTTACTATCTTGTCGAGCTTGAGCCCCTACTATCCAACGTATTCACTTTCTTCACTCCAAGATTTATCTTTCACAGTACAAGTATTTATCCATTGGGCATATGTATAGGCCATAATGTACTATGGAAGTGGAGAGCAATAGTATACTCGGTATTTTAATACTACAGTTGATCCAATAAGGTTAAAAGGTCTACCATCATCTCACTCCGCATCACGTCTGCTGCATCTTCACAACAATGGAATCCATGTGAGGGATGTTTACCTAAGGGGGGGGGGGGGGGGGGGGGGGGAATTTACCGAAATAGGGACGGCGCGAAAATATTTCCCAGAATAGGGATATATCGGCAAACGATTTGCCGTGGCGCGAGGGGGCTGGGATTCCAGATTTGGTTGTCCATGTGACGCGGCAAATCATTTGCCGCGTACGGCAAACCATTTACCGCGCACGAAACACGAAACGACAAATAATTTGTCGATATATACCCATTGTGAGAATTATTTTCAAACCGTCTCCATTTTGAGGATTTTTTTTGCTGAGGGGTCCCATTTTTGGGATTATGCCTCCATGTGATACTCCCTCTACCCATAATCTGTGGCACGTAAAAACAAAAACAAAGAAAGCGAACAAATCTTTCTCAATAAAATGGGATAAAACAAATAATGGTTGTTCATATCATCCAAAGAAACACGGATGATCAGACGAAACGAAAGGTGGGATTAGGGTCTGGAATCTAGAGTTGTGAAACCGACGAGTGACGCGGGTGTTCTCGATCGCACGCGAATGCGCGAGAACAGCACGGACGAAATGATCGGGAAAGCGTGTGAGAAGCGAGTACCTTACCGTGGGAGTGGGAGAGATCGGGCGTTTGCGGGGGGGAGAGAGGCAGCGGAGGACGCCTGTGCGTGATGGCAGAGGCGGTTGCTTGTTCGAGGGGCTTATAAATAGGGTTCGGATGCTTGCGTGGCGTTTTATATTAATATTTTTGAAATTGGTGCATTTGTTTTTTATATCCTTGTAGAAGTTAGTAATGATACTTTGATCCCTGTCTGTTTCGTATTTGCACTGCTACTCCTGTGGGGGCGGTACATTTGACTGATTTTATGGAAAAGATGTTGATCAAGAGGTTTATTTTGATATTTAAAGACTGAACTATATTAAACTTAAAAAGCACCTGATTGTATTTGATTTTCCCCTGACAAGTATATATGTTGTCAGGTCATCTTTCTTTTTAAAATTTACTATGAATACAATCAGAATTATCATACAAACGAGTAAATTGATAAATCATATCCTCAAAAAGAAATGCAAATGCAAAATGATCATTGACTATTCAGATATGAGTATTTAACAAGCGAATATGCATTAATGTAGAATATTGGACATATCCTAGTTGACATGAGTTTTCTCTGATTACCAGTCTTTTGTGACTTGGGTTTGAGATCTGCATCTTTATTTGCAACTTCATTACTTAACTCCAACAAATTAATCAATTTCATGTTATCAATAAAAATGATCGATTGTATACGAAAAAAAAGAATGTGATGTATAATATGGATAAAATAACTTCCAGATAGTAATATAATTACTTTATTTCGTGCATGATTGTAGTCAATCTTCTTAGGCACAACTCTTTGCAAGGATGGAAATAGTTAAGGCTAAGTAAAGTGATCGAGTCGAGTATTATAGTATTGACTTGTCATTGGTTGAACCCTCTTTGAAATTATATTGTTGGAACTTCAGAACCCCGGGACCACTAAGCAGGTTCGATGTGATTTTTTCTCTTTTAGTTAGGATGGTTGAAGGAATGGCTTTAGCTGTTGATTCGGTGATAATCTCTTTCACATGTTGTTGATGCTCGCACCTTGGAATGGATGTTTAAGAATTTGTTATCCATTTTCTTTAGATTTTTTTTAGTATTTTAAACGATTTTATGACTACAACAGCTCTTTCCTATAATGCATACTTTTGTGCAGTCTTCCCGCCACCTTCCAATACTATATTCCATGGATCATACGACGTTGAGAGAAAAACAACCATATCGCGAACCCTAATATTTTGTAGAAAAGTGCGAGCAATTTTGCTCCTCAGAATGAATTACCTTTTACTTTTGATGGGGCCATCTCAATCCTAGAGATAGGAACTTATGATCTCATAATGTGGGGATGGACGTAGAGGAGGTCGTAGACCAAGTTGGAATCATATTTAATAAAGCATTCTCTTGACTTCGAGAATATAAGTCCAGATATATAATAATTCGTGGCTTTTTGCTTGATATAATTGGATAAAGCATGAATTGAATGTATATGTGCTATAATCTTCTACATCAATGGGGCCAGTGGTCTTTCACGCTTCTCTTTAAGGAATGGACTCACTTCTCATTCCATTTGTCGGAATTCGGTGATTTATAAATTGTCGTGAAAGAATGATAGAATAAATGATTTAGTAAGATGTTCATTTCTTCTTTATCGCACGATGAATCACTTTGTGCCGACCTATTGCCAATACACTTTCTAGCCTCATATGAGAGTGGTAAAGTTTTACATTTTCTGAATTATGAAGAATACACTGTCACTTTATTTTATATAGACTTGTAGTATTACATAAATCTATAGCAAAAGTACTCACTTACATAATAAAGAACAAATAATTAATGATATTGGAAAATATCTAAAGAACAATAATAATTTTACTTGTTGTGAAGATAACAAATAGAGCATGAGTAATATTGTATTAAAAAACACAACTAAAGTTGATATAACCAGTTGTTAACAAGTTTCCTAAAGCTTAATAGTAAATGTATAGTGGAGCATAAATAAACCGAAACAATCATTAATAATATACATTAAGATGAGGGAAAAACAAAACACATACAAGCTATGACAAACATTATCATGATGAACAAAAATGTTAATAATTAAATAAAGCAGCTGGAGGTAAGACTATACATAACTTAGAACATGGAAAATAGCGCCTCTTGATTTTTTACCCATAAATAAATGTATATTTATTCAAATACAAATATTTATATTTGTATCCTCTAAAATTTGTATACTTGTATCCATATTTGTATCTTGTAAAATTTTGAAATAGTATATTTGTATTCTTATTTATTGGATGATGGATTTCTGTATTTGTATTTGCATTCATATTAGCCAAATAGGGAAAATGGTAGCCACATCCTCTATCAAACATATCCGGGATATGAATGAATACATATATTTTTTGTATTTATGTTCAACCCTATCACTAATGCCATGCATGTGCCTCCTTATAAGGAAAAAAATATCCCAGCATGATCATGTAACTTAACTTAAATCATTTACCTGCTCATGTGAGTGTACAAGGCTCTGGAATAAGGGAAGCAAGCTTCAAATGATGGAACAAATATTTGGAGGAATTTGTAGTTACTTATAATGTTTGTTTTGCATAGTGTCTATTTTTTATGTAAAAGAAACTCAATAATGAACATACAAAATTCCCAAAAGAAACCTGAAATTGTAGCTAATTAAAGCAACTAAGCACATGTTCTGAAGAAATAGTAAAACTCAAAGGTTCATATCTCCAAAGCTCAAAAAAAGAATAAAATAAAGGAAGCTAAAGAAGTGGAGAAGAAGCTAGAACTAAGGAAGCCAAAGAAGTGGAGAAGAAGCTAGAACTCTATGCAAGATTCATGAAGTAAAGACGTTTTCATAGTTTCTATTTTTGTAAAAAAAATGATTTTATAATTTTATATTTTCTCAATCCATAAGCAAAATTATAACAAAATCAAATCATTTGCCTATTTATTTTTTATGTGACATGATCAATCAGTTTTCAGTATTAGTTATTTATTGATCGACCTTTTCTACCTGATAGATCACCTTTCGGTAATAAATATTTGTTGATCAATCAAATTTGAATTGTGATCGATCACTTTTTAATACAGGCGAAACTTTGATCTATCACATCATGCGACATGATCAAACATGTCTTGCCATCTGTTTTCTTATAAGTTTGATTAATCACTTTCCGAATGAGCCTCTTACCGATCAAATGGTTGATCGATCACCTCTACTTGCTTAATCGAACACTTTTTGTGTTGATGGATCGCTTTGTTAGAAATGATCGATCACTTGGATTTTTCAGGATAGTTTTTAAAGTTGATTTTATTCCCCGGTGGTTCTAGTAAACCTCAACATATATAACTTAATTATGCATGCTATTCCACTCATAATTCTTCGCATGCAATACAAATAAAAGTAGAATTACCTCGTCTAGGAGAAGAAAAAGAGTTCATTTGTATGCTTATGTCAAGTTCGCAACTTCTAATTGTGCCCTTGTGTTGTCATGCCCATTCAAGAGATTCCATCTAGTTCAATCCTCATCAAAAGGTTGAGTAACATTGAGATGTTAAGATTATATATTAATGATGTGCTTTTTCTTTTTGTTAGCATTGTTATATATAGGTATCTTAATTGAAGGTATTTTCTCTACGAGATTCATTAGGTTTATTCAAAGAAGGACATATGATATACGAGGTTGTGCTATCCTCAATTTTTAAGTAGCACAAAGTGGAACCAAGATTCACCAAGAGAGAGAGGGAAATCCAAAAATGAGACATTTTGGATCATGATTTTCACTTGTGTGGTATCCATGTTAAAATCACAATGCACTTTTTACTTCTCCCATATCTCTTGTGGCTTTGTAACTCCTAATGTGAAATTATTTTTAAAATAATATATATATTGCATAGTTAACCCTATGCCATCTTTATGCAAACTTACATTTGATATCAAAGTGGATATAAGATTTTATTTCGTCAGATGCAATTATGAATATTGGGTGGATCCCATGGAGATATACATGGAAAGTAATGATTGTAGGATGTGTACATACACAACGAAGACTTTTGCGAAGCCGACGCAAAAGGTGTGTGTAGCAGATTCCGTGAATGCTAAAATTAATGATTTGGAGAAAATATCAAATACTTAAGAATATTGTAATATGTTATAACTATCGAGTACAATAACGTCTCAATCTAAGACCACATGAGATTTATAAGACACTTCATGTCATATATGAAAGTAGGCATAAAGTAAAAAACTATAAAGATACCATGTTAACAATAGAATATGATAACTTTGAGTTGAATGCGGACAGTCTCTATGATTTAAGGAAATCTTCATCAAGGAAGGATAAGAGGAAAGTGATTGATTTCATGTCAAATGAGTAGGAACAAAAGGTTACAACTGGAAAATAAGTAAATGATGTAAAAGATATAGATACAGATGACTTCATATGTAATTTAATGTCCATTAAATTCAAAAGAAGACAAAGAAGCTGCTAGATAATCCACTTGCCTTCAACGTATGTGTCATAGCATTATTTATTAAAGACATATTACGTGATAATATTGCTTTATTTGTTAGAAATTTAAGAAATTTACGAGCAATAAAAAGAGCTTCAAGTTAAAAAAGACTTATATACATGCTTTGAATGCATGAAGAATGAGCACCTTAGAAGGAACTTTCCACAATTCAAACAAGAGACATAAAGCAAGAAGGAAGGATCCGATAAATGTAAGAAGAATATAAAAAAAGATGTTACAAGTAACAAGGGACAACACAGAAATTAAATGGCTATTATTCAATCCTAAGCAATGAAGAATCTACATGTCTTGAACTTGTATCTTTGCATGATGGGATAACTCATGATATTTATATGAATTTCTAAATGCATTTATAAAGCTTTTCAATCTCTTTAAAAGTTTGAATTAGAGAATAAAAAAATAGCTATGGATATAAACAAATTAGCATGTACAAAAGAATCTTTTCATGCGGAAACATCTCGTTTAAAATAAAATATATTTTTCCATGAAAAATGAACTTGGTAGTATTAAATTGTGATAAACTTGTAGATGATATTGTTAAATTGCAAAAGGAAAAGAAAAATAAACAAATTGCTTTGATCTAGAAGAAATCTTGACGTGAAGAGGAAAATTTATTATGATTAAATTAGATTTAGTTATCCTAGATAATATTATATTAGAAAGTGTTATCTACAATTATCCAACAATAATATGGATAAGATTCACATTATTTTTGGATATATACTTAGAAGATTTCGAGATAATTAAATTAGATTTATTATCATGGATAAGATTAACGCGGATAATGATATTCACAATAATCATGGATAGTGTGGATAAGATCTACAATATCCAGTTGAGTGATTGTAAATAAGATCCACAAAATTAATGTTAACGTGAATTATATTCACATTATACAACAAATGTAAATATGATTTATATTTAATCTTGGATGAATATGATTCGTATTTGTCAACGCTCTATTTGCAACTATCAGAAATAATTTGGAATTATTTATTGATAATTGAATTTTGGAATAAATCGATAAATCAATCAATAAATAAAATTATTATTATTGAAAATTGCAACCATGATTATAATAAAAAAATAAAAAAGAGTTCCCTAAAAAAGGGGGAATGTCCATGGTTGTAACAACCATGGTTGACGTCCCTAATTTTAGGAGCGTCTTATTTATTTATCCTTTTATTAATTATTTATCGGTTAATTTGTTGAGATGATTAAATAGATAATTAAATTTATAATTATTATCAACTCTAATCCTAAAAGTTGGTATGAGCTCTTTTAATCGTGACCACTGATTCAACAATTAAGATTGCAATCCTAACGGTCCGAAAATGTATATAAGAAGGGGCATACATTGCCTTCCAGAACACAATTAATTGTAAGAGTAGCAAGTCTCCTCTCTCTATCTCTATCTATCTCTCTCTATATCTCTACGGGACGTCCCCTCACCAGGATGATGCCCTTAATGTCGGATATACCCATTAACTCACAGGGTCGTCCCCTTGTAGAGATAATACTATTAATGGTGGATAACCTTGTTGTTACGTTGTCAATCGATTGATCCAGTCATGTAGAGTTTCTTCATATTTGGCTCTTCGGGATCATGACGAAGAAGGATGATTTCGTATGATGAAACCATGAACAAAGAGTCCCAAGTATATGATCCCCCCCTGCTCGCAAGTCAGATCGGATTTCAAACATGAGGTCTCTTTCTTTAGAAACTAGAGGGTCATAATCAAGCTTCAAGAGGTAATTCTATGCTCGTGTGATATTGATGGAGTGGATTGGGAATGATTCCCAATCCATGTGGTTCTATCGAATATTTTTTAAAATTACGTTGCTATTATGACTTGTACAACAAGACTGTTTTTATTGGATTTTATTCGATACACATTACACATGCTTCCGTGATGCACAAGGCCTAATCCGCCTCCCTTCATATCCGAGATTTCTCGTGTGATTCACGATGTTTGTGGGTGTGAGATGGAGTGAGTATTCAAGATTTGTCATGTAGTTAGTGATTATCAAGGGTTATTTACATAAATACGAACTACTAAGGGTTATGAGCGTAAATATCCCTTGTTTTTTCATCTCAAAGTTTCAAAATAGTATATGCAATCGCGTAAACCTTCTACCTTACTTGGCCTAAAGGATCTAACAGCAGAAGTTCAAAACTATTTTTTTCTTTTTTAGAAGAACTTTTGTGTTGTTTCCTAACTTTTTTGAAAATGTCTTTTGGATTCTCTTGCAATATGCAATTTACTTGATGAATTATTCCCAATTATTTTTATAAGTACGCTAGTATGAATGACCTAATCTTTTACGACAATGACTAATTTCATTAATTTTGCAATCAAACAATCATAAATTTCTTTTCATCAAACTCGATAACATAAATATCTTCACATCTTGAGTAATTAACAACGAACGTCTCCGGGCTTTCCATATGATATCAATGTGGTCTTCAAACTTACAAATGTAATGATTACGACCCTGGGTTATTTTAAAGATAACAATGTGGTCACCCCTATTGGACCTCCACGATTAAATGTACGCAATATCATTTGGACCAGTAGGGGACCACATTGTTACCTTTAAAATCTCATGGGATTCAGATCTTCACATTCATAAGTTTGGGAACCACATTGGTATTGGATGAAATGTTTGGGGACACCTTTATAAATTTCTCATGAGCCCTTTATAAAATAGTAAAGTTTCATAAACTATTCTAAAATAATTCAATGAGATCCCAACATCAAGTCCTTTATCATAAACCTGACTTACACCAAATAAATTATATCTAGATCCTTAAACAAAGAAACAATTTCAAAAGTAGATTTATCCTGAGTAACTTGTCCAATACGTATGACACACCATTTATTATTGTTCTCAAAGTGATCGATCCCTTTTTTCTGCATTCCAAGGTTGTAAATAACTTATTGCTCCCATTCATATGCTTTGAGCATCCTAACACCTTCCTCCTTTTTTGTCTTATAATATTGTAAGTGGAGTCATTCTTGGTTTGAATGATTTTTTTTACTCTTACTCCATTTTGTGATATAGTATAAATCCATTATGTATAATTTATATTTCCTCCACCTAAAAAAAGTTTTAAGGAGTTCTTTTGCTGCCCATTTCATGAGTCTATGTTGATCAGGTTTTTTCTCTCACATCTTACTAAGTAATGGAGTAACAGGACAACATTATTTAATAAATCCTAATTTATTTTTAGCGTGATTCAAATATCACTAAACAGTCCCATATCTCAGATTTGTCTCTTTAGGAACATTCCTCAAACTCCTTTGTGGATAGTTTGCCTTCTTCGTGAATACTTTAATATATGGTAGGGTGATTGTATATCCACGTATAATTACTTGGATAATGAGATCCAAACTCATATCCAAACCAATAAGACCACTCGGAGATGTATGATCATGTCATACAAAGTACCCAATCTTCATATTATCTCTAAATCTAATGCAGATCAATATCCAATATTTGGATTAGAATTGGATAACTAGTTCACTGAGTGAAGTCACTAAAATCCGAACATGTTTAAGCACTCTCTCATAATAGAAATGTCGTTGTATACAATCATTTAAGATCATATCACCCTCGAGTATTCCTAATACCCGTGCATCTTGTGTTCTGAAAGACTGTGATTGAACCTGAAGTTTTGATCCTATTTTGGATTGTCTCCTTCTTGATTTTTATCGGTTAGTTTCTCATTCAATCATTGGGAGTTGATAACGATCATATGCTTTCCAAAAGCATGTATCATACCTACAAATCCCGTCTTGTTTCCAAAATAAGACGACCAACGTTAGAATTTAGTTTATCCCAATATCTCACGACTGAGCTCATGTCTTCCGATTTAGTAATGAACATGTATGATCTTTTTGAGAGATCATATTACTCATATGCCCTTGTATATACAACAGTGCATCGGTGTATAGACCTTGACTATGTCATCAACATAATGGTATTCTAAATGTACATACTCTGACATTTAGTAATACATCTATCCATAGTCAAAGGATGAGTGCATATATTGTGGCACCATACGATGTAGGTCTTGGTTATCTCAATCTCGCTAAGTCAATTCTTTGACCTAGCATATCCAACACCTCCAAATCTCCTTTTCTGTATAGAGGAGCTACATCGAGAGGTTGGTCGGATATCAACCTTTAAAGTAAGGATTGTCATCTCCTTCTCATGCCGGGGATCCTTTCTTGACAGTTACTTAACGTTGTTGTTGAGTCATCAATCTCACCTTTCCAACCCTGCACTAGCTTTTATGATCCAACATTTGGATCAACAATTGTATGATATCAAGATGGCCATGATACATAACCGTAATTGTAGGAAGTGACCTATTATGTAAATTAGCTATTCTTCGTTTCATATTAAGGAGTGATTTGCAATAACTTCTATTTCATAATTGCTGGCCATAAGCACTCATGTCTAAAAATCTCCCACTACCCCATAGAGCTATTAACATGCTAATATTTAAACCCACACTCGTATGCTAATCATAGCCATGTAGATATACATTCATTTGATTGACTAATCACTTTGTTCCGAGAAACTTTGCCAAGTTTTTTTACATACTTGCATATCCCTTGGTAACAATGCTCGCATCCAATGTAAATGTTGCATTTTATGTAGCCAATACTCAATTTTGTGAAAGCAGTTCTAGTGCCTAGCACCACAACTTACTAGTTATCATAACCAGTCAGGGATTTCCAATATCCTTACGCTTGGAGATCTCTATCTCCTTAGACTAAGACACTGTATTAAGTCTTTCAAGGTATATGATGACTTGGAGATCTTTATCTCTATATTCTTAAGCCCTTGAATATGTATGTTAATGCAATCAAATATTTCCTCTGCACAGTAGGATTAGTAACAATTTACTGCTCCCACTACATGGCAAATATCTAGCTTTGGTACATATCATGGTGTACACAAGGCTTCACATAGCTGATGCCCAAGGGCATGCAGCTATAGCATTCACATCCTCAACAACTTTGAAGTGTTATCCCTTTAGATAGGTCATTACCATATCTTAAGGGAAAGAAGCATTCTTTGGTACTTCCCATGTAGGATTTGTCCAAGGTGTACCGTTTATGTAAAGGTCCCGATGCCTTCTTTTCTTTGCTTATGAACATATTAAAAACTAAGATTCAATAGGCATACTTTGATATCTTTCTTCTCGGAGGCATGGGATAACCAGATTACACAGTACTTATTATCTTCCTATATCATTCCAAATGATTATGATTAAATCTACATTTAGCATGATGAAATGATGACACTCCCACTAAAATTCACATGGTTTATCAATGCTTTGTATGAAAATACAACATTTATAATTTCATTAACTATTATGTTCCAATGTTGAGAAGCTTGTTTAAGTCTATGAACGGATTTCTGTAGCTTACACACTTTGTATTCCTCAATTATGAAGCACCGGAGCCACTTCATACGAATATCATCGTTAAGGTATTCACTGAACTTCGAGTTTATTTTATAATTTACTACTAACATCCAACTATCCATGTCATAATCCTCAAATGCTTCATCATGTGAAGACATATTATTGGCAGACTTTTCTGACACATGGTATTCGTGCCTTTTAGGTGGTTTAACCACCCTCGAACTCTTTCGAAGAGGCGTGTGTGTTTCATCATCACTTATCTTCGTAGTTTCTGGTCTCGGAACCTCATTATCCCGTGTGATTTCTATGAGTTTCTTTACTTCATTTTTATCTCAGCTCTTACGTAAGTCATCATCTAAGAATCGTATCCTTAGTTGATAAATTCCGTATTTATCATCACCATTTACCATAATTATCTCTCTTGCTGAAGTTAATCACAAAGATTCAATAACAAATAACACTAGTTACTAATTTATTTGTTGTTTATAATTGTCACTAATTATTTGGTACAGTGTATTTTTTATGTATTTACTCCTCATTAAAAATCAAATAAAAATTAGTATAATATTGTATATAAATAAATTAACATAAAATAGAATAAAAATACAAACAAATAAACAAAAGAAAATTGTTCTATATTGTTTTAATATATAATTATTTTTTATCTATGTATAGATGACTTCTGATCTATTTGATTTCTACATGAAAGTTGTACATCCAATCGAGATCTACAACTTTCATGTTTTGAGTTTTCTCTAATTCATTCTCTAACTATTTTATTTCTATTTTTTTACTTTTTTTTCTAATTTCTAATTATTCTATTGGGCCACGTGGTGCAATCTGCTTTGGCCACGTGGCTCATCCTTGTCTTGCCATCTGCCTTTCTTTTAAATCGTATGATCATCTGATCAGACGGTATGGATTCAACCTCACCTGCTTCATTACCGGCAGTCTGATTTCCTTCAACTGGATTTAATCAGAACCATTCGTGTGTGCCTGGATTTGGATCGTCTAATCACATGATCAGGCGGTCAAGGTCTACCGTCAACCTACAGCGTTCTACCTCCTTGTCATAACTGCCCCTCTTCTCTGATTTTCTCCAACCTCCATACGCACCTTCTTCCCTCTAAACTGCCACCAGCTCCTTCTTCATTCAACACTCATCCACGCCATAAACCTAATCTCCATACCCATCTGCTTGTCACACATCTGCAAGTGGTTGAAACTTCTAGCAAAACTACTTGGAAGTTTCCACTTCCTTCTTCAAATGCACCTTCCCCACCGTCAATGGCGGTTGTCCACCCTTGTCTAGGCCAAGGCCCAGCCCTCTCCTCGTCGCCGTGAAAAGGAGTCACAGGATAGACAGAGGCTAAGACGACCTTCAGCCTGGTGAGACCCATGGCCGGAATGGCTATGTTACAGCATCTATGATGGTTGTTCAGGCTTTTTCCCATTGTTGGGGAATTTAAGCCATGACCCGAGGTCCAAGAAGATCTCAGCCCAAGCCGAAGACTCCATTATTCATCTTCGAGATTTAGGTTAATAGTAGGTTTTAATTTGTATTTGGTTTTCATTGATTTTTCACCAGATGTATATACACCCATCTCTCGAATCAAGGTGTTCCCGACCTCATCCACATATCTTCGATCCACGCTAGAGGTGATGTGCTCCGTGCTCCTTGTTCCTTCACCCCTACCAACTCGACGCACTTTCTTCTCCAAACATGGAGTAGAACCCATTAGGACTTCTCCTTCTATGCCCTGATCTAGTCCTCCATTTCATTCACAACACGCCGCACACACCCTCAGTTGCTTTGGTTGTTTTCTAACGTTTGCAGGTGAGCGGGAGCTTCAATGGCTGGAATCCAAAGACCTCCTCTGATCTGGATCTTCTTCTTCAATGATTCTTCATCGCCACCCTATTCTAACAACTCGAGGACCTTCACCGGCCTCGCTCCATCTTCGAGAGACATCTCTACAACTCCACCGACCTCCAGAGGACGTCTAAGAGCACGATGAAGCAATGGGGCTCTTGCTAGAGCCCCGCCTTCTCACAGTCTCTCACGGCGGAACGCTTCATCGGATGGAGGCACATATGCCATTGGATCACCGCATTTTGGGGGTGATCTGACAGTCTAATAGCGGCCACGTTATCGGTCTCGACCCTTCAGCTGTGGAGCATACCAAACCTCAAACCGAAGCTTCATACAACGACACATGGCCTAAGCCACGCTTAATCTGTCGAGCCTAGGACTACACGCGCTTGTCGCATGCGGACCTAGGAAATTTACAAGTTTGTCCTGTCAGTTTTCATGAATTACAAAAATACCACCACTAGGGGATATTTCATAAATCTCGATGCTAGTTTATGTATTTCCATTTTAGTCCCTCTAAGGACCTATATGTAAGGATTTCTGTATATTTTTATTATAGTTATGCCCATACATTCAAACTTGAATAATTTTATCATCGTATGTCCAATTGAAGTAATTTCATGTCAATCCATGGTTCATTATCTTCTATATGGCTTATTATTCTCTGATTTGATGCATAATGATTGATTAATTTATTATAGGTAATTAAGTTTCTTAAATCTCTGTTAAATAAAACCTGGATTGGATTAAATTGTATAATGAAATCTTGATAAGTTGCTTAAGTTTGATGAATCATTTTAAGACATAATTATGTGTGAATTTGCATGTGTTATCATTTTGTTCATTGCATCATTACTTTCTAACATGCATTTATATGTTTCATAATCACATTTTGTCTCAATCATGCATGCATTCATGATGTGCATCTCATCTTGCATTACTTGCCTGCATTGTTGTCTCTATTTTGACCTAGATGATTTATCAACTACATAACTTAGATATTTTAAATACCTAAATAATCATATTATGGCTCGTGTCCTTGTGTTCGACCCTGGACTTCCCATGTTAAAATCAAAGCCGAATCCTCTTCATAGAGATTACTCATTCGGTTCTGTATGACACGCTAAGTGCCCGTACTACAACGGATCTATATTACTACATGCATTTAGTGGTTCATCAGATGGTGTCGTTGCCGAGGACACGGCTTCATTAATACAAATATTTTTGGTTTTACATTTCTGGTTAAGTTGTTTTTTATTTTATCTAGGTCAATCTTGTGTTCTGATATTTTATGCATTATTTTATATGTTTTGATAATCTTTGAATTTTATAAGCTCTTCTCTTCTCTAGTAGGGCCCATTCATCAAGGACGCTCATGGAATGGAGGCAGGAAGCTCGCGATGGAGTTCATGCTAAGAAATCACAGAAGATGCCACCAAGTGTTTCGAAGATTATTTTGCTAATGTAATAATTGTGGACTTGGACATTTTGCTTGTGTTGAGTCTGTTTCACCCATGTTGGGTGGGACTCAACTTGAGTGCTCGATTTAGGATCTAAGCACACGGCTCATAGATCTACTTCAATGTATTATCCTAAGTGCTTGATTCGTAAGTTAGTGTACACTAACTTCCTCTTATGAGATTCACTCGTCTCTAAGATTCGTGAGATGCACATAATCTATGTTCAACTTAGCCCAAATATATTGAATCTCTTCCGCTTATAGAACTTATGATTAGGTGCGTTTTTTTCATCGACTTGCATGAATTTAGATAATATTTTATATTCAGTCTCGCATGTGCATGAAGAGAGCTGGAGACATTGTAAGTACTTCTCTTGAGCATGACATCGTGATTTCACATCTGCATGACTTTCTCCTTTTCATGATTTGTCACTTAGAATAATATGGAAATGGGACTGGATGGTAGACGATATCTTATGTGTTCAGAGATTTAATACAAGTGATAACCTAATTTCTAAAAATGGGACTGTTAATGCAAGTTGATGTAATTAAAATGGAGCTAAAATTCACCTTGTTTTTTGAGAGAAAACCCCGCATAATTGCAGGTATATATGTGTTCGTTGAGAGGTGAGGATGAATTCCTATGATAGAGCCCAAGCCCTAATTTAGCTTGCTCGTAATGAGCGTGAATTTTGTATTATTACCAATAAAAGAGATAAGATAATTAGATCATATTTATGGTTTTCACTGGGTGTGTTGGTGAAATAATCGGGTTTTGATCTTGCTTGACTCTTCAGCCTTCCAAAACCCTAGTCTCCATTACCATCTCCTAAGATTCATCATCTAGAGATTCAACTAACATTGATCCCTTCATCGCATAGTTTCTTATTCTTTATACTTAGGCTTATCTTTAGCCTAAGAATAGGGGGTTCATTTTTGTTCTGATTATTCCCCTCGGATCACCTGGTTTTAAATTCATATCTTTATAATTAAGCTATCTCTCAGCTTAAGTATAAGGGGACCCGAGTCCATGTCTTCCTCTAACTAATTCTTTTTACTCGTAATACTTTTGTGATTCTATCATTGGTTTTTGTATATTCTTTTATGTTTAGCATGAGTTATAACTTCATATCACTTTGTGCTATGAGGACATAGCAAAAGCTAAGTATAGTGGCGTCTACCATATGTATTACATATATACTTTAGCCATACCTCATTTAAAAAAATCAAACTATTGGGGTTATGGGCATCGTATTACATTTTGGAAGTGGTTTTGTACAAATTGTTTTGAAAATGATTTTTGAAAATTATATATATTTAACATGGTTTTCAAAAATATTTTACATAGTTTTCAAAAATACGATTTGGCATTGTTTGGAAAATCATTTGTAAAATATTTTGAAAACCTACATATTTATTTAACATGGTTTGGAAAAATGTTATACTTAGGTCAGAAAAAATATGTTTTACTTATTTTTAAAAATCTTTGTAAATTATTTGGAAAATTTCTATAAATATGTGACAATGTTTGCAAAAAGTTTTCAAATATCTTTCCAAAGCTAAGGGTGTAAATGAGTCTAAGTCTATTAACAATCAATAAAAAATAGAAAAGCAAAAATCACAAAAATATTAACTTATTTGGTGTTACTCTCTGACACTTTCACCATGCACTCAAGGCTTGAAATGATCTTTAACACTTTGTTTAAAGGAGTCCCTAGACTTAGAGTTATCATGTATTAATCATTAGGGTCTTGGACTTAAAAATTCACACTCTCCTAGTTGGAAGATATGCATGTTATATTTCATGCTTAGTCTTCCTTCAAAGAATTTGACTTTCACATCACATGCACGACTGCATTTATGATTGAGATGAGTCAAGGTATCACTAAGGAGATTGGGATTGGAAGCTTGAGTTTGGACTTGATCTATATGATGCTCGAGGATGCGATAAGATTAATGACGGCTTCATGAAACCTGAGTGTCAGCATCTTAGCCAGTATGGGACATGTTCTCATGCTATCTCTCGACTTTGACCTAAAGTGCCAGGGTGTGATGACATTAATTTAATAAGATAATCAGTGTGCGCCAATCTTTGGTAAAAGCAGTAGAGCTAGACAAAAAGAAGGGAAGTTACTCAAAGAAAAAAATGATGATGAAAAGTGAAATTAAAGAAAAGCTCATCACATTACAAAGTTACACATGTGAGCTATTATATTCAAGGTGAGCGCTCCCAACCTTTAAGTGTCCACTTGGACCAAATCATTAGGCTTTTATGAGTCAGACTAGTACCACAAAAAGGGCTTTACATCGTAAGCGCTACAACTCTGGGTGCAGCTATATTAGATACCTTAAAAAGATGCATCCCGGTGTACTCTCAGAAAAAAAGTACAGACGACTCAAATTTCTCCTTGACGGACACACTAATGGAAAAATCAAAATAAACATTGTGTTGAGTTTTGACACTTGAGTGAACCTTGTTCCAATGAGAGGAAGAGAAAATAAGTACACAATCCCACATCCTCCATATTCTGGCCTTTCGTCTATACCATTGAAGTCTGATGAACTAAAGAAATGGTGGATTGAGGCAAGACTATATTTATTCCCGAGAGTTGAGGGTTGGGTCCTTAGGAGAGCTTCTGAGATTGGAATTTTTTGTGATATTTGTCTCTACTCTCATGGTGCAGTCTACACTAAGTCATACCTCTTATATATGTGTGTATACATTGAGAGTATGACAGTTAGAGGAGTTGAATTCCTTTTGATTAATACTTGGATCAACTTAGAGCTTTAGGATTCCTAAAACCTAGTGTTCTAGGTCAAATCAAGCCTTGTATTTTCACTTGCACTTGTCAGGGATCTCACTAATTAAACTAACTTTCTAATTTATTCTTTATTTATTAGCTCGAGGACGAGCTTAGCTTAAGTATAGGGGATGATAAATCATGTATTTTTCATCACTATTTACTATAATAATCTATCTTTCTCAAGTTAATCACAAAGATCAATAATAAATAACACTAATTACTAATTTATGTGTTCTTTATAATTGATACTAAATATTGTATATTATTATCTCTAGTATAGTGTAATTTTTATGTATGTATTCCTCATTAAAAATAAAATAAAAATTAGTATAATATTGTATATAAATAAATTAACATAAAACAAAATAAAAATACAAAAAATAAGTAAAAGAAAAATGATAAATTTTTCTATATTGTTTTAATATATATTTAATTTTTTATCTATATATAGATGACTTCTGATCTCTTTGACTCTATATGAAAGTTGTAGATCTCATCGGGATCTACAATTTCATGTTTTGAGTTTTCTCTGATTCATTTTCTAAATATTTTATTTATTTTTTTGACTAATTTTTCTAATTTATAATTATTCTATTGGGCCACGTGATGCAATCTGCTTTGGTCATGTGGCTCGTCCTTGTCTTGCCATCCACCTCTCTTTTAGATCGTCTATCATATGATCAGGCAGTCTGGATTCAACCTCACTACTTCATTACCGACCGCGTGATTTCCTTCAATCGGATTTAATCAGAACCATTTGTGCGTGCCTGTATCTGGACCATCTGATCTCAAGATCAAACGGTCAAGGCCCATCGTCAACCTCCAGCGTTCTACCTCCATGTCCAAACCACCCCTTGAAGGATGCAGAGGAATCCTTAAGCGCATCACGGAAGCATGAGGATCGTATCGTATGTGATCGAGAGCGACTAGTCACACTAGTTGCTCGATGCAACAGAATTTAAATTTTTTTGAATCGATTAAACCACATTATTCAAGAACACTTATTGGATCATTTCATCTAACCACATAATAGATAAAGGAATATCTCTTGTAGCGTGGTTGTGAACGAGCCTCTAAGAGAAGAGATCTCCTATCTCAAGTCCAATCTTCGGAGGAGACGCTTGCGAGCGTGGGGATGAGTCACATGCTTCTCGCAATCCAAGTTGTTGATCCAAGCAAAAGAACTCTGATCTCGTCGCATGAGATCGGGCGTCTTCCTCACGAGCAAAAACGTACCAAGGAAGATGAAGAACTAGGACAGTCTAAGCGACAACACAACGGCGATGCGACGACTCGGTGCCTTCTCTCTAGGGTTTGGATGGACGACCACCCAAAGAGAGGGAGAGAGTAGGTGTGAGAATGTGAGAGAGAGATAGAGATTGATGTTGCCAAGAGTTGTTGTAAAATAGAAGAGCAATGGGTGCCTCATCTTATATAGGATTTTGGGAGTCCATGGATCACAATCTATGGACTACACAAATGAATGGATGGGATTGATTTGTGCTTATTTCAATGGCCAATATTTTGTTGTAAAAACACAATAACAACTACTTTAATTTAGATTAGACATATATTGATAAAGCAATATAAATTAATCCTAAAATTAAATCAATCACATATGAAGATAATGGAATGGAGTTTACACCATCTCATGTAATAGAGTGGACAACCACCCTTTCCTTATAGGATTTGGTGGTCGTCCACCCTTCCAACATGGAAGGTGGAATCTCATGCAATCTCATGAGATTGCATTATTCCTTGAAAATCTCCAAGATTTTGCAACACTTATTATAAATTATTCAACAAAAATAATTCATAATTATTTTGTGAATATTGCAATCTTGCCATTGGAAAATTGTAAATCACATTCACAACCCAAAATAAAATGTGATTTACATTTTCAATTAATTATCCAGTGTGAATCCATTTCACACAATAATTAATCAACAAATATAAATCATAATAAGCTCTCTCTAATACATTATAAATCACATTTATAATATATTATGAATAATTTGGATATTGATATCCATATTATTTTTATCCATAATAATTAAATCGCATTCATTTATATTGGATCATCAATCTCATGCATCTTAATAATGTGAATCAAATTCACATTATTCATGATAATTAAATCACATTTAACTACCCAGTTCTCAATGCTTAGATATAATTCAACTGTGGAATTATTCTTGAACCCTTTCAAGAATAATGTGCTTTCTCCGCAGATACTTGGAGATAAGGACAGGGCGACTGTACGTTCCATGTATAGTGACTTTGGATATGGAGATCACATCTCAAATACAGATCTCATGGACCTCTCATAGATGATTGATTAAATCAAGGCCGTAAACTTAATCTTCTCATTGTATCCGAATCTCATTCAGATCAATGTCCAACACTTGGACCAAGATCATGTTACTTCTCTACTATGAGGAGTCACTAAAATCTAGACCTGTTTCATCACTCCCATGGAATGGAAGTGTCATGGTTATACAACCATTTATGATCATGTCACCCTCATGTATTCCCAATACCTGTACATCATGCATACTGGAAGACTTATGATAAACCCATAGATATGGATCAGTTTTACAATGTCATCTTTAGGGTTTTATCATCAAGTTTCTCAATCTTGGTCATTGGGAATCGGTATCAATCATATGATTTCCCAAATCATATATTATACTTACAAATTCTTGTCATGCTTCCAAAGCACGACGATTCATGCTTCCAAAGCACGACGACCATGAATGGAATTTGATCAGTCCCAATACCTCATGAGTGAGAGGGATCTTATAGAGCATTCATTCATTTAATCTCAGAAAGGGAGTGAAAAGAATCAATAACTTTTATTGATAAATCAAAATATTACAATAACATTTATTGTAGAAATGGCTCGCCTCGGGCTCACATGGCTAACAATCTCCCACTAGACCTCATAACCATTCAGGTACAATCCTTAAACCCATACTCATTACATGCTGGTCGAAAACCTTATGTGTCAAAGGTTTGGTACGAGGATCAATAACGTTGTCGGCATAGACCACCTTGGTGACAATGATGTCACCACGCTTTTGAATTTCCCGAATGATGTGGTATTTCCTTTCCACGTGCTTGCTCTTTTGATGCCATATGGGTTCCTTTGCTTGGGCAATGGCTCCCATGTCATCGCAGAGTAACAGGATGGGAGTATCAGAGGAAATTATGCCAAGCTCCAAGATGAACTTGCACAATCACATCGCCTCCTTTACAACATCTGATGCGGCAATGTATATTGTTGAATATGTTGCAGTGTCCTGCTTCTTGCTTCTCCAGCTCACAGCACCACCGTTCAACAGGAACACAAACCCTGATGTCGACTTTTGATCATCAATATTCTACTGGAAGTCTGAATCTGTGTATCCCAAGACTTTGAGATCACCATCTCCATAAAGCAAGATGTAATCATGTGTCCGTCTCAGATACTTGAAAATGTTCTTCACTGCATTCCACTGTTGTTCTCCATAGCAGGATTGGTAACGACTTACCACTCCTACTGCATGGCAGATATCTGGCCTAGTACACATCATGGCATACATTAAGCTTCCTACAACTGATGCATAGAGGCATCCATCCATGGCTTTCTTTTTCTCAACACTTTGAAGAGCCATCCCTTTAGATAGGTGGATACCATGTCTTAAGGGGAGAAAACCTTTCTTGGAACTCTCCATATGGAAACATTCAGGAATTTTCTTAATGTACCCATGTTGTGATAATCTCAATATCATCTGTTCTCGATTTATGAATAACTTCAAACCCAAGATGTGAGATGCTTCTCCAAGATATATCATCTCGAAGGTATGGGATAACCAAATCTTAACACTGGTCATCATCCCTGTATCATTCCCAATGATAAGGATGTCATCTACGTAAAGCGCGATGAACACAATGGTGATCCCACTAAGCTTCTTGTACATGCATGGTTCATCAGGATTCTGCACAAAATCATAACTCTATGGTTTCGTCAAACTTGATGTTCCAGCTACGAGAAGCCTATTTGAGCCCATAGATGGATTTCTTCAGCTTGCATACTTTACCTTCCTTAATTATGAAGCCTTGGGGATGCTCCATATAGATATCCTCCTTGAGATATCCATTGAGGAAAGCCGTCTTGACGTCCATCTGCTAGATGCCGTAGTAAAGAGATGCATTTATACCTAGCAGTGTTCTGATGGGCTTAAGCATGTCCACAGGAGAGAACTTCTCATCGTAGTCGATGCCTTCTCTCTGTGTGTAGTCTTTGGCCACGAACCTGAAAGTCTCTACTTTCCCATCAGGTCCCCTCTTTCTCTTGAAGATCCATTTACACCTAATGGGTTTTCCCCTTTAGGTAGATCCTCTAGGGTCCATACACTATTTTTATGCATGGAGTCGATCTCTGACTTCATTTCTAGCATCCATCTATCCATGTCATAATAGCGAGTGCTTTATCAAATGAGGAAGGATCATTGTCTATTTCTCCTGACATATGGAATCCATACCTTTCGGGTGGTGCACCCACCCTCGAACTCCTTTGAAGAGGTATGGGTGTTTCATC
Source organism: Ottelia alismoides (assembly GCA_037367405.1). Taxonomy (NCBI): domain Eukaryota; kingdom Viridiplantae; phylum Streptophyta; class Magnoliopsida; order Alismatales; family Hydrocharitaceae; genus Ottelia; species Ottelia alismoides. Next base: position 494,948 of record JAZKJV010011853.1, read on the forward strand.
TTTATTTATCTCTTCAGTTTCTAGTTCAGAAGCTCAGAATCCTCAGGGGACTCAATGAGTTCCTCTACTTCATTTTTGTCTTGACCTTTAAGGAAGTCATCCTCCAGAAATCTCACAGCTGACGAAAACCTTCTAGGTCTCAGGATCATAAAGCTGGTATCCAATACCATCTTTAGCATACCCAACAAAGTAACACTCACGAGAGCGAGATTCTAGCTTACTTGCATCCACGTTTTTGCATGGACCAAGCAACCCCAAACCCTCAAGTGTTTAACACCGGGTTTGATTTCATACCAAAGCTCATGAGGAGTCTTAGGCACGGACTTGATAGGAATCTTGTTTAGGATATATATTGCAGTCTCTACTGCATATCCCCAGAAACTAAGTGGTAAATGTGCTTTGATCATCATTGAACGAACCGTATCCATGATAGTCCTATTACGTCTTTCATCAACACCATTAAGTTGGGGGTCCAGGAGGAGTGAGATTGGAGACAATTCCATTCTCTTTAAGGTATTCCTTGAATTCATCTGAGAGGTACTCGTCACCTCGATCAGATCAAATACGTTTAATCTTTCTATCGGTTTGGTTCTCAGCCAAAACTTTTAACTCTTTGAACTTTTCAAAGGTTTCATAGATGTAGTAGGAAGATAAACCCATATTGCGAATGATCATCAATAAATGTCAAATAATATCGATATCTATTTCGAGTCGTGGTACTAAAGGGACCACATATATCGGTATGTATTAGGTCAACAATACCTTTGCGTCGTGTAGCATTCTTACAAAAAGGCATCCTAGTCATTTTACCTCGAATACAATGTTCGCAGGTAGGCAAAGATTGAACCTGGAGAAAATCTAAGGGTCGACCTTTTATCAATCTATTGATCCTATCAATATATAAATGACAAAGCCTTTGATGCCAAATCATATTCGAATGATTTCCATCCTCTGTGGATCTTTTAGGATTTTATTGGTGGCGGTAACATTCATGACATGTTCATTAATGCACAATTCATATAGTCCACCAAAAATCAAAATGCCATCCACAATATGTTTATCATAATGTCTTGACTAGATCCTTACATAAAAGGAATGAATATCCACTTCTAACAAGTTTAGATACAGATATTAAATTCCTTCCGACTTCAGGTGCATAAAGACACTATTTAAGTGTAAGGACTCTTCCACTAGATAACAATAGCCGGTAGGTCCCGACGGCCAACACTTGCATCAGATCCCATCTGGATTACTATCTCCCCTTCATCGAGATTCTTAGTTTCCTGAAATAGATGCAACAAATTGTATACATGAATAGAAGCACCAAAATCAACAACCCAGCTTCCTTCTCGTCCAACGAGAAAGTTAGTTTCAATGATGAAAGTAGATTTCATTCCTATAGGGGCTTTACCTTTGTCACCATACTTCAGGTATTTCGGTACACCTCCAGTGCCCCAGCTTCTTGTAGCGGTGACAAACGTCGATCTTCTTCGACGCTATCAACGTGACGCCTTGAGTCTTCTTCTTTCTCTTCTAGGTCGGGCCCTTCCGAGAAACTTCCTTCCGACCGCGTTTTCCTTTGACTTGTGCAACCATTGCACTATCAGAGGGGCCATCCTTCCTCGTTACTTCTTCAACAAACTTTAATGCAACCAATATCCCAACATTAGTATAATCAACTTTGCTCATGTGGAACATGATAATAAAGTTGTTGAAAGACTTAGGGAGCGACAACAAAATGAAGTCGGCCTACATATCTGCATCCATGTCAGCTCCTAGGATTTCCAACTCATAAAGGTACCCAATTATTTTGAGTACATGCTCTCTGATAGAGGTCCCCTCTTGCATCTTGCAGCGAATAAGATCTCTCATTATATTATAATGCTCTGTGCAGTTTATGTCTCCGAACATTTCTCTCAGATTCACCATAATAACATGGCAAGTATCCATCTCCACATGTTGCTTCTGAAGCACATTGGACAATGAACCTATAATGTAACACCTTACCATATTATGATCTTCATCATACCTTTCATTAAATGAAATTTATTCCAGAGTCTTCGTGTGTGTATACTTGTCCTTAGGCTTAGACATCACATAAGAGATGCGCTCAGCATAAAGGACAAGATCCAAATTTCAGATCCAATCTGAATACTTTGGTATGGTCAACTGATTGACCTCCAGTAGCCTGCTAAGTGAGTTCGTGGACTTCATATTCTGAAACTAAGAATGCACTATATTAGAACATATAAATAATCATATTTTCAATTTAAAATATTTGATTAAGGAATTTTTAATCAAATTAGTCTTGCTTCTTCAACTTTGAAAGTTCATTCCCTTAATTACTTTTAAAAAAGAGATATACTTACCGCTATATCTCTAGTAAGAAATGGGGTCTCCTTCTACATTTGTCATATCCCAATAATATGAGAATTTGTAACTCAGATAAAAAGAAGCGGGAACAGATTTCAGCTTGCAAGTCCAACTTGCATTTCCCAATTCGATCTTAACACCCGAGCCCACCACCCCTAAGATGATGTTGACCCATCGTTAATCGAACCAACCATCAACATGCTAAAAACTTGATATATGCAATCCAATATCGTCCCGATAATACGAAGACTCGATATTTGGGTCACTACGCATACGACTTTACTCTTTCGAGAAGCAAAGTGTATGATCCAAATGTGCTTGTATACATGAGTTGTCACTTCGGACATGCGTCTCCTACATACAATCCTTGGCGACGGAACCATTTTCCTTGACGGGAGACGATGGATATTACTTATGCAATCCTCCATCTCATATTCAAATTCTAATTAATTATAATGAATCACATTCATACAATTAATTCTTCCAAGGGAAATACACATGTGTTCATAATAGAGTGTTTATAATTGAACATAATTTATTTAAACACATTAAATCAATTATCAATCCAATTCAATCAAAAACTTGATTGCTACTTGAAAGGATGGTAAAATCTCAAAGTACGCATTATTTCGAATTTTAATAATTAAAAAATACACCATGATTTCTCCATATTATCCCCTTCCTACCCGTTGTCATGGTCAGTACCGACAGGAGTGGGACAGATCGCATACGGTGCAACCTGCTACCCCAACGCTCCCTAACTAGACACCATATCCGCCTCGAGAAAGGATCATGACAAATTGATCATTATGTACTTGAGATGATAATCTGATTTCCAACCGAAGTTATACCGCATAGTAATAATCAAAATCATTTTGATTACAAGTAAATTTGCTAAACCAATTCTCGATCCTATTCAACAAGTTTGTTTATTGTAAGAAGATCATGTAACCAACTGTGATCTAGATCATATCTAATCAATTATTGATCAAGGTAATGCCATTTAAAGAAATAATTATCAATCAAATATTTCTCAAATATTTATCCATAATTATTCCAGGAAATTAACCATTAATTTAACTAATTGATTAAATGACAATCACAAGGTTCTTGATTAGGAATGTAATTTTCAGCCGTGACCACCACTTACTAAAATTAGCATATCTCAATCAATTTAGATCCGGATCATGAAAAATAAGTTTCCAAAGTTTGCTAATTTGATTTACAACAGAACCCAATTGATTATCACACATTTCTATACGTTTCAAAACAATAACTAAGCCTTTAATTACGTCAAGATTCACCCTCCTGGAAACAGTGGATACATGTTCATTAAAATGGTCATAACTTGAGTAATCGGATTCCAAATCATGCAAACTCAAATCCCACAGTTTACTTATTTAATGGAGAATAAAATTTCGTATTTAAACCATTTAAATATTGCCTAAAATATTCACTAAACAGGGATGCATGAAACAAATGCGATAAAATTTTTGCAAATCCTAATGAACCCAAGTCTTCCTAGGTTTATGAATCGTATCCAAAATCTCTGACCTAAGGATCTGATACCACTTGAAAGATATAGAAGGGTCCTTAAACGCATCACAGAAGCATGAGGATCGCATCGTATGTTATTGAGAGAGACTAGTCGCACTAGTGCCTTGATGCAACGGAATTTATTTTTTTTTGAATCGATGAAACCACGTGATCCAACACTTCTTGGATCATTTCATCTAACCACATAATAGATAAAGGAATAACTCTTGTAGCGTGGTTGTGAACGAGCCTCTAAGAGAAAAGACCTCATTGCTCAAGTCTGATCTTCGGAGGACACGCTTGCGAGCACGAGAATGAGTTACGTGCTTCTCGCAATCCAAGTTGTTGATCTAAGCAAGAGAACTCCTGATATCATCACATGTGATCAGGTGTCTTCCTTACGAGCGAAAATGCATCAAGCAAGATGGAGAACTAGGGCAGTCGAAGCGACAACACAACGTCGATGTGAGACGGCAGCGCCTTCTCTCAGTGTTTGGATGGATGATTAAACGGAAAATAGAGCGGTCGTATTGATCCACAAGGCGGATCAACAGTCGATGTGTTGACCACTTCAAAATTCCATATTAAATCAACAATTAACCCACGACAATATTAATCAAGCAATGAGAATAGAAATGGAGTTAAAATTTATTATTAACTCTACAGAACTGTGTATAGTGCAAGTATGTGTAGAGTGTCGAACATAGGGAGCAAGCAGGATAAATCAAGCATAATTGTGCAAAATGTGATATGTGATCAAGTGTCTACAAGTATGCACATTTTTGTGGGTTTTTTCAATTTTGTATTTTTTAAATTTATTTTTAATTTTACATTTTTATATTTTAATTTTAATTTTTGATTTTCTATTTTCTTTTTATATTTTATATTTTCTTTAAAAATAGAATATAAACACAATATAAGAAAAGAGAATAATAGAGTATTTGTAAAAATAGAGAAAAATAATCAAAATTCAAAAAATAAAATGGTTTTGATCTTTTTATAATTTTATACTATTTTTGTGATTTTTATAGATTTTTTTGAATTTTTTTATGGTATTTTTAAAAGTCAAAATATCAGAAAACAGTGAATAAAATTGCTGGCCGAAATTAAAATGAGGATTAAAAATAGAAATTAGAGTCCAAAAATCCTCAAATTAATTTTAAATAAAAGAGAATAAATCAGAGAAAATTCAGAAGCTGAAATTGTATTTTTAGGATTTTTCGTGAATTTTTTATATTTTTATGAAGATTTTTAGAGTTTTACAATTTTTAAGGTTTTTGTTTTGAAATTTTTAGTGATTTTTGGTCTAAAACTAAAAGACACTGAAATACACGAAATAGATTTTTTTTGGAATTTTTCAAAAAGTTTTACTAATTTTTATGGATTTTCTAATGCAAACAGTGCTGAAAATGCATATTGTTTATTTTTAATAAATATGAAAATGCAATAAATATGCAAAATAAAAATATGGCGTGAATAAGGCAATGCAACATGAGCTTAACCTAATTTTTTGGTGATTTTTAGCAATTTATAGATGTATGGAATAAATACAAACGACAAATAAAAATCACATAGCTGGCAGGGGTATAAGTGCAAATAACAAGAAATACAGGGGCCAAAGTGTAATTTTTCACAAAATTTATAACATATTAAACAAGTTCCATGACTGAATACAAATAACCAAAGCCGTTGGGGCACAAGCGTAATTTTTCCAACCACGCGCGTGACTAGCACGCGTGTGGAAAGGACCTAAGTGTAAAATACAAAACTTCCAGGGGCTATTATGCAATTTACCCAAAAGTATTACACGTTCAAAAATAATTCCTAGACTAAAATGAAATAGACAAACTCGCAGGGGGTCCAATGCAAAATCACCACCACCCCACGTGCACAGATCGCGTGAGGTGACATGGACTGGACCTAAATGTAAATAACTAAACTTTAGGGGCCTAGATGCAAATATTACAAAAATATTTAGACTGCAGATAAATATTTATGGACTGAAATTAAATACAAAAAATGCGCGAGGCTCAGATGCAAAATACCCCTTTGTGCACGATCCAACGGCAATGAAGAGGCCACTTGACATGTGGCACGTTCTGGACGGTCGATGACGCTTTGCGGATAAACGGTGGCGATTAGATCCCTTGGCTTGATTTGACGGTGGAGGCGCGGGATGATCTAACAGTTGCGATACACCTGGAGCTCGGGCCTCGATCCAACGGCTCAGAGGGTCGGAGCAAGAACAGGGGCGGAGCGCCGGCGAGGCGAACTTCCCCGAGCTCTAGCTCCGACCTACGGTGATCTCTGGGCTTCAAAAATGGCCTGGAGGCTTCTGGCGGGTTCCTCTAGATGCGGGGGGTCCAAAATGCTCCGATGAAGGCCGGAGTTTGTTGGATACGACGGCGGAGCTGGGAGGCTTAGTGGGTCTCCGGCGAAGGTCAAAACGACCCCCAGGCGCTCGTTAAGGTCCAAATACCTGCAGAAAAGAGTGAGAGGGTCCAGGGCAAAGTGCCTGGACCCCACGGAGGTGAAATGGTGGCGAGTAGTGGCGGAGCGAATGGTAGCCGGAGGTGCACTCTGGCGATGTGATCGAAAGGGATGATTGGGTGATCAAAACGTGAAATTTCTTGAGGGAAGATATTCCTACGATTAAGGCGAATGAAATGCAACATAAATAAAGGGGAAGAGAGGGTTGTCTCGATGGCCGAAGCCAGAGGGAGATACCTCAACGCCGGCGAGAAGGCGGAGGTGCTTGGAGCCACCTCAGGCGTCGCTCGACCCGCCCGAAGATCGGAGGAAGAAGCTGTCACCTTCTTCTTCGTTTGGGCACGAAGGAGGGAGCTAAACCTATAGAAGAGGGGTTCAAAATTTGAATCGAAGGTCGAGGTGCACTGTATGGGGTTGACGGATGGGGGAGGAAGAACGAGGCCTAGCAGGTGGATCAGTGATTCGAAGTCCAAGGAATCACCTAGGCGTGATTCCTCATTGTTCAAGGAAGAAAAGTCAAGAAGGGATTTGCACGAAATGACTTAAGTTCTGGCCTCGAAAAAATCGCAAAGATGGGGGTTAAACGAGCTCTGACACGGGCACATGGGATGAGGAATGCCCAGTTGACCCGCCGGTCAACGTAGACTGGCGCCTGGTTGGTCCACGTGGACCAACCAGGAAAAACCCCCGAGAAATGTTTTGTAAATTCACTTAAAAATAGAAAACAAATTTATTAAATTTTGATTATTAAATCAGAAGTGTTTATTATTTTATAATGTATTTTAATATGATTTTAATTATTTTTATGAGGTGTAATTTTACAAGTTACCATTTTAGGCTATATAGGTATATATATCTATATATTTTAATAATTTATTTTTATTTTTTAAATTTAATTTATTTATTTTTGTTTATTATTTTATAAATTTATAAAATATTTTTATACACTTAAAAGTATTTTTGTTTTATTTTTCTGACGTGTTTTATACACTTAATAAAATAAAGGTGTTAATTCTATAGGTATATAGATAAGTATTATACCTATGTATCTTATATACAAGTATTTTATTTTATATTTTCTTGAGGTTTTTATTCTGATTTTAATACACATATTTATTATAAGTAATGTTTACAAAATTATAAAAATAAGAAATTATAAAAAAAAATAAAGAATAAAGAATAAAACGAATAATTTAATCTGTACAAGTATACGATAGGGGTCCAAAACTGAACTTTCAAACCGTAGCTCCGCCAAATGCGAAACCACCATCATTAAATAGCTTATTTTAAATTATATACAATTAAAGTGAGTTTGATGCATTTGGAGTTTTATTTGGGAGATACAGGTCTGCGAAGTCGGGGTTCTGGATTTTTATTCAGACTATAACTTTTTATCTGTATATTATTTTTCTATGAAATCAATTTTGTATTTTTATTTATTTAATTATCTACAACTCTCTTGTACAAAGTTTCTTTATTTGAGGTATAAAAAGTGGAACCAAAAATAGCTCCCAAAAAATGAATAAGGAAAGAATAAAATGAATAGGTATCTGGCCCTTATCTCCCCCTACTTTATTCCTTGTCGACCTAGTCATCGAGATGCCTAGGTCTCGGGGTTTCGGGTCATAAAATATTTACAATATTATACGCTTTTTCTTTTCTTTTATTTATTCTATAATTTTGGCTTTAAATACAGTATTTTATACACTATTTACATGCACATGCATGAATACTAAGATGTGGGAATTAAGGGTATTTACACGCATTTGGTAGGGTTTTGAGGCCAAAATGATAGAATAAAGATGATGAAATGTGGATTCATCAATGGACGACTACCCAAAGAGAGGGAGAGAGTAGGCGTGAGAATGAAAGAGAGAGAAAAAGAGCTTGATGTTGCCAAGAGTTGTTGTAAAATAGAAGATCAAGGGTTTCCTCTTCTTATATAGGGTTTTGGGGATCCATTTATCAAAATCGATGGCTACACCATACAAAATCAATGTATAGGTTGATTTGTGCTTCTTTCAATGGCCAAGGTTATGTTGTAAAAACACAACAACAATTAATTTAATTTAGATTAAATATATATTGATAAATCAATATAAATTAATCTTAAAATTAAATTAATCACATATAAAGATAATGGAATGGAGATTACACCATCCCATGTAATAGAGTGGACGATCACCTTTTCCTTATAGGATTTGGTGGCCGTACACCCTTCTAACATGGAAGGTGGAATCTCATGCAATCTCATGAGATTGCATTATTCATTGGAAATCTCCAAGATTTACAACAACACTTGTTGTAAACTATTCAACAAAAATAATTCAGAATTATTTTGTGAATATTGCAATCTTGCCATTGAAAAATTGTGAATACCATTCAGAACCCGAAATAAAATGTGATTTACATTTTCAATTAATTATCCAATATGAATCCATTTCACACCAGTAATTAATAAACAAATATAAATCATAACAAGCTCTCTCTAATACATAATAAATCACATTTATAATATATTATGAATAATTTGGATATTGATATCCACATTATTCTTATCCATAATAATTAAATTGTATTTTCTTATATTGGATCATCAATCTCATGCATCCTAATAATGTGAATCAAATTCACATTATTCATGATAATTAAATCACATTTAATTATCCATTTCTCAATGCTTATATATAATTCAACTATGGAATTATTCTTGAACTCTCTCAAGAATAATGTGCTTTATCTACAGATATTTGGAGTTAAGGACATGGCGATTGCATGTTTCACGTATAGTGACTTTGTATATTGAGATCACATCTCAAATCCAGATCTCATGGACCTCTCATTGATGCTTGATTAAATCAGTGTCGTAAACTTAATCTTCTCATTGTATCTGAATCTCATTCAGATCAATGTCCAACACTTGGACCAAGATCATGTTACTTCTCTATTGAGAGGAGTCACTAAAATCCAGACATGTTTCATCACTCCCTCAGAATTGAAGCGTCATGGTTATACAATCATTTATGATCGCATCACCCTCAGGTATTCCCAATACCTGTACATCATTTATACTGGAATACTTATGATAAACCCGAAGATATAATCAATTTTACACTGTCATCTTTAGGGCTTTATTATCAAGTTTCTCAATCTTGGTTATTGGGAATTGGTATCAATCATATACTTTCCCAAATCATATATTGTACTTACAAATTCTTGTCATGCTTCCAAAGCACGACGACCATGCATGGAATTTGATCAGTCCCAATGCCTCATTAGTGAGCTCATGTCTTCCGGTTCACAAGTGAATTTGTATGATCCCTTTGAGAGATCGTATTACTCATATGCCCTCATATGCACACCAGCTCGTCGGTGTATAGACCTTGGTTAGGTCATCAACCTATTAGTCTACCAAATGTACACACTCAGACATATAGCAACACCTCTGTCTCTGGTCAGAGGATGTGTGCCTATATTGTGACAATATATAATATAGGACTTTGGTTATCTCGATCTCATCAAGTCAACTCTTTGACCTAACTAATCTGACACCTCCTAATCTCTATTCCCATGCAGAGGACCTGCATCAAGAGGTCGGTCAGATATCAGCCTAATGTGAAAGGATTGCCATCTCCTACTCACGTCGGAGATCATCTCTTAACAATCATTTGTCAGTTCTTGATGAGTCCTCAATCTAGATCCTTAGATATTCATCCAAGCACCAGACTCTATGATGCAATTATTGAATCAACAGCTGTATGATCATTAAGATGGCCATGGTACATAACTATAATTGTACAGAGGGACCTTATAGCACATTCATTCATTTAATCTCAGAAAGGGAGTAAAAAGAATCAATAACTTTTATTGATAAATCAAATATTACAATGACATTTATTGTAGGAATTGTTCGCTTCGGGCTCACATGGCTAACACCCCTCTTCTTCGATTTTCGCCAACCTCCATATGCACCTTCTTCCCTCTAAACCACCACAACTCCTTCATCGTTCAACCCTAATCCACGCCATAAACCTAATCTCCATACTCATTTACCCGTCATACATATGTAAGCAGTTGAAACTGCCAGCAAAACTACCAGGAAGTTTTCACTTCATTCTTCTAATGCACCTTCCCCACCGTCAATGGCAGTGGTCCACCCTTGTCTGGGCCAAGCCCAGCCCACTCCTCGTCTCCGTGATAGGGAGTCGCAGGATAGATGGAGGCCAAGATGACATTCAGCCTGGAGAGACCCATGGCTGGAATGGCCATGTTACAATATCTCTGATGGTTATTCAAGCTTCTTCCCATGACCCAAGGTCCAAGAAGATCTCAGCCCAAGTTGAAGATCCTCCATTATTCATCTTCGATATTCATGTTAAGATTGGGTTTTAATTTGTATTTGTTTTTTTTATTGATTTTATACCAGATGTATATACACCCATCTCTCTAATCAAGGTGTTCCCGACCTCATCCATGGCTCCTTGATCCACGTTAGAGGTTACGTGCTCCTGCTCCTTGTTTGTTCACCCCTGCTAACTCGACACATTTTCTTTTACAAACATGGAGCAGAACCCATCAGGATGTCTCCTTCTACACCTCGGTCTAGTCTTCCATTCCATACACAACACGCAGGCACATACCCTCGGTTGCTTTGGTTGTTTCCTAATGTTTGCAGGTAAGCGAGAGCTTCGATGGTCGGAATCAAAAGACCTCCTCCGATCTGGATCTTCTTCTTCAATGGTTCTTCATCTCACCCTTTTCTAACAACTCGAGGACCTTCACCGACCTCGCTCCATCTTCGTGAGATTTCTCTACAACTCCACCGAACTCCAGAGGATGTCTAAGAGCACGACGGATCAATGGGGCTCTCGCCGGAGCCCCACCTTCTCGCAACCTCTCATGACGGAGTGGTTCATCATATGGAGGCACATATGTCGTAGGATCACCCCAATTTGGGGGTGATCTGACGATCTAATTGCGACTACGTTATCGATCTCGACCCTGCATCTATGGAGCATACCGAGCCTCAAGCCAAAGCTTCATACAACCCGAGCCATGTCAGTCTGTTGAGCCTAGGACCGCACGCGACTCTCGCGTGCAAGTTAGGGAAATTTGCATGTTTTCCCTGCTGATTTTCCTTAATTGCAAAAATACCCCCGCTAGGGGGTATTTCATAAATCTCAACGTCAGTTTATGTATTTGCATTTTAGTCCCTCTAGGGATATACATGTAAGGATTCTATAAGTTTTCATCACAGTTATGCCCCTACATTCAAACTTGAATAATTTTATCATCGTATGTCCGATTGAAGTAATTTCAATGGCATGTTAATCCCTATTTCATTATCTTTTACATGGCTTATTTTATTCTTTGATTTGACACATAATGATTGATTAATTTATTATAGATAATTAAGCTACATAAATCTCTGTTAAATGAACATGAATTAGATTAAATTGCATAATGGAATCTTGATTAGTTGCTTAAATTTGATGAATCAATTTATGGCATAATTATGTGTGCATTTGCATGTGTTATCATTTTTTCATCACGTCATTACTTTCTAACATGCATTTATATGTTTCGTCATCACATTTTGTCTCGATCATGCATGCATTCGTGATGTGCATTTCATCTTGCATTGCTTGCCTGCATTGTTGTCTCTGTTTTGACCTAGATGATTTATCAACTGCTTAACTTAGATATTTTAAATACCTAAACAATCGTATTATGGCTTGTGTCCCTGTGTTCGGCCCTGGACTTCCCAGGTTAAAAATTAAAGCCGGATCCTCTTCATAGAGATTACTTGTTCAGTTCTGTGTGACACGCTAAGCACCCGTACTATAAAAGATCAATATTACTACATGCGTTTAGCAATTCATCATTAGTTCTTTAAGAATCTCATGGCGATAAAGTATATATCTAATACAATCCTTTACACAACCAATGAAATGACACTCTTTAGTACGAGATTCTAGCATCCTTGCATTGAATGTAGTTTAGGATATATGTTGCAGTCTCTACTGCATATCCTCAGAATACTAAGCGACAATTGTGTTATGAATCATCATTGATCTAACCATGTCCAACATGATCTTGTTGTATCTCCCTACAACTCTACTGAGTTGAGATGTTCATGGAGGAGTGAGATAGGAAAAATATTCCTTTCTTTGTAAAGTATTCCTTGAATTCATCTGACAGATACTCGTTACCTTGGTCAGATGGAATTGTATACATCTTCCATCCAACTTTGGTTCTAAACCAATTGTGAAATATTTGAACATTTCGAAGACATGTAAGGAAGAAATCCCATACTGCGAATGATCATCGATTGATAGCATATCATTCATGTTCATTATGGTATGGAGGGTCCACATACATCAATATGTATAAGGTCTTGAATACATCCACCTCTTACCCCAATCCCGAAGAAGGGTGCCTTGAACATTTTACTTTGAATGCAATACTCACGATTAGGTAAGTTCCGAACTTTTAGACAATTTAAAGGTCCATTTCTTACTAGTTTAATGGTCTTATCAATAGACACATATTCAAATATTGATGTTAGATCATCATCAAATGTTCTTCGTCCTCATCTTGATCTTTAAAGCTTTAATTTTTAGTATTAGAAATTTCAAAGAATCGTTCATTAATATTGTAATTCCATGGAGTCCTCTAGTTGTTAGAATCCCTTATGAAATATACCCATCATAACACTTTATGATAGGTCTATCTCGGAATGCATGTCTATCTCAGAATGTATATATATCTCTAACAAGTTAAAAAATGGATAATAAATCATTTCGAACATCTATGTCCAGAGACATTCTCTAAGAGCAAGGACTCTCCCACTAGAACGTGGTAGTCTATCTATCCAATAGTGATCGTTGCAATGATTGCATTAAATCCCAATGAGTTAAGATGGGAGGGAGCATTTCCTTGCACTACAAGGTGCTAATTATGGAACACAACCAGCTGATTGTCCCGGAATCTACCTTTTTAATGGTATCAAATTAACGATTTCGTTGCAGTCAGATAAATCCGGATCAATAAAAAATTAACCGCATGGATCGATGAATCGTTGAATGAAACTAAGTGCGGTTTTATGTTTGTTTAACATGGGCAAGCCGCAGGGTCAACTCAAGGAGGCAAAGGAACGACTTAGGATTAGATTAGATGAATTAAATCGTGATTTTCCAAGTGGGGTTTTTTAATTTTTTTATGCAATAAAAATACCAAATGCAAAATACGAATTGAATTAAGTTAACAAGAAAATAACCGACTTAAACAAATTTAATTTTAATGTGAAATTAATTCAAATCAGCAAAGTTATATTTTTCTAAAAACTTAATCCAAACAATGAATGCAAAATGTATTTTTTGGAATTTTTGGATTTAAAAAGCATAAATGAAAATTGCAAACTTTTTTGGGTTTTATACATTTTTCATGCAAATGATATGCAAAAATTATGAAAAAACTAGTGGAAGTGAAATATGATGAAATTAAGCTACACTATTTTTTTGGAATTTTATGACACTTTATGTTTTTTTATGAATTTACTACTGAAAACAGAGTGACTGTGAGTATTTAATTCCTAATAAATCCACGAAATAAAATTATCCAGAAGAAAAATCATCTCAAATAGATATTTTATTCAGAAATCCAAGAGAGTTGAAATTTCTAAAAAGTTATTCGTTGAATTAATTAAAAATCAATTACAGAAATCACTCTAGAATTTATTTTATGCAAAAGACAACTCCAATTTCGATGAAACTTGGACACTAATTAAAGCACAAATAAAGCACCAAATCTGATTTTCTCACAATTTTTGGAGCAATTAATGAATATGTGCGAATTTCAGAGCTTAAATTGGTAAAATATCAATGATTTTCGAACTCTGATTTTTAATAAATGATCTGATGCTCACAAAAATGTAAATAAATAGCCAAGAGATGAAGATTTAAATGCTCTATGAAATGCTATTCTTGATTAAATAATATGATGTTATTTTGAGGTCCAAATTATCATGCGAAGTCAGGGGTATCAATGCAATACATAAATGAAATAAACAAACTCAAATTGTGCCTAAGGGTACTTTTGTAATTATAAAAACTTGAATGGAAGTAATTCAATTTTCCCAAAAAATAAAAAAAATAGAAAAGATAATAGACCTTCTGAATCCCACCAACTAGGGCATGATCTTGAGGAGGGGCCCTGGCGTGCGCGGCGAGGAAGTAGGGGTCCAGGTGCGGCACGCAGTCGACCGGAGGCGCATGAGCAGCACGCGCGGGCAGCGAAGGTCGGCCGGCCGGTGGCGCTGCAGGTAGCAGCTTGCTGCCGTTGGTGGGTCACACATCGCTCGACGGCGGCGGCGTTGGAGCTTTACGATGAACGGCTGGCATCGTGGGCTGCGTCAGGTGCGCCGAGGGTGGCCTGGAGGGTCATGCGGTGCTGCGGTGGGGTTCTGCGAGAGGTGCGTGAGAGGCGCGACCAATGCGTGCGGGCGTCGAAGGTCAGTCGGCTGGTGGGGCGTGCCGCGGTGATGGAGGACGCGGTTGGGAGGCAAGGCACTGTCGTTGGAGGACGGTTGCGTCCTGGCGGCACGCGGTCGCGTAGGGCACCGCGTGGAGGAGAAGCTGAAGGGTGGCGGGCGGCCTAGTTGGTGTTGCTGCTGGCGTAGGAGGCCTAGGAGTAGTCGTTGTTGGAAGGCAAGTGCGCGGTGGGGGCGGGGCACAGCCGCAGGAGGAGGACGATGGCCACTGGTGGCGAGTTCGCTGTTGGCGGGGTGCCCGAACGGTGGTTGATGGCTCTTGGGGTGTTTTTTTTGTAATTTTTTAAATTTTTTATTATAAACAGGAAATACAAATGCAAATGAATGGATGGTGTTCATGGTGTATGGCGATGATGGTGAGGACGATGAAAATGATTTTTTTGTGATAATGGTGATTTGATGAAGATGGGACAAATAAAAAAGTTTTGATAAAATAAAATGAAAAGATGAAGATAGAATACTTACCTGTGAGGATCGCCGGATTTTGGAGGAGCTATGTTGCACTCCTGTCGTCGCTTCAAGGAAACGGCGGGTGCTCCGAAGCTCTAGCAGCCGACGTGGAGTTCTGCTGCAACGTGAATAAAAAACCATGGATCTTGTCGAAGGGAATAACCGTCATCGCTTTACCTAAACAAGTCGCAACTGTCACCTACAACACGAGGGGGCTGATGGCTCTCGTCTCTCAATCGGCAGATGAAGATGAATGTAGAGGGCGAGTGGAATAAATATGAGGAGGAAGTTGGGAATGAAGTGGGGTGGAAGTTGGAGGAGTGATGGAAGATGAGGGGAAGATGGGAAGTTGAGACTTGGAGTAGAGGACAAGTAGAGGGAGAAGAAATAAAAGGTGAATAAGATAAAGAAAATAATAAAATAATATAAGTGGGCTACTAAAAATAAAAGAGAAAACAAAGGTAAAATAAAATAATAAAATAACAAATAAATAAATGTAAATAAATAATTAATTAAAATAATAATAAATAAATAATAAATAAATAAAATAAAATAAAATCCGAAAATAATAAAAATGGGGGGACACGTGGCGGCTCCAAGAGTTGCCATGTGTTGCTCCCAGAAAATTCAAAAATTAAATGTAAAAAAATCGAAAAGAAATAACAAAAGGGGTTAAATCAAAAAGTGGTCAACACAAAAGTTGCTCATCTCAATGAGATCTACAATTTTTCTGAAGGGTCGAAAATCAAAAGAAGTCATGTGTACAAAATGTATTTTTAGGTGTTACCTTATAGATATAAAATACCATATTTTATCGTTTGTATTTTTTTGTCATTTTTAAATAAGAGAAAAATCAAAATAAAGATAGAAAAAATATGAAAAAAATATTTACAACGTTAATCTATTTTTTTATTTTTAATAATTAAGAAAATAAAAAGATAAAATAAAAGGGCAAAAAGGTCAATATGTACAATATACAATAAGGGCCCAAAATCCAAGTTTCACATACGATCTCTGATTTTAATGAAATTAGTCTCATTTTGAACGTCTTTAAATTTATATTACATTAAAGTGAGTAGACCTAAATTGGACATTGTATGAGAGAGAGATGTGCATTTTAAGCCTCCTAGTTTCAAACTTGGACTCGGGTTTTATTGATCAATTTTACAAGTTAGTATTTTTTTGATATTTTTCTTTAATTAGTGTTAGTAATATATACACTATAGAGTTGGTTTTATTGGATTTGGACTTAGTATAAATATATACATATAGGGTATTTTAGCTAATATACAAATGAATATTTACAAGTGAATTTGGCTTCTTATTTAATTTAAATATGGATACTAAAATGCAGATATTATTTATGCATGCATGAATGCTAATTATGCAATATAAGTGGAATTGTGCATCTAATTACTCGGAAACAAAGCTCTTTTTTCAACTTTTAGAGTGATGAATCACAGATTCATCAACCCCATATACTTAAACCGTGCTCGTCCCCGAGCAACTAAAATGAAATGCAAAAGTGAAATGAGATTGGGTTCCATACCAAGGTCATGAACAAAAGTTGAAAATAGAGCTTGAGTCGACCTTTGGATTGATTGTGTAGCAGAACCTTATTGGGATCTGAACTTAAGACCTAACGAACTTCAAGTTCCACAAGTCTCCTATTCAAGACTTCTCAACAGTCAGGTTAGAACAAATCCTCATACGTAAAATTCTGATGACTATGATTCTTACTTGTACTGTGTAAGTGTGAAATAGCTCTCAACATCAGAAATGGCTAAGAAGTAGCCTCCTCTAACAAGGTAACTCTAATTCCCCGGTTCAGTAACTCTTTCCTCGAGGAGCGGAGTATTCCCTTCTAAGTTCAAGTGCGACCAGCTCGAGAGGAGGGGTGGAGAAAAGAATGGGCGGTAGCCAGTGTAGCTACCTATCCCAAGATGCCTGACCAATGTAGCCAAGTCATCCAGCTGCAGACTTCTTGCTAATATACATACTCCGACGGGTATTTTATTTTCACTCAGGCCCGTCTTATTTGTTGGAGTTCTTGCATTTTTTTTCTTTTTTGTTGAACTATATACAAGGTGCAGCATGTACTTCAGGAGTTTTTCCTCTTGAGCTAGTAGACTATCCCACTTTTAAAGCATTATTGCAACCCATAGTGTCCCGTCTTTAGACGTCAACACTACCAGACTAGGTTGAGATGCACTACCCTCCCTAGAGGAGGACAGATGTTTCCACCCGTGTGATACTCCAAGCTAAAGGATTCTACTTCTTCACCACCTCATCAATGAAGAGCTACGTGCATAGTGCGTGTCCAAGTTAGGTCATTGTCTAAAAGAATCATGTGTGCACACGAGATATTTTACTTAGACTAATCAATATGACATGTGAACATAGACTTTCGGACTCAAAGAATTAAGTCACATGACCTGAGAAATCTTAACTCCAGTTCCTATAAGGTTCCTCTGAAATTAGGTGGATTAAGGTCAAATCAAGTCCCTCCTCAATATCTATTCATAACTTGGTTCAGAATCCACTAGATTTTCACATTGCATATGCCAGATATGCAGATGAGGTGCAGATGACATGTTATGTAGATGAATGCAAGACTCTTTTTTTAGATGCAGAGATGATGTGCAAGAGTAAATAAGAAGCCTTTTTTGTTGTTTTTGTTTTTTTGTTGTTTTTTCCCCTTAAATTTGGTATACCTCCTATGTTACAACAATTTTTTCAAGAGTTTTATAAGTGTTATTCGGATTATACGAGGGTTATACAATATACAAGTATAAATGTATTTTACAAAAAATCATTTTTTTCAAAATTTTTACAAGTAATATACAATATACTATACAAGTATACACTTTTTTCAATTTTTACCCATCCGTAATTATTGCATAATATATACAAAAATACGCGAAAATACACGAAAGTACGAGCTATGGGTAAAGTATATATGGGGAAATGGAGGAGTATATACACGGCGGACATCGGTCCCCCCTATACTTAGGCTCTAGTCAGCCTAAGTATAGGACATGAGTGAGTGTGAGAACCGATGAGATCTAGAGAATATACAACGAATGGTGAAGAGAATCGGGTCACTCTCCCCCCTATACTTAGGATCTGATCATCCCAAGTATAGTCATAAAATGAAATGATTTGGAGCCGGGGCGACTGATTCGAATCACTGGGGAGGGAGGGAAAATATATGCAAGAAGGAGTGAGAATATACAAAGATCAAGAAGGTTTGTGACGAACCTTCTTGCGGGAGCGAGGAGGTAAGGAATATACAAGTGTGTCGCTGTTGGAATCGTCCCCAGATGAATAGTAGTGAGGTGAAGGGATCATCCAAAGAGGGTCGACACACGACTGTTTGCTTAGATACAGCATAAGAATAGACGAACTGAGCTCACTCATAGAAATCACCTTATCCGGACTAGATGAGGACTCCTCGGAAAATTCCTTCTCCGGTATGTTGAAGGAAACTTTCTTAGTCGGTTTTCTATAACATGAATCATTGAGAGGGAGATGAGAGTGACGCGCCTTGAGAGGTTTGTGGGAACACCTCGATGAATCAATTCTCGACTTCCTCTCACTAGATAGCCGACTAGAAGAGGGTGTCATTAACCGAGAAAAGCGAGCGGTCATATTGATCCACAAGGCAGATCAACAATCGATGCGTTGACCACTCAACAATCCTGGCTAAATCAACAATTAACCCACAACAGATAAATCAAGCAATGAAAACCAAAGTGTGGAGTTAAAATTTATTGTAACTCTACAAAAATGTGTATAGTGTGCAAGTGTGTAGAGTGTCGAACACAGGAAGCAAAAAGGATAGATCGTGGCAAAATGGACAAAAATGTGATTGTGATCAAATGCCTGCAAGTATGTTATTTTTTGTGGGTTTTTAATTTTTAATTTTTTAATTTAATTTTATAATTTTGTATTTTTTTATTTTTAATTTTACTGATTTTGTATTTTATATCTTTTTTCTTTTAATAAAATAAGTACACAATATAAGAAAAGCAAGATAATATATTTATAAAAAGAAGTAAAAATAGTCAAAATTCAGGAAATAAAATCTATTTGTGCTTTTTATATTTTTCTAATGTTTTTATGATTTTCCTATATTTTTCCTATTTTTTGGCATTTTTAAAGGCAAGAATACTGAAAACAGTGAAGAAACTAAAAGGCTGAAACTAAAATGAGGATGAAAAATATCAACCAGAGTCCTAAATTCCTCAAATTAATTTTAACTTAAAGATAATAAATCAAAGAAAATTTAGATAAAAGTTATATTTTTAGGATTTTTCTGGTATTTTTAGAATTTTTACGAAGTTTTTAGGTGTTTTCTAATTTTTAGGAGTTTTACTTTGAATTTTTTCGTGATTTTTGGATTGACGTTAGAACACACAGAACACACCAAAGATGATTTTTTTGAATTTTTCAAGGAGTTTTAATATTTTTTGGTATTTTCTAATGCACACAGTAGCAAAAATGCATGTTTTTGAATTTTTATAAATATGAAAATGCAATAAAAATACAAACCAAAAACATGGTGTGATAAAGCAACAAAACAGGAGCTTAAGTTAATTTTTGGGAATTTTTGGGTTTTATAGATGCATGAAATAAATAGAGACAACAAATAGAAAAATCAACACTTACATGGGCATAAATGTAAATATCCATAATCTCAGGGATCGTACTTGCAATTTTTCCAAAAATATTACACTTAATAAATAAATCCTGGACTAAAATGAAATAAGAGAACTCGCAAGGGGTCCTTGCAAAATGTCCACACCCCACGTGCGTGAGTCACGTGAGGTGACGTGGACAAGGACATATATGCAAATACGGAAAGTATGGGGGTCTAAATGCAAATATTACAAAACTTTTACACTGTAGTTGAAAGTTTATGAACTAAATATTAAATACAAAAATGCTAAGGGTAGAAAATGCAAAATACCCAAAGCTAGGTGATCTGACGGTGCTGGAAGCTTCACTTGACACGTGACGCAATGTGGGCGCACGATGATGTTTCGGATTAAGCGGCCATGATTAGATCTCCATGGCGGATCGAATGGTGGCGGCTACAGGAGATCTAATGGTGACTGTACACATGGTGAGGCGGCCAAGATCCAACGGTAGGGAGCCACGGACGAAGAAAGAGCCGGCCTTCCCCAGCCCAGATTGTGGCCCTCCGACGTGCTTTCGAGCTCCAAAATGGCACGTCTCCTTCCTGGGCAGTCCTCTATCTTTCGGGCGCTCCAAAATACTCCGGCGGTGGCCGGAGCTCGTTGGGGGAGGCGGTGGAGCTGGAAGGCTCCTGGAACCTCCGGCGAGGCTCAAAATAAGCCCCAGGCATTCTTTAGTGGCTCTTGGACCTGCAAAAAGCATGAGAGGGTCGAGGTCAAAATGCCTCGACACCGCGGTGGCGGAATGTAAGCGTGGGACGATGACAAGGGAACACGGTCGAAGGGTACTCCGACGAGGGGTCGAAGTGGCGAATCGATGGTCGGAGCTCTAAACTAACTAGGTGAATCGAATCCTAAGGCTATAGGGAACAAAAAGATACAAGAAAATAGGGGGGAAAGAGAGCCTCGAAGCTGGGGGTCACCTGAGGAAAACCTTGACGGCAAGGGAGTTTGCTGGAGGTGGTGGAGCCGCCTCAGGCCCTCCTCGACTCGACGGATGCAAGGGCACTGGAGCTGTCATCTCCAGCTACCGGGAGAGCACGAAAGGGAGGAGGATGGTGGACCAAAAGGGGTTCAAATTTTGAATTGAAGTTCTGGGGTCCTATTTGAAGAGTTGACGGATGGCTGTGAAGAACGAGGCATAGCAGATGCATCGTCGATCCAAAGATCGAGGTTGCACATGGGCAGGTATGTCCGTTGATCGATGATCAAAAGTCAAGAAGGCGGTTAAGCGAAATGGTGCAAGGGTTGGACTCGAAAAAATCGAGAAAAGGGGTCAAAACTTGGTTCTGACAAGGCTACAGGGGGAGAGTCAGACAGGAAAAACCTTGAAGAAATTATTTCAAAATTCCTTTAAAAATAGCAAATGAGTTTATTATTTTTGGGTTATTAAATAAACATTGTTTATTAATTTCTGAATTATTTTAATATGATTTTTAATTATTTTTATAAGGTATAAAAATATAAGTTGCCCTTTTTTAGACCTATATAGGTATACATATCTATATATTTTAATATTTTATTTTTATTTTGTATATTGATTTTATTAATTTTGTTTATTATTTTATAAATTTATAAAACATTTTTATACACTTGAATATATTTTTATTTTATTTTTCTGAAGTGTTTTGTACACTTAATAAAATAAAAGTATTGATTATACCGGTATACTTATTGGTATTATATAAGTATTTTATTTTTGTGTTTTCTTTAGGTTTTTATTTTTATTTTAATATACACATATGTTATAAATAATATTTACAAAATTATAAAAATATAATATTATAAAATAATGGATAATAAATAAATTGAATATTTTAATCTGTACAAGTATACAATAGGGGTCCAAAACACAACTTTCAAATCATAGCTCCGCAAAGTGCGAAACTGATAACCGCAGATTATCGAGGGTCTAAATACGTCGCTGTTGCGACCCGCAATAAAATGCGATTAATCAACAATTAACCCACACTAAGATCAATGAATTAGAACTAATGCGGAGTTAAAATTTATTTTTAACTCTACATAAAAGATGTATAGGTGCAAGTATGTAGAGAGTTCGAACACAGGGAACAAGCAGGGTAGTTCAAGCAAAAATGCTAAAGTGTGTGTGTGATGTGTGGAGTGTCTACACTAAGCAAACAAGCAAATGAATTTTTGTGGGTTTTTAATTTTTAATAATTTTTTTATTTAATTTTTAATTTTGTATTTTGATTTTTGATTTTCTGATTTTTATATTTTATATTTTATATTTTTTTTATTTTTCTTTTCAATATTGGAGATTAAAGACAATATAATAAAAAGCAAGCTAAAATATTTATAAAAATGCACAAAAATAACCAAAAATTCAGAACTAAGATGTTTTTGGTATTTTTATAATTTTTTACTGTTTTTGTGATTTTTGGGAATTTTTCAAGGTATTTTTGATATTTTTAAATACTGAATTAGGGCAAAACAGTGGGAATTGGGCTGGCTGTGATAAATATGGGAATTAAAAATACCAACCAGTAGCTAAAAATTTTCACACTATTTTTCACATAAAAAGGACAAAATAAGGAACAAACAGAAACTGAGTTTTTGATTTTTGGAGTTTTCTACTATTTTTTATAATTTTTTTGAAGTTTTTGAGTGTTTTTAAATTTTTAGTGTTTTTCTTTTGAGATTTTTAGTGATTTTTGGACTGACACTAAAATAGGATAAAATAGACACTAGGTGATATTTTTGGAATTTTTGGAGGTGTTTTAATATTTTTTTGGTATTTTCTAAGCTAGACAGTGCACAAATAGCAAGTTTTTGATTTTTAATAAATATGAAAATAAAGTAAAATCAAAAACTAAAATGGTGGCGTCAAAGTACACATATCCAGATGCTTAAGTCTATTTTTGTGAAATTTTTGGAGTTAAAATGCTAGGTCAAATAATTAGAGCAAACATCCCAACATGAAACAGGCCTGGCAGGGGTATATGTGCAAAATATCAAACGTCCAGGGGCATAAATGCAATTTTCCACAAAAATATACACTGTAGATTCAATTTTCAGCACCAAAATACAATTACAAAAGTTGCCTGGGCCTCTTAGCAATTTTCCCACCAGGGCGCGTGACTTGCACGCGCCTGGCGAGGACTAAACTGTAATATTACGAAACTCTGGGGGCCTACTTGCAAAATAACCAAAAAGTTTACACGTGCTGCAATAGTTTTAGGACTAAAACAAAATACACAAACGTCCGAGGGTGTCCTTGCAAAATGCCCAACCCCTCACGTGAACTGGTCACGTGAGGTGACGTGGCGAAGGACCTAAGTGCAAATAAGCAAAGTTCGGGGGTCTCTCTGCAAATATTACAAAATTTTTACACTACAGACACAAGTTTAAATACTAATAAATAAATACAAAAAACGCAAGGGGTCATGTGCAAAATACCCTATGCGCGTGATCCGACGGCTGATGGCAAGCCACTTATACACATGGCGCTTGATGGACGGCCGATGTCGCTTCACTCGTGGACGTCTGGGATCAGATCTCGGCTGAGATCGACGGTGGTTGGGTCTTCAAGATCGGACGGTCCACGATCTGTCTGGAGCTCCTCCTCGATCCAACGGTGGCGAAACCCGGAGCAAGAACAGCGACGAACTCCGGCGAGCCGAGGTTCGCCGAGGTCAAGCTCCGTCTCCGGCGAGCGATTTGGCTTCAAAAGCGGGTTGGAGGCTCCTCAGGTCTTCGTCTTTCTCCTGGAGGCGTCAAAATACCGCGGCGGCGGCCGAGGTGCTCAGGCGAAGGTGGCGGAGCTGGGAAGCTCGGCCACAGTCCGGCGAGCGTCAAAACTCGCCTCCAGGCGCTTTCGTTCGTGCTTTGACCTGCAAGAATGGTCAACGGGCCCAGGGCAAACTGCCTGGACCCTTGGATGGTCGGGGAAGGGCGTGGTTCGCGATATGGATGCACGGCCGGAGGGGCGCTCCGGCCAAGGTGCGTGATCGGGCGATTTGGGTGACGGAACTTCGAATCTTTTTGGGGTTTTTAATCCTAAGGTCAGCAGGAATAAAATGGTGCGAAGAAAAGAGCGGGGGGGACGCCCTCAATGGCCGGAGCCAGAGGAGAAAGGGTACCTCGATGCCGGTTGTTGGCGGAGGTGGTGGAGCTTCCCTCGACTTCGCGCGCCTTGGCTGAAGGGCTGGCGGTGGAGCTGTCACCTCCACGGAGCTCAGGAGCACGATGGTGGCGCTGAAGGGTGGACCACGGGGACTCAAATTCGAAATGGAAGAGGGGGAGTTGGTTTTAAGTGGTTTGACCCGAGGTGACAGGGGTCCAAAGACCAAGGGATATCTTGCAAATCTTGGGTCCGACGACCAAGATTAAGCTCGGGCGAGCTAGGTAGATGGTTGGTGGACAATGTTGCAGAAGGATGCAACACGAAAAGATGAAAGAATTGGCCTGGAAAAAGCCAACAAGATGGCTCAAAAACCAAGCCTGACACGGGCTACAGGGGTAGGTCAGACTGTTGACCTTGGTCAACAGTCCTGGCCTCCTGGTTGGTCCACGTGGACCAACCAGGAAAAACCCTGGAAAAACATTTTATTAATTAAATTAAAAATAATAAATGGCCGAATTAATTAAAAGTTATAAAATAAAAAATGCTTAGAATTTTATTTAGTATTTTATTTTGATTTTTAATTATTTTTAGGAGTTATATTTTTACAAGTTACCTTTTTAACCCTATATAGGTATAATACCTATGTATTTTAGTATTTTATTTTTATTTTGTGTATTTTATTTTTATTATTTTTATTTATGATTTTATAAAATTATAAAATACTTTTATGTATACAAATATATTTTTATTTTATTTTTCTGATATGTTTTGTATATTTAATAAAATACAAGTATGTTTTGTATAGGTATATATATAGGTAATGTACCAATGTGTTGACTATATACAAATATTTTTATTTGTATTTTATTTATGTTTTTCTTCTGATTTAAATACACATAATTATTATAAGTAATATTTACAACATTATAAAATTATAAAATTATAAAAATAATAAATAAATAATAAATTGAATATTTTAATATGTACAAGTATACAATGGGGGTCCAAAACTCAACTTTCAAACCGTAGCTCCGCCAAATGCGAAACCACCACCATTGGATAGATTATTTTATTCTATATACAATTAAAGGTGAGTTTGATGCATTTGGAGTTGTCGTTTGTGAGATACGGGTCTGGGAAGTTGGGATTTTGGATTCTTATTCAGATCATAACTTTTTGTCTGTACATGATTTATCTGTGAAATCAATTTTGTATTTTTCTTTATAAAATTATCTACAACTTTCATGTACAAAGTTTCTTTATTTGATGTACAAGAAGTGGAACCAAAAATAGGTCCCAAAATGAATAAAGAATGAACAGGAAGTATAGGTATTATATTGTATTTCTGACCTTATCTCCCCCTACTTTATTCCTTGTCGACCTATTCATCAAGATGCCTAGGTCTCGGGGGTTTTGGGTCATAAAATATTTACAATATTTTATTCTTTTTTTTTCTTTATTTATTCTATAATTTTGGCCTTAATTACAGTAATTTATACACTGTTTAGATGCACATGCATGAATGCTAAGATGCTCTATTTAAGGGTATTTACAGGTATTTGCTAGGGTTTTTGGTGCCAAAATGATAGAATAAAGATGATGAAATGTGGATTCATCATCCCCCTATACTTTACCTTTGCTAGTCCCTAGCAAACACTTATGCAATAAGTGCAAAAAGGAAAACAAAGAAAAGAAAAAGAAGAACTTGGTTTTATCTGATTGTCAAATTTGTCTTCACAAAATCAAAGTTTGGAGCTTAAGTCGGACCTTTGGATTTTTAGTGCGGGCGGAACCTTAGTGAGAACCGTGTTTGAAATCCACCAGTCCTTGAGAATCCCAAAACTCTGTCCAAGTCTCCTCAATAGCCAGGTCAGAAATACTTCAACTCATACGCAAACTCTTACGACTATGAATCTGACTTGTACAGTGTGAGTGATGGTGGCTCTCCCCAACTAGAATGACAAAGAAACTGACTTCTCCAGTACGACGACCCAATGATTCCCCAATCCAGCAACTCCATCCTCGAGGAGCAGGGTATTCCCTTCTAAGTTCAAGTGGCAACCAGCTCAAGAGGAGGGGGTGAAGAGAAGAATGGAGGGTAGCCAGTGTAGCTACCTATCCTTGGATGCAAGACCAGTGTAGTCAAGTCATCCTGCTGCAGGCTCACATATTTGACTTTGGAACTCAAGCTTGCTTATTGACTTTGTACATACTTGCAGGCTTTTTATTTTTGTACATGCCTGAACACTTTTTTTTTAAATACTATATACAGCAGCATTTACATAAGGAGTTTTTCCTCTTGAGCCAGTAGACTATCCCTCTTTTGAAGCTTTATCGCAACCCACGGCCTCCTGTCTTTAGACTTCCTAATCACTGGACGGGTTGGGGTGCACTTCCCTCCCTAGAGGAGGACAAGTGTTTCCACTTGTGTGCATCTCATACCGGCAAATCCAATCCCCTCACCACTCCAACTGAGTTGAGCTATGTGAACGGTGCAGGTGTCCAAGTTAGGTCATTATCAACAAGAGTCGTGCGTGTGCTCCGAAATACTCTACTTAGGCAGTCAAGAATCCATTGAACCAAGTCCCGTGATCCTCAAAGAATTAAGTCAACTAGACCTGAAGTACCTCAAACCAAGTTCCTATAAGGTTCCTGTTATTAGGTAGATTATAAGGTCCAATCAAGCTCCAATCTCCGGATTTTACTTAGACTTGTTCAATTATCAAACTCAATCCGAAAAATGCGAATGCCATGCAATGCAATGCAGAAAATATTTTTGTGATGCAATTTTCAAGATTTTGAACTTTTTTATGGATTTTTGAAAATATGATGATGATGCATATGCAGATGCAATTTTTTCAAAAAGATTTTTCAAATGTTTTTGGATTTTAATTTTGCAAATGTTTTTTTGGAATTTTGAAAACAAAATGTTTTGGCTGAAAACTAGGTTAAAACTATGTACACGGGGGTGCTTCTTTATATATACAAGAAGTGGAATTTACAAGGGTAAGTGGTCAATTTTATACATATATAGATATATAGTGGATTTTGGTGTGATGTGTATATTCCTCAAACTTATTTGAAAACAATTTTACACACAATTTTTGAAAACTATAGTCCAAAATAATTTTACAAACATTTTACACACATTTGAAAATCATTTTGCAAAGGTTTTCAAAACAGTATATATAGGTTTTTCAAATCATTTTTGCAACCATTTTTCAAACCATTTGCAAATCATTTTTCAAACATTTTATTTCACACAAAGAAAAGAAATTTTACAAACCACACATTTTTATACAGGTTGAAAACACGAAACAAAATATTTTCAAAATAGTTTTCAATAGATGTTCACAAAGATTTTCAAACTATTTTTCAAACATTTTGCAAAAAAAACATTTTCACCTGATTTATTAATCAGTAAATACAAAAAGAATTTGAGGAATAATCACATCTTTTTATTAAGGATTTTAATGGTTTTTAAAGAATTGTTAGCCATATTATTAAGAAAATAGGAAAGTACGAGTTATGGCTAAAGTATATACGCAGTATATACGACCCCCCTATACTTAGCTTGAGCTATGTCCTCATAGATCGGAGAGAAAAGAGAAGACATAACTCGTACTAAGTATAGGCAATTCTAAAGAATAAAGAAATAAATGAATGGATCAATAAATGAGAAGTTGACTGTCCCCCCTATACTTAGGATCAAATAATCCTAAGTATAGCAGACTATACACAACGCAGGGAGGGTCAAGGGTGGGAATGAACAGATCGTACTCAGATTGTCTCCCCCTATACTTAGGGTAGGATATCCCTAAGTATAGACAAGAAGAGGAGACAATGGAGAGGATCGAGAGGAATAGAATAACTTGGGGTGCACACCCCCCTATACTTAGGACAAAGTACGTCCTAAGTACGGAAAACTGTCTACAAGGGCGGCACCTTTTTGATAGATACAGAAAATAGAAAAGGAAAAGAAGAAAAGAAGAAAATAAGAAAATAACTCAACAGAAAACAGAGTGATATAAACAAATGGATTTGTACAGCGGAAGATGGAATTGATCACCATGTATGAGATGCAGCTGATGCGAGTCAAAAGACACATCTCATACCAGAAGAATGGGGGCAACGTCAATGGTCGACGGATCATGATCAAGATATAGCTTCAAGCGTTGACCATTGACGCGGAAGGTAGAGGAAGATGACGGTTCGGATATGTCGATGCTGCCATTGTCATGTACCTTCCTAACCACATACGGTCCTTTCCACTTGCTCTGCAATTTTCCTGGGAATAATTTCAGCCTGGAATCAAACAACCATACTCTCTGATCTGGCTCAAACTGTTTATGGCTGATATGCGAATCATGCCATGTCTTTACTTTTTCTTTGTACTGTAGGCTGTTGGAGAAGGTTGTGTCTCTCAATTCTTCCAGGGCTGCCAATTCTGCTCTTCTCCATTCTCCTATACTCTCGGGATCTAGAAGCAACTCTGTAACTGCCCAAAAAGATTTGTGCTTGATTTCTACTGGCAAATGGCACGGCTTGCCATAGACGAGACGAAAGGGAGATGTTCCCAATGGATTCTTGAAAGAGGTCCGATAAGCCCACAAGACCGAGTCCAAAAGCTGTGACCAATCCTTTCGGTCTGGGCGGACAACTTTCTGCAAGATAGTCTTTATCTCCCTGTTCGATACTTCGGCAAGACCATTAGTCTGAGGGTGATAAGGAGTGGCAACCCGATGGTCAATGCCGAACTCGTCTGCAAGGGCCCTGACTTTGTCATTGATGAAGTGAGACCCCCCGTCTGAAATCAACACTCTAGGTACTCCGAACCATGAAATGATATTTCTCCTCAAAAATTTGCAAACGGTTTTAGCATCTGCGGCTCGGGCGGGGATGGCCTCAACCCATCGGCTGACATAATCTACAGCGAGCAAAATATGCTCGAATCCCTGACTCTTAGGAAATGGGCCCATGAAATCAATCCCCCATGCATCAAAAACCTCACAGAAGTGAATGGGTTGCATGGGAATCATGTCTCTCTGTCCGCAGGTTCCCATTTTCTGACAGTCAGTACATCTCTTCACGAACTCATCAGAATCCTTGAAGAGAGTAGGCCACCACAGGCCGGATTGAAGCACCTTTTGTGCTGTTCTTTTTCCAGAATGATGTCCTCCTGCCTCAAGCTTGTGGCAGTATGTGAGGACGCTATGCTGCTCTTCTTGAGGAATGCACCTCCTCCAGATACTATCCCCTCCTTCATGATAAAGGACGGGATCCTCCCAATGGTAAAACTTGGCCTTAGCTAGGAAGGTCTCAAGTTTCTGCCTGGGCCAACCCTGAGGGACTGTCTTGGCAACAAGATAGTTTACAAAGTCAGCATACCACGGGAGTGAGGTGACAGCCAAGATCGCCTCATCTGGAAAAGTCTCAGTGATAGGTGCGCTGGGCTCAGATTCCTCAAGATTCTCCAATCTGGAGAGATGATCCGCCACCACATTCTTGACTCCAGGCTTGTCCTTAATTTCAATATCAAATTCCTGGAGTAGAAGGATCCATCTGGTGAGACGTGCTTTGGCATCCTTCTTAGCCATTAAGTACCGGATGGCGGTATGATCAGTATAAATGGTAACTCTAGATCCGAGAATATATGATCGATACTTATCAAGAGCGAAGACTACGGCCAGCATCTCTTTCTCAGTCACAGTGTAATTCCGCTGCGCGGCATCCAAAGTCCGGCTGGCGTAGTGAATGGCGAACGGTAAACCATCCCTCCTCTGTCCAAGCACAGCCCCAACGGCAAAATTTGAAGCATCCGTCATGATCTCGAATGGGAGAGACCAATCAGGCGGTTGAAGGACAGGAGCTGAGACAACCATATTCTTGAGAGTCTCAAATGATTCAAGACACTTATCATTAACAATAAACTCGATGTCTTTGGTTAGCAAGTCAGTAAGCGGTCGGGCAATTCGACTGAAGTCCTGAATAAACCGTCGGTAGAAACCGACATGCCCCAGAAAAGACCGTAACTGACGCAAGTTGGACGGCGGATTGAGTTTTCTGATGATATCCACCTTAGCCGGATCGACCTCCATGCCCCTGTTGGAGACGATATGACCAAGGACCGTCCCTTGAGTCATCATGAAATGACTCTTCTCCCAGGATAAGACAAGATTGACCTCAATGCAGCGCTTCAGCACACGGTCTAGGCAGTCAAGACAAGCGTCGAACCCGTCGCCATAGACCGAGAAGTCATCCATGAAGACCTCTAAACAGTCACCCACCATGTCCGAGAAGATGGACAACATGCACCTTTGGAATGTCGCCGGAGCGTTACATAGACCAAAGGGCATCCGTCTGAAAGCATAAGTCCCAAACGGACAGGTGAATGTCGTTTTCTCCTGGTCTTCGGGCGCAATGGCCACTTGATTATATCCAGAGTACCCATCAAGAAAGCAGTAATGACTCTTCCCGGCTAACCGCTCGATAATCTGATCAATGAAGGGAAGCGGGAAGTGATCCTTCTTGGTGGCCTCATTCAATCGTCTGTAGTCCACACAGACCCTCCAAGAAGTTGGTACTCTGGTAGCGATCTCCTCTCCAGACTCATTGACAATTGTAGTGATACCCGTCTTCTTGGGTACCACATGTAACGGACTTACCCATTTGGAGTCGGAGATGGGATAGATGAAATCGGCGCTCCACCACTTGGAAATTTCTTTCATGACTACATCTCGAAGATTCGGGTTCAGCCGTCGTTGGAACTCACGCGACGGCTTAGCGTTATCTTCAAGATAGATATGGTGGGAGCAAAGATTAGGGCTCAGCCCTTGGAGATCAGCTATACTCCAACCGATTGCCTTGCGGTTTCTTTCAAGAACCTCCATCAGACGAGATTCTTGTTCTCCAGTCAAATCTGCTGAGATAATGACTGGGTGCATTTCTGGCTCTCCAGCAAGGAATCTGTACTTCATTGACTACGGCAGAGGTTTTCGTTCTGGACAACTGGGAGGTGGCAGATCTGGTTTCTGATATGTCTGTGTAAATGCTACCAGGTCTGCATGGGAGAACTCTCGCTCTGTATGAATCGCTGACGAAGGGCGGCCTGATGTATCATCAATAAACTGCACTGGCTCGCATTCTGTCATGGTTGTTGGCTCAGTAGGAATCAGACAAGGTAAGTAGTCCACAAAGTCATCCCAGTCTATGTCTGAATCCGAGGGATCAGAAGACGATGAGCAAGATTGGAATTCCTCAGCACCACTCATCACAACACTGTCAGCCTCAGAGATATCCTCATCCAGGGATGTGCTCTCCCGGCTCTCGACTGCCATGAGCTTGAGATACAGTGAATCTGTAGGCAAGGCAAGGGTCGGTGCTACGGGGTCTTTCCAGTTGGATTCATCATCAGTCATCTCGAAATCACAAACCTGGTGGATGTCTAGCTCCTCCTCTGTCATCTGCTCGGCTTCGCTGGACTGTTCTGAGCATTCTGCCTCTCTGGCTCTGATCTCTTCGATCGTCTCTATTTGTATGGTTTCGCCCTCTACGCGAAAACATACCTTCCCACTATCATGGTCGGTCACCGCCTTGGCTGTGGCCAAGAATGGACGTCCGAGGATGATGGGGGCATCAGTTACCGACTCAGGGATCTCCATGTCCAACACAACGAAGTCCACGGGGAATTGCAGGCCCTGAATGGTAACGACCACGTCTTTCAATAACCCCTTCGGCCTCTTAATCGACCTATCAGCAAACTGAAGGACGGTTCTGCTTCGAAGAAGAGGGCCAAACTCGAACTGCTTGAGTAAGGTTGCCGGAAGGAGGTTAATTGAAGAGCCGCTGTCTAATAGAGTACGATCAAACTGCTGCTCCTGAATCTCGCATCTGACATAGGGAGCTCCTAATTCGATGCGGTTATGTCGACTCACAAGGCGAGTCAACAGTCGGTGTTTGACCACACAAATTCCGAATTTAATCAACAATTAACCCACACTAAGATCAACAAATTAGAAACAATGTGGAGTTAAAATTTATTTTTAACTCTGCACAAATGGTGTATAGTGTCAAGTATGCAGAGAGTTCGAACACAGGGAGCAAGCAGTGTAATTCAAGCAAGTGCTAAAGTGTGTGTGTGAGTGTATGATGTGTCTACACTAAGCAAGCAAAGGAATTTTTGTGGGTTTTTTAATTTTTAAATTTTTTTTATTTTTATTTAATTTTTAATTTTGTATTTTGATTTCTAATTTTCTGATTTTTATATTTTATATTTTATATTTTTTTATTTCTTTTTTTTCAATATTGGAAAGTAAAGGCAATATAAGAGAAGGCAAGGTAAAATATTTATAAAAATGCACAAAAATACTCAAAAATTCAGAAATAAAATGTTTTTGGTATTTTTAAGGTTTTCTACTGTTTTTGTGATTTTTGAGGGTTTTTCAAGATGTTTTTGATATTTTTAAACACTAAAATAAAGCCAAACAGTGGAAAAGAGGCTGGCTGTGAATAAAATGAGATTTAAAAATAGCAACCAGTACCAAAAATATTTCACACTATTTTTCTAATAAAGAGAATAAAATAAGGGATAAACAGAAGCTGAGTTTATATTTTTTGGATTTTTCTACTATTTTATATAATTTTTTTTGAAGTTTTTAAGTGTTTTTGGATTTTTAGTGTTTTTCTTTTGAGATTTTTAATGATTTTTGGACTAACACTGAAATAGGATAAAATAGACACTATGTGAATTTTTGGGAATTTTTGGAGGTGTTTTGATATTTTTTTGGTATTTTCTAAGGTAGACAGTACACAAAAAGGGAGTTTTTGATTTTTAATAAATAAGAAAATAAAATAAAATCAAAAACTAAATAGCTGGCGTTAAAGTATAGGTGCACAGGAGCTTAAGTCTATTTTTGTGGAATTTTTGGGCTTAAAATGATATTTTAACTAAATACAACAAGCATCCAAATAATAAACAGGCCTGGCAGGGGTATATATGCAATATTCAAAACTTCCAGGGGCAAACATGCAATTTTCCACAAAATTATACACTTTATATTCAATTTTTGGCACCAAAAGACAATTACAAAACCCGCCTGGGCCTAATCGAAATTTTCCCACCAGGGCGCGTGACTTGCACGCGCCTGGGAAGGACTGGAATGCAATATCACAAAAGCCTGGGGGTCTCTTTGCAAAATATCCAAAAATATTACACGTGTTTCAAAAATTTTAGGACTAAAACGAAATAAACAAAAGACCGAGGGTTCCTCTGCAAAAAGCCCACCCCCTCACGTGAACTGGTCACGTGAGGTGACGTGGCGAGGACCTAACTGCAAATAAAGAAAGTTCGAGGGTCTTTTTGCAAATATTACAAAATATTTACGCTACAGACGAAAGTTTAAAAACTAAATATTAAATACAAAAGGCGCGAGGGTGTAGATGCAAAATACCCTCGCCCCGGGGCGTTCTGATGACGACGCGTGGCGCGCATCCAACGGCTGGGCGGCGAGGCGCGATCCAGCGGCGGGGAGCACTCCACTTATCCACGTGGCAGCGCGAGAACGGCCGATGACGCTTCGACGATGCACGGTCTGGATTAGATCCTCCTCGGTTGATCGGACGGTCGAGGCGGAGGACGATCCAACGGAGGCTGTGCGATCTGGGGAGGACTCCTCGATCCAACGGCTGGGAGGCGATGAGGAAGAACAGCGAAGAACGCCGGCGAGGCGAACTTCGCCGCTCCAGATCTTCGTCCTCCGACGAAGTTAAGGCTCCAAAATGGCCGTGGAGACTCCTGGGGTCGTCTTCTACCTCCTGGGAGCTTCAAAAGTGCACGGCGATGGCCATGCTGCTCGCAGACGATCGGCGGAGCTGGAGAGCTCGGCTGAGCTCCGGCGAGCTTCAAAATCGCGCCCAGGCGCGAGTCAATGCGCTTTGACCCTGCAAAAAGAGTTAGAAGGTCCAGGGCAAAGTGCCTGGACCTTGGGTGGACCTAAACTATGCGCGAGGGGGAGTGGTCGACGGTGGCCGGAGGTGCGCTCCGGCGAGGATGCGTGAATGGACGAAATACGCGATGAAACTTAAGATTTTTTTGGGGTTTTTGATCCTAAAGCTAACAGGAATAAGATGCGAGAACGAAATAGCGGGGTGGTGCCCTCGATGGCCGGAACCAGAGGATGAAGGATACCTCGACGCCGGCGGTTGGCGGAGGTGCTGGAGTCGTCCTCGACCTCGTTCGCCCTAGCTGAGAAGCTCGCGGCGGAGCTGTCACCTCCAGCAAGGCTCAGAGCACTAGAGAGGCAGAGAGGGGTGGACCAAGGGGACTCTCTTCGAAAAGGAAGGAAGAGGGTCGGTTATATGTGGTTTGACCCGAGGTGGAAGAGGTCCAAAGACCAAGATTTCTGGAGCGATTCAGTGATCCATACCCCCATGTAATCACTTGGCGGGCAAGAGGGATGAACGAGGAAGGATTTTGCAGAAGGAATCGAGTCGAAAGGATGCAAGTTCGCTCCTCGAAAAAAATGGTGAACATGGGGTCAACAGTGGGTCTGACAAGGGCTACAGGGTATAGGTCACCTAGTTGACCGAAGTCAACTAGGGTTTGCACCTGGTTGGTCCACGTGGACCAACCAGGAAAAACCCTGGAAAAATTATTTGTTAATTCAATTTAAAATACTAAATGGCCGAATTAAATAAAAGTTATAAGATAAAAAATGTTCAAAATTTTATGTAGTATTTAATTCTGATTTTTATTTATTTTTTTGACTTGTATTTTTACAAGTTACCTTTTTAACCCTATGTAGGTATAATACCTATGTATTTTGATATTTTATTTTATTTTATGTATTTTTAATCTTATTATTTTTATTTATGATTTTGTAAAATTATAACATACTTTTATATACATAAGTATATTTTTATTTTATTTTTCTGAGTTGTTTTGTGCATTTAATAAAATCTAAGAGTATTCTATGTAGGTATAAGTATGTGCAGTATACCTATGTATTCTTTATACAAGTATTTTTATTTTTATTTTTATTTTGCATTTTATTTTAATTTTAATGCACATATATATTATAAGTAATATTTACAAAATTATAAAAATATAAAAATGAATAAATAATGAATCAAGAATAACTTGAATATTTTATTCAGTACAAGTATACAATAGGGGTCCAAAACTCAACTTTTAAACCGTAGCTCCGCCAAATGCAAAACACCACCATTGGATAGATCATTTTATTCTATATACAATTAAAGGTGAGTTTGATGCATTTGGAGTTGTCGTTTGTGAGATACGGGTCTGGGAAGTTGGGATTTTGGATTCTTATTCAGACCAGAACTTTATGTCTGTACATTCTTTTTCTGTGAAATCAATTTTGTCTTTTTCTTTATGAAATTATCTACAACTTTCATGTACAAAGTTTCTTTATTTGATGTACAAAAAGTGGAACCAAAAATAGGTCCCAAAATGAGTAAAGAATGAATAACAAGTATAGGTATTTTGACTGTGTTTTTGGCCTTATCTCCCCCTACTTTATTCCTTGTCGACCTATTCATCAAGATGCCTAGGTCTCGGGGGTTTTGGGTCATAAAATATTTACAATATTTTATTCTTTTTCTTTTCTTTATTTATTCTATAATTTTGGCCTTAATTACAGTAATTTACACACTGTTTAGATGCACATGCATGAATGCTAAGATGATGATTTTAAGGCTATTTACAGGCATTTGCTAGGGTTTTAGGTGCCAAAATGATAGAATAAAGATGATGAAATGTGGATTCATCATCCCCCTATACTTTACCTTTGCTAGTCCCTAGCAAACACTTATGCAATAAGTGCAAAAAGAAACGAAAGAAAAGAAAAAGAAGAACTTGGATTTTATCTGATTATCAAACTTGTCTTCGCAAAATCAAAGTTTGGAGCTTAAGTCGGACCTTTAGAAATTTAGTGCGGGCGGAACCTTATTGAGGACCGTGTTTGACATTCAACAGTCCTTGAGGATCCCAAAACTCTGCTCAAGTCTCCTCAATAGCCAGGTCAGAAATATCTCAACTCATACGCAAATTCTTACGACTATGAATCTGACTTGTACAGTGTAAGTGATGGTGGCTCTCCCCAACTAGAATGACAAAGAAACTGACTTCTCCAGTACGACAACCCAATGATTCCCCAATCCAGCAACTCCATCCTCGAGGAGCGGGGTATTCCCTTCTAAGTTCAAGTGGCAACCAGCTCAAGAGGAGGGGGTGAAGAGAAGAATGGACGGTAGCCAGTGTATCTACCTATCCTTGGATGCAAGACTAGTGTAGTCAAGTCATCCTGCTGCAGGCTCACATGATATGACTTTGGAACTCAAGCTTGCTTATTGACTTTGTACATACTTGCAGGCTTTTTATTTTTGTACATGCCTGAACATTTTTTTTAATACTATTCACAGCAGCATTTACATAAGGAGTTTTTCCTCTTGAGCCAGTAGACTATCCCTCTTTTGAAGCTTTATCGCAACCCACAGCCTCCTGTCTTTAGACTTCCTAATCACTGGACGGGTTGGGGTGCACTTCCCTCCCTAGAGGAGGACAAATGTTTCCACTTGTGTGCGTCTCATACCGGCAAATCCAATCCCCTCACCACTCCAACTGAGTTGAGCCATGTGAAAGGTGCAGGTGTCCAAGTAAGGTCATTATCAACAAGAGTCATGCGTGTGCTCCGAAATACTCTACTTAGGCAGTCAAGAATCCATTGAACTAAGTCCCGTGATCCTCAAAGAATTAAGTCAACTAGACCTGAAGTACCTCAAACCCAGTTCCTATAAGGTTCCTGTTATTAGGTAGATTTTAAGGTCCAATCAAGCTCCAATCTTCGGATTTTACTTAGACTCGTTCAACTATCAAACTCAATCCGAAAAATGCGAATGCTATGCAATGCAGAAAATATTTTTGTGATGCAATTTTCAAGATTTTGAACTTTTTATGGATTTTTGAAAATATGATGATGATGCATATGCAGATGCATTTTTTTGTATTTTTCAAAAAGATTTTTCAAATGTTTTTGGATTTTAATTTTGCAAATGTTTTTGGGCTTTTTGAAAATAAAAAGTTTTGGCTGAAAACTAGGTTAAAATATGTACACGGGAGTGCTTCTAATATATACAAGAAGTGGATTTTAAGAATTTACAAGGGTAAGGGATCAATTTTATACATATATATATATAGTGGATTTTGGTGTGATGTCATTATTCCTCAAACTTATTTGAAAACAATTTTACACACAATTTTTTGAAAACTATAGTCCAAAATAGTTTTTACAAACATTTTACACACATTTGAAAATCATTTTGCAAAGGCTTTCAAAACAGTATATATAGGTTTTTCAAATCATTTTTGCAACCATTTTTCAAACCATTTTGCAAATCATTTTTCAAACATTTTTATTTCACACAAAGAAAAGAAATTTTACAATCCACACATTTTTACAAAGGTTGAAAACGTGTAACAAAATATTTTCAAAATAGTTTTCAATAAATGTTCACAAAGATTTTCGAACTATTTTTCAAACATTTTGCAAAAAACATTTTCACCTGATTTATTAATCAGTAAATACAAAAAGAATTTGAGGAATAATCACATCTTTTTATTAAGAATTTTTAATGAATTTTAAAGAATTGTTAGCCATATTTATTAAGAAAATACGAAAGTACGAGTTATGGCTAAAGTATATACGTAGTATATACGACCCCCCTATACTTAGCTTGAGCTATGTCCTCATAGATCGGAGAGAAAAAAGAAGACATAACTCGTACTAAGTATAGGAAAATCTAAATAATAAAGGAACAAATGAATCAAACGAATGAGAAGTTGACCGTCCCCCCTATACTTAGTATCAAGTAATCCTGAGTATAGCAGGTTGTACACAACGCAGGGAGGGTCAAGGGTGGGAATGAACAGATCGTAGTCAGATTGTCTCCCCCTATACTTAGGGTAAGATGTCCCTAAGTATAGACAAGAAGAGGAGACAATGGAGAGGATCGAAAAGAATAGAAAAACTCGGGGTGCCAACCCCCCTATACTTAGGACAAAGTACGTCCTAAGTATGGAAAACTGTCTACAAGGGCAGCACCTTTTTGATAGATAAAGACGATGAAAGAGGAAAAGAAGAAAAGAAGAAAAGAAGAAAATAACTCAACAGACAACAAAGTGATATAAACAGATGGATCTGTACAGCGGAAGATAGATTTGATCACCGTGTATGAGATGTAGATGATGAGAATCAAATGACACATCTCATACCAGAAGAATGGGGGCAACGTCAATGGTCGGCGGATCATGATCAAGATATAATTTCAAGCGTTGACCATTGACGCGGAAGGTAGAGGAAGATGACGGTTCGGATATGTCGATGCTGCCATTGTCATGTACCTTCCTGACCACATATGGTCCTTTCCACTTGCTCTGTAACTTCCCTGGAAATAACTTTAGCCTTGAATCAAACAACCATACTTTCTGATCTGGTTCAAACTGTTTATGGCTGATATGCGAATCGTGCCATGTCTTCACTTTCTCTTTGTACTGTAGGCTGTTGGAGAAGGCTGTATCTCTCAATTCCTCCAGGGCTGCCAATTCTGCTCTTCTCTGTTCTCCTATACTCTCGGGATCTAAAAGCAACTCAGTAACTGCCCAAAAAGATTTATGCTTGATCTCCACTGGCAAATGGCACGGCTTGCCATAGACGAGACGAAAGGGAGATGTTCCCAATGGATTCTTGAAAGATGTCCGATAAGCCCACAAGACCGAGTCCAAAAGCTGTGACCAATCCTTTCGGTCTGGGCGGACAACTTTCTGCAAGATAGTCTTTATCTCCCTATTCGATACTTCGGCTAGACCATTAGTCTGAGGGTGATAAGGAGTGGCAACCCGATGGTCAATGCAGAACTCGTCTGCAAGGGCCCTGACTTTGTCATTGATGAAGTGAGACCCCCCGTCTGAAATCAAGACTCTAGGTACTCCGAACCGTGAAATGATATTTTTCCTCAAAAATTTGCAAACGGTTTTAGCATCTGCGGCTCGGGCGGGGATGGCCTCAACCCATCGGCTGACATAATCTACAGCGAGCAAAATATGCTCAAATCCCTGACTCTTAGGAAATGGGCCCATGAAATCAATCCCCCATGCATCAAAAACCTCACAGAAGTGAATGGGTTGCATGGGCATCATGTCTCTCTGTCCGCAGGTTCCCATTTTCTGACAGTCAGTACATCTCTTCACGAACTCATCAGAATCCTTGAAGAGAGTAGGCCACCATAGGCCGGATTGAAGCACCTTCTGTGCTGTCCTTTTTCCAGAATGATGTCCTCCTGCCTCCAGCTTGTGGCAGTATGTGAGGACGCTATGCTGCTCTTCTTGAGGAATGCACCTCCTCCAGATACTATCCCCTCCTTCATGATAAAGGACGGGATCTTCCCAATGGTAAAACTTGGCCTTAGCTAGGAAGGTCTCAAGTTTCTGCCTGGGCCAACCCTGAGGGACTGTCTTGGCAACAAGATAGTTTACAAAGTCAGCATACCATGGGAGTGAGGTGATAGCCATGATCGCCTCATCTGGAAAAGTCTCAGTGATAGGTGCGCTGGGCTCAGATTCCTCAAGATTCTCCAATCTGGAGAGATGATCCGCCACCACATTCTTTACTCCAGGCTTGTCCTTAATCTCAATATTAAATTCCTGGAGTAGAAGGATCCATCTGGTTAGACGTGCTTTGGCATCCTTCTTAGCCATTAAGTACCGGATGGCGGTATGATCAGTGTATATTGTCACTCTAGATCCAAGAATATACGATCGATACTTATCAAGAGCAAAAACTACGGCCAGCATCTCTTTCTCAGTTACAGTGTAATTCCGCTGCGCGGCATCCAAAGTCCGGCTGGCGTAGTGAATGGCAAAAGGTAAACCATCCCTCCTCTGTCCAAGCACAGCCCCAACGGCAAAATCTGAAGCATCCGTCATGATCTCGAATGGGAGAGACCAATCGGGTGGCTGAAGGACAGGAGCTGAAACAACCATGTTCTTGAGAGTCTCAAAAGATTCAAGACACTTATCATTAACAATAAACTCGGTGTCTTTGGTCAGCAAGTCAGTAAGCGGTCGGGCAATTCGACTGAAGTCCTGAATGAACCGTCGGTAGAAACCGACATGCCCCAGAAAAGACCGTAACTGACGCAGATTGGACGGCGGGTTGAGTTTTCTGATGATGTCCACCTTAGCCGGATCGACCTCCATGCCCCTGTTGGAGATGATATGACCAAGGACCGTCCCTTGAGTCATCATGAAATGACTCTTCTCCCAGGATAAGACAAGATTGACCTCAATGCAGCGCTTCAGCATGCGGTCTAGGCAGTCAAGACAAGCGTCGAACCCGTCGCCATAGACCGAGAAGTCATCCATGAAGACCTCTAAACAGTCACCCACCATGTCCGAGAAGATGGACAACATGCACCTTTGGAATGTCGCCGGAGCGTTACATAGACCAAAGGGCATCCGTCTGAAAGCATAAGTCCCAAACGGACAGGTGAATGTCGTTTTCTCCTGGTCTTCGGGCGCAATGGCCACTTGATTATATCCAGAGTACCCATCAAGAAAGCAGTAATGACTCTTCCCAGCTAACCGCTCGATAATCTGATCAATAAATGGTAGCGGGAAGTGATCCTTCTTGGTGGCCTCATTCAATCGTCTGTAGTCCACACAGACCCTCCAAGAAGTTGGTACTCTGGTAGCGATCTCCTCTCCAGACTCATTGACAACTGTAGTGATACCCGTCTTCTTGGGTACCACATGTAACGGACTTACCCATTTGGAGTCGGAGATGGGATAGATGAAATCAGCGCTCCACCACTTGGAAATTTCTTTCATGACTACGTCTCGAAGATTCGGGTTCAGCCGTCGTTGGAACTCACGCGACGGCTTAGCGTTATCTTCGAGATAGATGTGGTGAGAGCAAAGATTTGGGCTCAGCCCCTGGAGATCAGCTATACTCCAACCGATTGCCTTGCGGTTTCTTTCAAGAACCTCCATCAGACGAGATTCTTGCTCTCCAGTCAAATCTGCTGAGATAATGACGGGGTGCATTTCTGGGTCTCCAGCAAGGAATCTGTACTTCATAGACTGCGGTAGAGGTTTCCGTTCTGGACAACTGGGAGGTGGCAGATCTGGCTTCTGATATGTCTGTGTAAATGCGACCAAATCTGCATGGGAGAACTCTCGCTCTGCTTGAATTGCTGACGGAGGGCGGCCCTCTGAATCAACGATAAACTGCACCGGCTCGCACTCTGTCATGGTTGTTGGCTCAGTAGGAATCAGACAAGGTAAATAGTCATCAAAGTCATCCCAATCAATGTCTGAATACGAGGGATCAGAAGATGATGAGCAAGATTGAAATTCCTCAGCACCACTCATCACAACGCTGTCAGCCTCAGAGATATCCTCATCCAGGAATGTGCTCTCCCGGCTCTCGACTGCCATGAGCTTGAGATACAGTGAATCTGTAGGCAAGGCGAGGGTCGGTGCTACGGGATCTTTCCAGTTGGATTCATCATCAGTCATCTCGAAATCACAAACCTGGTGGATGTCTAGCTCCTCCTCTGTCATCTGCTCGGCTTCGCTGGACTGCTCTGAGCATTCTGCCTCTCTGGCTCTGATCTCTTCGATCGTCTCTATTTGTATAGTTTCGCCCTCTACGCGAAAGCATACCTTCCCACTATCATGGTCGGTCACCGCCTTGGCTGTGGCCAAGAATGGACGTCCGAGAATGATGGGGGCATCAGTTACCGCCTCAGGGATCTCCATGTCCAACACTACGAAGTCCACGGGGAATTTCAGGCCCTGAATGGTAACGACCACGTCTTTCAATAACCCCTTCGGCCTCTTAATCGACCTATCAGCAAACTGAAGGACGGTTCTGCTTCGAAGAAGAGGGCCAAACTCGAACTGCTTGAGTAAGGCTGCCGGAAGGAGGTTAATTGAAGAACCCCTGTCTAACAGAGTACGATCAAACTGCCGCTCCTGAATCTCGCATCTGACATAGGGAGCACCTGCGTCTGGTCGCTTGGCTGGCAATGTGTTCTGAATGGCGCAGCAAGTGTTGTGAGTGAGCATATGGATTTGATCCATGTGCCTCTTCTTCCTTCTGACAGTAGTTGTTTCTTTCAAATTCTTCTTGAAGAAGGGGATATGCTCAAATGCTTCTCGTAGAGTCAGCTGAATATGAAATCTGTCAATCATCTCGTTGCCGAACTCTACCTGCTGATTCTTTTTAGGATTTTCTTTTTTATTCCCCTTCGCTCGGCGGAGTGCCTCAGGGAAGGGGATGGTAGGGGCCTCCTCAGATGGAGGTCTCGGAATCGGTCCCTGTGCCTGTGAAGATGGAGAATCCATACAATCATCATCATTCATTACATATGGATCCGCAATTTGAACAGAAACCTTTCCTTTATTCATATTTTTGTTTTTGTTTTTCTTCCCACAGTCTCTAGACACAAAATGTGGTGACATCACAGATGGCTCAACAAAAGTGGATGTGGTGGCCTCAGTACCACCACTAACACCGGTATTCGCGGCATCAGCACCGCGCTCTGGTTCATCTCCCAAAATGGTGGCTTCAGCACCACCGTCTGCATCTGGTATCACAACGGCATCAGCACCGTTGTCCTGGACTCCATCATTGGTGGCATCAGCACCACCGTCTTCAACATCATCATTAGCGGCATCAGCACCGCTAGTCTGCTCCTCTGGCGTTCCTGGTTCTGCGTCTGGCTGTCGCTCAGAAGAGGCGCCGCCGGCTGGAATCCTACCGCTCCTAGTAGTAACAAAATCAGCATCATAATAGGAATAAGATATGTCATTCAAA
The DNA here is from genome assembly GCA_037367405.1 of Ottelia alismoides. NCBI lineage: Eukaryota > Viridiplantae > Streptophyta > Magnoliopsida > Alismatales > Hydrocharitaceae > Ottelia > Ottelia alismoides. The sequence continues at coordinate 538,031 of JAZKJV010011853.1, forward strand.
TCATCACTAGGAGAGGCATCCTCTATGAACTCTACCTGCTCAGATTTTCTTTTTAAGTTATTAGGATTGGGTTTGATCTGAGCGGGTATGGCGGCTTTGCCTTTGATGATGTCCCGCATCTCCTGCCGGAACTCATCCATTTCTTGCCTGAAAGATGCTCGCTGTTCAGATAGCAAGCGGGCAAGATCATCGAGTGCTGGGTTCTCATAGGCTGGGCCCTGAGAACCGGATGTCTGTCCCTGCTGGACATGGGGCTGCTGCTGCTGGTATTGCTGCTGATATTGGGGGGAGGCTGGTGATAAGATTGCTGAGGCTGCTGTCGCTGCCTCCACTGCTGTCCCTGATAGGCGGGACGAGGACCACTCTGATACTGTTGTGGCTGGGCATACTGATGTGGCTGGGGCTGTTGTTGTGGCTGGCCGTTCTGCTGTCCTTGAGCGGGGGAATGCTGTTGGGATGAGGATCCACCATTACCCCAACGGAATCCGGGGTGATCCCTACGAATTGCGGGTTGAGGGTATCGGTCATACCAAATCCCGTTGACTTCCATCAACGGTTCCTGCTCGAAGGAAGGTGGAGGAAGAACTGCCAGTGGCTGCTCCGGCTGGTAGACCACCATCTGAATTTCCTGAGATGGCGGTTGCTCTGGATGGTACTGCAACAATGGGACCGGCTCCGCCTGGATATGGTTCACCTGGCGGTATGAGGTGGAGGCCTGGTTGGGATTGTTGCTGCTGGAAGCAACCTGTGACCTGGGAGGCTGTTGTGAATGGGCCTGTGCCTCCTGAATACAGAGAATTTGAGTTTTCAGGTCACTCATTGTCTTGGTGAGAAGGTCCATCTGGGCTAGACCTTGGTTCTGCTTCTTTTCAAGGATCTCCATGCGGTCCAGCTTTTCACTGATGATGCCCATGTCGGCTGCTGCTGATTCTGCTTGGGCTGCGGCTACTGACGCTGTGCTAGGACCGGCATCGATGCGGGTGATCCTCTGAAATGATCCCGCTCCCTGCGGGGCCTTCTGCTGAGTGTAGACTCTGGTCTGGGTCATCACTGTGGAGTTCTCTGCCATTCCTTCATAAATGGTCCAGACGTCGTCTTCTCCCTTGGAGAAATAGGACCCACCGCAAGAGGCGTTCACAAGCCCCTGCAGCTCCGGTGTCAGCCCACAGAAGAAACTCTACACCAGGTGGGGCTTGGAGATATCGTGATGTGGACACCGGTCTATGAGCTCTCTGAATCGATCCCATGCTTCATGGAACTGTTCATTTGGGATCATGACGAAATTGTTGATCATTGCTCGAGCTGCGTTTGTCCGGCCGAGAGGATAGTATTTCTTCAAATAAACGGACCGGAGATCTGCCCAAGTGTCGACGAATCGCCCTAGATGCTTGAGCCAATATGCGGCTCGATCAACCAATGAGAACGGGAAGGCGATCATCTTGATAGTGTCCTCGGTCAACAACCGATCGTGGATAGTGCTGCATATCATTTCAAACTCTTGGAGATGGAGGTGCGGCTCTTCGGTCGGCAGCCCATGGAATTTGGGAAGAAGCTGGATCGTGTGGTGCCGAAGCTCGAAGTCTCCGTGGATTGGTGGGAGTCTGATCCACCGGTGAGTGAGGGATGAAGCTGGGTTGTGAAGTTCCCTCATGATAGTCTGTGGCGGTCGCTCACCATCAGGATCGCCTCCTGCATCGGGTCCTCCTCCTTCTCCGCCACCGCCTCCTCCAGGTCTGTTCTCTCTCAACTGTGCAATCTCTCTCATAAGGTCACCCATGAATGTGCCCTGGTCACGGATCTGTCTCTGCATATTTTCCAGGGACGCTAGCAAAGAATTGTTGATGGCCGCCTGATCAATTATGAAGGGAGGGTGATCGTGGTCATCTGGGTGCTCGCCTCTGTCTGCCATTGCTTGATTCTCTGAAAATGCAAAAGAGGCCATTTCAGGTGCTGTTGAATGAGCTGAGCTCTGCGATGCACTGAATTCTGACACAATTGGACTGAGGGAAGGAGAATGGGAAGGGTGGTCGAGGGGGAACAGGGTGGATGTGAACTCAGGCTCGGAGAGCGGACTCTCCGAGTTGTTCCTAGATGAATAAGGAGGAGTGCTGGATAGCGGTGCCGACAAGGTCGGCCTAAGAGATCTCCGTCCCATCATCTTGATTATTTGGAAAGAGTGGGAAAATGCAAGAAAAAGAAGATGAAATGCAACAAAATTGTGCACAATTGTGCGGTGTTTTTGATCTTGACCTTAATAAATCTAACAATCAAACACAAAGCAAGGGTAAGTTCACCAACTCAACTCGTGAAGCCGTGAAGGTTCGGCTTTTATCTTGTCAGTTTTAGCTTGTTTTTCAGGTATTAATCTTTTCACGAGTCCTTAGAGCGCTACGCCTATAGGAGAGAGAGTACTGCTAGGAAAGTGTCCCCGTACTTGTCCTCCTCCTGTGTAACCTGTAACTTGCGCTTTTTAAGGTCCTTGTAACCCTTCCTGGATACCTACTCAGCCAAAGAAAAGAGAGAGGAAGCCGATAGGCGAAACCGATACTTCGGACCTCGCTCGCAACGGAATCACCCGTGAGCGTACAAGGTCCTACTCGGACGCAGCCGGTGAGACAGACACACCCGTGAAGGCGTGGCCTAGGCTCGGTACTTCGGACAAGGTCGGTGCTCTCACAATAGAGAGTCACCAATGGCGACCAAGTCCTACTCGACTACGTACGATAGGAGCGCCAATACTTCGGAAATCCAGGCGATACACAAGGCAGCCACAAGTTGGGTTTTGGGCTCTAATCCTTACGAAGCGCTCACCTCACTTGGAAGGAGACCTTCCCATGCAACCTGAAAACAAGTGAGGGTGTTACTCTCCCCAAGCAATGAATCCAATTACCGATTTTATTTTGGTCAAGTTTTCTTTAGCAGTCCCTTTTTTAATTTTTTTGGTGTTTTCGCTTCTTTTGAGTCAATTCAAACAAGCGCCTAACGTTTTTGTATTTTTCCTTTATCCTACTTTGTCCAAAAACAGAGGGAGAATAGAGTCGGAAAAGCCGTGCAAGTCGACACCAAGGTGGAGATCTCACCTTTGTGCCTAGATGATGCGTGCAAAGTAAGAAGACTTACAGCGAATCCCAGCTCTCTCCATGCGGGATGCAAAGCAGAATTTTTAAACCTAAGCTATATGGCGTATGCAACGGAAATCGTCCTAGAACAGGCAACTGCTAGCGTGAAGAACCACAAGCTAACTAGCAACTCCTAATCCGAGTGTCCGGTCTAGGCTCACCCCTCCTCTGCCCAACACATTTGGGGTAGGAGAAAGCGCTTGTTCGGGTGTGAGCTCGCGGCGCGTGGATTTGGGAGCTACTAACTAACTGTTTAATTAGTCTAAGTCCAAATACGAATCTATAGGAGCATGCAAGTATAATTAGGTGTTTGGACCTATTCTAATCGAGTCAAGCAGGCCTAGAACTAAGAGCTCAATCCACAAAATAAAGTGAAAAATGAAAACAAAACCGGAAAATGACAAGCGATGAAAGCGCGGTCAAAACGGCGGTGAGCCCCCGGGTGAACAAACACCCGGAAATTAGGCCCGAATGTCTAAGTGTCCAAGTCCAAGTGTACCTGTATTATTACAAATTAAATAAATCACTCTCTCACCAAAAATAAAAGACAAGCTAATCTAAGCACTCTCTCTCTCACTCCTTGCTCTCTCCTGCCGGCTTGGCTAAAGAATAGCCGGCTCCACGTCTCAAGGTTGCGTCGGGTCGCCTAGGCAATCCGCCTCGCTCCGCGGTCCCTCGCAAGAAGACAAGACAAGAGATGGTCAGATAGCTCAATAATATAAATCAAAAATGTGAGAGATGGAAAATAAAGCTATGGTAAACAATCACACAATCAAACAAAAATGTGAACTGCAAGCTGTTGCTCCCCGGCAACGGCGCCATTTGATAATCACGGAATTCGATGCGGTTATGTCGACTCACAAGGCGAGTCAACAGTCGGTGTTTGACCACACAAATTCCGAATTTAATCAACAATTAACCCACACTAAGATCAACAAATTAGAAACAATGTGGAGTTAAAATTTATTTTTAACTCTGCACAAATGGTGTATAGTGTCAAGTATGCAGAGAGTTCGAACACAGGGAGCAAGCAGTGTAATTCAAGCAAGTGCTAAAGTGTGTGTGTGAGTGTATGATGTGTCTACACTAAGCAAGCAAAGGAATTTTTGTGGGTTTTTTAATTTTTAAATTTTTTTAAATTCTATTTAATTTTTAATTTTGTATTTTGATTTCTAATTTTCTGATTTTTATATTTTATATTTTATATTTTTTTATTTCTTTTTTTTCAATATTGGAAAGTAAAGGCAATATAAGAGAAGGCAAGGTAAAATATTTATAAAAATGCACAAAAATACTCAAAAATTCAGAAATAAAATGTTTTTGGTATTTTTAAGGTTTTCTACTGTTTTTGTGATTTTTGAGGGTTTTTCAAGATGTTTTTGATATTTTTAAACACTAAAATAAAGCCAAACAGTGGAAAAGAGGCTGGCTGTGAATAAAATGAGATTTAAAAATAGCAACCAGTACCAAAAATATTTCACACTATTTTTCTAATAAAGAGAATAAAATAAGGGATAAACAGAAGCTGAGTTTATATTTTTTGGATTTTTCTACTATTTTATATAATTTTTTTTGAAGTTTTTAAGTGTTTTTGGATTTTTAGTGTTTTTCTTTTGAGATTTTTAATGATTTTTGGACTGACACTGAAATAGGATAAAATAGATACTATGTGAATTTTTGGGAATTTTTGGAGGTGTTTTGATATTTTTTTGGTATTTTCTAAGGTAGACAGTACACAAAAAGGGAGTTTTTGATTTTTAATAAATAAGAAAATAAAATAAAATCAAAAACTAAATAGCTGGCGTTAAAGTATAGGTGCACAGGAGCTTAAGTCTATTTTTGTGGAATTTTTGGGCTTAAAATGATATTTCAACTAAATACAACAAGCATCCAAATAATAAACAGGCCTGGCAGGGGTATATATGCAATATTCAAAACTTCCAGGGGCAAACATGCAATTTTCCACAAAATTATACACTTTATATTCAATTTTTGGCACAAAAAGACAATTACAAAACCCGCCTGGGCCTAATCGAAATTTTCCCACCAGGGCGCGTGACTTGCACGCGCCTGGGAAGGACTGGAATGCAATATCACAAAAGCCTGGGGGTCTCTTTGCAAAATATCCAAAAATATTACACGTGTTTCGAAAATTTTAGGACTAAAACGAAATAAACAAAAGACCGAGGGTTCCTCTGCAAAAAGCCCACCCCCTCACGTGAACTGGTCACGTGAGGTGACGTGGCGAGGACCTAACTGCAAATAAAGAAAGTTCGAGGGTCTTTTTGCAAATATTACAAAATATTTATGCTACAGACGAAAGTTTAAAAACTAAATATTAAATACAAAAGGCGCGAGGGTGTAGATGCAAAATACCCTCGCCCCGGGGCGTTCTGATGACGACGCGTGGCGCGCATCCAACGGCTGGGCGGCGAGGCGCGATCCAGCGGCGGGGAGCACTCCACTTATCCACGTGGCAGCGCGAGAACGGCCGATGACGCTTCGACGATGCACGGTCTGGATTAGATCCTCCTCGGTTGATCGGACGGTCGAGGCGGAGGACGATCCAACGGAGGCTGTGCGATCTGGGGAGGACTCCTCGATCCAACGGCTGGGAGGCGATGAGGAAGAACAGCGAAGAACGCCGGCGAGGCGAACTTCTCCGCTCTAGATCTTCGTCCTCCGACGAAGTTAAGGCTCCAAAATGGCCGTGGAGACTCCTGGGGTCGTCTTCTACCTCCTGGGAGCTTCAAAAGTGCACGGCGATGGCCATGCTGCTCGCAGACGATCGGCGGAGCTGGAGAGCTCGGCTGAGCTCCGGCGAGCTTCAAAATCGCGCCCAGGCGCGAGTCAATGCGCTTTGACCCTGCAAAAAGAGTTAGAAGGTCCAGGGCAAAGTGCCTGGACCTTGGGTGGACCTAAACTATGCGCGAGGGGGAGTGGTCGACGGTGGCCGGAGGTGCGCTCCGGCGAGGATGCGTGAATGGACGAAATACGCGATGAAACTTAAGATTTTTTTGGGGTTTTTGATCCTAAAGCTAACAGGAATAAGATGCGAGAACGAAATAGCGGGGTGGTGCCCTCGATGGCCGGAACCAGAGGATGAAGGATACCTCGACGCCGGCGGTTGGCGGAGGTGCTGGAGTCGTCCTCGACCTCGTTCGCCCTAGCTGAGAAGCTCGCGGCGGAGCTGTCACCTCCAGCAAGGCTCAGAGCACTAGAGAGGCGGAGAGGGGTGGACCAAGGGGACTCTCTTCGAAAAGGAAGGAAGAGGGTCGGTTATATGTGGTTTGACCCGAGGTGGAAGAGGTCCAAAGACCAAGATTTCTGGAGCGATTCAGTGATCCATACCCCCATGTAATCACTTGGCGGGCAAGAGGGATGAACGAGGAAGGATTTTGCAGAAGGAATCGAGTCGAAAGGATGCAAGTTCGCTCCTCGAAAAAAATGGTGAACATGGGGTCAACAGTGGGTCTGACAAGGGCTACAGGGTATAGGTCACCTAGTTGACCGAAGTCAACTAGGGTTTGCACCTGGTTGGTCCACGTGGACCAACCAGGAAAAACCCTGGAAAAATTATTTGTTAATTCAATTTAAAATACTAAATGGCCGAATTAAATAAAAGTTATAAGATAAAAAATGTTCAAAATTTTATGTAGTATTTAATTCTGATTTTTATTTATTTTTATGACTTGTATTTTTACAAGTTACCTTTTTAACCCTATGTAGGTATAATACCTATGTATTTTGATATTTTATTTTATTTTATGTATTTTTAATCTTATTATTTTTATTTATGATTTTGTAAAATTATAACATACTTTTATATACATAAGTATATTTTTATTTTATTTTTCTGAGTTGTTTTGTGCATTTAATAAAATCTAAGAGTATTCTATGTAGGTATAAGTATGTGCAGTATACCTATGTATTCTTTATACAAGTATTTTTATTTTTATTTTTATTTTGCATTTTATTTTAATTTTAATGCACATATATATTATAAGTAATATTTACAAAATTATAAAAATATAAAAATGAATAAATAATGAATCAAGAATAACTTGAATATTTTATTCAGTACAAGTATACAATAGGGGTCCAAAACTCAACTTTTAAACCGTAGCTCCGCCAAATGCGAAACCACCGCCATTGGATAGATCATTTTATTCTATATACAATTAAAGGTGAGTTTGATGCATTTGGAGTTGTCGTTTGTGAGATACGGGTCTGGGAAGTTGGGATTTTGGATTCTTATTCAGACCAGAACTTTATGTCTGTACATTCTTTTTCTGTGAAATCAATTTTGTCTTTTTCTTTATGAAATTATCTACAACTTTCATGTACAAAGTTTCTTTATTTGATGTACAAAAAGTGGAACCAAAAATAGGTCCCAAAATGAGTAAAGAATGAATAACAAGTATAGGTATTTTGACTGTGTTTTTGGCCTTATCTCCCCCTACTTTATTCCTTGTCGACCTATTCATCAAGATGCCTAGGTCTCGGGGGTTTTGGGTCATAAAATATTTACAATATTTTATTCTTTTTCTTTTCTTTATTTATTCTATAATTTTGGCCTTAATTACAGTAATTTACACACTGTTTAGATGCACATGCATGAATGCTAAGATGATGATTTTAAGGCTATTTACAGGCATTTGCTAGGGTTTTAGGTGCCAAAATGATAGAATAAAGATGATGAAATGTGGATTCATCACATCACAACGGCATCAGCACCGTCGTCCTGGTCTCCATCATTGGTGGCATCAGCACCACCGTCTTCAACATCATTATTAGCGGCATCAGCACTGCTAGTCTGCTCCTCTGGCGCTCCTGATTCTGCATCTGGCTGTCGCTCAGAAGAGGCACCGCCGGCTGGCATCCTACCGCTCCTAGTAGTAACAAAATCAGCATCATAATAGGAATAAGACATGTCACTCAAATAATCACTAGGAGAGGTATCCTCTGTGGACTCTACCTGCTCAGATTTTCTTTTTAAATTATTAGAGTTAGGTTCGATCTGAGCTGGTATGGCGGCCTTGCCTTTGATGAAATCCCGCATCTCCTGCCGGAACTCATCCATTTCTTGCCTGAAAGATGCTCGCTGTTCAGATAGCAAGCGGGCAAGATCATCAAGAGCAGGGTTCTCGAAGGCTGGACCCTGAGAACCGGACGTCTGTCCCTGCTGGAAATGGGGCTGTTGCTGCTGGTGTTGTTGCTGAAACTGGGGGGAAGGCTGGTGATAAGACTGCTGAGGCGGCTGACGCTGCCTCCACTGTTGTCCCTGATAGGCGGGACGAGGACCACTCTGGTATTGTTGTGGCTGGGCATAATGGGGCTGCTGGTTGTACTGCTGTGGCTGGCTGTTCTGTTGTCCCTGAGCAGGAGGATGTTTTTGGGATGAGGATCCACCATTGCACCAACGGAATCCAGGGTGATCCCTACGAATTGCGGGCTGAGGGTATCGGTCATACCAGATCCCATTGACATCCATCAATGGTTCCTGCTCAAAGGAGGATGGAGGGAGAACTGCCAGTGGCTGCTCCGGCTGATACACCACCATCTGCGTCTCCTGAGATGGCGGTTGCTCTGGATGGTACTGCAGCAATGGAACCGGCTCCGCCTGGATATGGTTCACCTGGCGGTATGAGGTAGAGGCCTGGTTGGGATTGCTGCTGCTGGACGCAACCTGTGACCTGGGAGGCTATTGGGAATGGGCTTGTGCCTCCTGAATACAGAGAATTTGAGTCTTCAGGTCACTCATTGTTTTGGTGAGAAGGTCCATCTGGGCTAGACCTTGGTTCTGTTTCTTTTCGAGGATCTCCATGCGGTCCAGCTTTTCACTGATAATGCCCATGTCGGCTGCTGCTGACTCGGCTTGTGCTGCGGCTACCGACGTTGTGCTGGGACCGGCATCGATGCGTGCGATCCTCAGAAATGATCCCGCTCCTTGCGGGGGCTTCTGTTGAGTGTAGACTCTGGCCTGGGTCATCACTGTAGAGTTCTCTGCCATGCCTTCGTAGATGGCCCAGACGTCGTCTTCTCCCTTGGAGAAATAGGACCCACCGCAAGAGGCGTTCACAAGCCCCTGCAGCTCCGGTGTCAACCCACAGAAGAAACTCTGCACCAGGTGGGGCTTGGAGATATCGTGATGTGGACACCGGTCTATGAGCTCTCTGAATCGATCCCATGCTTCATGGAACTGTTCATTTGGGATCATGACGAAGTTGCTGATCATGGCTCGAGCTGCGTTGGTCCGGCCGAGGGGATAGTATTTCTTCAAATATACGGACCGGAGATCTGCCCAAGTATCGACGAATCGCCCTAGATGCTTGAGCCAATATGCGGCTCGATCAACCAATGAGAACGGGAAGGCGATCATCCTGATAGTGTCCTCGGTCAACAACCGATCGTGGATGGTGCTGCATATCATTTCGAACTCTTGGAGATGGAGGTGCGGCTCTTCGGTCGGCAGCCCATGGAACTTGGGAAGAAGCTGAATCGTGTGGTGCCGAAGCTCGAAGTCTCCGTGGATTGGCGGGAGTCTGATCCACCGGTGAGTGAGGGACGAAGCTGGGTTGTTGATGAATCCACATTTCATCATCTTTATTCTATCATTTTGGCACCAAAAACCCTAGCAAATGCCTGTAAATAGCATTAAAACCATCATCTTAGCATCCATACATGTGCATTCAGATTGTGTATAAATCACTGTAATTAAGGCCAAAATTATAGAATAAATAAAGAAAAGAAAAAGAATAAAATATTGTAAATATTTTATGACCCAAAACCCCCGAGACCTAGGCATCTCGATGAATAGGTCGACAAGGAATAAAGTAGGGGGAGATAAGGCCAAAAACACAGTCAAAGTACCTTCACCTGTTATTCATTTTTTATTCATTTTGGGACCCATTTTTGGTTTCACTTTTTAGACATCAAATAAAGAAACTTTGTACATGAAAGTTGTAGATAATTTAATAAAGAAAAATACAAAATTGATTTCACTGAAAAATAATGTATAGACAAAAAGATATGGTCTGAATGAGAATCCAAAATCCCAACTTCCCAGACCCGTATCTCACAAACGACAACTCCAAATGCAGTGTACTCACCTTTAATTGTATATAGAATAAAATAATCTATCCAATGGCGGTGGTTTCGCATTTGGCGGAGCTACGGTTTGAAAGTTGAGTTTTGGACCCTCATTGTACACTTGTACTGAATAAAATATTCAATTTATTATTTATTCATTATTTATTCAATTTTATATTTTTATAATGTTGTAAATAATACTTATAATAATTATGTACATTAAAATAAGAATAAAAACCTAAATCAAAACAAAAATAAAATACTTAAAAATAAAATACATAGATACATTGCCTATATATATACCTATATGAAACATACTTGTATTTTATTAAATATACAAAACATATCAGAAAACTAAAATAAAAATATATTTGTGTAGATAAAAGTATTTTATAATTATTAAAAATCATAAATAAAAATAACAATATTAAAAATACCTAAATAAAAATAGAATACCTTAATACATAGATATATATACCTATTAGGGGTATAAATGTAAACTTGTAAAAATATCATCCATAAAAATAAATAAAAATCATAATTAAATACTACATAAAATAACAAACAATTTTTATTTTATAATCATACTTTAATTCTATTTATTTCTATTTTTAAACGAATTAACAAAGCATTTTCTTTATATTTTCCCTGGTTGGTCCACGTGGACCAACCAGGCGCCTTGAACTGTTGACCGGCGGGTCAACAGTCCATTCTTCACCCTCCACGAGTTCGTACACCTCGTTTTTCGCCCAATTTCACCCTTTTTTCGAGGTCGCGCCGCTCGTCCTTCGCCGTCGCTTCCTTCTTGGAAGTTGATCACTGTAGATCCATCTCCATCGCCGATTTCTCAGATCTGCCTAGATCTTCTTCCTCTGCCCGTGACTCCTTCTCGAAGTCACGCCCTCAACTCCCTTCAAATACAAACCCCCATCTTCCTTTCTCGGGTTGAACCGCATTCCACACAGATCTACCCCCCCTTTCGGTCGTGCTCGAGCACCTGGAGGTGACAGCTCCTGGTTCATCACCTTAAGGCGGCGGATCATCCACTGATCTGGGCGTGTTCCATCACCTCCGGCGGTCGCCCCCGTGAGGTATTCTCCCTCTGGCCATTGGCCATCGAGGCTGCCATCCATCTCATTCTCCTCCCCATTTTACTCCTGTTAGTTCTAGGATCATTTCCCACATCGTTCTGAGTCGAATCGATCACTCCATCACCTAATCGATCACCTCGCCGGAGCGCAACTCCGGCGAGACCCTATTGCGCTTCCCAGTCCATTTCGAGAGCCATTTGAGGTCGAGGCATTTTGCCCTCGACCTCCCTAACTTTTTGGTGCAGGTATTGAAACCCATCGCAGCTTCTGGAGCGATTTTGCCCTCTCGCCGGAGCACCTGGAGCCTCGCAGCTCCGCCACCTCCGTGCGAGAGCACCGGCCGTCGCCGGTGGATTTTGAAGCCTCCAGACGTCAGCCGACACCTGCAGGACCATCCTCGGCCACCTTGCAAGCTCCAGCGTCGCAGTGGTCGGCCGGAGGAGCTCGGAGAAGTTCGCCAGACCGGAGCTCCTCCGTGTTCTTCCCTCGACCTCTGGGACCGTCGGATCAACGAGGAGCGTCCAGATCGTGCTGCAGCCGTTGGATCTCCTCACGAGCCCACCGTTCGATCATCGAAGGGGATCTAATCTCAGCCGCACGAGCCCAAGCGTCATCGGCGCGCGAGAGCAGGACACGTGTTTAAGTGACGCGATATCAACCGTCCGCTTCCGCTTTGGCGTGGGTATTTTGCATCTACACCCTCGCCATTTTTGTATTTAATATTTAGTCTAAAAACTTTCGTATGTAGTTTAAATATTTTGTAATATTTGCAAAGAGACCCCCAGACTTTGTTTATTTACGTTTGGGTCCCTCGCCACGTCACCTCACGTGACCTGTACACGTGAGGGGATGGGCATTTTGCAAGGATACCCTCGGTTGTGTGTGTATTTCGTTTAAGTCCATGAACATTTATGTCAAGTTGTAATATTTTGGAGAAATTGCATCGAACCCCCTGAGCTTTGTAATATTGCAAAAGTACCCCTCCCAGGCGCGTGCAAGTCACGCGCACTGGTGGGTAAATTGCACATCTACCCTTGCGGGTTTAGATATTTGTGTTTAATCCTTAAAATGCAAGTTTCAGAGTAATATTTTGTGGAAAAATTGCGTACAAGCCCCTGGATGTTTTACTATTTGCATGTATGCCCTTGCCAGCACTGTTTGATGATTGGAGTCTTGTTCTAATTAATTAAAATATCTTTTTAACTCCAAAAATTCCACGAAAATAGGCTTAAGTTCCTGGATAGGTGTACTTTAACGCTATCTAATTAGTTTTTGATTTTATTTTATTTTCTTATTTATTAAAAATCAAAAACATGTCTTTTTCCTACTGTCTAGCTTAGAAAATACCAAAAAAATAGTAAAACCCCTCTAAAAATTCCAAAAAAATTACCTAGTGTCTATTTTATCATCTTTTAGTGTCAGTCCAAAAATCATTAAAAATCTCAAAAGAAAAAACACTAAAAATTTAAAAACACTTAAAAACTTCAAAAAATATATAAAATAATAGAAAAATCAAAAAAATACAAACTCAGCTTCTGTTTGTCATTCATTTTATTCTCTTTATCAGAAAAATAGTGTGAAATATTTTTGCTACTGGTTGGTATTTTTAAATTGCATTTTTGTCGCAGCCAGCCTGATTTCCACTGTTTTGCTTTATTTTAATATTTAAAAATATCAAAAACATCTGGAAAAAGCCCCAAAAATCACAAAAACAGTAAAAAACCTTAAAAATACCAAAAACATTTATTTTCTGAATTTTTGAGCATTTTCGTGCATTTTTATAAATATTTCACTTTGCCTTGTCTTATATTGCCTTTACTTTCCTATATCGAAAAAGAAAATAGAAAAATATAAAATATAAAATATAAAAATCAGAAAATTAAAAATCAAATAAAAAAAATTAAAAATTAAAAACCCACAAAAATTGTAGTTGCTTGCTTGCTTAGTGTAGACACATCACACACTCACTCACTTGTGCATTCATTTGCTTGAGCTACACTGTTTGCTCCCTGTGTTCGAACTCTCTGCATACTTGACACTATACATCATTTGTGCAGAGTTAAAAATAAATTTTAACTCCACATTTATTTCTAATTGTTGATTTTTAGTGTGGGTTAATTGTTGACTTTAGTCCGGATTTAGTGTGGTCAACACACCGACTGAGTTCACGCTTTGTGTGAATTTAAGACCACCTGCTTTTGGCTAAATCAAATGGCGCCGTTGCCGGGGAGCAACAGCTTGTAGTCCATATTTTGATTGTTTGTGTGAATTGTTTACCATAGCATTGTTTTCCATTTCTCACATTTTTGATATATCTTGATTGAGTTATCTGACCATCTCTTCTTTGTCTTCTTGCGAGGGACCGCGGAGCGAGGCGGATCGCCTAGGCGACCGACGCAACCTTGGGACGTGGAGCCGGCTTTTCTTTAGCCAAGCCGGCAGGAGAGAGCAAGGAGTGAGAGGGAGAGTGATTAGTTAGCTTCTCTTTTATTTTGTGAGAGAGGGATTCATTTAAATTGTAATAATACAGGTACCTTGGACTTGGACACTACCGGGCCCAATTTCCAAGTGTTTGTTCACTTGGGGGCTCACCGCGGTTTTTGACGAGTTTTCATCGCTTGTCATTTTCCGGTTTTGTTTTCCTTTTTCATTTATTTTGTGGATTGAGCTCTTAGTTTTAGGTCCTGCTTGACTCGATTAGAATAGGTCCAAACACCTAATTATTTTTGCATGCTCCTATAGTGCGTATTTGGACTTAGACTAATTAAACAGTTGATTATCTACTTTTGATCCACGCGCCGTGAGCGAGCCCCATCAAGCGCTACTCCTGAACTCGAGTGTGTCGAGAAGAGGAGGGGTGAGCCAAGACCGGACAATCGGATTGGGAGTTGATAATTAACTTGTGGTTCTTCACGCTAGCAGTTGCCTAATCTAGGACGATTTCCGTGTGCATACCAGCATGTAGTTTAGGTTTATAAATTTCTGCTTTGCATCCCGCATGGAGAGAGTTGGGATTCACTGTAAGTCTTCTTACTTTGCACGCATCATTTAGGCACAAAGGTGAGATCTCCATCTTTGTGTCGACTTGCACGGCTTTTCCGACTCTTTTCTCCCTCTGTTTTTGGAACAAAGTAGGATAAAGAAAATACAAAAACCGTTAGGCGCTTGTTTGAATTTACTCAAAAAAAAAGCGATAACACCAAAAAAATTAAAAAAGGGACTGCTAAGAAAACTTGACCAAAATAAAAAAGGTAATTGGATTCATTGCTTGGGGAGAGTAACACCCTCACTTGTATTCAGGTTGCATGGGAAGGTCTCCTTCCAAGTGAGGTGAGCGCTTCGTAAGGATTAGAGCCAAAAACCCAGCTTGCGGCTGCCTTGTGTATCGCCTGGATTACCGAAGTATTGGCGCTTCTATCGTACGTAGTCGAGTAGGGCTTGGTCACCATTGGTGACTCACTATTGTGTGAGCATCGACCTCGTCCGAAGTATCGAGCATAGGCCACGCCTTCACGGGGGTGTCTGTCTCACCGGCTGCGTCCGAGTAGGTTCTTGCACGCTCACGGGTGATTCCGTTGCGAGCGAGTTCCGAAGTATTGGTTTCGCCTATTGGCTTCCTCTCTTATTCTTTGGCTGAGTAGGGATCCAGGAAGGGTTACAAGGACCTCAAAAAGTGCAAGCTACAGGTTACACAGGAGGAGGACAAGTACGGGATACTTTTCCGGCAGTACTCTCTCTCCTATAGGCGTAGCGTTCTAAGGACTCGTTAAAAGATAAATTCCTGAATCAAGCTAAAATTGACAAGATAAAAGCCGAACCTTCACGGCTTCATGTGTTGAGTTGGTGAACTTACCCCTGCTTTGTGTTTGATTGCTAGATTTATTTAGGTCAAGATCAAAAACACCGCACAATTGTGCACAATTTTGTTGCATATCATCTTCTTCTTCTCTTGCATTATCCCCACTCTTCTCGAATAATCAAGATGATGGGACGGAGATCTCTTAGGCCGACCTTGTCGGCACCGCTATCCCGCACTCCTCCTTATTCATCTAGGAATACCTCGGAGAGTCCGCTCTCCGAGCCTGAGTTTACATCCACCCTGTTCCCCCTCGACCACCCTTCCCATTCTCCTTCCCTCAGTCAAATCATTTCAGATTTCAGTGCATCACCAAGTTCGGCCCATTCTACAGCACCTGAGATGGCCTCTTTTGCTTTTTCAGAACATCCAGCCATGGCAGACAGAGGCGAGCATGAAGAGGATCATGAGCACCCTCCGTTCCTATTTGATCAAGCAGCCATCAACAATTCCTTGTTAGCATCCCTGGAGACTATGCAGAGACAGATTCGTGACCAGGGCACATTCATGGGTGACCTTATGAGGGAAATTGCTCAGATGAGAGAAAACCGACCTGGGGGCGGTGGCGGCGGAGAAGGAGGAGGACCCGATGCAGGAGGGGGCGACCCAGACGGTGAGCGACCGCCACAGACCATCATGAGGGAACTGCACAACCCAGCTTCGTCCCTCACTCACCGGTGGATCAGACTCCCACCAATCCATGGAGACTTCGAGCTTCGGCACAACACAATTCAGATGTTACCCAAGTTCCATGGGCTGCCGACCGAAGAGCCGCACCTCCATCTCCAAGAGTTCGAAATGATATGCAGCACCATCCATGATCGGTTGATAACCGAGGACACAATCAAGATGATTGCCTTTCCATTCTCTTTGGTTGATAGAGCCGCATATTGGCTCAAGCATCTTGGGCAGTTCGTCGACACTTGGACAGATCTCCGGACCGCATTTCTGAAGAAATACTATCCTCTCGGCCGGACCAATGCAGCTAGAGCTATGATTAGCAATTTTGTCATGATCCCAAATGAACAATTTCATGAAGCTTGGGATCGATTCAGAGAGCTCATCGACCGGTGTCCACATCATGATATATCCAAGCCCAATTTGGTTCAGAGCTTCTTCTGTGGGCTGACACCAGAGCTGCAGGGGCTTGTCAATGCCTCTTGCGGTGGATCATACTTTTCAAAGGGTGAAGACGACGTCTGGGCCATCTACGAAGGCATGGCAGAAAATTCTACAGTAATGACCCAAGCCCGTGTCTACACACACCAGAAGCCCCCGCAAGGAGCGGGATCATTTCAGAGGATCGCCCGCATCGATGCCGGTCCTAGCACAACGTCGGTAGCCGCAGCCCAAGCCGAATCAGCAGCAGCCGACATGGGCATAATCAGTGAAAAGCTGGACCGCATGGAGATCCTTGAGAAGAAACAGAACCAAGGTCTAGCCCAGATGGACCTTCTCACAAAGACAATGAGTGACCTGAAAACTCAGATTCTCTGTATTCAGGAGGCACAGGCCCATTCACAACAGCCTCCCAGGTCACAGGTTGCTTCCAGCAGCAGCAACCCCAACCAGAGCTCTATCTCGTACCGTCAGGTGAATCACATCCAGGCAGAGCCGGTTCCGTTGTTGCAGTACCACCCAGAGCAACCGCCATCTCAGGAGACTCAGATGGTGGTTTATCAGCCGGAGCAACCACTGGCAGTTCTTCCTCCACCCTCCTTTGAGCAGGAACCGTTGATGGAAGTCAACGGGATATGGTATGACCGATACCCTCAGCCCGCAATTCGCAGGGATCACCCCGGATTCCGTTGGGGTAATGGTGGATCCACATCCCAACAGCATTCTCCTGCTCAAGGACAGCAGAGCAGCCAGCCACAGCAACAACACCAGCAGCCCCAGTATCACCAGCCCCAGCAGTACCACAGTGGTCCTCGTCCCGCCTATCAGGGACAGCAGTGGAGGCAGCGTCAGCCGCCTCAGCATTCTTATGCCCAGCCTCCCCCCCAGTATCACCAGCAATATCAGCAGCAGCAGCCCCATGTCCAGCAGGGACAGACATCCGGTTCTCAGGGTCCAGCCTATGAGAACCCAGCCCTTGACGATCTTGCCCGCTTGCTATCTGAACAGCGAGCATCTTTCAGGCAAGAAATGGATGAGTTCCGGCAGGAGATGCGGGATATTATCAAAGGCAAGGCCGCCATACCCGCTCAGATCGAACCCAATCCTAATAATTTGAAAAGAAAATCTGAGCAGGTAGAGTTTACAGAGGACACCTCTCCTAGTGATTATTTGAGTGACATATCTTATTCCTACCATGATGCTGATTTTGTTACTACTAGGAGCGGTAGGATGCCAGCCGGCGGCGCCTCTTCTGAGCGACACCCAGAGGCAGGATCAGGAGCGCCAGAGGAGCAGAGAAGCGGTGCTGATGCCGCTCATGACAAGGTTGACGGTGGTACTGATACCACCCATGATGAAGTTCAGGACGACGGTGTTGATGCCGCCGTGATACCAGATGAAGACGGTGGTGCTGATGCCGCCATTTTTGATGCAGAACCAGGAAGCGGTGCTGATGCCGCGAAGACAGGTGCTAGTGGTGGTACTGAGGCCACCACATCTACTTTTATTGAGCCATCTTCTGTGATGCCACCACTTTTTGTATCTAGTGACTGTGGGACGAAAAACAAAAACAAAAATATGAATAAAGGAAAGGTTCCCGTTCAAATTGCAGATCCATATGTGTTGCATGATGATAGTTGTATGGATTCTCCATCTCCACAGGCACAGGGACCGATTCCTAGACCTCCATCTGAGGAGGCACCTACCATCCCCTTCCCTGAGGCACTCCGCCGTGCGAAGGGGAATAAAAAAGAAAATCCCAAAAAGAATCATCAGGTAGAGTTCGGCAACGAGATGATTGACAGATTTCACATTCAGCTAACTCTACGAGAAGCGTTTGAGCATATCCCTTTCTTCAAAAAGAATCTGAAAGAGACAACCACTGTCAGAAGAAAGCGGAGGCACAAAGACCAAATCCATATGCTCACTCATGATACTTGCTGCACCATTCAGAACAAGCTGCCAGCCAAGCGACCAGACGCAGGAGCTCCCTATGTCAGATGCGAGATTCAAGAGCAGCAATTTGATCGTACTCTATTAGACAGCGGCTCCTCAATTAACCTCCTTCCGGCAGCCTTACTCAAGCAGTTCGAGTTTGGCCCTCTTCTTCGAAGCAGAACGGTCCTTCAGTTTGCTGATAGGTCGATAAAGAGGCCAAAGGGGTTATTGAAAGACGTGGTCGTTACCATTCAGGGCTTGAAATTCCCCGTGGACTTCGTTGTGTTGGACATGGAGATCCCTGAGTCGGTAACTGATGCCCCCATCATATTAGGACGCCCATTCTTGGCCACAGCCAAGGCGGTGACCGACCATGATTGTGGGAAGGTATGCTTTCGCGTAGAGGGCGAGACCATACAAATAGAGACGATCGAGGAAACCAGAGCCAGAGAGTTAGAATGCTCCGAGCAATCTAGTGAAGCCGAGCAGATGACAGAGGAGGAGTTAGACATCCACCAGGTCTGTGACTTTGAGATGACTGATGATGAATCCAATTGGAAAGATCCTGTAGCACCGACCCTCGCCTTGCCTACAGATTCACTATATCTCAAGCTCATGGCAGTCGAGAGCCGGGAGAGCACATCCCTGAATGAGGATATCCCTGAGGCTGACAGTGTTGTGATGAGTGGTGCTGAAGAATTTCAATCTTGCTCATCATCTTCTGATCCCTCGGATTCAGACATTGACTGGGATGACTTTGATGATTATTTGCCTTGTCTGATTCCTTCTGAGCCAGCAACCATGACAGAGTGCGAGGCAGTGCAGTCTATTAATGATCCATCAGGCCGCCCTTCGTCAGAAATTTATGCAGAGCGAGAGTTCTCCCATGCAGACCTGGTCGCCTTCACACAGACATATCAGAAGCCAGATCTGCCACCTCCCAGTTGTCCGGAACGGAAACCTCTGCCGCAGTCAATGAAATACAGATTCCTTGCTGGAGAGCCAGACATGTACCCAGTCATTATCTCAGCAGATTTGACTGGAGAGCAAGAATCTCGTTTGATGGAGGTTCTTGAAAGAAACCGCAAGGCAATCGGTTGGAATATAGCTGATCTCAAGGGGCTGAGCCCGAAGCTGTGCTCCCACCACATCTATCTCGAGGATGACGCTAAGCCGTCGCGTGAGTTCCAGCGACGGCTGAACCCGAATCTTCGAGACGTAGTCATGAAAGAAATTTCCAAGTGGTGGAGCGCCGATTTCATCTATCCCATCTCCGACTCCAAATGGGTAAGTCCTTTACACGTGGTACCCAAGAAGACGGGTATCACTACAGTTGTCAATGAGTCTGGAGAGGAGATCGCTACCAGAGTACCAACTTCTTGGAGGGTCTGTGTGGACTACAGACGATTGAATGAGGCCACCAAGAAGGATCACTTCCCGCTGCCCTTCATTGATCAGATTATCGAGCGGCTAGCCGGGAAGAGTCATTATTGTTTTCTTGATGGGTACTCTGGATACAATCAAGTGGCCATTGCGCCCGAAGACCAGGAGAAAACGACATTCACCTGTCCGTTTGGGACTTATGCTTTCAGACGGATGCCCTTTGGTCTATGTAACGCTCCGGCGACATTCCAAAGGTGCATGTTGTCCATCTTCTCGGACATGGTGGGTGACTGTTTAGAGGTCTTCATGGATGACTTCTCGGTCTATGGCGATGGGTTTGATGCTTGTCTTGACTGCCTAGACCGTGTGCTGAAGCGCTGCATAGAGGTCAATCTAGTCTTATCCTGGGAGAAGAGTCATTTCATGATGACTCAAGGGACGGTCCTTGGTCATATCGTCTCCAACAGGGGCATGGAGGTCGATCCGGCTAAGGTGGACATCATCAGAAAACTCAATCCGCCGTCCAATCTACGTCAGTTACGGTCTTTTCTGGGGCATGTCGGTTTCTACCGACGGTTTATTCAGGACTTCAGTCGAATTGCCCGACCGTTAACTGACTTGCTAACCAAAGACACCGAGTTTATTGTCAATGATAAGTGTCTTGAATCATTTGAGACTCTCAAAAATATGGTTGTTTCAGCTCCTGTCCTTCAGCCACCCGATTGGTCTCTCCCATTCGAGATCATGACGGATGCTTCAGATTTTGCCGTTGGGGCTGTGCTTGGACAGAGGAGGGATGGATTACCGTTTGCCATTCACTACGCCAGCCGAACCTTAGATGCCGCTCAAAGGAATTACACTGTGACTGAGAAAGAGATGCTGGCCGTAGTCTTCGCTCTTGATAAGTATCGATCTTACATTCTCGGATCTAGAGTGACCATTTACACCGACCATACCGCCATCAGGTACTTAATGGCTAAGAAGGATGCCAAAGCACGTCTGACCAGATGGATCCTTCTACTCCAGGAATTTGATATTGAAATTAAGGACAAGCCTGGAGTCAAGAATGTGGTGGCGGATCATCTCTCCAGGTTGGAGAATCTTGAGGAATCTGAGCCCAGCGCACCTATCTCAGAGACATTTCCAGATGAGGCGATCTTAGCTGTCACCTCACTCCCATGGTATGCCGACTTTGTAAACTATCTTGTTGCCAAGACAGTCCCTCAGGGTTGGCCCAGGCAGAAACTTGAGACCTTCCTAGCTAAGGCCAAGTTTTACCATTGGGAGGATCCTGTCCTTTATCATGAAGGAGGGGATAGTATCTGGAGGAGGTGCATTCCTCAAGAAGAGCAGCAAAGCGTCCTCACATATTGCCACAAGCTTGAGGCAGGAGGACATCATTCTGGAAAAAGGACAGCACAGAAGGTGCTTCAATCCGGCCTATGGTGGCCTACTCTCTTCAAGGATTCTGATGAGTTCGTGAAGAGATGTACTGACTGTCAGAAGATGGGAACCTGCGGACAGAGAGACATGATGCCCATGCAACCCATTCACTTCTGTGAGGTTTTTGATGCATGGGGGATTGATTTCATGGGCCCATTTCCTAAGAGTCAGGGATTCGAGCATATTTTGCTCGCTGTAGACTATGTCAGCCGATGGGTTGAGGCCATCCCCGCCCGAGCCGCAGATGCTAAGACCGTGTGTAAATTCTTGAGGAAAAATATCATTTCACGGTTCGGGGTACCTAGAGTTTTGATTTCTGACGGGGGGTCTCATTTCATCAATGACAAAGTTAGGGCCCTTGCTGACGAGTTCGGTATTGACCATCGGGTTGCCACTCCTTATCACCCTCAGACTAATGGTCTCGCCGAAGTATCGAACAGGGAGATAAAGACTATCTTGCAGAAAGTTGTCCGCCCAGACCGAAAGGATTGGTCACAGCTTTTGGACTCGGTCTTGTGGGCCTATCGGACATCTTTCAAAAATCCATTGGGAGCATCTCCTTTTCGTCTCGTCTATGGCAAGCCGTGCCATTTGCCAGTGGAAATCAAGCATAAATCTTTTTGGGCAGTTACTGAGTTGCTTCTAGATCCCGAGAGTATAGGAGACCAAAGAAGAGTTGAATTGGCAGCCCTGGAAGAACTGAGAGACACAGCCTTTTCGAACAGCCTACAGTACAAAGAGAAAGTGAAGACATGGCACGATTCGCATATCAGCCATAAACAGTTTGAGCCAGATCAGAGAGTATGGTTGTTTGATTCCAGGCTGAAATTATTCCCAGGGAAATTACAGAGCAAGTGGAAAGGACCGTATGTGGTCAGGAAGGTACATGACAATGGCAGCATCGACATATCCGAACCGTCATCTTCTTCTACCTTCCGCGTCAATGGTCAACGCTTGAAACTATATCTTGATCATGATCCGCCGACCATTGATGTTGCCCCCATTCTTCTGGTATGAGATGTGTCCTTTAACTCTCATCATCTACATCTTATACATGGTGATCAACTCCATCTGTTCATATCTTTTTCATCTGTTGAGTCATTTTCTTCTTTTCTTCTTTTCTTCTTTTCCATCTCTATCTTCTTTATCTATGAAAAAGGTGCCGCCCTTGTAGACAGTTTTCCATACTTAGGACGTACTTTGTCCTAAGTATAGGGGGGTGTGCACCCCGAGTATCTCCATTCTTTGATCCTCTCCATTGTCTCCTCTTTTGTCTATACTTAGGGATATCTTACCCTAAGTATAGGGGGAGACAATCTGAGTACGATCTGTTCATTCCCACCCTTGACCCTCCCTGCGTTGTGTACAATCCGCTATACTTAGGATTATTTGATCCTAAGTATAGGGGGGACGGTCAACTTCTCATTTATTGATTCATTCATTTATTTCTTTATTCTTTAGGACTTGTCTATACTTAGTACGAGTTATGTCTTCTCTTTTCTCTCCGAGTTATGTCTTCTCTTTTCTCTCCGATCTATGAGGACATAGCTCAAGCTAAGTATAGGGGGGTCGTATATACTGCGTATATACTTTAGCCATAACTCGTACTTTCGTATTTTCTTAATAATATGGCTACTAATTCTTTAAAATTCATTAAAAACCTTTAATAAAAAGATGTGATTATTCCTCAAATTCTTTTTATATTTACTGATTAATAAATCAGGTGAAAATGTTTTTTGCAAAATGTTTGAAAAATAGTTTGAAAATCTTTGTGAACATCTATTGAAAACTATTTTGAAAATATTTTGCTTCATGTTTTCAACCTTTGTAAAAATGTGTGGTTTGTAAAAATTTCTTTTCTTTGTCTGAAATAAAATGTTTGAAAAATGATTTGCAAATGGTTTGAAAAATGGTTGCAAAAATATTTGAAAAATCTATATATACTGTTTTGAAAGCGATTGCAAAATGATTTTCAAATGTGTGTAAATGATTGTAAAAATTATTTTGGACTATAGTTTCAAAAATTGTTTGAAAAACTTTGTGTCAAATAAGTTTGAGGAATATGTACATCTCACCAAAATCCACTATATCTATATATATAAAACTGACCACTTACCCTTGTAAAATTCTAAAATCCACTTCTTGTGTATGAAGAAGCACTCCCGTGTACATATTTTCACCCAGTTTTTAGCCAAAATCTTTTTGTTTTCAAAAAGCCCAAAAACATTTGCAAAACTAAAATCCAAAAACATTTGAAAAATCTTTGTGAAAAATACAAAAAATGCATATGCATCTGCATCATCATCATGTTTTCAAAAATCCATAAAAAGTTCAAAATCTTTGAAAATTGCATCACAAAAATATTTTCTGCATTTGCATGGCATGAGCATTTTTTGGATTGAGTTTGATAGTTGAACAAGTCTAAGTAAAATCCGGGGATTGGAGCTTGATTGGACCTTATAATATACCTAATAACAGGAACCTTATAGGAACTGGGTTTGAGGTACTTCAGGTCTAGTTGACTTAATTCTTTGAGGATCACGAGACTTAGTTCAATGGATTCTTGACTGCCTAAATAGAGTATTTCGGAGCACACGCACGATTCTTGTTGATAATGACCTAACTTGGACACTTGCACCTTTCACATAGCTCTCCACGGACGAGGTGGTGAGGAGGCAGTTTCCTTTAGCTTGGGGTAGCATATGAGGGTAGTACTTCTAGGCGGAACCTCTCTTCTTCTTATAGTGAAGGAAGTGCACCTCAACTTGGTCTAGTGGTAATGAAGGCTAAAGACAGAAGCCGTGGGTTGCAATAAAGCTTCAAAAGAGGGATAGTCTACTGGCTCAAGAGGAAAAACTCCTTGTATATATGCTGCACATGTATATGTTGTATAGATGCACTTGAAAAAAAAAATGCAAAAAGAACTCCAAAAAAGTGGTGGGTCTGATAGAAAATGATAATCCCACCGGAGTATGTATATAGAGTGCAATAAGCAAAGCTTGAGATTCATGACCCACCTTATGTAGCTTGCAGCGGAAGACTTGGCTACACTGGTCAAGCTTCCAAGGGTACTCGGCTACACTGGCCTTGACCCATTCTCTTCTTCCCCCTCTTCTTGAGCCGGTTGCACTTGAACTTAGAAGGGAATACCCCGCTTCTCGAGGAAAGAGTTGCTAGACTGAGGCATTAGAGTTACCAGGTTGGGGGAGGTTGTTTCTTTGTTACTTCTGAGGTGGGGAGCTACATATCACTTACACTGTACGAGTCAGACTCATAGTCGTAAGAGTTTGCGTATGAGTTGAAGTATTTCTGACCTGGCTATCGAGGAGACTTGGACAGAGTTTTAAGATTCTCAAGGACTGTTGGATTTCAAACTTGGTTCTCATTAAGGTTCCGACCGCACTAAATTCCAAAGGTCCGACTTAAGCTCCAAACTTCGATTTTGCGAAGACAAGTTCGATAATTAAACTTAATCTAATTTTCTTCTTTTTCTTTCCTTTCTTTTTCTTTTTGCACTTATTGCATAAGTGTTTGCTAGGGACTAGCAAAGGTAAAGTATAGGGGGATGATGAATCCACATTTCATCATCTTTATTCTATCATTTTGGCACCAAAAACCCTAGCAAATGCCTGTAAATAGCATTAAAACCATCATCTTAGCATCCATACATGTGCATTCAGATTGTGTATAAATCACTGTAATTAAGGCCAAAATTATAGAATAAATAAAGAAAAGAAAAAGAATAAAATATTGTAAATATTTTATGACCCAAAACCCCCGAGACCTAGGCATCTCGATGAATAGGTCGACAAGGAATAAAGTAGGGGGAGATAAGGCCAAAAACACAGTCAAAGTACCTTCACCTGTTATTCATTTTTTATTCATTTTGGGACCCATTTTTGGTTTCACTTTTTAGACATCAAATAAAGAAACTTTGTACATGAAAGTTGTAGATAATTTAATAAAGAAAAATACAAAATTGATTTCACTGAAAAATAATGTATAGACAAAAAGATATGGTCTGAATGAGAATCCAAAATCCCAACTTCCCAGACCCGTATCTCACAAACGACAACTCCAAATGCAGTGTACTCACCTTTAATTGTATATAGAATAAAATAATCTATCCAATGGCGGTGGTTTCGCATTTGGCGGAGCTACGGTTTGAAAGTTGAGTTTTGGACCCTCATTGTACACTTGTACTGAATAAAATATTCAATTTATTATTTATTCATTATTTATTCAATTTTATATTTTTATAATGTTGTAAATAATACTTATAATAATTATGTACATTAAAATAAGAATAAAAACCTAAATCAAAACAAAAATAAAATACTTAAAAATAAAATACATAGATACATTGCCTATATATATACCTATATGAAACATACTTGTATTTTATTAAATATACAAAACATATCAGAAAAATAAAATAAAAATATATTTGTGTAGATAAAAGTATTTTATAATTATTAAAAATCATAAATAAAAATAACAATATTAAAAATACCTAAATAAAAATAGAATACCTTAATACATAGATATATATACCTATTAGGGGTATAAATGTAAACTTGTAAAAATATCATCCATAAAAATAAATAAAAATCATAATTAAATACTACATAAAATAACAAACAATTTTTATTTTATAATCATACTTTAATTCTATTTATTTCTATTTTTAAACGAATTAACAAAGCATTTTCTTTATCTTTTCCCTGGTTGGTCCACGTGGACCAACCAGGCGCCTTGAACTGTTGACCGGCGGGTCAACAGTCCATTCTTCACCCTCCACGAGTTCGTACACCTCGTTTTTCGCCCAATTTCACCCTTTTTTCGAGGTCGCGCCGCTCGTCCTTCGCCGTCGCTTCCTTCTTGGAAGTTGATCACTGTAGATCCATCTCCATCGCCGATTTCTCAGATCTGCCTAGATCTTCTTCCTCTGCCCGTGACTCCTTCTCGAAGTCACGCCCTCAACTCCCTTCAAATACAAACCCCCATCTTCCTTTCTGGGGTTGAACCGCATTCCACACAGATCTACCCCCCTTTCGGTCGTGCTCGAGCACCTGGAGGTGACAGCTCCTGGTTCATCACCTTAAGGCGGCGGATCATCCACTGATCTGGGCGTGTTCCATCACCTCCGGCGGTCGCCCCCGTGAGGTATTCTCCCTCTGGCCATTGGCCATCGAGGCTGCCATCCATCTCATTCTCCTCCCATTTTACTCCTGTTAGTTCTAGGATCATTTCCCACATCGTTCTGAGTCGAATCGATCACTCCATCACCTAATCGATCACCTCGCCGGAGCGCAACTCCGGCGAGACCCTATTGCGCTTCCCAGTCCATTTCGAGAGCCATTTGAGGTCGAGGCATTTTGCCCTCGACCTCCCTAACTTTTTGGTGCAGGTATTGAAACCCATCGCAACTTCTGGAGCGATTTTGCCCTCTCGCCGGAGCACCTGGAGCCTCGCAGCTCCGCCACCTCCGTGCGAGAGCACCGGCCGTCGCCGGTGGATTTTGAAGCCTCCAGACGTCAGCCGACACCTGCAGGACCATCCTCGGCCACCTTGCAAGCTCCAGCGTCGCAGTGGTCGGCCGGAGGAGCTCGGAGAAGTTCGCCAGACCGGAGCTCCTCCGTGTTCTTCCCTCGACCTCCGGGACCGTCGGATCAACGAGGAGCGTCCAGATCGTGCTGCAGCCGTTGGATCTCCTCACGAGCCCACCGTTCGATCATCGAAGGGGATCTAATCTCAGCCGCACGAGCCCAAGCGTCATCGGCGCGCGAGAGCAGGACACGTGTTTAAGTGACGCGATATCAACCGTCCGCTTCCGCTTTTGGCGTGGGTATTTTGCATCTACACCCTCGCCATTTTTGTATTTTAATATTTAGTCTAAAAACTTTCGTCTGTAGTTTAAATATTTTGTAATATTTGCAAAGAGACCCCCAGACTTTGTTTATTTACGTTTGGGTCCCTCGCCACGTCACCTCACGTGACCTGTACACGTGAGGGGATGGGCATTTTGCAAGGATACCCTCGGTTGTGTGTGTATTTCATTTAAGTCCATGAACATTTATGTCAAGTTGTAATATTTTGGAGAAATTGCATCGAACCCCCTGAGCTTTGTAATATTGCAAAAGTACCCCTCCCAAGCGCGTGCAAGTCACGCGCACTGGTGGGTAAATTGCACATCTACCCTTGCGGGTTTGGATATTTGTGTTTAATCCTTAAAATGCAAGTTTCAGAGTAATATTTTGTGGAAAAATTGCGTACAAGCCCCTGGATGTTTTACTATTTGCATGTATGCCCTTGCCAGCACTGTTTGATGATTGGAGTCTTGTTCTAATTAATTAAAATATCTTTTTAACTCCAAAAATTCCACGAAAATAGGCTTAAGTTCCTGGATAGGTGTACTTTAACGCTATCTAATTAGTTTTTGATTTTATTTTATTTTCTTATTTATTAAAAATCAAAAACATGTCTTTTTCCTACTGTCTAGCTTAGAAAATACCAAAAAAATAGTAAAACCCCTCTAAAAATTCCAAAAAAATTACCTAGTGTCTATTTTATCATCTTTTAGTGTCAGTCCAAAAATCATTAAAAATCTCAAAAGAAAAAACACTAAAAATTTAAAAACACTTAAAACTTCAAAAAAATATATAAAATAATAGAAAAATCAAAAAAATACAAACTCAGCTTCTGTTTGTCATTCATTTTATTCTCTTTATCAGAAAAATAGTGTGAAATATTTTTGCTACTGGTTGGTATTTTTAAATTGCATTTTTGTCGCAGCCAGCCTGATTTCCACTGTTTTGCTTTATTTTAATATTTAAAAATATCAAAAACATCTGGAAAAAGCCCCAAAAATCACAAAAACAGTAAAAAACCTTAAAAATACCAAAAACATTTATTTTCTGAATTTTTGAGCATTTTCGTGCATTTTTATAAATATTTCACTTTGCCTTGTCTTATATTGCCTTTACTTTCCTATATCGAAAAAGAAAATAGAAAAATATAAAATATAAAATATAAAAATCAGAAAATTAAAAATCAAATAAAAAAAATTAAAAATTAAAAACCCACAAAAATTGTAGTTGCTTGCTTGCTTAGTGTAGACACATCACACACTCACTCACTTGTGCATTCATTTGCTTGAGCTACACTGTTTGCTCCCTGTGTTCGAACTCTCTGCATACTTGACACTATACATCATTTGTGCAGAGTTAAAAATAAATTTTAACTCCACATTTATTTCTAATTGTTGATTTTTAGTGTGGGTTAATTGTTGACTTTAGTCCGGATTTAGTGTGGTCAACACACCGACTGAGTTCACGCTTTGTGTGAATTTAAGACCACCTGCTTTTGGCTAAATCAGTTGTGCAGTTCCCTCATGATGGTCTGTGGCGGTCGCTCACCGTCTGGATCGCCTCCTCCTGCGTCAGGTCCTCCTCCTTCTCCACCACCGCCTCCTCCAGGTCGGTTCTCTCTCAGCTGTGCGATCTCCTCATAAGGTCACCCATGAAAGTGCCCTGGTCTCGGATCTGCCTCTGCATAGTCTCCAGGGACGCTAGCAAGGAATTGTTGATGGCCACTTGGTCAATAATGAACGGAGGATGGTCGTGGTCATCTGGGTGCTCGCCTCTGTCTGCCATTGCTGGATTCTCTGAAAATGCAAAAGAGGCCATTTCAGGTGCTGTTGAATGAGCTGAACTCTGTGATGCACTGAATTCTGACACAATTGGACTGAGGGAAGGAGAATGGGAAGGGTGGTCGAGGGGGAACAGGGTGGATGTAAACTCGGGCTCGGAGAGCGGACTCTCCGAGGCATTCCTAGATGAGTAAGGAGGAGTGCTAGATAGCGGTGCCGACAAGGTCGGCCTAAGAGATCTCCGTCCCATCATCTTGATTATTCGGGAAGAGCAGGATAAATGCAAGAGAAGAAGAAGATGAGATGCAACAAAATTGTGCACAATTGTGCGGTGTTTTTGATCTTGACCTAAATGAATCTAACAATCAAACGCAAAGCAAGGGTAAGTTCACCAACTCAACTCGTGAAGCCGTGAAGGTTCGGCTTTTATCTTGTCAGTTTTAGCTTGTTTTCAGGTATTTATCTTTTCACGAGTCCTTAGAGCGCTACGCCTATAGGAGCGAGAGTACTGCCAGGAAAGTGTCCCCGTACTTGTCCACCTCCTGTGTAACCTGTAACTTGCGCTTTTTGAGGTCCTTGTAACCCTTCCTGGATCCCTACTCAGCCAAAGAAAAAGAGGGAGGAAGCCGATAGGCGAAACCGATACTTCGGACCTCGCTCGCAACGGAATCACCCGTGAGCGTACAAGGTCCTACTCGGACGCATCCGGTGAGACAGACACACCCGTGAAGGCGTGGCCTAGGCTCGGTACTTCGGACAAGGTCGGTGCTCTCACAATAGAGAGTCACCAATGGCGACCAAGCCCTACTCGACTACGTACGATAGTAGCGCCAATACTTCAGAAATCCAGGCGATACACAAGGCAGCTACAAGTTGGGTTTTGGGCACTAATCCTTACGAAGCGCTCACCTCACTTGGAAGGAAACCTTCCCATGCAACCTGAAGACAAGTGAGGGTATTACTCTCCCCAAGCAATGAATCCAATTACCAATTTTATTTTGGTCAAGTTTTCTTTAGCAGTCCCTTTTTTAATTTTTTTGGTGTTATCGCTTCTTTTGAGTCAATTCAAACAAGCGCCTAACGGTTTTTGTCTTTTTCTTTTATCCTACTTTGTTCCAAAAACAGAGGGAGAATAGAGTCGGAAAAGCCGTGCAAGTCGACACCAAGGTGGAAATCTCACCTTTGTGCCTAGATGATGCGTGCAAAGTAAGAGGACTTACAGCGAATCCCAGCTCTCTCCATGCGGGATGCAAAGCAGAATTTTTAAACCTAAGCTATATGGCGAAATGCAAACGGAAATCGTCCTAGAACAGGCAGCTGCTAGCGTGAAGAACCACAAGCTAACTAATAACTCCTAATCCGAGTGTCCGGTCTAGGCTCACCCCTCCTCTGCCCAACACATTTGGGGTAGGAGAAAGCGCTTGTTTGGGTGTGAGCTCGCGGCGCGTGGATTTGGAAGCTACTAGCTAACTGTTTAATTAGTCTAAGTCCAAATACGATTCTATAGGAGCATGCAAATATAATTAGGTGTTTGGACCTATTCTAATCGAGTCAAGCAGACCTAGAACTAAGAGCTCAATCCACAAAAGAAAGTGAAAAATGAAAACAAAACCGGAAAATGACAGCGATAAAAACGCGATAAAAATCCGCGGTGAGCCCCCGGGTGAACAAACACCCGGAAGTTAGGCCCGAATGTCTAAGTATCCAAGTCCAAGTGTACCTGTATTATTACAAATTAAATGAATCACTCTCTCACCAAAAATAAATGAAAACCAATCTAATCACTCTCTCTCTCACTCCTTGCTCTCTCCTGCCGGCTTGGCTAAAGAACAGCCGGCTCCGCTTCCCAAGGATGTGTCGGGTCACCTAGGCGATCCGCCTCGCTCCGCGGTCCCTCGCAAGAAGATAAAGAAGAGTGGTCAGATAGCTCAACAAGATATATCAAAATGTAAGAGATGAAAAATGCTATGATAACAATCACACAATCAATCAAACAAAATATGAACTACTCGCTGTTGCTCCCCGGCAACGGCGCCATTTGATAACCACAGATTATCGAGGGTCTAAATACGTCGCTGTTGCGACCCGCAATAAAATGCGATTAATCAACAATTAACCCACACTAAGATCAATGAATTAGAACTAATGCGGAGTTAAAATTTATTTTTAACTCTACATAAAAGATGTATAGGTGCAAGTATGTAGAGAGTTCGAACACAGGGAACAAGCAGGGTAGTTCAAGCAAAAATGCTAAAGTGTGTGTGTGATGTGTGGAGTGTCTACACTAAGCAAACAAGCAAATGAATTTTTGTGGGTTTTTAATTTTTAATAATTTTTTTTATTTAATTTTTAATTTTGTATTTTAATTTTTGATTTTCTGATTTTTATATTTTATATTTTATATTTTTTTTATTTTTCTTTTCAATATTGGAGATTAAAGACAATATAATAAAAAGCAAGCTAAAATATTTATAAAAATGCACAAAAATAACCAAAAATTCAGAACTAAGATGTTTTTGGTATTTTTATAATTTTTTACTGTTTTTGTGATTTTTGGGAATTTTTCAAGGTATTTTTGATATTTTTAAATACTGAATTAGGGCAAAACAGTGGGAATTGGGCTGGCTGTGATAAATATGGGAATTAAAAATACCAACCAGTAGCTAAAAATTTTCACACTATTTTTCACATAAAAAGGACAAAATAAGGAACAAACAGAAACTGAGTTTTTGATTTTTGGAGTTTTCTACTATTTTTATAATTTTTTTGAAGTTTTTGAGTGTTTTTAAATTTTTAGTGTTTTTCTTTTGAGATTTTTAGTGATTTTTGGACTGACACTAAAATAGGATAAAATAGACACTAGGTGATTTTCTTGGAATTTTTGGAGGTGTTTTAAGATTTTTTTGGTATTTTCTAAGCTAGACAGTGCACAAATAGCAAGTTTTTGATTTTTAATAAATATGAAAATAAAGTAAAATCAAAAACTAAAATGGTGGCGTCAAAGTACACATATCCAGATGCTTAAGTCTATTTTTGTGAAATTTTTGGAGTTAAAATGCTAGGTCAAATAATTAGAGCAAACATCCCAACATGAAACAGGCCTGGCAGGGGTATATGTGCAAAATATCAAACGTCCAGGGGCATAAATGCAATTTTCCATAAAAATATACACTGTAGATTCAATTTTCAGCACCAAAATACAATTACAAAAGTCGCCTGGGCCTCTTAGCAATTTTCCCACCAGGGCGCGTGACTTGCACGCGCCTGGCGAGGACTAAACTGTAATATTACGAAACTCTGGGGACCTACTTGCAAAATAACCAAAAAGTTTACACGTGCTGCAATAGTTTTAGGACTAAAACAAAATACACAAACGTCCGAGGGTGTCCTTGCAAAATGCCCAACCCCTCACGTGAACTGGTCACGTGAGGTGACGTGGCGAAGGACCTAAGTGCAAATAAGCAAAGTTCGGGGGTCTCTCTGCAAATATTACAAAATTTTTACACTACAGACACAAGTTTAAATACTAATAAATAAATACAAAAAACGCAAGGGGTCATGTGCAAAATACCCTATGCGCGTGATCCGACGGCTGATGGCAAGCCACTTATACACGTGGCGCTTGATGGACGGCCGATGTCGCTTCACTCGTGGACGTCTGGGATCAGATCTCGGCTGAGATCGACGGTGGCTGGGTCTTCAAGATCGGACGGTCCACGATCTGTCTGGAGCTCCTCCTCGATCCAACGGTGGCGAAACCCGGAGCAAGAACAGCGACGAACTCCGGCGAGCCTTCAAAAGCGGGCTGGAGGCTCCTCAGGTCTTCGTCTTTCTCCTGGAGGCGTCAAAATACCGCGGCGGCGGCCGAGGTGCTCAGGCGAAGGTGGCGGAGCTGGGAAGCTCGGCCACAGTCCGGCGAGCGTCAAAACTCGCCTCCAGGCGCTTTCGTTCGTGCTTTGACCTGCAAGAATGGTCAACGGGCCCAGGGCAAACTGCCTGGACCCTTGGATGGTCGGGGAAGGGCGTGGTTCGCGATATGGATGCACGGTCGGAGGGGCGCTCCGGCCAAGGTGCGTGATCGGGCGATTTGGGTGACGGAACTTCGAATCTTTTTGGGGTTTTTAATCCTAAGGTCAGCAGGAATAAAATGGTGCGAAGAAAAGAGCGGGGGGGACGCCCTCAATGGTCGGAGCCAGAGGAGAAAGGGTACCTCGACGCCGGCTGTTGGCGGAGGTGGTGGAGCTTCCCTCGACTTCGCGCGCCTTGGCTGAAGGGCTGGCGGTGGAGCTGTCACCTCCACGGAGCTCAGGAGCACGATGGTGGCGCTGAAGGGTGGACCAAGGGGACTCAAATTCGAAATGGAAGAGGGGGAGTTGGTTTTAAGTGGTTTGACCCGAGGTGACAGGGGTCCAAAGACCAAGGGATATCTTGCAAATCTTGGGTCCGACGACCAAGATTAAGCTCGGGCGAGCTAGGTAGATGGGTGGTGGACAATGTTGCAGAAGGATGCAACACGAAAAGATGAAAGAATTGGCCTGGAAAAAGCCAACAAGATGGCTCAAAAACCAAGCCTGACACGGGCTACAGGGGTAGGTCAGATTGTTGACCTTGGTCAATAGTCCTGGCCTCCTGGTTGGTCCACGTGGACCATCCAGGAAAAACCCTGGAAAAACATTTTATTAATTAAATTAAAAATAATAAATGGCCGAATTAATTAAAAGTTATAAAATAAAAAATGCTTAGAATTTTATGTAGTATTTTATTTTGATTTTTAATTATTTTTAGGAGTTATATTTTTACAAGTTACCTTTTTAACCCTATATAGGTATAATACATATGTATTTTAGTATTTTATTTTTATTTTGTGTATTTTATTTTTATTATTTTTATTTATGATTTTATAAAATTATAAAATACTTTTATGTATACAAATATATTTTTATTTTATTTTTCTGATATGTTTTGTATATTTAATAAAATACAAGTATGTTTTGTATAGGTATATATATAGGTAATGTACCAATGTGTTGGCTATATACAAATATTTTTATTTGTATTTTATTTATGTTTTTCTTCTGATTTAAATACACATAATTATTATAAGTAATATTTACAACATTATAAAAATATAAAATTATAAAAATAATAAATAAATAATAAATTGAATATTTTAATATGTACAAGTATACAATGGGGGTCCAAAACTCAACTTTCAAACCGTAGCTCCGCCAAATGCGAAACCACCACCATTGGATAGATTATTTTATTCTATATACAATTAAAGGTGAGTTTGATGCATTTGGAGTTGTCGTTTGTGAGATACGGGTCTGGGAAGTTGGGATTTTGGATTCTTATTCAGATCATAACTTTTTGTCTGTACATGATTTATCTGTGAAATCAATTTTGTATTTTTCTTTATAAAATTATCTACAACTTTCATGTACAAAGTTTCTTTATTTGATGTACAAGAAGTGGAACCAAAAATAGGTCCCAAAATGAATAAAGAATGAACAGGAAGTATAGGTATTATATTGTATTTCTGACCTTATCTCCCCCTACTTTATTCCTTGTCGACCTATTCATCAAGATGCCTAGGTCTCGGGGGTTTTGGGTCATAAAATATTTACAATATTTTATTCTTTTTTTTTATTTATTCTATAATTTTGGCCTTAATTACAGTAATTTATACACTGTTTAGATGCACATGCATGAATGCTAAGATGCTCTATTTAAGGGTATTTACAGGTATTTGCTAGGGTTTTTGGTGCCAAAATGATAGAATAAAGATGATGAAATGTGGATTCATCAGAAACCACCTTCATTAAATAGCTTATTTAAAATTATATACAATTAAAGGTGATTTTGATGCGTTTCGAGTTTTTATTGGAGAGATACAGGTCTGGGAAGTTGGGATTTTGGATTCTTCTGCAGATCATACCTTTTTATCTGCACATTATTTTTCTATAAAATAAATTTTGTTTATTTCTTTATTTAATTATCTACAATTTTCATGTACAAAGTTTCTTTATTTGAGGTATAAAAAGTGGAATCAAAAATAGGTCCCAAAATGAATAAAGAATGAATAAAAATAAAAGGGATTTTTATTGTATTCTGGCCCTTATCTCCCCCTACTTTATTGTCGGCCTATTCATCTAGATGCCTAGGTTTCGGGGTTTCAGGTCATAAAGTATTTACAATATTTTATTCTTATTCTTTTCTTTTCTTTATTCTTTTATTTTGGCTTTAAAAACAGTATGTTATACACTATTTACACACACATGCACGGATGCTAAAATGCGGGAATTAAGGGTATTTACAAGTATTTGCCAGGGGTTTTGAGGCCAAAATGACAGAATAAAGATGATGAAATGTGGATTCATCATCCCCCTATACTTTGTCTTTGCTAGTCCCTAGCAAACACTTATGCAATAAGTGTAGAAATGAAAAATAAAGAAAATAAAAAGAAGAAATATGGATTAAATTTAATTATCAAACTTGTCCTCACAAAATCAAAGTTTGAACCTTAAGTCGGACCTTTAGAATTTTAGTGCGGGCAGAACCTTAATGGGAACCAGATTTGAAATCCAACAGTCCTCGAGAATCCCAAAACTCAACTCAAGTCTCCTCAATAGCCAGGTCAGAAATATTTCAACTCATACGCAAACCCTTACGTCTATGAATCTGACTCGTACAATGTAAGTGATGGTGGCTCTCCCCAACTAGAATGACAAAGAGTCTCACTTCTCCAGTACGACAACCCAATGATTCCCCAATCCAATAACTCCTTCCTCAAGGAGCGGGGTATTCCCTTCTAAGTTCAAATGGCAACCAGCTCAAAAGGAGGGGGTGAAGAGAAGAGTGGACGGTAGCCAGTGTAGCTACCTATCCTAGGATGCAATACCAGTGTAGTCAAGTCTTCCAGCTGCAGGCTCACATGATATGACTTTGAAACTCAAGCTTGCTTATTGACTATACAAAATATATACACTCATGCAGGCATTTTATTTTTGTACAGGCTTGTCCCTTTTTTTAATACTATATATAACAACATTTACATAGGGAGTTTTTCCTCTTGAGCCAGTAGACTATCCCTCTTTTGAAGCTTTATTGCAACCCACACTCTCCTGTCTTTAGACTTGCTCATCACTGGACAGGTTGGGGTACACTTCCCTCCTTAGAGGAGGACAAATGTTTCCATTTGTGTGCGTCTCATACCGGCAAATCCAATACCCTCACCACTCCAACTGAGTTGAGCCAAGTGAAAGGTGCATGTGTCCAAGTTAGGTCATTATCAACAAGAGCCGTTCGTGTGCTCCGAAATACTCGACTGAGGCAGTCAAGAATCCATTGAACCAAGTCTCGTGATCCTCAAAGAATTAAGTCAACAAGACCTGAAGTACCTCAATTCCAGTTCCTATAAGGTTCCTGTTATTAGATAGATTTTAAGGTCCAATCAAGCTCCAATCTCCGGATTTTATTTAGACTTGTTCAACTATCAAACTCAATCTGAAAAATGCTAATGCTATGCAGAATGCAGAAAATATTTTTGTGATGCAATTTTCAAGAATTTTGAACTTTTTATGGATTTTTGAAAAGATGATGCATATGCATTTTTTTATTTTTTTAAGGATTTTTCAAATATTTTTGGTATTTTAATTTTGCAAATGTTTTTGGAATTTTTGCAAACAAAGAGGTTTGGATAAAAACTAGGTACAAATATTTACACGGGGATGCATCTTTATATTTACAAGAAGTGGATTTTAAGAATTTACAAGGGTAAGTGATCAATTTTATAGGTATATATAAAGAATTTTAGATGTGATGCATATATTCCTCAAACTTATTTGAAAAGGTTTTTCAAACAATTTTTAAAAACTGTAGTCCAAAATAATTTGTACAAACAATTTTACAAACATGTACACACATTTGAAAATCATTTTGCAAAGGTTTTCCAAACAGTATTTATAGATTTCCCAAATAATTTTACAACCATTTTTCAAACCAATTGCAAATCATTTTTCAAACCTTTTATTTCATATAAGGAAAATAAACTTTACAAACAAAACATTTTTACAAAGGTTGAAAACATGTAACAAAACATTTTCCAAATAGTTTAAAAGATTTTTCACAAAGATTTTCAAACTATTTTTCAAACATTTTGCAAAAAATATTTTCACCTGATTTATTAATCAGTAAATACAAAAAGAATTTGAGGAATAATCAACATCTTTTTATTAAGGTTTTTAATGAATTTTAAAGAATTATTAGCCATAATTATTAGGAAAATACGAAAGTACAAGTTATGTCTAAAGTATATACACAGTATATACAACCCCCTATACTTAGCTTGAGCTATGTCCTCATAGATCGGAGAGAAAAGAGAAGACATAACTCGTACTGAGTGTAGGAAAGTCTAATAAATAAAAGAATAAGAGATGAATGAAGGAATGAGAAGTCGACCGTCCCCCCTATACTTAGGATCAAATAATCCTAAGTATAACAGATTGTACACAAAGCAGGGAGGGTCAAGGGTGGGAACTTTTTGATAGATAATGTAGATAGAAAAAGAAAAGAAGAAAAGAAGAAAAGAGAATAAACATATCACAGCTCAGTGTATGCACCCCCCTATACTTAGGACAAAGTACGTCCTAAGTATAGCAAAATCATAAGATGAAGACGAGGTGGCATACATACTGGAGAATGAATGAATGAATGATATAGACAAATGGATATATACAGAGAAAGATGGAAGTGATAACCATGTATGAGATGCAAGTGATGTGAGTCAGGGATCACATCTCATACCAGATGAATGGGGGCAACGTCAACGGTCGGCAGATCATGATCTAGATAGAGTTTCAGGCGTTGATCATTAACATGAAAAGTAGAGGAAGATGATAACTCGGATATATCAATACTGCCATTGTCATGTACCTTCCTGACCACATAAGGACCTTTCCACTTACTCTGTAATTTCCCTGGAAATAATTTCAACCTAGAATCAAACAACCATACTCACTGATCAGGATCAAACTGTTTATGGCTGATATGAGAATCATGACATATCTTCACTTTCTCCTTATACTGTAGGCTGCTAGAAAAGGTTGTATCTCTCAACTCTTCCAGGGCTGCCAACTCTGCTTTCCTCTGTTCTCTTATACTCTCGAGATCCAACAATAACTCTGTAACTGCCCATTGTGACTTGTGCTTGATTTCCACTGGTAAATGGCACGGCTTGCCATATACGAGACGAAAGAGAGATGTCCCTAATGGTGTCTTGAAGGAAGTCCGATAGGCCTATAAGACCGAGTCCAAAAGCTGTGACCAATCCTTTCGGTCTGGGAAGACTACCTTCTGTAAAATAGTCTTGATCTCCCTATTCGATACTTCAGCAAGACCATTGGTCTGAGAGTGATATGGAGTGGCAACACGATGGTCAATGATGAACTCGTCTGCAAGGGCTTTTACCTTGTCGTTAATAAAGTGAGACCCCCTGTCTGAAATCAAAACTCTAGGAATCCCGAACCGTGAAATGATATTTTTCCTTAAAAACCGACACACAGTCTTAGCATCTGCGGCTCGGGCGGGGATGGCCTCGACCCAACGACTCACATAATCCACAACAAGAAAAATGTACTCAAACCTTTGACTCTTAATAAATGGGCCCATAAAATCAATCCCTCGTGCATCAAAAACCTCACAAAAGTGAATGGGCTACATGGGCATCATGTCTCTCTGTCCGCAAGTACCCATCTTCTGACAGCCAGTACACCTCTTCATGAATTCATCTGAATCCTTGAAGAGAGTAGGCCACCAAAGGTCAGATTGGAGCACCTTCTGCGATGTCCGTCTCCCAGAATGATGTCCTCCTGCCTCAAGCTTGTGGCAGTAGGTGAGGACGCTATGCTGCTCTTCTTGAGGAATGCACCTCCTCCAGATACTATCCCCTCCTTCATGATAAAGGATGGGATCCTCCCAATGGTATGACTTGGCCTTCGCAAGGAAGGTCTCAAGTTTCTGCCTGGGCCAACCTTGTGGAACCATCTTGGCGATAAGATAGCTTACAATATCATCATACCATGGGAGAGAGGCAATAACAAGGATTGCCTCATCTGGAAATGTCTCTGTAATAGGTGCACTGGGCTCAGATTCCTCAAGGTTCTCTAAGCGGGAGAGATGATCTGCCACCACATTCTTAACCCCAGGCTTATCCTTAATCTCAATATCAAACTCCTGGAGCAAAAGGATCCATCTGGTAAGGCGAGCTTTGGCATCCTTCTTGGCATGAGGTACCAGATGGCGGTGTGATCTGTAAAGATAGTCACTCTAGATCCGAGAATATATGATCGATACTTATCCAAACCAAAGACTACAACTAGCATCTCTTTCTCAGTCACGGTGTAATTCCGCTGAGCGGCATCCAAAGTTCGGCTAGCGTAGTGAATGGCGTACGACAATCCATCCCTCCTCAGTCCAAGCACAACCCCTACGGTAAAATCAGAAGCATCCGTCATGATCTCAAATGGGAAAGACCAATCGGGTGGCTGAAGGACAGGAGCCGTGACAACCATATTCTTGAGAGTCTCGAAAGACGCAAGACACTTATCATCAACAATGAACTCGGTGTCCTTTGTCAGCAAATCAGTGAGTGGTCGGGCAATACGACTAAAGTCCTGAATGAACCGTCGGTAGAAACCGACATGCC
This sequence comes from Ottelia alismoides, assembly GCA_037367405.1. Lineage (NCBI taxonomy): Eukaryota > Viridiplantae > Streptophyta > Magnoliopsida > Alismatales > Hydrocharitaceae > Ottelia > Ottelia alismoides. The sequence goes on from JAZKJV010011853.1 coordinate 577,428, forward strand.
CTAGAAAAGACCGTAATTGACGCAGATTGGATGGTGGATCGAGTTTCCTAATGATGTCCATCTTGGCCGGATCAACCTCCATTCCCCTGTTGGAGGTGATATGATCAAGGACCGTCCCTTGAGTCACCATGAAGTGACTCTTCTCCCAAGACAAGACGAGGTTGACCTCTATGCAGCGCTGAAGCACACGATATAGGCAGTCAAGACAAGCATCGAACCCATCGCCATAGACCGAGAAGTCATCCATGAAGACCTCTAAACAGTCACCCACCATGTCCGAGAAAATGGACAACATGCACCTTTGGAATGTCGTTGGGGCGTTACACAAACCAAAGGGCATCCGTCTGAAAGCCTACGTCCCAAACGGACAGGTGAATGTCGTTTTGTCCTGCTCTTCGAGCGCAATGGCCACTTGATTATAACCGGAGTGCCCGTCAAGAAAACAATAATGACTCTTCCCAGCTAGCCTCTCGATAATCTGATCAATGAATGGAAGTGGTAAATGATCCTTCTTGGTGGCCTCATTCAATCGTCTGTAGTCCACACAGACCCTCCAAGAAGTGGGTACCCGGGTAGCTATCTCCTCTCCAGACTCACTCACAACTGTAGTGATACCCGTCTTCTTAGGTACCACATGTAATGGACTAACCCACTTGGACTCGAAGATGGAGTAGATAAAATCGGCGCTCCACCATTTAGATATTTCTATCATGACCACATCTCGAAGATTCGGGTTCAGCCGTCGCTGGAACTCACGCGAGGGCTTAGCGTCCTCTTCGAGGTAAATATGGTGAGAGCACAGAGCCAGACTAATCCCCTGGAGATCAGCTATACTCCATCCTATCGCCTTGCGATTTCTTTCAAGAACCTCCATCAGACGAGATTCTTGCTCTCCAGTCAAATCTAATGAGATAATGACTGGGTGCATATCTGGCTCACCCGCAAGGAATCTATACTTCAGCAACTGTGATAAGGGCTTTAATTCTGGATAATTGGGAGGTGGCAGATTTGGCTTCTGATATGTATGTGTGAAGGCTACCAGGTCTGCATGAGAGAACTCTCGTGTGCATGAAAATCTGACGAAGGAAACCCTGCTAGTATCTCTATGAACTGTACTGGCTTGCTCTCCGTCCTAGTTGTCGGCTCAGAAGGAATCAGACATGGCAAGTAATCATCAAAATCATCCTAATAAATATATGAATCCAAGGGATCTAAACTAGAAGAACATGAATGAAACTCTGCTTTGCCACTCATCCCACAATTGTCAGCCTCTAATGTGTCCTCGGTCGGGGGTGTGCTCTCCAAGCTCTCAACTGCCATAGGCTGTAAGTACGCTAAATCTACGGGCAAAGAAAGGGCTTGTGTTACTGGATCTGTCCATATGGCTTGATCATCGGTTATCACAAAATCACACTCCCGGTGGACGTCTTGCTCAGCCTCTGTCATCTGCTCTGTATCACTGAACTGCTCTGAGCATGCTGATTCTCTCGCTCTGGTCTCGTCGATCGTCTCTATTTGTATACTTTCGCCCTCTACGCGAAAGTACACCTTCCCACTATCATGGTCGGATACCGCCTTGGCAGTGGCCAAGAATGGGCGTCCAAGTATGATGGGGGTATCTATTACCGACTTAGGGATCTCCATGTCCAATACAACAAAGTCCACGGGGAATTTTAAGGCCCTGAATGGTAACGACCACGTCTCTCAAAAACCCCTTCGGCCTCTTAATCGACCTATCAACAAACCGAAGGAATGTCCTGCTCCGATGAAGAGGGCCAAACTCGAATCGATCAAGTAAGGCTGCCAGAAGGAGGTTGTTTGAAGAGCCGTTGTCTAATAGAGTATGATCGAACCGCTGCTCCTGAATCTCGCATCTGACATAGGAAGATCATGCACAGGTCTCTTGGTTGGCAATCGGCTCTGAATGGCAAAACATGTGGAACGGGTGAGCACATGGATCTCATCTCTACGATTCCTCCTCTTCCTGCGGACCGTAGTCTTCTCTCTCAGGTTCTTTTAGAAGAGGGGGATGTGCTCAAGTGCCTCCTGTAGAGTCAGTTGGATCTAGAATCTATCAATCATATGGTTGCTGAACTCTAATTGGTGAGTCTTTTTTGGATTTTCTCTTTTATTCCCCTTCGCCAAGCGGAGTGCTTAAGGGAAGGGGATGGTAGGAGCCTCCTCAGATGGATGACTAGGAAGAGTTTCCTGTGCCTGTGAATGAATGGAATCCATACAATGATCATCATGCAACACATATGGACTCGAAGTGGATATAGAAACCTTTCCTTTATTCATTTTTTGTTCTTTTTCTTGTTACCACAGTCCTGAGATACAAAAGGTGGCAACACAACAGGTGGGGGCTCAACAAAAGTAGAAGTGGTGGCCTCAGTACCACCAATGGCATCTGACTTCACGGCATCAGCACCGCGCTCTGGCTCTGCATTAAATAAAATGGTGGCCTCAGCACCACCGTTTGCATCTGGTATCATGATAATCTCAGAATTCAATGCGGTTGTATCGACTCACAAGGCGAGTCAACAGTCGGTGTTTGACCACACAAAATCTGAAATTAATCAACAATTAACCCACACTAAAGATCAACAATTAGAAATAATGTGGAGTTAAAATTTATTCTTAACTCTGCACAAATGGTGTATAGTGACAAGTATGCAGAGAGTTCGAACACAGGGAGCAAGCAGGGTAATTCAAATCAAAGTGCACGAGTGAATGTGTGTGAAGTGTCTACACTAAGCAAGCAATCAAAAGAAATTTTGGTGGGTTTTTAATTTTTAATTTTTTTTAATTTAATTTTTAATTTTGAATTTTGATTTTTAATTTTCTAATTTTTATAATTTTATATTTTATAATTTTTTTTATTTTCCTTTTTGGATATTGGAAAATAAAGACAAGATAATAAAAGACAAGATAAAGTATTTATAAAAATATGCAAAAATATCCAAAAATTCTGCAAAAAAAATATTTTTGGTATTTTTAGGATTTTTTTACTGTTTTTGTGATTTTTGGGGATTTTTCAAGATGTTTTTAGTATTTTTAAATACTGAAATAAGAGGAAACAGTGAAAAAGTTGCTAGCTGGGGGTAAAACTGGAATTAAAAATAACAAACAGCAACCAAAATTTTTCAAACTAATTTTAAAATAAAAAGAATAAAATCTAGAACAAACAGGAACTGAGTTTGCTATTTTTGGAGTTTTCCTTGATTTTATAGATTTTTTTGAAGTTTTTATGTATTTTATAAGTTTTTAGTGTTTTTCTTTTGAGATTTTTAATGATTTTTGGACTGACACTAAAATAGGATAAAATAAACACTAGGTAATTTTTTGGAATTTTTCGAAATGTTTTAATATTTTTTTGGCATTTTGTAAGCTAGACAGTGCACAAAAAGCATGTTTTTTTATTTTTAATAAATATAAAAGTAAAAGAAAATCAAAAACTAAATTAATAGCGTCAACGAACAAGTATCCAGGAGCTTAACCCTATTTTTGTGGAATTTTGGGACTTGAAATGATAATTTAAACAATTACAACAAGCATCCAAACAATTAAAGGCCTAGCAGAGGCATATATGCAATTTCTCAAACATCCAGGGGCTCACATGCAATTTTCCACAAAGTTTTAAACTAAATATTCAATTTTCAGGGCCAAACAACAATTACAAAACCCGCCTGGATGTCGATATAAATTACCCCCCAGGGCGCGTGACTTGCACGCGCCTGGCGAGGGCCAAAATGTAATACTCCAAAATCCTGGGGGCTTACTTGCAATATGTCCAAAAATATAACACGTGATATGAAATTTTTGGTACTAAAACAAAATACACCAAAGGCCGAGGGTACCCTTGCAAAATGCCCCCACCTCGCGTGTACAGATCACGTGAGGTGACGTGGCAGGGGACCTAAATGTAAATATGGAAAGCTTGGGGGTCTTTGTGCAAATGTTACAAAAATATTACACTACAGACAAAATTTTCAGGACTAGAAGATAAATACAAAATGCGCGAGGGTTTAGTGTGCAAATTACCCTCGGCGCGCGATCCAACGGCGATGAAGGTGCCACTTAGACACGTGGCGCGTTGAGGACGGCCGATGACGCTTCGACGATGGTCGGCTGAGATTAGATCGCTCGAGACCGATCTGACGGTTGAGGCGTGACGCGATCCAACGGCGGAGATCAGAACTGGGGCGGCGGCTCGATCGAACGGTGGAGGAGCGAGGTGGAGGAACAGGGATCAACGCAGGCGGGGCGATCTTCCCCGAGCTCGTTCTCGGTTCTCCGGCAGTGGATGGGCTCCAAAATCGAGCTGCAGACTCCTGAGAGGTCGAGGAAGATGCTGAGTGGCTCAAGTACGTCGGAGATGCTTCGGAGTGCTGGCGCGAAGGCGGCGGAGCTCGGAGCTCCAGGTATCTCCGACGAACCTCGCAAAATGGCCCCCCGTGGCTTTGACTGTGCGTTGACCTGCAAAAAGGGGTGAAAGGGTCCAGGGCAAACTGCCTGGACCCCGCAGAGGCGAAATGGAGGTCGGATGTGGTCTGTGGACGGCAAAGAGATGTCGGCCGGAGGTGCGCTCCGGCGAGATGGAGTGATCAGGCGATTGGATCGATGGAACTCTAATTTTTTTGAGAGTTTTTCATCCTTAGGTTAACAGGAATAAAAGGCACGAAAGAAATGACGGGGAAAGGGCCCTCAATGGCCGGAGCCAGAGGGAAGAAGATACCTCGACCGGCATACTCGCGGGAGGTGGTGGAAGCACCTCCGACCTCGGCTGCCTTGGCTGATGGCTTCGCGGTGGAGCTGTCACCTCCAGGAAGCTCTGGAGATAGGATTAGGCGCGAGGGGTGGACCAGAGAGTGTTCAAAATCAAAAGGAAAGATGGAGGGTCGTTTTATTTGGTTTGACCCCTGACTATCGTGCTTCAAAGATCAAGGTGCCTGGAGCGCCTCAGTGATCCTTGGCCCGATGTAAACACATGGCGGGCAAGAGGGATGATCGATGGAGAAAAATGCAGAAGGAATCAAGACGAAAGGGTGAAAGGAATGGTTGGGAAAAAGCCGAGAAAACGGCTCAAAAACCAAGTCTTCTGACAGGGGTAGGTGGGAAGGACGACCAGTTGACCTAGGTCAACTGGGACCATCTCCTGATTGGTCCACGTGGACCAATCAGGAAAAATCCCCGAAAATTATTTTGTAAAATCAATTAAAAATAGAATAAGGCCGAATTAATTAATGGTTATAAAATAAAAAATATTCGTTATTTTATGTAGTATTTTATTATGAATTTTAATTAATTTTATGAGTTATATTTTTAGGAGTTCACTTTTTAACCTTAGATAGGTATAATACCTATGTATTTAAGTATTTAATTTTTATTTTGTGTATTTTAATTTCATTATTTTTATTTATTATTTTCTAAAATTATAAGATACTTTTATGTTCACAAATATATTTTTATTTTATTTTTTCTGATATAATTTGTATAATTAATAAAATAGAAGTATATTTTACATAGATATAAGTACAGGTATAATACCTATGTGTCTAATATGTATGTATTTTATTTTGTATTTTCTTTGCATTTTTATTCTAATTTTAATGCACATAATCATTACAAGTAATATTTATGAAATTATAAAAATATAAAAATATAAAAATAATGAATAAATAATAAATTGAATATTTTAATATGTACAACTATACAATAGGGGTCCAAAACTCAACTTTCAAACCGTAGCTCCGCCAAATGCGAAACCACCGCCATTAAATAGGTTATTTTCTTCTATATACAATTAAAGGTGGGTATGTTGCATTTGGAGTTGTCAGTTGTGAGATACGGGTCTGGGAAGTTGGCATTCTGGATTTTCATTCAGACCATAACCTTTTATCTGTGTATTATTTTTCTGTGAAATCAATTTTGTATTTTTCTTTATAAAATTATCTACAACTTTCATGTACAAAGTTTCTTTATTTGAAGTATAAAAAGTGGAACCAAAAATAGGTCCCAAAATGAATAAAGAATGAATAGAAAATATATGTCTTTTATCTGTATTTTGGCCCTTATCTCCCCCTACTTTATTCCTTGTCGACCTATTCATCAAGATGCCTAGGTCTCGGGGTTTCGGGTCATAAAATATTTACAATATTTATTCTTTTTCTTTTCTTTATTTATTCTATAATTTTGGCCTTAATTACAGTATTTTATACACTATATAAATGCACATGCATGAATGCTAAGATGATGATTTTAATGCTATTTACAGGCATTTGCTAGGGTTTTTGGTGCCAAAATGATAGAATAAAGATGATGAAATGTGGATTCATCATCCCCCTATACTTTACCTTTGCTAGTCTCTAGCAAACACTTATGAAATAAGTGCAAAAGAAAAAGAAAGAAAAGAAAAAGAAGAACTTGGATTTTATTTGATTATCAAACTTGTCTTCGTAAAATCAAAGTTTGGAGCTCAAGTCGGACCTTTGGAATTTTAGTGCAGGCGGAACCTTAGTGAGAACCGTGTTTGAAATTCAACAGTCCTCGAGAATCCCAAAACTCTGTCCAAGTCTCCTTAATAACCAGGTCAGAAATATCTCAATTCATACGCAAACTCTTACGACTATGAATCTGACTCGTACAGTGTAAGTGATGGTGGCTCTCCCCAACTAGAATGACAAAGAAACTGACTTCTCCAGTACGACAACCCAATGATTCCCCAGTCCAATAAATTTATCCTCGAGGAGCGGGGTATTCCCTTCTAAGTTCAAGTGGCAACCAGCTCAAGAGGAGGGGTGAAGAGAAGAATGGACGGTAGCCAGTGTAGCTACTTATCCTGGGATGCAAGACCAGTTTAGTCAAGTCATCCTGCTGCAGGCTCACTTATTTGACTTTGGAACTCAAGCTTGCTTATTGACTTTGCACATTTGTACATACTTTGCAGGCTTTTTATTTTTGTACATGCCTAAACCCCCCCCCCTTTTTTTTGAAATACTATTCACAGCAGCATTTACATAAGGAGTTTTTCCTCTTGAGCTAGTAGACTATCCCTCTTTTGAAGCTTTATTGCAACCCACAGCCTCCTGTCTTTAGACTTCCTTATCACTGGACGGGTTGGGGTGCACTTCCCTCCCTAGAGGAGGACAAATGTTTCCACTTGTGTGCGTCTCATACCGGAAAATCCAATCCCCTCACCACTCCAACTGAGTTGAGCCATGTGAAAGGTGCAGGTGTCCAAGTTAGGTCATTATCAACAAGAGTCGTGCGTGTGCTCCGAAATACTCTACTTAGGCAGTCAAAAATCCATTGAACCAAGTCCCGTGATCCTCAAAGAATTAAGTCAACTAGACCTGAAGTACCTCAAACCCAGTTCCTATAAGGTTCCTGTTATTAGGTAGATTTTAAGGTCCAATCAAGCTCCAATCTTCGGATTTTACTTAGACTTGTTCAACTATCAAACTTAATCCGAGAAATGCTCATGCTATGCTATGCAATGCAGAAAATATTTTTGTGATGCAATTTTCAAAGGTTTTGAACTTTTTATGGATTTTTGAAAAATATGATGATGATGCATGTGCATTTTTTTGTATTTTTTTAAAAAGATTTTTCAGATGTTTTTGGATTTTAGTTTTGCAAATGTTTTGGGGATTTTTAAAAACAAAAAGGTTTTGACTGAAAACTAGGTTAAAATATGTACACGAGAGTGCTTCTTATATTTACAAGAAGTGGATTTTAAGAATTCACAAGGGTAAGTGATCGATTTTATACATATATATATAGTGGATTCTGGTGTGATGTATATATTCCTCAAACTTATTTGACACAAGTTTTTCAAACAATTTTTGAAAACTATAGTCCAAAATAATTTTTACAAACATTTTTGCAAACATGTACACACAATTGAAAATTGTTTTTACAAAGGCTTTCAAAACAGTATATATAGGTTTTTTCAAAACATTTTTGCAACCATTTTTCAAACCCTTTGCAAATCATTTTTCAAACATTTTATTTCACACAAAGAAAATAAATTTTACAATCCACACATTTTTACACAGGTTGAAAACATGTAACAAAATATTTTCAAAATAGTTTTCAATAAATGTTCACAAAGATTTTCAAACTATTTTTCAAACATTTTGCAAAAAACATTTTCACCTGATTTATTAATCAGTAAATACAAGAAGAATCTGAGGAACAGAACAACTTTTTATCAAAGATTTTTAATGCATTTTAAAGAATTATTAGCCATATTATTAGGAAAATACGAGCTATGGCTAAAGTATATACACAGTATATACGACCCCCCTATACTTAGCTTGAGCTATGTCCTCATAGATCGGAGAGAAAAGAGAAGACATAACTCGTACTAAGTATAGACAAGTCTAAATAATAAAGGAATAAATAAAGGAATGGATGAACAAACGAATGAGAAGTTGACCGTCCCCCCTATACTTAGGATCAAATAATCCTAAGTATAGCAGACTGTACACAAGGCAGGGAGGGTCAAGGGTGAGAATGAACAGATCGTACTCAGATTGTCTCCCCCTATACTTAGGGTAAGATATCCCTAAGTATAGACAAGAAGAGGAGACAATGGAGAGGATCGAAAAGAATAGAACAACTCGAGGTGCACGCCCCCTTATACTTAGGACAAAGTACGTCCTAAGTATGGAAAACTGTCTACAAGGGCGGCACCTTTTTGATAGATAAAGAAAATAGAAGAGGAAAAGAAGAAAAGAAGAAAATAAATCAACATATGAAAGTGATATGGACAGATGGTCTGTACAGCGGAAGATAGAAGTGATCACCATGTATGAGATGCAGATGATGAGAGTCAACAGACACATCTCATACCAGAAGAATGGGGCAACGTCAATGGTCGGCGGATCATGATCTAGATATAATTTCAGGCGTTGACCATTAACGCGAAAGGTAGAGGAAGATGATGGTTCGGATATGTCGATGCTGCCATTGTCATGTACCTTCCTGACCACATACGGACCTTTCCACTTGCTCTGCAACTTCCCTGGGAATAATTTCAGCCTGGAATCAACAACCATACTCTCTGATCTGGCCCAAACTGTTTATGGCTGATATGCGAATCGTGTCGTGTTTTCACTTTCTCTTTGTACTGTAGGCTGTTCGAAAAGGTTGTGTCTCTATGTTCTTCCAGGGCTGCCAATTCAGCTCTTCTCTGGTCTCCTATACTCTCAGGATCTAACAGCAACTCAGTGACTGCCCAAAAAGATTTGTGCTTGATCTCCACTAGCAAATGGCACGGCTTGCCATAGACGAGACGAAAGGGAGATGTCCCCAATGGATTCTTGAAAGAAGTCCGATAGGCCCACAAGACCGAGTCCAAAAGCTGTGACCAATCCTTTCGGTCTGGGCGGACAACTTTCTGCAAGATTGTTTTTATCTCCCGATTCGAAACTTTGGCAAGACCATTAGTCTGAGGGTGATACGGTGTGGCAACCCGATGGTCAATGTCGTACTCGTCTGCAAGGGCCCTAACCTTGTCATTGATGAAATGAGACCCCCCGTCTGAAATCAAGACTCTAGGTACCCCGAACCGTGAAATGATATTTTTCCTCAAGAACTTGCAAACGGTTTTAGCATCTGCGGCTCGGGCGGGGATGGCCTCAACCCATCGGCTGACATAATCCACAGCGAGCAAAATATACTCGAATCCCTTACTCTTAGGAAATGGGCCCATGAAATCAATTCCCCATGCATCAAAAACCTCACAAGAGTGAATGGGTTGCATGGGCATCATGTCTCTCTGTCCGCAGGTTCCCATTTTCTGACAGTCAGTACATCTCTTCACGAACTCATCAGATCCTTGAAGAGAGTAGGCCACCATAGGCCGGATTGAAGCACCTTCTATGTTGTCCTTTTTCCAGAATGATGTCCTCCTGCCTCAAGCTTGTGGCAGTATGTGAGGACGCTATGATGCTCTTCTTGAGGAATGCACCTCCTCCAGATATTGTCCTCTCCTTCATGATAAAGGACGAGATCCTCCCATTGATAAGACTTGGCCTTCGCCAGGAAGGTCTCAAGTTTCTGCCTGGGCCAACCTTGTGGGACTGTCTTGGCTACAAGATAGTTCACAATGTCAGCGTACCACGGGAGCGAGGCAACAGCCAAGATCGCCTCATCTGGAAATGTCTCTGTGATAGGTGTGCTGGGCTCAGATTCCTCAAGATTCTCCAATCTGGAGAGATGATCCGCCACCACATTCTTGACTCCAGGCTTGTCCTTAATCTCAATATCAAATTCCTGAAGTAGAAGGATCCATCTGGTGAGACGTGCTTTGGAATCCTTCTTAGCCATTAAGTACCGGATGGCGGTATGATCAGTGTAGATGGTTACTCTAGATCCAAGAATGTAAGATCGGTACTTATCAAGAGCAAAAACTACGGCCAGCATCTCTTTCTCAGTCACAGTGTAATTCCGCTGCACGGCATCCAAAGTCCGGCTAGCGTAGTGAATGGCAAACGGTAATCCATCCCTCCTCTGTCCAAGCACAGCCCCAACGGCAAAATTTGAAGCATCCGTCATGATCTCGAATGGGAGAGACCAATCGGGTGGCTGAAGGACAGGAGCTGAAACAACCATATTTTTGAGAGTTTCAAAAGATTCAAGACACTTATCATTGACAATAAACTCGGTGTCTTTTTTCAGCAAGTCAGTAAGCGGTCGGACAATTCGACTGAAGTCATGAATGAACCGTCGGTAGAAACCGACATGCCCCAGAAAAGACCGCAACTGACGCAAGTTGGACGGTGGATTGAGTTTTCTGATGATATCCACCTTAGCCGGATCGACCTCCATGCCCCTGTTGGAGACGATATGACCAAGGACCGTCCCTTGAGTCACCATAAAGTGGCTCTTCTCCCAGGATAAAACAAGGTTGACCTCAATGCAGCGCTTGAGCACACGGTCTAGGCAGTCAAGACAAGCGTCGAACCCGTCGCCGTAGATCGAGAAGCCATCCATGAAGACCTCTAAACAGTCACCCACCATGTCCGAGAATATGGACAACATGCACCTTTGGAATGTCGCCGGAGCGTTGCATAGACCAAAGGGCATCCGTCTGAAAGCATACGTCCCAAGCGGACAGGTGAATGTCGTTTTCTCCTGGTCTTCGGGCGCAATGGCCACTTGATTGTATCCAGAGTACCCATCAAGGAAACAATAATGACTCTTCCCAGCTAGCCGCTCGATAATCTGATCAATGAAGGGTAGCGGGAAGTGATCCTTCTTGGTGGCCTCATTCAATCGTCTGTAGTCCACATAGACCCTCCAAGAAGTGGGCACTCTGGTAGCGATCTCCTCTCCAGACTCGTTGATAACTGTAGTGATACCCGTCTTCTTGGGTACCACATGTAGTGGACTAACCCATTTGGAGTCGGAGATGGGGTAGATAAAATCGGCGCTCCACCACTTAGAAATTTCTTTCATGACTACATCTCGAAGATTCGGGTTCAGCCATCGTTGGAACTCACGCGACGGCCTAGCGTCATCCTCAAGATAGATGTGGTGAGAGCACAGAGCCGGGCTTATCCCCTGGAGATCAGCTATACTCCAACCTATCGCCTTGCGGTTTCTTTCAAGAACCTCCATCAGACGAGATTCTTGCTCTCCAGTCAAACCTGCTGAGATAATGACCGGGTGCATATCTGGCTCACCCGCAAGGAATCTGTACTTCAACGACTGCGGCAGAGGCTTTAGTTCTGGACAACTGGGAGGCGACAGATCTGGCTTCTGATATGTCTGTGTGAAAGCGACCAGGTCTGCATGGGAAGACTCTCGCTCTGCATGAATCTCTGACAAAGGACGGCTTGCGGAATCATCAATAGACTGCACTGGCTCGCACTCTGTCATGGCTGTTGGCTCAGAAGGAATCAGACAAGGTAAGTAATCATCAAAATCATCCCAATCAATGTCTGAGTCCGAGGGATCAGAAGAAGATGAACATGATTGAAACTCATCAGCACCACTCATCACAACACTGTCAGCCTCAGGTATATCCTCATCCAGGGGTGTGCTCTCCCGGCTCTCGACTGCCATGAGATGTAGGTACAGTGAATCTGTAGGCAAGGCAAGGGTCGGTGCTACAGGAATCCAGTTGGATTCATCATCAGTCATCACAAAATCACACACCTGGTGGATGTCTAGCTCTTCCTCTGTCAAATGCGCTGCTTCACTGGACTGCTCTGAGCACTCTAACTCTCTGGCTCTGGTTTCCTCGATCGTCTCTATTTGTATGGTTTCGCCCTCTACGCGAAAACATACCTTCCCACTATCATGGTCGGTCACCGCCTTGGCTGTGGCCAAGAATGGACGTCTGAGAATGATGGGGGCGTCAGTTACGGACTCAGGGATCTCCATGTCCAACACAACGAAGTCCACGGGAAATTTCAGGCCCTGAATGGTAACGACCACGTCTTTCAATAACCCCTTCGGCCTCTTAGTCGACCTATCAGCAAACTGAAGGACTGTCCTGCTTCGAAGAAGAGGACCAAACTCGAATCGGTCGAGTAAGGCTGCCGGAAGAAGGTTAATTAAAGAGCCGTTGTCTAATAGAGTACGATCAAACTGCTGCTCCTGAATCTCGCATCTGACATAGGGAGCTCCTGCATCGGGTCGCTTAGCTGGCAGCTTGTTCTGGATGGTACAGCAAGTGGAATGCGTGAGCACATGGATTTGATCTATGTGATTCCTCCTCTTCCTACGGACGGTAGTCTTCTCTTTCAGGTTCTTCTTGAAGAGGGGGATGTGCTCAAGTGCTTCTTGTAGAGTCAGCTGAATATGGAATCTGTCTATCATCTGATTGCCGAACTCTACCTGCTGATCTTTTTTAGGATTTTCTCTTTTATTCCCCTTCGCTCGGCGGAGTGCCTCAGGGAAGGGAATAGTAGGGGCCTCCTCAGATGGAGGACTAGGAATCGGTCCCTGTGCCTGTGAAGAAGGAGAATCCATACAATAATCATCATTCACCACATATGGATCCGTACTTTGAACAGAAACCTTTCCTTTATTCATATTTTTGTTTTTCTTTTTGTTCCCACAGTCCTTAGGTACAAAATGTGGCAACATCACAGATGGTGGCTCAACAAAAGTAGATGTGGTGGCATCAGCACCACCACTAGCACCGGTCTTCGCGGCATCAGCACCGCGCTCTGGTTTATCATCCAAAATGGTGGCTTCAGCACCACCGTCTGCATCTGGTCTCACGACGGCATCAGCACCGTCGTCTGGATCTCCATCACTGGTGGCCTCAGCACCACCGTCTTCAACATCATCATTAGTGGCATCAGCACCGCTATTCGGCTCTTCTGGCGCTCCTGATCCTGCCTCTGGTTGTCGCTCAGAAGAGGCGCCGCCGGCTGACATCCTACCGCTCCTAGTAGTCACAAAATCAGCACCATTCAAAGAATAAGACATATCGTTCAAATCATCACTAGGAGAAGTATCCTCTGTAAACTCTACCTGCTCAGACTTCCTTTTCAGATTGTTCGGGTTAGGTTCAATCTGAGCGAGTATGGCGGCCTTCCCTTTGATTATTTCTCTCATTTCCTGCCGGAATTCATCCATTTCTTGCCTGAAGGATGCTCGTTGTTCGGAAAGCAAGCGGGCAACATCATCTAATGCTGGGTTCTCAAAGGTGGGACCCTGAGAACCGGATGGTTGGCCCTGCTGGAAATGAGGCTGTTGCTGCTGCTGGTGTTGCTGATACGGATAGTTCTGGTTAGGCTGGGCATAAGATTGTTGAGGCTGCTGTCGCTGCCTCCACTGCTGTCCCTGATAGGAGGGACGAGGACCATTCTGATATTGATGTTGATGGGCATACTGGGGCTGCTGGTGTTGTTGCTGTGGCTGGCTGTTCTGATGTCCTTGGGCAGGATTCTGCTGCTGGGAGGAGGAGCCACCGTTGCCCCCAACGGAATCCGGGGTGATCACGACGAATCCTGGGCTGAGGGTACCGGTCGTACCAAATCCCATTGACTTCCATCAATGGTTCCTGCTCAAAGGAGGGTGGAGGAAGAACGGTCAGTGGCCGCTCCGGCTGATACACCACCATCTGAGTATCCGTAGATGGCGGCTGCGATGGATAGTACGGTAACAATGGAACAGGCTCTATCTGGATATGGTTCACCTGACGGTACGAGGTAGAGGGCTGGTTGGCATTGCTACTGCTCGGCTCAGCACGTGATCTGGGAGGCTGTTGTGACTGAGTTTGTGCCTCCTGGACGCACAAGATCTGCATCTTCAGATCACTCATGGTCTTGGCAATTTGGTCCATCTGGGCCATGCCTTGCATCTGCTTCTTCTCGAGGATCTCGAGACGGTCCAGCTTCTCACTAATGATGCCCATGTCGGCTGCGGCTGATTCAGCTTGGGCTACGACAGCTGACACTGTGTTGGGACCGGCATCGATGCGGGCGATCCTCTGGAATGATCCCGCTCCTTGCGGAGGCTTCTGCTGTGTGTAGACTCGGGCTTGGGCCATCACTGTGGAGTTTTCTGCCATGCCCTCGTAAAAGGCCCAGACGTCGTCTTCACCCTTGGAAAAATAAGATCCACCGCAAGAGGCGTTGACAAGCCCCTGCAGCTCTGGTGTCAGCCCACGGAAGAAACTCTGCACGAGATTGGGCTTGGAGATGTCATGATGTGGACACCGGTCGATGAGCTCTCAAAAGCGATCCCAGGCTTCATGAAACTGCTCGTTCGGGATCATGACGAAGTTGCTGATCATGGCTCTAGCTGCATTGGTCCGGCCGAGAGGATAGTACTTCTTCAGGTACGCGGTCCGGAGATCTGCCCATGTGTCGAAGAATCGCCCAAGGTGTTTGAGCCAGTAGGCGGCTCTGTCAACCAGAGAGAATGGAAAGGCGATCATCTTTATGGTGTCCTCGACCATCAACCGATCATGGATGGTGCTGCATATCATCTCGAATTCCTGGAGGTGGAGGTGCGGCTCTTCGGTCGGCAACCCATGGAACTTGGGTAGAAGCTGGATAGTGTGGGGCTGAAGCTCGAAATCTCTGTGAATGGGCGGGAGTCGGATCCAACGATGAGTGAGGGATGCAGCTGGGCTGTGCAACTCCCTCATGATGGTCTGTGGTGGTCTCTCAGCGTCTGGATCGCCTCCTCCTGCATCAGGTCCTCCTCCACCTCTACCGCCACCGCCCCCAGGTCGGTTCTCTCTCATCTGTGCTATCTCTCTCATCAGATCACCCATGAATGCTCCCTGGTCACGGATCTATCTCTGCATAGTCTCCAGGGATGCTAACAAGGAGTTGTTGATGGCCACCTGATCAATTATGAATGGAGGGTGATCATGGTCATCTGGGTGCTCACCTCTGTCTGCCATCACTAGATTTTCTGAAAAAGCAAAAGAGGTCATCTCAGGTGCCGTCGAATGAGCCGAACTCTGTGATGCACTGAATTCTGAAACAATTGGACTGAGAGAAGGAGAATGGGAAGGGTGGTCGAGGGGGAACAGGGTGGATGTAAACTCGGGCTCGGAGAGCGGACTCTCCGAGGTATTCCTAGATGAATGAGGAGGAGTGCTGGATAGCGGTGCCGACAAGGTCAGCCTAAGAGATCTCCGTCCCATCATCTTGATTATTTGGGAAGAGCAGGGGAAATGCAAGAGAAGAAGAAGGATGAAATGAGATGCAACAAAATCGCGCACAATTGTGCTGTGTTTTTTATCTTGACCTAAACAAATCTAGCAATCAAACACAAAGCAGGGGTAAGTTCACCAACTCAACACGTGAAGCCGTGAAGGTTCGGCTTTTATCTTGTCAATTTTAGCTTGATTCAGGAAGTTAGCTTTTCACGAGTCCTTAGAACGCTACGCCTAAAGGAGAGAGAGTACTGCCGGGAAAGTGTCCCCGTACTTGTCTTCCTCCTGTGTAACTTGTAACTTGTGCTTTTTGAGGTCCTTGTAATCCTTCTCGGATCCCTACTCAGCCAAAGAAATAGAGGGAGGAAGCCGATAGGCGAAACCGATACTTCGGACCTCGCTAGCAACGGAATCACCCGTGAGCGTACAAGGTCCAACTCGGATGCAGCCGGTGAGACAGACACACCCGTGAAGGCGTGGCCTAAGCTCGGTACTTCGGACAAGGTCGGCGCTCACACAATAGTGAGTCACCAATGGCGACCAAGCCCTACTCGACTACGTACGATAGTAGCGCCAATACTTCGGAAATCCAGGCGATACACAAGGCAGCCACAAGTTGGGTTTTTGGCTCTAATCCTTACGAAGCACTCACCTCACTTGGAAGGAGACCTTCCCATGCAACCTGAATACAAGTGAGGGTATTACTCTCCCCAAGCAGTGAATCCAATTACCGATTTTATTTTTGGTCAAGTTTTCTTAGCAGTCCCTTTTTTAATTTTTTTTGGTGTTATCGCTTCTTTTGAGTAGATTCAAACAAGCGCCTAACGGTTTTTGTGTTTTCTTAATCCTACTTTGTTCCAAAAACAGAGGGAGAAAAGAGTCGGAAAAGCTGTGCAAGTCGACACCAAGGTGGAAATCTCACCTTTGTGCCTAAATGATGCATGCAAAGTGAGAAGACTTACAGTGAATCCCAGCTCTCTCCATGCGGGATGCAAAGCAGAATTTGTAAACCTATGCTATATGGCGATATGCAAAGCGGAAATCGTCCTAGAATAGGCAACTGCTAGCGTGAAGAACCACGAGTTAACCACTAACTCCCAACCCTAGTGTCCGATCTAGGCTCACTCCTCCTCTGCTCAACACATTTGAGTTAGGAGAAAGCGCTTGTGTGGAGTGAGCTCGCGGCGCGCGGATCGAAAGCCAATGATCAACTACTTAATTAGTCTAAGTCCAACAACGAACTATAGGAGCATGCAAAGATAATTAGTGTGTTTGGACCTATTCTAATCGAATCAAGCAGGACCTACAATCTAAGGGCTCAATCCACAAAAGAAATGAAAAGGAAAACAAAACCGGAAAATGACAAGCGAGAAAACGCGATCAAAACTGCGGTGAGCCCCCGGGTGAACAGACACCTGGAAATTAGGCCCGGTAGTGTCCAAGAGTCCAAGTGTCCAATGTACCTGTATTATTACAATTTAATCGGGTCACTCTCTCACAAAAATAAAGAGCAACTAAACTAAGCACTCTCTCTCACTCCTCTTGCTCTCTCCTGTCGGCTTGACCTAAGAAGGCCGGCTCCGCTTCCCAAGGATGCTCCGGGTCACCTAAGCGATCCGCCTTGCTCCGCGATCCCTCGCAAGAAGACAAAAGAAGAATGGTCAGAATAGCTCAATCAAGATATATCAAAAATGCAAGAGATGGAAAATAAAGCTATGGTAGACAAGTCAAGCACAAGCAAACAAAATATGAGCTACTCGTTGTTTCTCCCCGGCAACGGCGCCATTTGATAATCTCGGAATTCAATGCGGTTGTATCGACTCACAAGGCGAGTCAACAGTCGGTGTTTGACCACACAAAATCTGAAATTAATCAACAATTAACCCACACTAAAGATCAACAATTAGAAATAATGTGGAGTTAAAATTTATTTTTAACTCTGCACAAATGGTGTATAGTGACAAGTATGCAGAGAGTTCGAACACAGGGAGCAAGCAGGGTAATTCAAATCAAAGTGCACGAGTGAATGTGTGTGAAGTGTCTACACTAAGCAAGCAATCAAAGGAAATTTTGGTGGGTTTTTAATTTTTAATTTTTTTAATTTAATTTTTAATTTTGATTTTTGATTTTTAATTTTATGATTTTTATAATTTTATATTTTATAATTTTTTTATTTTTCTTTTTGGATATTGGAAAATAAAGATAAGATAATAAAAGACAAGATAAAGTATTTATAAAAATATGCAAAAATATCCAAAAATTCTGAAATAAAATGTTTTTGGTATTTTTAGGATTTTTTTACTGTTTTTGTGATTTTGGGGGATTTTTCAAGATGTTTTTAATATTTTTAAATACTGAAATAAGAGGAAACAGTGAAAAAGTTGCTGGCTGGGGGTAAAACTGGAATTAAAAATAACAAACAGCAACCAAAATTTTTCAATATAATTTCAAAATAAAGAGAATAAAATCTAGAACAAACAGGAACTGAGTTTGCTATTTTTGGAGTTTTCCTTGATTTTATAGATTTTTTTGAAGTTTTTATGTATTTTATAAATTTTTAGTGTTTTTCTTTTGAGATTTTTAATGATTTTTGGACTGACACTAAAATAGGATAAAATAGACACTAGGTATTTTTTTGGAATTTTTCGAAGTGTTTTAATATTTTTTTGGCATTTTGTAAGCTAGACAGTGCACAAAAAGCATGTTTTTGATTTTTAATAAATATAAAAGTAAAAGAAAATCAAAAACTAAATTGATAGCGTCAACGAACAAGTATCCAGGAGCTTAACCCTATTTTTGTGGAATTTTTGGACTTGAAATGATAATTTAAACAATTACAACAAGCATCCAAACAATTAAAGGCCTAGCAAGGGCATATACGCAATTTCTCAAACATCCAGGGGCTCACATGCAATTTTCCACAAAGTTTTAAACTAAATATTCAATTTTTAGGGCCAAACAACAATTACAAAACCCGTCTGGATGTCGATATAAATTACCCCCCAGGGCGCGTGACTTGCACGCGCCTGGCGAGGGCGAAAATGTAATACTCCAAAATCCTGAGGGCTTACTTGCAATATGTCCAAAAATATAACACGTGATATGAAATTTTTGGTACTAAAACAAAATACACCAAAGGCCGAGGGTACCCTTGCAAAATGCCCCCACCTCACGTGTACAGATCACGTGAGGTGACGTGGCAGGGGACCTAAATGTAAATATGGAAAGCTTGGGGGTCTTTGTGCAAATGTTACAAAAATATTACACTACAGACAAAAGTTTCAAGACTAAAAGATAAATACAAAATGCGCGAGAATTTAGTGTGCAAATTACCCTCGGCGCGTGATCCAACGGCGATGAAGGTGCCACTTAGACACGTGGCGCGTTGAGAACGGCCGATGACGCTTCGACGATGGTCGACTGAGATTAGATCGCTCGAGACCGATCTGACGGTTGAGGCATGACGCGATCCAACGGTGGAGATCAGAACTGGGGCGACGGCTCGATCGAATGGTGGAGGAGCGAGATGGAGGAACAGGGATGAACGCCGGTGGGGCGATCTTCCCCGAGCTCGTTCTCGGTTTTTCGGCGGTGGATGGGCTCCAAAATCGAGCTGCGGACTCCTGGGAGGTCGAGGAAGATGCTGAGTGGCTCAAGTACGTCGGAGATGCTTCGGAGTGCTGGCGCGAAGGCGGCGGAGCTCGGAGCTCCAGGTATCTCCGACGAACCTCGCAAAACGGCCCCCAATGGCTTTGACTGTGCGTTGACCTGCAAAAAGGGGTGAAAGGGTCCAGGGAAAACTGCCTGGACCCCGCGGAGGCGAAATGGAGGTCGGATGTGGTCTGTGGACGGCGAAGAGATGTTGGCCGGAGGTGCGCTCCGGCGAGATGGAGTGATCAGGCGATTGGATCGATGGAACTCTAATTTTTTTGAGGGTTTTTCATCCTTAGGTTAACAGGAATAAAAGGCACGAAAGAAATGACGGGGAAAGGGCCCTCAATGTCCAGAGCCAGAGGGAAGAAGATACCTCAACCGGCGTACTCGCAGGAGGTGGTGGAAGCACCTCCGACCTCGGCTGCCTTGGCTGATGGCTTCGCGGTGGAGCTGTCACCTCCAGGAAGCTCTGGAGATAGGATTAGGCGCGAGGGGTGGACCAGAGAGTGTTCAAAATCAAAAGGAAAGATGGAGGGTCGTTTTATTTGGTTTGGCCCCTGACTATCGTGCTCCAAAGATCAAGGTGCCTGGAGCGCCTCAGTGATCCTTGGCCCGATGTAAACACATGGCGGGCAAGAGGGATGATCGATGGAGAAAAATGCAGAAGGAATCAAGACGAAAGGGTGAAAGGAATGGTTGGGAAAAAGCCAAGAAAACGGCTCAAAAACCAAGTCTTCTGACAGGGGTAGGTGGGAAGGACGACCAGTTGACCTAGGTCAACTGGGACCATCTCCTGATTGGTCCACGTGGACCAATCAGGAAAAATCCCTGAAAATTATTTTGTAAAATCAATTAAAAATAGAATAAGGCCGAATTAATTAATGGTTATAAAATAAAAAATATTCGTTATTTTATATAGTATTTTATTATGAATTTTAATTAATTTTATGAGGTATATTTTTAGGAGTTCACTTTTTAGCCTTAGATAGGTATAATACCTATGTATTTAAGTATTTAATTTTTATTTTGTGTATTTTAATTTCATTATTTTTATTTATTATTTTCTAAAATTATAAGATACTTTTATGTTCACAAATATATTTTTATTTTATTTTTTTTGATATAATTTGTATAATTAATAAAATAGAAGTATATTTTACATAGATATAAGTACAGGTATAATACCTATGTGTCTAATATGTATGTATTTTATTTTGTATTTTCTTTGCATTTTTATTCTAATTTTAATGAACATAATTATTATAAGTAATATTTATGAAATTATAAAAATATAAAAATATAAAAATAATGAATAAATAATAAATTGAATATTTTAATATGTACAACTATACAATAGGGGTCCAAAACTCAACTTTCAAATCGTAGCTCCGCCAAATGCGAAACCACCGCCATTAAATAGGTTATTTTCTTCTATATACAATTAAAGGTGAGTATGCTGCATTTGGAGTTGTCAGTTGTGAGATACGGGTCTGGGAAGTTGGCATTCTAGATTTTTATTTAGACCATAACTTTTTATTTGTGTATTATTTTTCTGTGAAATCAATTTTGTATTTTTCTTTATAAAATTATCTACAACTTTCATGTACAAAGTTTCTTTATTTGAAGTATAAAAAGTGGAACCAAAAATAGGTCCCAAAATGAATAAAGAATGAATAGAAAATATAGGTCTTTTATCTGTATTTTGGCCCTTATCTCCCCCTACTTTATTCCTTGTCGACCTATTCATCAAGATGCCTAGGTCTCGGGGTTTCAGGTCATAAAACATTTAAAAATTTTATTCTTTTTCTTTTCTTTATTTATTCTATAATTTTGGCCTTAATTACAGTATTTTATACACTATATAAATGCACATGCATGAATGCTAAGATGATGATTTTAATGTTATTTACAAGCATTTGCTAGGGTTTTTGGTGCCAAAATGATAGAATAAAGATGATGAAATGTGGATTCATCATATCACGATGGCCTCAGCACCGTCATCTGGATCTCCATCCTTGGTGGTATCAGTACCACCGTCATCAACATCATCGACATTAGTAAAAGCACTGCTACTCTCCTCATCTGGCGCTCCTGGTTCCTCGTGTGGTTGTTGCTCAGATGAGGCACCGTCGGCTGGCATCCTACCGCTCCTAGTATTCACGAAATCAACATCACAAAAAGAAGACATGCCACTCAAATAGTCACTAGGGGAGGTATCCTCTATATACTGTACATGCTTAGACTTCCTCTTCAAGTTGTTAAGATTAGGCTCGATCTGTGCATGTATGGCAGCCTTGCCCTTGATGATATCCCTCATTTCCTGTCGAAACTCATCCATTTCTTGCCGGAAGGATACCCGTTGTTCAGAAAGCAAGCGGGTGAGGTCATCAAGCGTTGGGTTCTCGAAGGCAGGTGCCTGAGACCGGAAGTG
Organism: Ottelia alismoides; assembly: GCA_037367405.1. Taxonomy (NCBI): domain Eukaryota; kingdom Viridiplantae; phylum Streptophyta; class Magnoliopsida; order Alismatales; family Hydrocharitaceae; genus Ottelia; species Ottelia alismoides. The sequence goes on from JAZKJV010011853.1 coordinate 599,153, forward strand.
TTCCCCTGCTGGAAATGAGGCTGCTGCTGTTGAGAATAGTGAGGGAGAGGCTAGGAGTATGTCTGGTGAGACTGCTGACGCTACCTCCACTGTTGTCCCTGATAGAAGGGATGAGGACCCTGCTGGTACTGGTAGTGGGCATACTAGAGCTGTTGCTGCTGCTGGCTATTCTGATGGACCTAAGCTGGAGACTGCTGTTGGGATGAGGTGCCACCAGTGGTCCAACGGAATACGGGGTGATCACGCCGAATCCTGACCTGTTGTGGGTACCGGTCGTACCATATCCCATTGACTTCCATCAATGGTTCCTGCTCAACAGGTGGTGGAGGGAGAACTGCCAGTGGCTGATCCGGGTGGTATACCACCATCTGAGTCTCCTGAGATGATGGCGGCAAAGAGTAGTGATGTAGCTGCTGGACCGACTCTGCCTGGATGTGATGAACCTGGTGGTATGTGGCAGAGGGGTGGGTGGAGCTTCTTCTGCTGGGATCAACACATGTGACCTAGGGGGTTGTTGAGTGGATGTCTGTGCCTCCTGAATGCATAGAATCTGCGTCTTCAGATCACTCATGGTCTTAGTCAACTGGCCCATCTGTGCAAGACCTTTACTCTGCTTCTTCTCAAGTATTTTGATGCGGTCCAACTTCTCGCTGATGATCCCCATGTCAGTAGCGGTGGATTCGGCCTGAGCTACAGTTGATGATGGTGTATGGGTGCCGACATCGATGCGTGCAATCCTCTGATATCCAACTGCCTATGGCGAGATCTTTGGTTGTGTGTAGACACGGGCTTGGGCCATGACTGTAGAGTTCTCTGCCATAACTGTAGACCTCCCAAATCGTATCTTCTCCCTTGGAGAAATAAGATCCACCACAAGAGGCATTTAAAAGCCCCTGCAGCTCCGGTGTCAGCCCACAGAAGAAACTTTGAACCAGATTGGGCTTGGATATATCGTGATGTAGACACCGGTCGATGACCTCTCTAAATCGATCCCAAGCCTCATGGAACTGCTCATTCGGGATCATCGTGAAGTTGTTGATCATAGCTCGTGATGTGTTCGTTCGGCCGAGTGGATAGTACTTGTTTAAGTACTCGGTCCGGAGATGTGCCCAAGATGTGACATACCACCCAAGATGCTTCAGCCAATAGGTTGCTCTATCATCTAAGGAAAATGAGAAGGCAATCATCTTAATTGTATCCTCATCCACAAATCTATCGTCGACAGTGCTGTAAATCATCTCAAACTCCTGCAGAGGGAGATGAGGCTCCTCGGTGGCTAGCCCATGAAACTTGGGCAACAACTGAATGGTCTGCGGGCGAAGCTCAAAGTTCCCAACAATGGGAGGAAGCTGGATCCATCGGTGAATGAGGGTCGCGGCTGGGTTGTGCAACTGCCTCATGGTCATCGGCGGCGGCCTCTCCTGGTTAGGTTCTCCTCCATCGTCTGCTGCTTCTGGTATATCACTGCCCTCAGGTCTGTCTTCTCTTTCCTCTCGCATCTGCGCCAGCTCCCTCATGATGTCACCCATGAATACTCCCTGGTCTTGGATCTGTCTCTGCATGGTCTCCAGGGAAGCTAACAGTGAATTGTTGATGCCAGCTTGATCATATATGAGTGGTGGTGGTCCCTGCTCATCTGGGTGTTCATCTCTGCCGGCCATAGCTTGGGTCTCTGCAAAGGCAAATGAACCCATCTCAGGTGCCGTCAAATATTCTGAACTCTGTGATGCACTGAATTCTGACACTACATGACTGATAGAAGAAGAAGGGTAGTCGAGGGGGAACAGGGTGGACGTAAACTCGGACTCGGAGAGTGGGTCTGGACTCCCCGAAGTCGACCTAGATGAATAGGAGGGAGTGCTCGATAGCGGTGCCACCAGATGTGGCCTAAGGGATCTCCTTCCCATCATTTTGATCTGGAGATAAGGGCGGATGAGATCTGGAATGCAAATAAGATGTGAAAACAAACCCTCTGTTCACCTACACAACTATGAGCTGATGACCGTGAAAGTTCAGTCGTTTATCTTGTCAATTTTATTTAGGTGATCAATCAATCTATCAGAGCGATTAAGCGAGCTGTTGGGAACCTGATGCTCCTAGGAGACTGTCCCGAACTAAGGCTAGATCTTTCCCAGCCAATATGAATTGCGGACCATTTATCGGCTACCCGATCAATCCACTCCGTAAAGGATGTTCCGGTCCGCTTTACTGGTTACTGGAGAGATCCTCATTGGAGAACGACTAACCCCAAAACAGTAGTCCGAGAGGAGTTCATGTATGTCTCTATACTAGTGTGCGAGTCTTTCTCTCGCTGCAGATAAATCAACCAAGAAGGGGGTTACTCTCCCCAAGACAAAATTTTTGGATGAGGTGAGTCTTAAGGTCAAGTTTGCATTAGCAGTCCTAATTTTCTGGTTATCACTTTTTTAGTATTTTTCTGAATAAACACAATGCCTAACAAATTTTCCGATTTCCTGGTTATTTTAAGTCCAATAAAACGGGGGAGGAAGTCGAAAAAATCGATGCCGATCAAACACAGTGATGCATGCAGAGATAGAAATGTGTACCTTGCTCCAGCACTCTATATGCATGGTGATCCGCGCATAAATTAAAAGACAGAATTAAAACTACCTATATGATGTAAGAAGAAATCGACCTTAGACGAAAAATTCTACACGAGAAGAACAACAACTAATAGGTTAACAAGAGAGGTCGGGGTCCGGTCTCTGATGCCGATCGGTGTCCGGCACAACGGATCCTGTCAGCACTGTATACAGCCTCTAGCAGCACGTGACCCCTCAGGTGATCAAATTAGATTTTTCTTTTGTGAGTTATTAATTAGGTCCACTTAACGATCTATAGGCACATGCAAGATATTAGGTGTGGAGTCCTAATCAATTACGTCACATTCAAACTAAAATACTAAGTCTAAGGGCCAAAATCCGCGTGAATCAAAAATAAAAGAAAATGTGAAGAATCAAAACCAGCGAAAAACCGCGAAAGCAGACGAGGCCCCCAAGGGAATAATCCCTCGGGCACTGGACCTCGTGAAGTATCGAAGTATCCGAATGTCCTGAATATTACACGTTATGAGTCTCTCTCTCACACAAATAATTACACAACTATATGCAGAAAAGTAAACTAGAGGTAATCTACAAAAAATCTCCAAGTTCTCCTCGTGCAGAGGTAGCAGGCCAAAGCCGGCTTCACGTGGGTGCACAGGCACCTAGGGAAATGCACCTCCCTCGATCCACGGTACCTCGCACAAAGTCAACCAAGAGAGTGGTTAGATAGCTCAAAAATATATATCAAAGATAATGAAAATAAATTAAGCAAAATGGTAGGTAAATAATCACAAACAAAAAGCTGATCTATACGTTGTTGCTCCCAACGGTGCCATTTGATTAACCGAGAAAAGCGAGCGGTCGTATTGATCCACAAGGCGGATCAATAGTCGATGCGTTGACCACTCAACAATCCTGGCTAAATCAACAATTAACCCACAACAGATAAATCAAGCAATGAAAACCAAAGTGTGGAGTTAAAATTTATTATAACTCTACAAAAATGTGTATAGTGTGCAAGTGTGTAGAGTGTCGAACACATGAAGCAAAAAGGACATATCAGGGCAAAATGCACAAAAATGTGATTGTGATCAAATGCCTGCAAGTACGCTATTTTTATGGGTTTTTTATTTTTATTTTTTTAATTTAATTTTATAATTTGTATTTTTTATTTTTATTTTTATTGATTTTGTACTTTCTTTTTATATTTTATATCTTTTTTTCTTTTAATAAAATAAGTACACAATATAAAAAAAGCAATATAATATATATAAAAAGAAATAAAAATAATCAAAATTCATGAAATAAATTCTTTTTGTGCTTTTTATATTTTTCTAATGTTTTTGTGATTTTCCTATATTTTTCCTAATTTCTTTTGGTATTTTTAAAGGTAAGAATACGGAAAATAGTGAAGAAACTAAAAGGCTGGAACTAAAATGAGGATGAAAAATAACAACCAGAGTCCGAAATTCCTCAAATTAATTTTAACTTAAAGATAATAAATTAGAGAAAATTTAGAGACAAAAATTATATTTTTAGGATTTTTCTGGAATTTTTATGAAGTTTTTAGGTGTTTTCTAATTTTTAGGAGTTTTACTTCGAAGTTTTATAGAATTTTTGGACTGAAGTTAAAACACACAAAAATACAATAAAGATGATTTTTTAATTTTTCAAGGAGTTTTAATATTTTTTGGTATTTTCTAATGCAGATAGTAACAAAAATGCATGTTTTTGAATTTTTATAAATATGAAAATGCAATAAAAATGCAAACTAAAAATATGGCGTGATAAAGCAACAAAACAGGAGCTTAAGTTAATTTTTTGGGATTTTATAGATGCATGAAATAAATAGAGACAATAAATAGAAATATCAACACTAGCAGGGGCATAAAGGTAAATATCCAGAATCTCTGGGACTGTACTTGCAATTTTTCCAAAAATATAACACATAATAAATAAGTTCTTGGACTAAAATTAAATAAGAGAACCCGTAGGGGGTCCTTGCAAAATGTCCACCACCCCACGTGAGTCACGTGAGGTAACATGGACAAGGACCTATATGCAAATACGGAAAGTATGGGGGTCTAAATGCAAATATTACAAAACTTTTACATTGCAACTGAAAGTTTATAAACTAAATATTAAATACAAAATGCTAAGGGTAGAAAATGAAAAATACCCAAAGCTAGGCGATCCGATGACGCCGGAAGCTTCACTTGACACGTGGCGCGATGTCGACACACGATGACGCTTGGGATTGAGCGGCCACGATTAGACCTCCATGGCAGATCGAACGGTGGCGGTTGGAGGAGATCTAACGGTGGTTGTACACCTGGAGAGATGGCCAAGATCCAACGTCGGGGAGCCGCGGACGAAAAACAGGGAAGAAGGTCGGCGGAGCCGACCTTCCCCAGCCCCGATCGCGGACCTCCGGCATGCTCTCGAGCTCCAAAATGGCGTGTCTCCTTCCTGGGGCGGTCCTATATCTCCTGGCCACTCCAAAATACTCTCGCGGTGGTCGGAGCTCGTTGGGGGAGGCGGCGGAGCTGGAAGGCTCCTGGAACCTCTGGCGAGGCTCAAAACGAGCCTCAGGCGTTCTTCAGTGGCTCTTGGACCTGCAAAAAGTGTGAGAGGGTTGAGGGCAAAATGCCTTGACCCCGCGGTGGCGGAATGTAAGCGTGGGACGGTGAAAGGGGAACACGGCCGGAGGGTACTTTGGTGAGGGGTCGAAATGGTGAATCGATGGTCGGAGCTCTAAACTAACTAGGTGAGTCGATTCCTAAGGCTACAGGGAACAAAAGGATATAAGAAAATAGGGGGGAAGAGAGCTTTGAAGGTGGGGGTCACCTGAGGAAAACCTCGACAGCAAGGGAGTTTGCCGGAGGTGGTGGAGCCGCCTCAGGCCCTTGATGAATCCGCGATTCATCATCGCAATATCTTGATCTTAGCAAAATCCCCTAGTAAAATCCCAGAAAAATGTCCATAAAATCAATAAATTAACAAAATGACTCTTGTAAATAAAATACATTAATTATTATATATTAGATTGTACAAAATGAATTAAATATAAAAAGCCGCAAAAATAAAGGAGTTTTATACTTGTAAATAGTCCAAAACTTCATGTTTTTTAATAATTTCATTTTAACTCCTTTTTGCCTAATTCTTTCTCTAACTTGTTTATAAAAATGTATATAAAAATACAAAAATAAAAACAAATTTCATCTCAAATAAATGCTCCTAGATCCCAAAGAGAAAAAGCCGTAAAGTCCAACTTCCAAGCTAAATTCCCGCTCCGTATGAACTCCAAATTCACCAAACTCACTTTTAAAGTTCAAGTTAGAAAATTATCTATCCAACGGAAGTGGTTTCATTAAAATCGGAGCTCATTTGCAAAAGTTGGGTTTTGGGACCTAGATGTACATTGTACATTATGTATATATTCATTCTTTCTTCATTTTTTATTTTACCTTTCTTAATTACTAAAAATACAAAAAAATCATACTTGTGTTGTATTTTAATTATAGTATTTTATTGTATTTTTTCCGTTGTAAATATCTCTTATTAAAAAGACAAAAAAATTATATATTAGAAAAGTAAAAAAAATGTGTACATGTTGTTTGTCTTCCCTTGTAAATTCTCCACTATCTATTTTATTCTTTTTTATTCTATTGTAATTAAAGTAGCCAACTTTATTTTATTTATTTATTTATTTTATTTTACATTCTCTACAATAACCACCAATTCAACTCCATTACTCCACCATATTTTCTAACTTCTAATTCAACTCCACCATTTTATTAACCTCCATCCCACTCCATCTTAATTCTAACTTCCATTTTTTTCTTCTTTATATACATGCCATTCTCCTCATTTTTGCCTTGGATCCATCTTTATGTGAGGAGAGCCAAGTTCCCAGAGCTGAATCAGTGACAGCGACACAACCGCGGTCGAGCGACGACGGCCCTCTCTCCGATGAGATCCGTTGGCTTTTTGGCCAACATCGCAGCCGCCTCCGCATGTTGCTTGAGCCCATCGCTCGCCGGCGATTCGAGCGAAGACCGTGCTCTCGTGAGCACATCATAGGCGACCGTCTCCATTGTATGTATTTTTCCCTTCATTTTATTATCTTGTCATTTTCGCATCTTTTAGCACATCATATCACCATTCACATGCCCCTTTGTTTAGATCCTATCATCTTCATAATATCATTTTGTTCCCCACCTTTTTGTGTACATATCATCTCCTGTTTAAAGAAAATTTAAAAAAAATAAAAAAAAGGTTTTCAGAAAAAGAAATTCAAAAAAAACAAAAAAATAATATGCAGCAGAGGTGGCCGACCACCCCCACCGCCACAACCACCAAGCCGCCGACGCCTCATGCCCGCAATCGGCTAACCCGGCCGCCCCTCCACCTGCGCGCGGGGTCACGCGCCGCACCAGCACCGGCCTCCGGCCGTCATCGCACCGCCCCTCCTCCGCGCTCACGCGCGGCAGCGGCGCGCCACTCCAGCCTCCTGCGGCCATTCCGCCTCCTCGTACCTCCACCGCGCGGCCGCGCGCACGCGCCCGCCGCCTAGCTCCGACCTCACGCCACCACAGCCACCCTACGCTGCCAGCTCCGCCTTCCAGAGTTGGGTTCACCTCCCCCATCGTGGGGAAGAAGAAGGTGAAATCTGATTTCTTTTTTTATTTTGTACAAATTGCATAAGTTCTCCTTTTAGTTTCAGTATTTGCAAAATAGTCCCTGTGTATTCTTTTGTTGTAAATATTGTTTTCTGAATTTGCAAAGATACCCCTGTGTTCACACTTTAATTTGGACCTTGTTTATGCATCTTTATATTCAATGAAAATTGCTTTCATGTTGAGCAACTAATTCTCTACATTGTGGGTATTTATTTGTATTTTTGTGAGTTATGGGTAATAATTAAAATTATTCAACTGAAATTTTGCATAATTTACCCTTTTTGAGCACTTAAATTCATATCTAACTCACGGTTGCTCCAAAAAATCCACAAAAATTAGGAATGATGCCTTGAAATGTGATGAAGTTACAGTCCAAATTTCATGTCATTGGAGTTGTCTTATGCCTGAAATAAATCGTAAAGTGTTTTTAGTATTTGATTTTTAAGTAAATCTGTGTATATCCTTTTTGCAAAATTTCAACTTACTGGATTGCTTATCTAAATATCTTTCTGAGATAATTCGCACTCTAATTAATTTGACAATTGGATTTATTAGAAATTATTTACTCACTATCACTCTATTTTCACTAAAAAATCCATAAAAATTCATAACTTGTCAAAAAAATCCAAAAAAAATACTGTAGTCTCCTTGCATCATGTTTTCATTTCAGTATTTTTTTCATAATTTTTGCTTACTGTTTGTGTGAAAAATTGTGAAAATACCCATAAAAAGTGTGCATTCTTCATTGTTGCAATTTAACCCCTAAAATTCTAAAAAATGTGTTTTGCATTCATCACTGGATTAAGATTCTAGGAAAAATACGAATTGGCTAAATTGTACTTCTTTTCCATTAAAATTAATTTGGCCTTGTTTGTGTTTTCTTAATGTCTTGATTCACCCGCATTTGCATTTGCTTTGATTTTTGCATTAAAAAAATATAAAAAAACCGCTTGGAAATCTAAAATCTTTATTTTCAAATTAAACCCAAGTTGTTTCTTTGCCTCCCTGAGTTCGACCCCGGACTTGCCCGGGATATAAATTAAGCCGAGACACTCTTCACGGAGATCCTTCTCTCGGTTCTGACCGAATCGCTAAGTACACGTGCTACAACGTGCTCGAATTAATTATCGTATTCAGCGGCTCATCAGATGGCGCCATTGCCGGGGAGGCAAACGGCTTAGGGATTAGTTTAGAAATTTGGATTTAGATTTTCATTTACTCGGGTAGTCTGACCCCCGAGCCACTGTATTTATTCCATTTTTTTGCAATTATTTCTCTTCATATTTTTATATATATCTTGTTGTTTATCTCTCTAATATAAATCTCATTTTTCTTGCGAGGGCCCGGTGGACTTGGAGTACATTGGAGGGTCGACGGACGCGACGCGCGCCGACTGCTGAAGGGCTAGGAAAAGCAATTTATTTTTTGAGAGAAATTTTGTAAATTTTTGTAATATTTTATTGTAATTATTTATGTAGCTTGCTCATTTATAGCGGCTCTTGTTTGAGAGCTCGCGCGTGTAAAAAGACTTAGACATTTTTTGTGGTGTGTCGAGACCTGTTTCACTCTCCAGTGAGGGTGGGGTCTCGACTTGAGTGGCGAACTTAAGGATTAGGCACACGGTAGTTTAGAATCAAATTTGTTTGTGCCCATCGTAATTTATGCCACACGTATCTTAAAAAATAAAAGATTCACTTATCTGATAAGATTCATAATGAGACGCACATAGACACGTACTACTTAGCTCAAAATTCAATTAATTCTTCCCCGCTAATAGTATATTGTTTAGGTACGGTTTTCTCGATCTGCATGCATTTAGTGTAATATTTATAAATTCTGTTCTGCATAACGCATGAAGAGTGCTGGGATTCACTGTAAGTATACCTTCTTCTGAGCATGCATCATAGTTTCTCGTTTGCATTCTGATTTCCGATTTCCCTCTTGTTTTACAACTTAAGGTCAAAAGGAAATTGGGACTGAACGGTAGACGTGCTTGTGTGTTCACATAAATTTCAAGTGATAACCTAACTCTAAAATTGGGACTGAATTGAGCAGGTCGATTTAATTAATTGGAATAAAAAGAACCCTTGTTCTCGGGTGCATAAAGCCCTCATTGTTTGTTTTTATTGCAAGTGAGAGAGAGACGACCCTAGGATAGAGCCAAGTTTGGATTTCTTACTTACTACTGGTTCTTTCTTTTTAGGTGATTAGCTACTTTTCAGTGAGGATTTATGGGTAACCGGTAAACGGTCCGGACTTCCTTAGCAGAGTGGGAGGTTTAGAGGATGCCTTAGTCCTCAAGGACGGGTAGCCGTATTTATGTGGTCCGTACTTACTCCTATACCGGCTGAAAGTAGGTCAAACTAGTCGTAAGAACCGGGCCAGTCTGTAGGAAAATACGGGCACCTAATAGCTCGTTAATCTTTCCAAGATTGTATTCTCACCAACTAAAATTGACCAGATAATTCGGTCGAACTCTTACGGCCATCACGTGTTGAGTTGGTGAAATTGAGGGTTTGAATTGTGTTTGTATTGTGTGAGTTCACTCCGCACATTTACGTGCACCATAGAACTAGTGCCTCATTGACTATCGTGATCTAATCGGTTCTTTTGACATCGAAGATGACTTATTGGGGGGATATTTGTTCGGACTTTGCGAATCTCTCGTTGAACCCTTCAAAAAGTACGTCTTCAAAGGTCCAAGCGCAACTTGGACCAACCTGGACTCATGACCCTCTTGAGCCCAGGATCACTCACTCTCGGGATGGTTACTCTCAAACCATTCCGTTTCTCTCTTCCCACCTCACCGAGGAAGACCATCGCCTCGGTGAGAATATTTTGATTCATAAATCCTCTTCTAATCAAGAACACATTGCTGATTCAGGACATAAAGAAGATTCGAGTAAAATGCCAAAGAAGAAAGAAGATGAAGAAGAGAACCATGAAGAACCGATGAGAATGATACTAGCCCGATTAGCTGCATCTGAGCAGCAACATGCATTACTGAGAGCTCAGTTAGGACAGTTAAATGTTGGGGTCGAACCACCAATGGATGCGGCATACAACACCGGACAATATCAAATTCATAACTACTTGAGTCCGGCCGAACCCACTGTTGACTTTGAATTGAAGCCGCATTTTCTGAACTTGCTGCCACATTTTGATGGGAAGCTTCTGAGGAGCCATATGCATTCCTAAGGACTTTGAGCTCATCTGTGCTAACCTCAAACATAATAATGTTAGCCAGGATTATATTAGGCTCAAAGCCCTTCCATTTGCCTTGGGTGGAAAAGCCGATTACTGGGTGAAGAATCTTGGAATCATCATCACCACTTATGCCCAGTTCAAGGACCTATTCCTAAAGAAGTTTCTACCTGTTGAGTAGAACTAACATGATGAGGACACGAATTACGAGTTTTTCCCAGTTACCCCATGAAGCCTTCTGTGATGCTTGGGAAAGATTCAAGGACATCCTGCAAAAGTGTCCTTGTCATGGATTAGATGACAACATCTTGGTCCAATCCTTCTTCACTGGTCTCAACCCTGAGATGCAGGGTTTAGTGAGCGCTTCCTGTGGAGGCAGCTATACATCACGAGGAGCGGATACCGTATGGAGGGTATTCGAGCAGATGGCTGAAACTAGTCGCTCACAGATGGCCAGCAGGGCCTATACACCATCCCCTAGTTCACTCTCATCTGGAGGGGGAAAAGCAGCTGTAGTAGATCTCTCTCAGGACGTGATCCCTAGCATGGGACTCCTGCTGACAAGCTTACTGTAGTCGAGGAGGATCGACAGGAGGATTGATGAGTTAGATCGGAGCGTCTCCAAACTTCCAAAATAGATGGAGGAGTTGACTGAGAAGGTATCTAAGATACAGATACCCGCCGTGACTGCACCCTCTGCTCCAGTATACCGAGTTCACCATGTTCAGAGCAGTTGGTGTCAGGGCAACCCAGCCGTGGGAGCAGGACCAATCCTACACCCACTCTTTCCAGCAGCCACCTCCAGTAGCAGAGACAGTCCAGGAGGAGCCTCCACCAGTTTGGAAGGTGAATGGGATATGGTATACTCAGGACCCTGCCAGGCAGGGAAGTACGGGAGACCGACAGACCTATCATGTCCCCCGACCTTTCACAACACCGCATTCACCTCCGCACCACCTCCTTCACAGCAGAACCCTGGATTCCATCCACCCCAGCAGCAGAGGCAGCAGTACCAGCAATATGGCCGACAGGGCCATTACCAGATGGGCCAGCAGGGCCTGCAACCCCAGCAGCAGCAGCAGCAGAGGCAGTACACTGGCTAGCAGGGCCAGTCTTCCCGTTCTTCTTCCCAGTCTTATCCACTCCTTCATCGTCTAGTCTCGTGGATATTCAGCAGCAGATACTCGACGAACTACGTTCCTACAGGAACGAGATTCAGACTTACGGGTGGATGTCAACCGCCTGTCCAGATGGCGAGACGAGCAGACTGCACCCTCTACCTCTATCCCAGCCCAAGTTCAGGCTAACCCAAATAGCCTGAACCGTTCTAGTTCTCAGCAGCAACTTTGGTCAGGTATACTATTCAGCTCCTCCTAGATCTGAACATGAGATTCTTTCGTGTGACGAGGCTAACCACATGTCACTCAGGAGCGGAAGGACTGTGACCGTACCTGACCGGGCGAGGGACACGAGGAGGGCATCTCTGGAGCTCTACCTGAGGAGTCTTCAGAGGACGAGGAGGAGAGGCATCATATTTCGGAGCCCCGTCAGCACCATTTGAGGATTTCCACTCAGGGAGTCGAGAGGAGGAGGAGAACACGTATGCAACATCGTCAGCATGGATATTCTTCTGAGTCTACGGAGGACCTTGCATCTCCGGTTGTGGCGGGATACCACTCCAGCTTCTATTCCACAACCTTTAGTAGATAGTTTTGATTTCGATTCCATGTTGCATCAAAAAGATTCTTGTATGAAGAACTCTATTTCTGTTAAGTCACAAGAATGATATTTCAGTTCATGATTCAGACTCTTCATCCTCTGTTTCCCTAGCTTCAATCCCTTTCCCCTGTGCTCTTATGGCAGGAAAGCGCATCAAAAAGATTCAGAAAGATGACCCCGATATGGCACGATTTTGTAAAGAGAACATCATTGTAAAGGTGCCATTTGATGAATATGTGGCTAACAATCCTGCCTTCCAAAAATACCTTAAGTGAGATGCACACCTACAAGGGTTAGCAGGAAGAAAGATAACCGAAATATAAAGACACATGTCTTATCAGTAGCCACAACCTATTGTCTCAAGAATCAGACTTTGCCAAAGAAAAAGAGAGACATGGGTGCTCACTATGTGGAGAGTCGTATTGACGACATTGCGTTTTCACGCACACTCTTAGATAATGGTTCTTCGATCAACTTACTCCCCTTAGCATTATATCAAAAATTGGAGTTGGGATCACTTCGCAAATCTAGATCTTTACTCCAATTCGCAGATCGTTCAGTGAAGAGACCTAAGGGGAGAAGTGAAGAACGTCGTTATCTCGATTGAGGGGCAGAACTATCAAGTGGACTTCACAGTCTTGGACATGGAGACCCCCAATCATTGGAGAGAATTCTCAGATCATTCTCGGGCGAGACTTCCTTAGGACCGCAGGCGCAGCTTTCGATTATGGTACGGGAATGATGAAGTTTCGTTCTCCAGGTGGAGAAGTGAACCTTGAGATGAAGCAAACCAAGTGTCAACGACCTGATTCAGAGAGTAGTACAGAGTACTCATCTTCAGAGGCAGATTGCAGTATGACAGTTGGGATTTGGGGACAGATTCCTTCAGGACAGAGCGAGACCCTTTCATCTGGAGAGGATATAGTGCATGATGCAGTTTGCCAGGTGTTGTCTGATCTTGCTAGAGATGCATCAACCTATTCTCATGATGACTTAGAGATCCATCCGGATCTATCAGTTCCATCCTCTTCGGAACAATCATGGGACATAGATGACGAGTCGGACGTGGCTTTTGCCGATTGCTTGGATATTTTGACGATCCGACTCTCGATACTTCTGATTTTGGTGGTGAGTACTACTCAGCTTAGCCCACCTTCATACAGCACGGAACCAGATTCAGATTTCAGTTTAGCCAGATCTGTTTGATGATACCACGGTGCCAGAACTGAAATCACTACCTCCTACACTCAAGTATGCCTTTCTTGCGGGACCCAAAGAGAGATATCATGTCATCATTAGCTCAGACTTGACTTTAGAACAGGATTCTAGGTTGTTAGAGATCTTAGAGAGGAACCGCAAAGCAATAGGCTGGACAGTGTCGGATCTCATGGGCATCAATCCCGCTCTCTGCTCGCACCACATTTTTACTGAGGATAACGTGAGACCTTCCCGTGAGTTTCAGAGGAGACTTAACCCCAATCTACGGGAAGTGGTGAAGAAAGAAATTGAGAAATGGTGTAAAGCAGGGTTTATATACCCTATTTCTGACTCCAAGTGGGTGGCCCCGCTTCATGTTGTTCCGAAGAAGTCGGGAATTCAAATGGTCAGCAACGAGGAGGGGGTAGAGATCGCGACACAAGTATCCACGTCGTGGCGCGTCTGTGTTGACTACAGGCGCCCGAATGTTGCGACCAAGAAAGACCACTTTCCCTTGCCTTTTATTGATCAGATCTTGGAGAGACTAGCAGGGAAAGAGTTCTTCTGTTTTCTTGACGGGTACTCAGGCTACAATCAGGTGGCCATAGCCCCTGAGGACCAGGAAAAGACCACATTCACATGTCCATTCGGTACTTATGCTTTCAAGCGCATGCCATTCGGGCTCTGCAAGGCCCCGGGCACATTTCAGCGGTGCATGATAGCCATATTTGCCGAGATGGTGGGAGATTTCCTGGAAGTATTCATGGATGACTTCTCGGTCCATGGTGATTCTTTTGATACATGTTTAGTGTACTTATACCGAGTCCTCACGAGGTGTAGAGAGGTGAATTTGATACTCTCCTGGGAGAAGAGTCACTTTATGGTGACGGAGGGTATCGTGTTGGGGCATGTCATCTCCACAAGGGGAATGGAGGTTGACCCTGCCAAGGTGGAGGTGATCAAGAAACTCGATCCACCTACCAACGTGAAGTCAGTGCGGTCATTCTTAGGGCATGTTGGATTCTATAGGAGATTCATTCAGGATTTTTCAAAGATCACCCGCCCACTGACTGAGCTCTTAGGGAAAGACACAGAGTTCGTTGTAGATCACAGGTGTCTGGAGGCCTTTGAGCTCTTGAAGAGGAAGATTTGTGCCTCGCCTGTTGATGAACCGCAAAATCGGCCCTATAATAGTGCGAAATTAGTACTCGGAATCATCATGTCGTAGCAGTCGGGCTGATTTTGGTCATCAAAAAGACCATCTCATTGATATATGTCAAATAAGAATGCGATGGTCATGAAATTTTTTACTTGGTAAGATACCAAGGTCGAACTCAGGGACACGAGCCTTTCTCTAATTATCCGAATTTCTATTTATTTAACCAAGTGTTGATTTACAGACATATAGGTCAAAATCATGCAAGAGAAGACAACAATGCATTAAAATAAACATGCATTCTTTTATAAATTTTTATTATGCAAGAGATGCAATGTAAATACATCACAGATATGCCCTGGATCAAGATGATGAGCCAATTAAACCATAAGTTAATTTCAGATTTAAATGAAGCAATAACTCACTTGACATAAAGTGCAAGGTTAATCAAAAAGGCCTAAAAGACACTAGAGTTAATTAAAAAAATACATTGAGATCACAGTGTCAAATCAAGAGAACAAATATGCCATTAAAAAGTACGTCAAACAAGCGTTAAAATGAAACTGAAATCAACTTAATTGGAGCTACGAGGCTCAAGATATGCATGAGGAAAGACAAGGGCATAACTGAAATAAAACATGAAAATAGAATTACAAAAAGGTCCCTGGAAAGGACTGAAATGTAAATAAGCAAAAGAAATGGACCTTCCCTGTAATTTTCCCACACGCACAGGGACCGTTCTGCAAATATTAAAACCCACAAGGGTTTCAATGTAAATATCCCCATGCACGCATGGGCAGCACGTGATGCTGGACCTTTTTGCAATATTGAAGAAGTCGCGGGTCGTCTCTGCAAATTGCCCAGAATGGCACATGCGATGCACATGCTATCCAGGCTCGGAAGGCAAGGTAGGCTCGGCAGAGGTTCGGCATAGCTTCGGCTGGCTCGGGCGTTGGCTTGGGCTCGTTGCAGGCTCAGGGAGGCTCGGAAGCAGCCAAGCCTGTGGTTCGGACACTCAGGCTCGGAGAAGGTCTGGCGTCGACGCGTGGCGAACTGGTAGTCATTGGATTGTGAGAATCCAACGACCTCTGGAAGAAGAACGGATCGTCGACGTGGCTGCATTGTGGCCGTTGGATGATCTCCGGGGCTGAGCATCCAACGGCTGCTGCTCCTTCTCCTCCGTCTTCAGTTGGCGGAGGGTTCAGGGATCCGGCGAAGCCGCCCGACCTCCGCCTCTCATTCTTGGCTGCACTCGACCTCCCTGAAGCTCCAATAGTGTTCGTCGAGGAAGCCCAGAGCTCGGGGAAGGCGCAGGACAGCCCGGTTCAAACCAGCGGGGCTTTGAAGCCGAAAAGGCACTTGACGAAGTTGGCGCTGGCGAACGTCCCGCCATTGAAGGCTTTGGATGACCTGCAGGGTTAGCAACAACGCCGAAGCGAGAGAAGTGCGTGTGTGAATGAAGTGGGAGCTCAGGCGGGCGAAGAGTGTGGTGAGATCGAAGCTCCTCCGCCGTGAATGGCGGAGGAGGTGGGTCGGAGACGATGAGGTATGTAAGAAGAAGAAGACGGCGAGCGGAGGGTGTCGCGGGGAAGATGAATGCGAGGCGGAGCTCAGGGGATGTACGGTGAAGGTTGAAGATGAAGGAATCGACCTAGAAAATTAATGGAAATTAAGGAAAAATACAGAGAAAGAAGAAGAAGCTTACCTGGTCAGATATGGTGGACGGGAGCTTGGGCTGGGGCTCGATTCGATCCCCCGGGTCTTCGCTGGACTCCGGCAGCAACTCGGAGCAGCTCGGGCGGTCGCGATGCGCCACAGCTCCGCCGTGGGTGGCGGAGGGTCTCACCGGGAGCTCCGGTCGTCATCGCTCTATCCTCTCTCCTCCCCCTGTCACATGGAGGAGGAGGAGGGCTGGGCCGTGCCCCGCATATAGGTAGACAATCATGGCAGGCGGTGAGAGCGGCGTATTTGAAGAAGTGAAGGTGGCGATTTCAATCGGGAGGCGTGTCTTGCGAGCGAGTTATGGAGCGAGTGGAGGAGGTTTGTGGATCGTGGAGATACTGGCGAGGATGAAGAATGAAAGGGGGATGTCGTGGGGCAGTTGGCGATGGAAGAGGTCGACTGGAGTGGCGGAAGAAAAGGGAAGGGGGCGAGGTGTACGCGGAGTGGAGAACGTGGGCACGAGGAAGAGGTTGGAGGTTGAAGATGACGCGGGGCCGTTGGATCTGGAGATCCAACGGCGAGGATGAAGGCGCGCAGCGACGGGTGTGATTAGATCGGGGCGATGTGAACGAAGGGCAGTGGTTTCGCCACGTGTCATCTTGACGTTGAAGTGCGAACGAACGGGCCAGATGCGAAGGAGTTGCCGATCGAAGGGTTGAGAATCAAAGCAGTAGTTGCGGCTCAGATCAGAGGATCGAGGGCATGATCGGAAGGTTCAGCGGGCGCCACGTGGTGCGCTCTGGGTGAGGCGCTGACGAATGGTGCGGATTGAAGGCGGGGAAGATCTGATGGATGTAGTAAGAGCGGATGCGGAGAGATCTGAGCCGTTGGATCAGAGGAGGATCCAACGACTGAGGACGCGGGCGGCTGAAGCAAGGAGGGCGGGGCCACGTGGCTCACCCAGATTGGCCCAATCAGATTTATTCATATCTTCCCGTTGATGTTTGAAGGCCTAGATGGCCGAATTTGAGAAAACTCAAAACATGAAAGTTATAGATCTTGACGAGATCTACAAGTTTCATGTTGGCCAAAACTGGAGATGAAGTCAAACAAAGGACCGAAATATTTTTGAGTGTATTTTTAAGTCTAAAAAATACAACGAATTTTTATTTTGTCATTTTTTGTGATATTTAATTTATTTAAGACTCTGTTAATTACAGGATACTAACTGGATTTTATCGATACTCAGCTTAAGCAAGGGGGTTAATAATGAGAAATTAAGATGATGAAATCGGGTTTCATCACCCCCCCTATACTTAAACTATGCTCGTCCTCGAGAATCAAAGAGAATGACTAAGTTGGATTAACCTCCTTGTGCATGTGAATACAGGATCCAATCTGATCAAGTCGACTCGACTTTAGAGATCCAAAATTCTAGAGCTCATCCCAGCCTTAATCAAGAGGCATCCAATTCCTCTACTTCTCCAGACTCTCTCTGATGTACATATAAGCTAAAGGATATGAAGTTTAGTGTTGACTGCAATTTCGAGAGTAGAGTCAAATCGTCACCCAAAGTCTTGGTCCGAGAAAATCTCCTAAGGACCCAATCCTCAACACTATGGAATAAATCCAATCTTGCATTCGATCCACCGTCTCTTTAGTTGTCAGACTTAGAAAATGTAGATGGCAGGCCAGAAATGGAGGGCATGGGATTGTGTCAATTCTTCTCTCCCTCTCATTGGAACAAGGATTCTCTCTAGTGCCTTTTACGCAACGCATTTTTTTGGTGTTGATCAGTGCGTCCGTCAAGAGAAGATGGAGCCGTCTGCACTTGTTTTCCTGGGAGTACACCGGGGTGTGTCTTTTTTTGAGTACCTATCGTACCTTCTACACCCATACTTGTAGCATTTACGATGCAGAGCCCTTTTTTTGGTGCAAGCCCAACTCCTGGTCCTAGTAGCGGTGGTCCAAGTGGACACTTTGAAAAGTTTGGGAGCGCTCGCCTTTGGTGGAAGCTCTTTGGTATTTGAATTGGTGGAATGAGAGCTTTTCTTTGAATTTCATTGACTTGTATAATTTGTGGCTAGCTTCACTGCTTTTACCAAGAGTTGGCGCACACTGATCAACATTTTTTTATTTATTTCACACCATGGCACTTAGGTCAATGTCAAGAGATTAATATAAGAACCAAGTTCTCATACTGTCTAATATTGCTGACACTCAGGTTTCATGAAGCCTCCAAAGACTTTATCCCATCCTCGATCATCATTAGATCAAATCCAAACTTGACTTCCTCATCTCAATCCCTCAGGTGAAAAATCAACTCATCTCATCAAAAATCGCAATCGTGCATGTGATGTGTTGATCATATTCTTTTGTCTGAGAATAAGCATGGAATATAGCATGCAAATCTAGAAACCTAGAAAAATGTGGATGATTAAGTCTAAGACCCTGATGGCTAAGGCTGGTTAACCTTAAAAATCTCAAAGATCTCAAAAAGCTAAGTCTCCTTGATCATTTCAGATCCTGGGTGGAAGTGTAGGTGTAGAGGATTAATCCAACTTCTTCATTCAAAAACAAGACATTTTTTTTAACTTCAAGAGATATTAGAACTCCCTAAACTCAATTGAGCATCTGCAATTCAGCCAGTATGGATGTAAGTACAGGCCGAAGCCCGTTGCTTGAGGATGGGGCCTTGCGCGATGTCCTCTAAACCATCCAATCTGCTAAGGGCGAACCTTCACTGAATGCGGCTTACTTAATTGGGCTTAGTAGTCACTAACGGCTCTTAAAGGGTTTTGCAGTTTTCTCATTTTTATGGATTTTAATAAAGGTTAAAACACGAGTTAAACTCAACTTTCCTTGAAAAGAGATGGCGATTTTTTCAAAATCATGTCACAAAAAATAAAAAAGTTTTCAAAACATTTTCAAAAGAATTTTTCAAAACAAGGAAAAATCATTTTCGAAAATATTTTTATAAAAAATAGCGTAACATAATATCAAAAAGCCGCGAAATCATTTGAGTTCTCTTAGTCCAAAGAGTTTTACCTTAGCCAAAAAGTTTTAAATTTTTCAAATTTTTCAGTTTATAGCTAAAGTAAGTATACGGTATATACGGTATACCCCCCTATACTTAAACTTTGCTATGTCCTCATAGCACTAGATGTTACAAGTACATAGGTCCATTTAAGTATAGCGAAATATACGGGAGCTAAGAGAGGCTCCCCCTATACTTAGGTTAGAAATAACCTAAGTATAAAGGCAAGAAAAGAAGAGTAGAGAAATCACAGGGACTCGGGTCCCCCCTATACTTAGGCTGAGATTAGCCTAAGTATAAAGATGGGAATTGATGTCGGGAGGGACCCAAGGTGAACGAAGAAGAGGAATAGATCTACAAGTGAGCGGTTGAATCTTCGGAGATGAAATGGAGTGACTAAGGTTTTAGGGTGTGTAGCAAACATGGCTCAATTCAAGCAAGCAAAACCCTTAGTTTCACCAACTCACACATGAAACCAACCGAGGTTGGTTTATTATCTTGTCGGTTTTATTGGTGATAAAACTTTAGATTTTTACGCAAAGAAAAATGTGAAGTGAAAATCATTGCGTAAGCGAGGGTATTGCTCTCCCAAAACCGAATTTTACTCCATTTTTGGTTGACTTGCAATTAACAGTCCCAATTTTATTTTAGGTTATCACTGAATTATGGTTAGCACAAAATCAAGAAGTCATCGTCTACCGTTCATTCTCTTTTTCCATTTAACCTAGGTGATCAAGCTAGGAAAAAGAAACTGAGAAAAACCGCGTATTCGATAAAACCATGATCTAAGCCAAGCGAGAAATCATGCAGCGACTTAGCGAAAAAATCCATGAAAAACTTGGGCCGTATTGAAAACCAAAACTCATGTATGCAAGTCGATCAAAAAGCCGCACCTAACATGCTTCTATTAGCGGGGAAAATTTTCGTTTTAATTTGGCTAAGTGAGGCGATGTTACATGCGTCTTTGTTTAAAGTGTGTCCTACCTACGAGCAAACACGTAAAAGATAAAAAAATAGAATATGCTCAAAGAGTCGCGTGCCTGATCCTAGGTCGACACTCAAGTGGGGACGATCCCCACACAACCACATTCGTTCGATTACACACGCGAGTCTTCGATCGAAGACCGCTGTAAAAGACGAGTTTATTACAAGTTCATGCATGGAAATTAAAATGCAAGACAATTTTTTTTCTTTCTTCTCGATGTACTCCAAGTGGTTCCTGCGGTTCCTCTCAGCGGGAGACACCAGCTCCTCGCCTCCTTGATCCATCAAGGGCCCTGCCACAGAAACAATGATTAGAGATCAATCGAAAAGAAAATTTTATAATGCAAAATAAATGAACAAAAATGACCTATAAAAAAGATACACTTA
This sequence comes from Ottelia alismoides, assembly GCA_037367405.1. NCBI lineage: Eukaryota > Viridiplantae > Streptophyta > Magnoliopsida > Alismatales > Hydrocharitaceae > Ottelia > Ottelia alismoides. The sequence continues at coordinate 619,745 of JAZKJV010011853.1, forward strand.
AATTAAATAAACAAAATTCCAAATAATAAAAGAAATGAGCCGCGTCCCCGGCAACGGTGCCATTTGATGAACCACAAAATCGGCCCTATAATAGTGCGAAATTAGTACTCGGAATCATCATGTCGTAGTAGTCGCGCCGATTTTGGTCATCAAAAAGACCATCTCATTGATATATGTCAAATAACAATGCGATGGTCATGAAATTTTTTACTTGGTAAGATACCAAGGTCGAACTCAGGGACACGAGCCTTTCTCTAATTATCCGGATTTCTATTTATTTAACCAAGTGTTGATTTACAGATATATAGGTCAAAATCATGCAAGAGAAGACAACAATGCATTAAAATAAACATGCATTTTTTATAAATTTTTATTATGCAAGAGATGCAATGTAAATACATCAAAGATATACCCTAGATCAAGATGATGAGCCAATTAAACCATAAGTTAATTTCAGATTTAAATGAAGCAATAACTCACTTGACATAAAGTGCAAGGTTAATCAAAAAGGCTTAAAAGACACTAGAGTTAATTTAAAAAAATACATTGAGATCACAGTGTCAAATCAAGGGAACAAATATGCCATTAAAAAGTACGTCAAACAAGTGTTAAAATGAAACTAAAATCAACTTAATTGGAGCTACGAGGCTCAAGATATGCATGAGGAAAGACAAGGGCATAACTGAAATAAAACATGAAAATAGAATTACAAAAAGGTCCCTGGAAAGGACTGAAATGTAAATAGGCAAAAGAAATGGACCTTCCCTGTAATTTTCCCACACGCACAGGGACCGTTATGCAAATATTAAAACCCGCAAGGGTTTCAATGTAAATATCCCCATGTGCGCATGGGCAGCACGTGACGCTGGACCTTTTTGCAATATTGAAGAAGTCACGGATCGTCTCTGCAAATTGCCCAGAATGGCACCTGCGATGCACGTGCTATCCAGGCTCGGAAGGCAAGGTAGGCTCGGCAGAGGTTCAGCGTAGCTTCGGCTGGCTCGGGCGTTGGCTTGGGCTCGCTGCAGGCTCGGGGAGGCTCGGAAGCAGCCAAGCCTGTGGTTCGGACACTCAGGCTCGGAGAAGGTCTGGCGTCGACGCGTGGCGAACTGGTAGCCATTGGATTGTGAGAATCCAACGACCTTTGAAAGAAGAACAGATCGTCGACGTGTCTGCATTGTGGCCGTTGGATGATCTCCGGGGCGGAGCATCCAACGGCTGTTGCTCCTTCTCCTCCGTCTTCAGCTGGCGGAGGGTTCAGGGATCCGGCGAAGCCGCCCGACCTCTGCCTCTCATTCTCGGCTGCACTCGACCTCCCCGAAGCTCCATTAGTGTTCGTCGAGGAAACCCGGAGCTCGGGGAAGGCGCAGGACAGCCCGGTTCAAACCAGCAGGGCTTTGAAGCCGAAAGGGCACTTAACGAAGTTGGCGCCGGCGAACGTCCCGCCATTGAAGGCTTTGGATGACCTGCAGGGTTAGCAACAACTCCGAAGCGAGAGAAGTGCGTGCGTGAATGAAGTGGGAGCTCAGGCGGGCGAAGAATGTGGTGAGCTCAAAGCTCCTCCGCCGTGAATGGTAGAGGAGGTGGGTCGGAGACGATGAGGTATGTAAGAAGAAGAAGACGGCGAGCGGAGGGTGTTGCGGGGAAGATGAATGCGAGGCGGAGCTCAGGGGATGTATGGTGAAGGTTGAAGATGAAGGAATCCGCCTAGAAAATTAATGGAAATTAAGCAAAAATACAGAGAAAGAAGAAGAATCTTACCTGGTCAGATATGGTGGACGGGAGCTTGGACTGGGGCTCGATTCGAGCCCCCAGGTCTTCGCTGGACTCTGGCAGCAACTCGGAGCAGCTCGGGCGGTCGTGATGCGCCGCAGCTCCGCCGTGGGTGGCGGAGGGTCTCACCGGGAGCTCCGGTTGTCATCGCTCTATCCTCTCTCCTCCCCCTGTCACAGGGAGGAGGAGGAGGGCTGGGACGTGCCCCGCATACAGGTGGACAATCATGGCAGGCGGTGAGAGCGGCGTATTTGAAGAAGTGAAGGTGGCGGTTTCAGTCGGGAGGCGTGTCTTGCGAGCGAGTTATGGAGCGAGTGGAAGAGGTTTGTGGATCGTGGAGATACTGGCGAGGATGAAGGATGAAAGGGGGATGTCGTGGGGCAGTTGGCGATGGAAGAGGTCGACTAGAGTGGCGGAAGAAAAGGGAAGGGGGCGAGGTGTACGCGGAGTGGAGAACGTGGGCACGAGGAAGAGGTTGGAGGTTGACGATGATGCGGGGCCGTTGGATCTGGAGATCCAACGGCGAGGATGAAGGCGTGCAGTGATAAACGCGGAAATCGATGGTCTTAAGTTCAACACAAAGCGTGAACTCAATCGAAGTGTCGACCAATCAAAATCCGCATTTAATCAACAATTAACCCACACTAAGATCAATGAATTAGAACTAATGCGGAGTTAAAATTTATTTTTAACTCTACATAAAAGATGTATAGGTGCAAGTATGTAGAGAGTTCGAACACAGGGAGCAAGCAGGGTAGTTCAAGCAAGTGCTAAAGTGTATGTGTGATGTGTGAAGTATCTACACTAAGCAAACAAGCAAATGAATTTTTGTGGGTTTTTAATTTTTAATATTTTTTTATTTAATTTTTAATTTTTGTATTTTGATTTTTAATTTTCTGATTTTTATATTTTATAATTTTATATTTTTTTATTTCTTTTTCAATATTGGAGAATAAAGACAATATAATAAAAGACAAGCTAAAATATTTATAAAAATGTGCAAAAATACTCAAAAATTCAGAAATAAAATGTTTTTGGTATTTTTATCATTTTCTACTGTTTTTGTGATTTTTGGGGGTTTTTCAAGGTGTTTTTGATATTTCTAAATACTGAAATAAGAGAAAACAGTGGAAATAAGGCTGGCTGGGAATAAAATGTAATTCAAAAATAGCAACCAGTACTCAAAATATTTCACACAATTTTTATAATAAAAAGGACAAAATAAGGGATAAACAGAAACTGAGATTTTGATTTTTGGAGTTTTCTACTATTTTATATATTTTTTTTGAAGTTTTTGAGTGTTTTTAAATTTTTAGTGTTTTTCTTTTGAGATTTTTAATGATTTTTGGACTGACACTAAAAGATGATAAAATAGGCAGTAGGTAATTTTTTTGGAATTTTTAGAGGTGTTTTACTATTTTTTTGGTATTTTCTAAGCTAGACAGTGCACAAAGAGGAAGTTTTTGATTTTTAATAAATATAAAAATAAGATGAAATCAAAAACTAAAATGGTGGCGTGAAAGTTCAAGGTAACAGGAGCCTAACCCTAATTTTGTGGAATTTTTGGACTTGAAATGATCATTCAAATAAATACAACAAGCATCCAAACATTAAACAGTCCTGGCAGGGGTATATTTGCAATATCTAAAACATCCAGGGGCATACATGCAATTTTCCACAAAACTTTACACTGAATATTCAATTTTTAATACCAAAAAGCAATTAAAAAAAAAGCCGCCTGGGCCTCTTAGAAATTTTCCCACCAGGGCGCGTGACTTGCACGCGCCTGGCGAGGACTAAAATGCAATATTATGAAACTCTGGGGGCCTACTTGCAAAATAACCAAAAAGTTTACACGTGCTGCAATAGTTTTAGGACTAAAGCAAAATACACAAACGCCCGAGGGTGTCCTTGCAAAATGCCCAACCCCTCACGTGAACTGGTCACGTGAGGTGACGTGGCGAAGGACCTAAGTGCAAATAAGCAAAGTTCGGGGGTCTCTCTGCAAATATTACAAAATTTTTACACTACAGACACAAGTTTAAATACTAATAAATAAATACAAAAAGCGCAAGGGGTCATGTGCAAAATACCCTATGCGCGTGATCCAACGGCTGATGGCAAGCCACTTATACACGTGGCGCTTGATGGACGGTCGATGTCGCTTCGCTCGTGGACGTCTGGGATCAGATCTCGGCTGAGATCGACGGTGGCTGGGTCTTCAAGATCGGACGGTCCACGATCTGTCTGGAGCTCCTCCTCGATCCAACGGTGGCGAAACCCGGAGCAAGAACAGCGACGAACTCCGGCGAGCCGAAGTTCGCCGAGGTCAAGCTCCGTCTCCGGCGAGCGATTTGGCTTCAAAAGCGAGCTGGAGCTTCCTGGGGTCGTCCTCTATCTCCTGGGGGCTTCAAAATCGCACGGCGTTGGCCGTGCCGCTCGCAGGTGGTCGGCGGAGCTGGGGAGCTCGTCTGATCTCCGGCGAACCTCAAAAACGCGCCCAGGCGCGAGTCAACGTGCTTTGACCCTGCAAAAAGCGTTAGAAGGTCCAGGGCAAAGTGCCTGGACCTTGGGTGGACCTAATCGATGCGCGAGGGGGAGTGGTCGACGGTGGTCGGAGGTGCGCTCCGGCGATGATGCTTGGAGTGGCGAAATACGCGATGGAACTTAGAAATTTTTTGGGGTTTTTGAAGCCTAAGCTAACAGCAACTAAATGCAAGAAAGAACTAAGCGGGGGAATGCCCTCGATGGCCGGAGCCAGAGGAGAAAGGGTACCTCGACACCGGCTGTTGGCGGAGGTGGTGGAGCTTCCCTCGACTTCGCGCGCCTTGGCTGAAGGGCTGGCGGTGGAGCTGTCACCTCCACGGAGCTCAGGAGCACGGTGGTGGCGCTGAAGGGTGGACCAAGGGGACTCGAATTCAAAAGGAAAGAAGGGGGTCGGTTATATGTGGTTTGACCCGAGGTGACAGGGGTCCAAAGATCAAGGCCTATCTTGCGAATCTTGGGTCCGACGACCAAGGTTAAGCATGGGCGAGCTAGAGGGAGGATCGAGGAATAATGTTGCAGAAGGTTGCAACACAAAAAGATGAAAGTCTCGGCCACGAAAAATCCATGAAATTGGGTCGAAACCGAGGTTGTCAGGAGCTACAGGGGGTAGGTCAGACTGTTGACCTAGGTCAACAGTCCTGGCCTCCTGGTTGGTCCACGTGGACCAACCAGGAAAAACCCTGGAAAAAAGTTTTATTAATTCTATTTAAAATGCTAAATGGCCGAATTAAATAAAAGTTATAAAATAAAAAATGCTCGAAATTTTATGTAGTATTTTATTTTGATTTTTAATTATTTTTAGGAGTTATATTTTTACAAGTTACCTTTTTAACCTTATATAGGTATAATACCTATGTATTTTAGTATTTTATTTTTATTTTGTGTATTTTATTTTTATTATTTTTATTTATGATTTTATAAAATTATAAAATACTTTTATGTATTCAAATATATTTTTATTTTATTTTTCTGATATGTTTTGTATATTTAATAAAATACAAGTATGTTTTGTATAGGTATGTATATAGATAATGTATCTATGTCTTTTATTTTTAAGTATTTTATTTTTTTGTTTTTATTTAGGTTTTTATTCTCATTTTAATGTTCATTATTATTACAACTATTATTTACAACATTATAAAAATATAAAATTGTAAAAATAATAAATAAATAATAAATTGAATATTTTAATATGTACAAGTATACAATGGGGGTCCAAAACTCAACTTTCAAACCGTAGCTCCGCCAAATGCGAAACCACCACCATTGGATAGATTATTTTATTCTATATACAATTAAAGGTGAGTTTGATGCATTTGGAGTTGTCGTTTGCGAGATACGGGTCTGGGAAGTTGGGATTTTGGATTCTTATTCAGATCATAACTTTTTGTCTGTACATGATTTTTCTGTGAAATCAATTTTGTATTTTTCTTTATTAAATTATCTACAACTTTCATGTACAAAGTTTCTTTATTTGATGAACAAAAAGTGGAACCAAAAATAGGTCCCAAAATGAATAAAGGAATGAAAGGAATGAATAGGTATTTTCTCTGTATTTCTGACCTTATCTCCCCCTACTTTATTCCTTGTCGACCTATTCATCAAGATGCCTAGGTCTCGGAGGTTTTGGGTCATAAAATATTTACAATATTTTATTCTTTTTCTTTTCTTTATTTATTCTATAATTTTGGCCTTAATTACAGTAATTTATACACTGTTTAGATGCACATGCATGAATGCTAAGATGCTCTATTTAAGGGTATTTACAGGTATTTGCTAGGGTTTTTGGTGCCAAAATGATAGAATAAAGATGATGAAATGTGGATTCATCATGCAGCGACGGGTGTGATTAGATCGGGGCGATGTGAATGAAGGGCAGTGGTTTCACCACGTGTCATCTTGACGTTGAAGCGCGAACGAACGGGCCATATGCGAAGGAGTTGCCGATCGAAGGGTTGAGAATCAAAGCAGTAGTTGCGGCTCAGATCAGAGGATCGAGGGCATGATCGGAAGGTTCAGCGGGCGCCACGTGGTGCGCTCCGGGTGAGGCGCTGACGAATGGTGCGGATTGAAGGCGGGGAAGATCTGATGGCTGTAGTAAGAGCGGATGCGGAGAGATCAGAGCCGTTGGATCAGAGGAGGATCCAACGGCTGAGGACGCGGGCGGCTGAAGCAAGGAGGGCAGGGCCACGTGGCTCACCCAGATTGGGCCACCTGGCCCAATCAGATTTATTCATATCTTCCAGTTGATGTTTGAAGGCCTAGATGGCCGAATTTGAGAAAACTCAAAACATGAAAGTTGTAGATCTTGACGAGATCTACAAGTTTCATTTGGCCAAAACTGGAGATGAAGTCAAACAAAGGACCGAAATATTTTTTAGGGTATTTTTAAGTCTAAAAAGTACCACGAATTTTTATTTTGTCATTTTTTGTGATTTTTAATTTATTTAAGACTCTGTTAATTACAGGATACTAACTGGATTTTATTGACACTCAGCTTAAGCAAGGGGGATAATAATGAGAAATTAAGATGATGAAATCAGGTTTCATCACCTATCATACAAGCTCCTGACTGGTCTCTCCCCTTTGAGATCATGACTGATGCTTCAGATTTTGCTATAGGAGCTGTGTTAGGACAACGGCGAGAGGGGATTCCGTTTGCGATTCACTATGCGAGCAAAGTATTAGATCCTACACAGAAAAATTATACAGTGACTGAAAAGGAAATGCTCGCAGTAGTATGGGCCCTCGAGAAGTTCAGATCATATATTTTGGGCTCTAAGGAGACAATTTATACTGATCACACAACTATTCGATATTTAATGGAAAAGAAGGACGCGAAGGCGCGTCTTCTTAGGTGGATTTTACTCCTCCAGGAATTTGATTTGGAGATTAAAGATAAACCTGGAGTGAAGAATGTTGTGGTTGATCACCTTTCTCGGATTGAACTTAAGGATTCTCCTGATCATGAGCGGATTAGAGAAACCTTCCCAGATGAGTCAATTTGTGTTATTGACTCACTCCCGTGGTATGCCAACATGGTGAACTATCTTGTCTCCAAGCAGGTTCCCCATGGTTGGACTAGGAGCAGCATTGATCGACTAAAGTCGGATTCGAGGAGATACCACTGGGACGATCCTTTCCTTTTCTTCGAAGGACCGAATTGTGTTTGGAGAAGGTGTATTCCTCAGGAGGAATACCATAGTGTCCTCACATATTTTCATTCACTTGAGGCTGGAGGACACCATTCAGGAAAGAGAACCACTCACAAAGTACTTCAATGTGGATTGTATTGGCCGACCTTGTTTAGAGATGCTATTGATTTTGTACGGTCGTGCCCGATCTGTCAAAGGATGGGAGGGACAGTTGGACAGAGAGATGAGATGCCCATGCAACCGGTGATTATTTATGATGTTTTTGATGTATGGGGCATAGATTTTATGGGTCCCTTTCCCAACAGCCATGGACATGAGTACATATTGTTGGCGGTTGACTATCTATCAAGGTGGGTGGAGGCTATCCCAACCCGAACCGCAGATAGCAAGACTGTCTGTAAGTTTGTGAGAGACCATATTATTGCTAGGTTCGGGGTGCCAAAAGTTTTGATATCTGATGGAGGTAGCCATTTTGTGAACCGAGATATGAGATCTTTAGCTAAGGACTATGGATTTGAGCATAGAGTTACTAGTCCTTACCACCCACAGTCCAACGGCATGGCAGAGGTTTCGAACAGAGAGGTGAAGAGTATTTTGCAAAAATTGGTTCGTCCCGATAGGAAGAATTGGTCTCAACTCTTGGACCAAGTTCTGTGGGCCTATAGGATAGCCTACAAGACACCATTGTGTACTTCACCATTTAGAATGATCTATGGAAAGCCATGCCATTTGCCCGCAGAATTGATTCATAAATCCGAATGTGCAATTAAGAAGATTAATTGGAGTTGTCACCTAGGGAAGCTTTGCCGAGACTTGAACTTGAACGAGCTCGTGGAAATCCGAAATAGGGCATATGACAACAGTTTGATTTATAAGGATAAAGTAAAGAGATGGCATGATCAGCACATTAGGTGCAAAGACTTTGTCCCTGGGCAAAAGGTATGGTTGTTCAATGCCAGGTTGAAGATGTTCCATGGGAAGCTCAAATCTAAATGGACGGGTCCCTTTGTGGTTAAGAAAGTGCACGAGAATGGAAGTGTAGAGATAGCTGATCTCACAGATGGTGCACAATCTCATGTGGTGAATGGACAACTGTTGAAGCATTTTGTTGATTCGAAAGAGCAGGTAGTCCAAGTCGAGGTCATCAACTTCATACAGAGTGACCACAAAACAGATACATCTTATTACTCTTCATGAAGATGCAACATGAAGATTCAACATCTTAGAAGATTCAATCACTCTTGTACATATTCTCCCTTCTTTGTATATTCTCGAGATTACATCGGTTCTCACACTTACTCTTGTCCTATACTTAGGCTGACCAAAGCCTAAGTATAGGGGGGACCGATGCCAGCCATGTGTATATACTCATCATTTCTCCTCTTGACCTCGTCCGCCCCATTTTGTTCTTCTTCTACACTTGGGCTGATCAGAGACTAAGTATAGGGGGGCGGATCGACCTCTATACTTTTTTATTATTTTAGCTTTCCTACGCTTAGTACGAGCTATGTCTTTTTGTCACCTAGTGCCATGAGGACATAACACAAGCTAAGTATAGGGGGGCGTGTATATATTACATATATACTTTACCCATAGCTCGTACTTTCACGTATTTTTGTATATATTATACCATAATTATGGGGTGGGTAAAAAAATCTCTTAAAAAACCTTTTCAAAAAAACTTTTTTCTAAAAAAAACTCTTTTTCCTTATTTGCTAAAAAAAATTTCAAAAAAAATCTTCTTTAAAAAAAACTTTTTCACAAAAAAAAGTCATTTCTTATCTACTTATCTTTTTCAAAAAAAACTTATTTGCCTTTGTTTGTCAAAAAAAACTTTTTGAAAAAAAACCTTTTACCAAAACTTAAAAAAAATCAATCATAAAAAAAACTAACTAAAAAAACTAACTAATAAGTTGGTTTAATCCCTGACACCATTCACTTTCACACAAGACTAGTGATGTTCAAGAACACTTGGTTTATGAGGTCTTGAGATTTTGAGTTAACCAGCCTTAGTCATTAGGGTCCTTGACTTAGTTATTCACATTTCCCTAGTTTGAAAGATTTGTGTGCTATATTGCATGCTTAGTCTCTACCTTAAGAATATGATCAGCACCTCACGTAAACGACTGCAGTTATGATGAGATGAGTTGAAATTTCACTTAAGGAACTGGGATGAGGGATTTGAGTTTGGACTTGATTTAATGATACTCGAGGATGGGATAAAATCAATGAAGGCTTCATGAAACCTGAGTGTCAGCACATTTAGCCAGTATGAGAACATGGCTCTTGTACTATCTCTTGACATTTACCTATGTGCCAGGGTGTGATAAAATAAAAAAAAAATGTTGATCAGCGTGCGCCAACTCTTGATAAAAGCAGTGGAGCTAGCCAAAAATACTACAAAGCAATGAAATGTCAAAGAAAAGCTCTCATTCCACAAAGTCAATTATCAAAAGAGCTTCCACCAAAGGCGAGCGCTCCCAACCATTTCAAAGTGTCCACTTGGATCACCGCTATTAGGACCAGGAGTCGGGCTTGCACCAAAAAAGGGCTATGCATCGTAAATGCTACAAGTCTGGGTGTAGAAGGTACGATAGGTACTCAAAAAAGGCACACCCCGGTGTACTCCCAGGAAAACAAGTGCAGACGACTCCAACTTCTCTTGATGGACGCACTGATCAACACCAAAAATATGCGTTGCGTAATAAGGCACTTGAGATGATCCTTGTTCCAATGAGAGGGAGAGAAGAAATGACACAATCCTATGCCTTCCATCAACTGGCCTTCCATCTACACTTTCAAGTCTGACAACTAAAGAGACGATGGATTGGATGCAAGAAATGATTTATTCCCTAGTGTTGAGGATCAGGTCCATAGGAAAGTCTCTTGGACTGGAACCTTGGGTGACGTTGTGACTCTACTCTTGTAACTGCGGTCAACACTTAAAGTCATATCCCTACTATATATGTATACAAAGAGAGTCTGATGATTAGGGAAATTGGATACCTTTTGACTAGAGCTTGGTTCAGCTTAGAATTTTAGGATCTCTAAAACCGAGAGTTCTTGAACGGATCAAGTCTTGTATTCACATGCACAGTCAGGGGTTAATCCAACTTATTCATTCTTTATTTGCTCGAGGACTAGCAAAGTTTAAGTATAGGGGGGTGATGAATCCACGATTCATCATCGCAATATCTTGATCTTAGCAAAATCCCCGAGTAAAATCCCAGAAAAATGTCCATAAAATCAATAAATTAACAAAATGACTCTTGTAAATAAAATACATTAATTATTGTATATTAGATTGTACAAAATGAATTAACAATAAAAGGCTGCAAAAATAACGGAGTTTTATACTTGTAAATAGTCCAAAACTTCATGTTTTTTTTAATAATTTCATTTTAACTCCTTTTTACCTAATTCTTTCTCTAACTTGTTTATAAAAATGTATATAAAAATACAAAAATACAAAACAAATTTTATCTCAAAAAAATGCTCCTAGATCCCAAAGAGAAAAAGCCGTAAAGTCCAACTTCCAAGCTAAATTCTTGCTCCGTATGAACTTCAAATTCACCAAACTCACTTTTAAAGTTCAAGTTAGAAAATTATCTATCCAACGGAAGTGGTTTCATTAAAATCGGAGCTCATTTGCAAAAGTTGGGCTTTGGGACCTAGATGTACATTGTACATTATGTATATATTCATTATTTCTTTATTTTTTATTTTACCTTTCTTAATTATTAAAAATACAAAAAAATCATACTTGTGTTGTATTTTAATTATAGTATTTTATTGTATTTTTTCCGTTGTAAATATCTTTTATTAAAAAGACAAAAAATTATATATTAGAAAAGTAAAAAAATGTGTACATGTTGTTTGTCTTCCCTTGTAAATTCTCCACTATCTATTTTATTCTTTTTTATTCTATTGTAATTAAAGTAGCCAACTTTATTTTATTTATTTATTTATTTTATTTTACATTCTCTACAATAACCACTAATTCAACTCCATTACTCCACCATATTTTCTAACTTCTAATTCAACTCCACCATTTTATTAACCTCCATCCCACTCCATCTTAATTCTAACTTCCATTTTTTTCTTCTTTATATACATGCCATTCTCCTCATTTTTACCTTGGATCCATCTTTATGTGAGGAGAGCCTAGTTCTCAGAGTTGAATCGGTGACAGCGACGCAACCGCAATCGAGCAATGACGGCCCTCTCTCCGGTGAGATCCGTTGGCTTTTTGGCCAACATCGCAGCCGCCTCCGCGTGCTGCTTGAGCTCATCGCTCGTCGACGATTCGAGCGAAGACCGTGCTCTCGTGAGCACATCATAGGCGACCATCTCCATTGTAAGTATTTTTCCCTTCATTTTATCATCTTGTCATTTTCACATCTTTTAGCACATCATATCACCATTCACATGTCCCTTTGTTTAGTTCCTATCATCTTCATAATATCATTTTGTTCCCCGCCTTTTTGTGTACATATCATCTCCTGTTTAAAGAATATTAAAAAAAATTAAAATAAAAAAAGGTTTTCAGAAAAAGATATTCAAAAAAAACAAAAAAAATAATACGCAGCAGAGGTGGTCGACCACCCCCACCGCCACAACCACCAAGCCGCCGACGCCTCATGCCCGCAGCCGGCTGACCCGGCCGCCCCTGTGCCTGCGCACGGGGTCACGCGTTTCACCAGCGCCGGCCTCCGGCCGTCATCGCACCGCCCCTCCTCCGTGCCCACGCGCGGCAGCGGCGCGCCACTCCAGCCTCCTGCGGCCATTCCGCCTCCTCGTACCTCCACCGCGCGGCCGCGTGCCCGCCGCCTAGCTCCGACCTCACGCCGCCACAGCCTCCCTACGCCGCCGGCTCCGCCTTCTAGAGTTGGGTTCACCTCCCCTATCGTGAGGAAGAAGAAGGTGAAATCTGATTTCATTTTTTATTTTGTACAAATTGCATAAGTTCTCCTTTTAGTTTCAGTATTTGCAAAATAGTCCATGTGTATTCTTTTGTTGTAAATATTATTTTCTGAATTTGCAAAGACACTCCTGTGTTCGCACTTTAATTTGGACCTTATTTATGCATCTTTATATTCAATGAAAAATGCTTTCATGTTGAGCAACTAATTCTCTACATTATGGGTATTTATTTGTATTTTTGTGAGATATGGGTAATTAATTAAAATTATTCAACTGAAATTTTGTATAGTTTACCCTTTTTGAGCACTTAAATTCATATCTAACTCACGGTTGCTCCAAAAAATCCACAAAAAATAAGAATGATGCCTTGAAATGTGATGAAGTTGCAATCTAAATTTCACGTCCATTGGAGTTGTCTTATGCCTGAAATAAATTATAAAGTGTTTTTAGTATTTGATTTTTTTTAAAATCCATGTATATCCTTTTTGCGAAATTTCAACTCTACTGGATTGCTCATCTAAATATCTTTCTGAAATAATTCACAATCTGATTAATTTGACAATGTGGATTTATTAGAAATTATTTACTCACTGTCACTCTATTTTCACTAAAAATCCATAAAAATTCATAACTTGTCAAAAATTTCCAAAAATAAATACTGTAGTAGTCTCCTTGCATCATGTTTTCATTTCAGTAATTTTTTCATAATTTTTGCTTACTGTTTGTGTGAAAAATTACGAAAATACCCATAAAAAGTGTGCATTTTTTATTGTTGCAATTTAACCCCTAAAATTCTAAAAAAATGTGTTTTGCATTCATCACTGGATTAAGATTCTAGGAAAAATACGAATTGGCTAAATTCGACTTCTTTTCCATTAAAATTAATTTGGCCTTGTTTGTATTTTCTTAGTGTCTAGATTCACCCGCATTTGCATTTGATTTAATTTTTGCATTAAAAATATAAAAAAACCGCTTGGAAATCTAAAATCTTTATTTTCAAATTAAACCCAAGTTGTTCCTTTGCCTCCCTGAGTTCGACCCCGGACTTGCCCGGGATATAAATTAAGTCGAGACACTCTTCACGGAGATCCTTCTCTCGGTTCTGACCCAATCGCTAAGTACACGTGCTACAACGTGCTCGAATTAATTATCGTATTCAGCAGCTCGTCAGCCCTCCTCGACTCGACGAATGCAAGGGCCCTGGAGCTGTCACCTCCAGCTACCGGGAGAGCATGAAAGGGAGGAGGATGGTGGACCAAAAGGGTTCAAATTTTGAATTGAAGGTCTGGGGTCCTATTTGATTAGTTGACGAATGGCTGTGAAGAACGAGGCATAACAGATGCATCATCGATCCAAAGATCGAGGTTGCACATGGGCGAGTATGTCCGTTGATCGATGATCAAAGGTCAAGAAGGCGGTTACACGAAATGGTGCAAGGGTTGGCCTCAAAAAAATCAAGAAAAGGGGTCAAAACTTGGTTCTGACAAGGCTACAGGGGGAGAGTCAAACAGTTGACCCGCCGTCAACTGTCAGGAGCACCTGGTTGGTCTATGTGGACCAACCAGGAAAAACCCTTATTTCAAAATTCCTTTAAAAATAGCAAATGAATTTATTATTTTTGGGTTATTAAATAAAAAATGTTTATTATTTTCTAAATTATTTTAATATAATTTTTAATTATTTTTATGAGGTATAAAAATACAAGTTGCCCTTTTTAGGCCTATATAGGTATACATATCTATGTGTTTTTATATTTTATTTTTATTTTGTATATTTGATTTTATTAATTTAGTCTATTATTTTATAAATTTATAAAACATTTTTATACACTTGAATATATTTTAATTTTATTTTTGTGAAGTGTTTTGTACACTTAATAAAATAGAAGTATTAATTATACAGGTATATGATGAATCCACATTTCATCATCTTTATTCTATCATTTTGGCACCAAAAACCCTAGCAAATGCCTGTAAATACCCTTAAATAGAGCATCTTAGCATTCATGCATGTGCATTTATATAGTGTATAAAATGCTGTAATTAAAGCCAAAATTATAGAATAAATAAAGAAAAGAAAAAGAATAAAATATTATAAATATTTTATGACCCGAAACCCCGAGACCTAGGCATCTCGATGAATAGGTCGACAAGGAATAAAGTAGGGGGAGATAAGGGCCAAAATACATATAAAATACCTATACATTCTATTCATTCTTTATTCATTTTGGGACCTATTTTTGGTTCCACTTTTTATACATCAAATAAAGAAACTTTGTACATGAAATTTATAGATAATTTTATAAAGAAAAATACAAAATTGATTTCACAGAAAAATAATGTACAGATAAAAAGTTATGGTCTGAATAAAAATCCAGAATCCCAATTTCCCAGAACCGTATCTCACAACTGACAACTCCAAATGCAGCATACTCACCTTTAATTGTATATAGAATAAAATAATCTATTTAATGGTGGTGATTTCGCATTTGGCGGAGCTACGGTTTGAAAGTTGAGTTTTGGACCCCTATTGTATAAGTGTACTGATTAAAATATTCAATTTATTATTTATTCATTATTTTTATATTTTTATATTTTTATAATTATGTAAATACTACTTATAATATATATGTGCATTAAAATTAGAATAAAAATGCAAATAAAATACAAAATAAAAATACTTATAAAGAACACATAGGTATACTGCCTATACCTATACATATACAATACTTATTCATATTTTATTAATTATACAAAATAAATCAATAAAATTAAATAAAAATATATTTGTGTAAATAAAAGTATCTTATAATTTTAGAAAACAAGAAATGAAAATAATAAAAATAAAATACACAAAATAAAAATAAAATACTCAAATACATAGGTATTATACCTATATAGGGCTAAAAAGTAAACTTGTAAAAAGATACCTCATAAAAGAAATCAAAAATCATAATAAAATACTACATAAAATAACGAATATTTTTTATTTTATAATCATTAATTAATTCGGCCTTTTTCTATTTTTAATTGATTTTTTAAAATATTTATCAGGGATTTTTCCTGATTGGTCCACGTGGACCAATCAGGAGACGGTCCCAGTTGACCCAGGTCAACTGGCCGTCCTTCCCCATGTGCCTCCGTCAGAACCTCGTTTGACCCCGTGTTTGCGGATTTTTCGAGGTTTCCCCTTGCATTATTTCGTGTCGATGACTTGACCACTTTTCCTCCTCGAACATCGCTCTTGCTTGCCCAATGATCGTCTTGAGGATTGGGTCACTGTAGCGCTCGTTGCGCCTTGGTCTTTGAGCGCATGTCACCAGCAGTCAAACAACATAAGAATGGAGCCCGACCTTCCTTGGATTTTTTGAGTCCCCTTGGTCCACCCCTCTCCGCCTCTCTGGTGCTCGGAGCATTGCTGGAGGTGACGGCTCCACCGCGCGCTTCTCAGCCAAGGCGAACGAGGTCGAGGACGACTCCGCCACCTCCCTCAACCTCGGCAGTCGAGGTATCTTCTTCCCTCTTGCTCCGGCCATTGAGGGCCTCTTCCCCCTTTTATTTCATGCTCATTAGCTTAGCCATAGGTTTAGGAACATTAGCCCCAAAGAAATTTTGAGTTTCGTCGACTCCTTCACCAAATCATACCCCCTCGCCGGAGCGCACCTCCGGCCACCCATCGACACTTCGCCTTTCGCTTCGATTCGGTCCACCTAAGGTCCAGGCAATTTGCCCTGGACCTCTTAATCATTTTTGCAGGGTCAAAGTGAGTTGACTAGCGCCTGGACGCGATTTTGTCGCTCGCCTGAGTTCAGTCGAGCCCTCCAGCTCCGCCGACCGCCTGCGATTGCCATGGTCGTCGTCGTGGTCTTTTGACGCCCCCAAGAGAAAGAGAAGGCCCCCAGGAAGCTCCACGTCCATTTTGAGGCCGTGCCATCGCCGGAGGACGAAGATCTGGAGCGGCGAAGTTCGCCCTCGCCGGCGACCGACGTCGTTCTTCGTCATCGACTCCCAACCGTTGGATCGAGGAGTGCTCCAGATTGCACAGTCGCCGTTGGATCGCACCACGTCTCCACCGTCCGATCGTCCCCTGATGATCTAATCTCCGCCGTCCAAGCGAAGCGTCATCGGCCGTTCATCGTGCGCCACGTGTCTAAGTGGCTCCCCATCAGCCGTTGGATCACGCGCCCAGGGTATTTTGCACATTAACCCTCGCGTATTTTGTATTTACTCTTTAGTATTTAAACTTTCATCTGTAGTTGAAAAACTTTGGGTTATTTGCATGTAAGCCCCTGCACTTATTTTTATTTACATTTAGGTCCTCCGCCACGTCACCTCACGTGACCTGTACACGTAAGGGGGTGGGTTTTTTGCAAGGACCCCCCTGGGGTTTAGTTATTTCTGTTTAATCTCAAAATTTTATAATACAGTGTAAAACTTTGGGGTATTTTGCATCCAACCCCCGCAGAGTTTCGGATATTGCACTTAGGTCCCTGCCAGTCGCGTGTCTCGCACGTGTTTGGCTTGGGAATTTTGTACTAAGGCCCCTCCGGGTTTTGTAATTTGCTTTTAGTCTAGTAAATTCAAGTTTCAGTTTAAAAAGTTGTGGAAATTTTGCATGTGCCCCCTGGATGTTTTGGAAATCGCATATATACCCCTGCCAGGCCTGTTAATTGTTTGGATGCTTGTTGTAATTATTTAAATTATCATTTTAATTCCAAAAATTCTCAAATTTTGGACTTAAGCTCTTGTGCACTTATGCTTCCACGCCATCAATTTAGTTTTTGATTTTATTTTATTTTTATATTTATTAAAAATCAAAAACATGCTTTTTATTCACTGTCTAGCTTGGAAAATCCCCAAAAATAGTAAAATACCTCTAAAAATTCTAAAAAATTCCCTAGAGTCTATTTTAACCTATTTTAGTGTCAGTCCAAAAATCACTAAAAAACTCAAAAGAAAAACACTAAAAATTTAAAAACACTCAAAAACTTCAAAAAAAAATATAGAAAATCCTAGAAAACTCCAAAAATTACAAACTCAGTTTCTGTTTGTTCTAGATTTTATTTTCTTTATTTGAAAAATAGTGTGGACAAATTTTGTGGCTATTTTCTATTTTTAATTCCAGTTTTATCTCCAGCCAGTAGCTTGCCCACTATTTTCTCTTATTTCAGTATTTAAAAATACCAAAAACACCTTGAAAAATACCCAAAAATCACAAAAACAGTAAAAAATCCTAAAAATATCAAAAACATTTTATTTCTAAATTTTTGGTTGTTTTTGCATATTTTTATAAATAGTTTATCATCCTTTTCGCTACATTGTCTTTATATTCCAATATTGAAAAAGAAATAAACAAATATAAAATATAAAATTATAAAAATCAGAAAATTAAAAAATCAAAATACAAAATTAAAAATTAAAAAAATTAAAAAAAATAAAAAATTAAAAGCCCACCAAAATTTCCTTTGATTACTTGTTTAGTGTAGACACTTCACACACACACTCACTTGTGCACACTTGTTTGAACTGCCCTGCTTGCTCCCTGTGTTCGAACTCTCTGCATACTTGCCCTTTACATCATTTGTGCAGAGTTAAAAATAAATTTTAACTCCACATTTATTTCTAATTATTGATCTTTAGTGTGGGTTAATTGTTGACTTTAGTCCAGAGTTAGTGTAGTCTACACACCGACTGAGTTCACGCTTTGTGTTGAACTTACGACCACCTGATTTCTAGCTATATCAAATGGCGTCGTTGCCGGGGAGCAACAGCGAGTAGCTCATATTTTGTTTGCTTGTGTTTTTTGTTTACCATAGCTTCATGTCATCTCTCTTGCACTTTTGATATATCTATTGATTGAGCTATCTGACCATCCTTTCTTGTCTTCTTGAGAGGGACCGCGGAGCGAGGCGGATCGCTTAGGTGACCCGGAGCATCCTTGGGAAGCGGAGCTGGCCTTCTTAGGTCAAGCCGGCGGAGAGAGCAGGAGGAGTGAGAGAGAGTGGTAGCTTAGCTTGCATTTTATTTTTGTGAGAGATAGACCTTATTAATTTGTAATAATATAGGTACTCGGACACTTGGACTCTTGGACACTACCGGGCCTAATTTCCGGGTGTTTGTTCACCCGGGGGCTCACCACGGCTTTTATCGCGTTTTCTCGCTTGTCATTTTCCGGTTTTGTTTTCCTTTTTCCTTTCTTTTGTGGATTGAGCCCTTAGATTGTAGGTCCTGCTTGATTCGATTAGAATAGGTCCAAACACACTAATTACCTTTGCATGTTCCTATAGATCGTTGTTGGACTTAGACTAATTAAGTAGTTGATCATTGGCTTTCGATTCGCGTGCCGCGAGCTCACTCCACACAAGCGCTTTCTCCTAACTCAAATGTGTTGAGCAGAGGAGGAGTGAGCCTAGACCGGACACTAGGATTGAGAGTTAGTGGTCAACTCGTGGTTCTTCACGCTAGCAGTTGCCTACTCTAGGACGATTTCGTTTGCATATCGCCATGTAGTTTAGGTTTATAAATTCTGCTTTGCATCCCGCATGGAGAGAGCTGGGATTCGTTGTAAGTCTTCTTACTTTGCATGCATCATTTAGGCACAAAGGTGAGATTTCCACCTTGGTGTCGACTTGCACGGCTTTTCCGACTCTATTCTCCCTCTGTTTTTGGAACAAAGTAGGATAAATAAAATACAAAAATCGTTAGGCGCTTGTTTGAATTCACTCAAAAGAAGCCATAACACCCAAAAAATTAAAAAAGGGACTGCTAAGAAAACTTGACCAAAAATAAAATATGTAATTGGATTCATTGCTTGGGGAGAGTAACACCCTCACTTGTATTCAGGTTGCATGGAAAGGTCTCCTTCCAAGTGAGGTGAGCGCTTCGTAAGGATTAGAGCCAAAAACCCAACTTGTGGCTGCCTTGTGTATCGCCTGGATTTCCGAAGTATTGGCACTACTATCGTACGTAGTCGAGTAGAACTTGGTCGCCATTGGTGACTCACTATTGTGTGAGCGCCGACCTTGTCCGAAGTACTGAGCTTAGGCCACGCCTTCACGGGTGTGTCTATCTCACCGGCTGCGTCCGAGTAGGACCTTGTACGCTCACGGGTGATTCCGTTGCGAGCGAGGTCCGAAGTATCGGTTTCGCCTATCGGCTTCCTCCCTCTATTTCTTTGGTTGAGTAGGGATCTAGGAAGGGTTACAAGGACCTCAAAAAGCGCAAGTTACAGGTTATACAGGAGGAGGACAAGTACGGGGACACTTTCCCGGTAGTACTCTCTCTCCTTAGGCGTAGCGTTCTAAGGACTCATGAAAAGATAACTTCCTGAATCAAGATAAAACTGACAAGATAAAAGTTGAACCTTCACGGCTTCACGTGTTGAGTTGGTGAACTCACCCTTGCTTTGTGTTTGATTGCTAGATTTATTTAGGTCAAGATCAAAAACACAGCACAATTGTGCGCAATTTTGTTGCATCTCATTCCTCTTCTTCTTTTGCATTTTCCCTGCTCTTCTCAAATAATCAAGATGATGGGACGGAGATCTCTTAGGCCGACCTTGTCGGCACCGCTATCCAGCACTCCTCCTCATTCATCTAGGAATACCTCGGAGAGTCCGCTCTCCAAGCCTGAGTTTACATCCACCCTGTTCCCCCTCGACCACCCTTCCCATTCTCCTTCTCTCAGTCCAATTGTTTCAGAATTCAGTGCATCACAGAGTTCAGATCATTCAACAGCACCTGAGATGGCCTCTTTTGCTTTTTCAGAAAATCCAATGATGGCAGACAGAGGCGAGCACCCAGATGACCATGATCACCCTCCGTTCATAATTGATCAGGTGGCCATCAACAACTCCTTGTTAGCGTCCCTGGAGACCATGCAGAGACAGATCCGTGACCAGGGAACATTCATGGGTGATCTGATGAGAGAGATAGCACAGATGAGAGAGAACCGACCTGGGGGCGGTGGTGGTGGAGGTGGAGGAGGAGGAGGACCTGATGCAGGAGGAGGCGATCCAAACGCTGAGAGACCGCCACAGACCATTATGAGGGAGTTGCACAACCCAGCTGCATCCCTCACTCATCGTTGGATCCGACTCCCGCCCATTCACGGAGATTTCGAGCTTCGACCCCATACTATCCAGCTTCTACCCATGTTCCATGGGTTGCCGATCGAAGAGCCGCACCTCCACCTCCAGGAATTCGAGATGATATGCAGCACCATCCATGATCGGTTGATGACCGAGGACACCATAAAGATGATCGCCTTTCCATTCTCTTTGGTTGATAGAGACGCATACTGGCTCAAACACCTGGGGCGATTCGTCGACACATGGGTAGATCTCCAGACCGCATACTTGAAGAAGTACTACCCTCTCGGACGGACCAATGCAGCCAGAGCCATGATCAGTATCTTCGTCATGATCCCAAATGAACAGTTCCATGAAGCTTGGGATCGCTTTCGAGAGCTCATCGATCGGTGTCCACATCACGACATCTCCAAGCCCAACCTTGTGCAGAGTTTCTTCTGTGGGCTGACACCGGAGCTGCAGGGGCTTGTAAACGCCTCTTGCGGTGGGTCCTATTTCTCCAAGGGTGAAGATGACGTCTGGGCCATCTACGAGGGCATGGCAGAAAATTCAACAGTGATGGCCCAAGCCCGAGTCTACACACAGCAGAAGCCCCCGCAAGGAGCGGGATCATTCCAGAAGATCGCCCGCATCGATGCCGGTCCCAATACAGCGTCAGCTGCCGCAGCCCAAGCCGAATCAGCCGCAGCCGACATGGGCATCATTAGTGAGAAGCTGGACCGCCTCGAGATCCTCGAGAAGAAGCAGATGCAAGGCATGGCCCAGATGGACCAGATTGCCAAGACCATGAGTGATCTGAAGATGCAGATTTTGTGCGTCCAGGAGGCACAAGCTCAATCCCAACAGCCTCCCAGATCACGTGCTGATCCGAGCAATAGCAATGCCAACCAGCCCTCTACCTCGTACCGTCAGGTGAACCATCCAGGCAGAGCCGGTTCCATTGTTACCGTACTATCCATCGCAGCCGCCATCTACGGATACTCAGATGGTGGTGTATCAGCCGGAGCAGCCACTGGCCGTTCTTCCTCCACCCTCCTTTGAGCAGGACCCATTGATGGAAGTCAATGGGATTTGGTACGACCGATACCCTCAGCCCGGGATTCGTCGTGATCACCCCGGATTCCGTTGGGGCAACGGTGGCTCCTCATCCCAGCAGCAGAACCCTGCCCAAGGACAGCAGAACAACCATCCACATCAACAACACCAGCAGCCCCAGTATGCCCATCAACAGCAGTATCAGAATGGTCCTCGTCCCACCTATCAGGGACAGTAGTGGAGGCAGCGACAGCCGCCTCAGCAATCTAATGCCCAGCCAACCCAGAACTATCCGTACCAGCAACAGCAGCAGCAGCAACCCCATTTCCAGTAGGGACAACCATCCGATTCTCAGGGTCCCACCTTTGAGAACCCAGCTCTCGATGATCTTGCCCGCTTGCTATCTGAACAGCGAGCATCTTTCAGGCAAGAAATGGATGAATTCCGGCAGGAAATGAGAGACATAATAAAAGGCAAGGCCGCCATACCCGCTCAGATTGAACCTAATCCGAACAATCTGAAAAGGAAGTCTGAGCAGGTAGAGTTTACAGAGGATACTTCTCCTAGTGACGATTTGAATGATATGTCTTATTCTTTGAATGATGTTGATTTTGTGACTACTAGGAGCGGTAGGATGCCAACCGACGGCGCCTCTTCTGAGCGACAACCACCAGCTGAATCAGGAGCGCTAGAGGAGCAGAATAGCGGTGCTGATGCTGCTAATGATGATGTTGAAGACGGTGGTGCTGAGGCCACCAATGATGGAGTCCAGGACGACGGTGCTGATGCCGTCGTAAGAACAGATGCAGATGGTGGTGCTGATGCCACCATTTTGGATGCTGAGCCAGAGCGCGGTGCTGATGCCGCAGAGACAGGTGCTAGTGGTGGTGCTGAGGCCACCACATCTACTTTTGTTGAGCCCCCATCTGTGATGTTCCCACATTTTGTACCTATGGACTGTGGAAACAAAAAGAAAAACAAAAATATGAGTAAAGGAAAGGTTTCTGTTCACATTGCAGATCCATATGTGGTGAATGATGATTATTGTATGGATTCTCCTCCTTCACAGGCACAGGGACCGATTCCTAGACCTCTATCTGTGGAGGCCCCTACCATCCCCTTCCCTGAGGCACTCCGCCAAGCGAAGGGGAATAAAGGAGAAAATCCCAAAAAAGAGCAACAGGTAGAGTTTGGCAATCAGATGATAGACAGATTCCACATTCAGCTGACTCTACAAGAAGCACTTGAGCACATCCCCCTCTTCAAGAAAAACCTGAAAGAGAAGACTACCGTCCGCAGGAAGAGGAGGAATCACAGAGATCAAATCCATGTGCTCACTCATTCCACTTGTTGTACCATCCAGAACAAGCTGCCAGCCAAGCGACCAGACGCAGGAGCTCCCTATGTCAGATGCGAGATTCAGGAGCAGCAGTTTGATCGTACTCTATTAGACAGTGGCTCTTCAATTAATCTTCTTCCAGCAGCCTTACTCGACCGATTCGAGTTTGGTCCTCTTCTTCGAAGCAGGACGGTCCTTCAGTTTGCTGACAGGTCGACTAAGAGGCTGAAGGGGTTATTGAAAGACGTAGTCGTTACCATTCAGGGCCTGAAATTCCCCGTGGACTTCGTTGTGTTGGACATGGAGATCCCTGAATCGGTAACTGATGCCCCCATCATTCTCGGGCGTCCATTCTTGGCCACAGCCAAGGCAGTGACCGACCATGATAGTGGGAAGGTATGTTTTCGCGTAGAAGGCGAGACCATACAAATAGAGACGATCGAGGAGACCAAAGCTAGAGAGTTAGAATGCTCAGAGCAGTCCAGTGAAGCAGCGCAGATGACAGAGGAAGAGCTAGATATCCACCAGGTGTGTGATTTTGTGATGACTGATGATGAATCCAACTGGATAGATCCTGTAGCACCAACCCTTACCTTGCCTACAGATTCACTGTATCTACAACTCATGGCAGTCGAGAGCCGGGAGAGCACATCCCTGGATGAGGATATACATGAGGCTGACAGTGTTGTGATGAGTGGTGCAGATGATTTTCATTCTTGTTCATCTTCTTCTGATCCCTCGGATTCAGACATTGACTGGGATGACTTTGATGATTATTTACCTTGTCTGATTCCTTCTGAGCCAACAGCCATGACAGAGTGCGAGCTAGTGCAGTTTATTGAGGAATCAGCAGGCTGCCGTTCGTCAGAAATTTACGCAGAGCGAGAGTTCTCCTATGCAGACCTGGTCGCCTTCACACAGACATATCAGAAGCCAGATCTGCCGCCTCCCAGTTGTCCAGAACTGAAGCCTCTGCCGCAGTCGTTGAAGTACAGATTCCTTACGGGTGAGCCAGATATGCACCCAGTCATTATCTCAGCAGGGTTGACTGGAGAGCAAGAATCTCGTCTGATGGAGGTTCTTGAAAGAAACCGCAAGGCGATAGGTTGGAGTATAGCTGATCTCCAGGGGATAAGTCCGGCTCTGTGCTCTCACCACATCTATCTTGAGGATGACGCTAGGCCGTCGCGTGAGTTCCAACGACGGCTGAACCCGAATCTTCGAGACGTAGTCATGAAAGAAATTTCCAAATGGTGGAGCGTTGATTTTATCTACCCCATCTCCGACTCCAAATGGGTTAGTCCACTACATGTGGTACCCAAGAAGAAGGGTATCACTACAGTTGTCAATGAGTCTGGAGAGGAGATCGCTACCAGAGTACCAACTTCTTGGAGGGTCTGTGTGGACTACAGACGATTGAATGAGGCCACCAAGAAGGATCACTTCCCGCTACCCTTCATTGATTAGATTATCGAGCGGCTAGCCGGGAAGAGTCATTATTGTTTTCTTGATGGGTACTCTGGATACAACCAGGTGGCCATTGCGCCCGAAGACCAGGAGAAAACGACATTCACCTGTCCGTTTGGGACGTATGCTTTCAGACGGATGCCCTTTGGTCTATGTAACGCTCCGGCGACATTCCAAAGGTGCATGTTGTCCATCTTCTCGGACATGATGGGTGACTGTTTAGAGGTCTTCATGGATGACTTCTCGGTCTATGGCGACGGGTTCGATGCTTGTCTTTACTGCCTAGACCGTGTGCTTCAGCGTTGCATAAAGGTCAACCTTGTTTTATCTTGGGAGAAGAGCCACTTTATGGTGACTCAGGGGACGGTCCTTGGTCATATCGTCTCCAACATGGGCATGGAGGTCGATCCGGCTAAGGTAGATATCATCAGAAAACTCAATCCGCCGTCCAACTTGCGTCAGTTGCAGTCTTTTCTGGGGCATGTCGGTTTCTACCGACGGTTCATTCAGGACTTCAGTCGAATTGCCCGACCGCTTACTGACTTGCTGACAAAGGACACCGAGTTTATTGTCAATGATAAGTGTCTTGAATCATTTGAAACTCTCAAAAATATGGTTGTTTTAGCTCCTGTCCTTCAGCCACCCGATTGGTCTCTCCCATTCGAGATCATGATGGACGCTTCAGATTTTGCCATTGGGGCTGTGCTCGGACAGAGGAGGGATGGACTACCTTTTGCCATTCACTACGCCAGTCGGACTTTGGATGCCGCTCAGCGGAATTACACTGTGACTGAGAAAGAGATGCCGGTCGTAGTCTTTGCTCTTGATAAGTATCGATCGTACATTCTCGGATCTAGAGTAACAATCTACACTGATCATATCGCCATCCTGTACTTAATGGCTAAGAAGGATGCCAAAGCACGTCTGACCAGATGGATCCTTCTACTCCAGGAATTTGATATTGAGATTAAGGATAAGCCTGGAGTCAAGAATGTGGTGGCGGATCATCTCTCCAGATTAGAGAATCTTGAGGAATCTGAGCCCGGCGCACCTATCACTGAGACGTTTCCAGATGAGGCAATCTTGGCTATCGCCTCGCTCCCGTGGTACGCTGACATTGTGAACTATCTTGTCGCCAAGACAGTCCTACAAGGTTGGCCCAGGCAGAAACTTGAGACCTTCCTGGCGAAGGCCAAGTTTTATCATTGGGAGGATCCCGTCCTTTATCATGAAGGAGGGGACAGTATCTGGAGGAGGTGCATTCCTCAAGAAGAGCATCATAGCGTCCTCACATACTGCCACAAGCTTGAGGCAGGAGGACATCATTCTGGAAAAAGAACAGCACAGAAGGTGCTTCAATCCGGCCTGTGGTGGCCTACTCTCTTCAAGGACTCTGATGAGTTCGTGAAGAGATGTACTGACTGTCAGAAAATGGGAACCTGCGGACAGAGAGACATGATGCCCATGCAACCCATTCACTTTTGTGAGGTTTTGATGCATGGGGGATTGATTTCATGGGCCCATTTCCTAAGAGTCAGGGATTCGAGCACATCCTGCTCGCTGTTGATTATGTCAGCCGATGGGTTGAGGCCAGCCCCGCCCGAGCCGCAGATGCTAAAACCGTGTGCAAATTCTTGAGGAAAAATATCATTTCATGGTTCGGGGTACCTAGAGTCTTGATTTCAAATGGAAGGTCTCACTTCATCAATGATAAGGTTAGGGCCCTTGCAGACGAGTTCTGCATTGACCATCAGGTTGCCACTCCATATCACCCTCAGACTAATGGTCTTGCCGAAGTATCGAATCGGGAGATAAAGACAATCTTGCAGAAAGTTGTCCGCCCAGAACGAAAGGATTGGTCACAGATTTGGACTCGATCTTGTGGGCTTATCGGACTTCTTTCAAGAATCCATTGGGGACATCTCCCTTTCGTCTCGTCTATGGCAAGCCGTGCCATTTGCCAGTGGAGATCAAGCACAAATCTTTTTGGGCAGTAACTGAGTTGCTTTTAGATCCAGAGATTATAGGAGACCAGAGAAGAGCAGAACTGGCAGCCCTGGAAGAACTGAGAGATACAGCCTTTTCCAACAGCCTACAGTACAAGGAGAAAGTGAAGACATGGCATGATTCGCATATCAGCCATAAACAGTTTGAGCCAGATCAGAGAGTATGGTTGTTTGACTCCAGGCTGAAATTATTCCCAGGGAAGTTGCAGAGCAAGTAGAAAGGTCCGTATGTGGTCAGGAAGGTACATGACAATGGCAGCATCGACATATCCGAACCGTCATCTTCCTCTACCTTCCGCGTCAATGGTCAACGCCTGAAGCTATATCTAGATCGTGATCCACCGACCATTGACGTTGCCCCCATTCTTCTGGTATGAGATGTGTCCTTTGACTCTCATCATCTGCATCTCATATATGGTGATCAATTCCATCTTCCGCTGTACAGATCCATCTGTTCATATCACTTTCATCTGTTGATTTATTTTCTTCTTTTCTTCTTTTCTTCTTTTCTATTTCTATCTTCTTCATCTATCAAAAAGGTGTCGCCCTTGTAGACAGTTTTCCATACTTAGGACGTACTTTGTCCTAAGTATGGGGGGGCGTGCACCTCGAGTTTCTCTATTTTTCGATCCTCTCCATTGTCTCCTCTTCTTGTCTATACTTAGGGATATTTTACCCTAAGTATAGGGGGAGACAATCTGAGTACGATCTGTTCATTCCCACCCTTGACCCTCCCTGCTTTGTGTACAGTCTGCTATACTTAGGATTAGTTGATCCTAAGTATGGGGGGGCGGTCAACTTCTCATTCGTTGATTCATTCACTTATTCATGTATTCTTTAGACTTGCCTATACTTAGTATGAGTTATGTCTTCTCTTTTCTCTCTGATCTATGAGGACATAGCTCAAGCTAAGTATAGGGGGTCGTATATACTACGTATATACTTTAGCCATAACTCGTACTTTCGTATTTTCCTAATAATATGGCTAATCATTCATTAAAATTTATTTAAAATCCTTAATCAAAAGATGTTATCATTCCTCAAATTCTTTTTTGTATTTACTGATTAATAAATCAGGTGAAAATGTTTTTTTTGCAAAATGTTTGAAAAATAGTTTGAAAATCTTTGTGAACATCTATTGAAAACTATTTTGAAAATATTTTGTTAGATGTTTTCAACCTGTGTAAAAATGTATGTTTTGTAAAAAATTTCGTTTCTTTGTGTGAAATAAAATGTTTGAAAAATGATTTGCAAATGGTTTGAAAAATGGTTGCAA
The DNA here is from genome assembly GCA_037367405.1 of Ottelia alismoides. Taxonomy (NCBI): domain Eukaryota; kingdom Viridiplantae; phylum Streptophyta; class Magnoliopsida; order Alismatales; family Hydrocharitaceae; genus Ottelia; species Ottelia alismoides. Next base: position 647,354 of record JAZKJV010011853.1, read on the forward strand.
AAATATTTTGAAAAATCTATCTATACTGTTTTGAAAACTTTTGCAAAATGATTTTCAAATGTGTGTACATGTTTGCAAAAATGTTTGTAAAAATTATTTTGGACTATAGTTGACGAATCCGAAAATGCCGGTTTTAAGAAGTTGTTTTTATCGTGTCATGCGTTGTAGACGGCAATCGGAAACGGTCAAGAAAATACCACAAATCAGTTATTCAATTTTTACTCTCGTGGTTTTATGTTTGTTTTACTTGGGCAAGTCTCAAGGTCGATCACAAGGAGGCAAAGGAACAACCTAGAATTAGGTCTATCAAAGTTCGTGTTCGGTTTTCGAGGCGGTCTTTTTTTTGAATTTTTAATGCACTAAAGGGTGCAAAATGCAAGTTCGGCCTATTTTATGGACTAAAATGTGAATTACGTTCAAATTATGTCCGAAAAATACGAAACTTGGCCGAGATGTAAAATATGATGAAATGGGTGCACTGTAATTTTTTTGGAATTTTTGGATGCAATATGAAATTTTTATGGATTTTTAAATGCAAACAAAATAATTTTCAATATTTAATTTTAATAAATATCAAACCTACTTATTTTCAAGGATCAAAATTATCTGAGATCTATCACTAGGTGACGGATCTCAAAAAAATCCTAAACCTCGAAAATGTGGGGTTTAATACCTATTAAAAATTAAATACTAAAAATGCAAAATAATTTTTACAGGACAAAATATGCATGCAAATGCAAATCTTTTTTGGCACAATGTTAAGAATAATTAACTCCACAATATGTGATTTTTCGGGGATTTTTAGAGCAATGGTTAATCAACTGTGAATTTCAGAGCAAGAAATGGGTAAAATATGCAATTTTCCACAAAATAATTATTTATTAATTAACCATCAATCAGAAAAATACCCACAATATGTCAAAGTGTAGAGAGTCAATTAACAAACATCATGCTATTTTTAGATTGATAAAATAATGTAGAGAAAGTGTTCAAAACTGAGGGGGAACACAGGGGTCTGATTGCAATATAACTAAATATAAAATGCAACTGGGGGGGTTCTATGTAATTACCAATAACTCGGGGGTGACTGTGCAAAATTTCTAGAGAGGCACGTGCCCAGCACGTGCCCTCTAGATGGCTGGCCTGATGTGCGAATAGGAGATCTTCCAGGGGGCGCTTCTATAAATTGCCCAAGGGAGCACGTGCGCAGCACGTGCCCCTGGGCTGTTGCTTGCTGGGGAAGTCCCCCACGCACGTGCCCAGCACGTGCTGGGGTCTCGGCCAACCGGCCGGCAGAAGGCGAGGCGTCTGGGGCGGTAGCGGCGGAGGGCCGCTCCAGGCAGAAGCGTGGAAGAGGGTCGTGGCCGACACACGGCCGTGGGGCGTCGGTGAAGCTCGAAGCGGAGGGCGTGGCGTTGGGGTGGCGCGAAGGCAGAGATAGGCCGGTGGTGCGGAGTCGAGGAAGATGGAGTCGCGGTGGCGTCGTCGATGGGGTTGACGTTGGCGGTGATTGTCGTAGACGAAGGTGGTTGGCTCGACGGGAAGGAAGTCATGGAGCTGGGGCAGTATGGCCGGAGCAGGTGGCGCTGCAACGAGCCACGAAGGCTCGGATCTCGCCGGAGAAGACGAGGGCACCGGGCTGTCACCACTGGTGTCCTCGGCTCGTGCAATCGACGGATGAAATGCGAGGAGGGGCGGCGGGGCTCTTAAATAGGAGGAGGTCGAGCATGGAAGGAGATCGGGGGCGATATGATGGGGATCCGTGAAGGAGGAAGATCGGCGAGGGCGAGATTTGCGGCGGCGGCGGCGAAAATCACGGCGGTGTGCAGAGATTTCGGGGGAGCGGGTGGCTGAAAAGGGAAAGTGGGGGCTCGAGGTTGACGACGCACAGGCGCCGTCCGATCGCGCGTGATCGGAAGGCGCCTGTCGCGCCACGTGGCGGGCGGGCGGAGTCCGGAGTAGGGCGCACGTGCGGAGCACGTGCCCTAGAGGCACGTGCGACGCACGTGCGTCCATTATTTTTTTTATTTTTTTTTATTTTTTTTAACAAAAACGAGTTTAAATAAAGCCAAAAAGGGCTGACACGTGGCGGCACCAGGTGCTGCCACGTGTCAGCACCACAAAATTCCGAAGGTAAATATTTTGTAAAATCGATAAAAAATAGTAAACGACCTCGGATCGAAAAAGTTTCTTCACGAAAGTTGCTCGCCTCGATGAGATCTACAACTTTTATTAAGATATCAAAACCAAAGTCGATCATTTGCACAAAGTGAATTTTTGGGGTATCCCATGTACATAGAATACCTTAATTTGTGGGATTTTGTAATTTTTATGTCATTTTTTTATCAGATAAAAATTCGGAAAAAAATACGGCAAAATCAAAGATAAATAAAGACACCTTAATCTAATTTTTTTGGATTTTTTATTAATCAACAAAATATGTACATAAAATATTAGGTCAAAAACAGCTAAAATATACAATGTACAAAAGAGGCCCAAAACCCAACTTTCACATATGAGCTCCGATTCACTTGAACTTGGTCTTGTTTTGGAGGTAATTGAATGCACATTAGTTCAAAAGTGAGTAGGATTAAATCGGACATTGGATGGGGAAGATATGTGGCTTTTAGTCCTAAAATCCTGAAATTAGGGTTTGGGTTTTTGGTCCGCTTATTTGGGTTAGTTATTTTTTTGTATTTTTCCTTTATTCTTGTTAGTGATATGTACACAGTGGAAGTGGTTTTGAGTTATTCGGAGTTAGCATGAATGAGTTAAAAATCCGGGAAGTTAGGCTATTTACAAGTCATTTTGGCTTTGATTTTTGGCTTCTTATTTTGTGCAGATTTTTGTGCTAAAATGCCATTCTTATGGAAATATGCATGAATGCTAATTATGCAAAATAGATGCAAGAATGCTGTTGATTTTTAGGAATTTGAGCTTAATAGATGAGATTTAGAGTGATGAATACGAGATTCATCATCCCCCTATACTTAAACCATGCTCGTCCCTGAGCATCAAAAAGAAATGCCATGAGGTGAAATGAGATTGGGTTCCATACCAAGACCATGAGCTGAAGGTGAAAGTGAACCTAAACTAAACCTTTGGATTATTTGTGTGTCGGAACTTCTGTGAGACTTAGAATTTTAAAATCAACAGCCCTCAAGTTCTACACATCATTGCTACAGTTTCGGCTCAGAAGTCATCTTAGATCAATCATCTTCCCAAAGTATACCCTATGAACATTGAATAACCGACTCATGTGTGTGAAAGGTTTTAGCTCTTCCCATTCAGAATGCCGGACTACCATGCTCCTCTCCTCTCCAGTAACTCGTCCTCGGGGAGTCAGGTATTTCCTTCTAAGGTCTGTCGCGCTGTGTTCACAATCGAATGAGGGAGAAGATAGAAGAAAGAGAAAAGAACTGGAGGGTGGCCAGTGTAGTCACCTCTCCTTGTGAAGATGGCCAGTGTAGCCGAGTCTCCACCAAGATCTGCAGGTTTCTTGAAGCTTGGACCTTTTTGGTCAGATTTTTATTTGGTAGAATGCTTCTTTGTATTTGGAATTTTTGGTGGTTCTGCTTGGATCTTGTTTTTGCCCCTACGGATATAGCATCTTTTTGTTCCGTACATTTTTTGGGGTCTTAGAAAAATTGTGCCCAGCCGTCCATCCCTTTTCCGAAGCTTTATTTCAACCCGTACTCCGGTCTTTAGATTTCCACGCTACCAGAAAAGAAACTCACACAGTCTTCCAACATCCCGTCTGAGTTGAGCTAAGTGTATAGTGCGAGAGTACAAATTAATTCCTTATTCCAGAGTTGTACCCAGAATGAAGAGATCAGGTTAGACACTAAGAGTCAAACTCTGTGCATTGTTATGTGGAACTCAAAGAATTAAGTCAAAGACCTGAAGACTCTAAAATCCTATTTCTCGGTGAAGTTCCTCTGAAAATTAGGTGGATTAAGGTCAAGTCCAGACCACTCTCGGTTTCGGCTCATAACTCGGTTCAGAACCCAAAGACTTTTCACATATGCAAATGCGATGCTTGGATGAAGTACAGGTGTGTGAAATGCAAACACACTCTATTTTTTTAATGAAAAAAATGAATAAGAAGCCATTTTTTTCAAAAAATTTGGGCAAAGTCAGTGTTAGTGGCAAAAAAAAAATTTTCAAATTTTTTTTTCAAATTTTTTAGAGAATACCCACCCCGTAAATACATATAGACTTAGGCGCAAGTACGAGATATGGATAAAATATATACAAAGTATATATACATACCCCCCTATACTTAGCGAGTGTTGTGTCCTCAGAGCACAAGAAGCGTAAAGAAGACATAGCTCGGGCTAAACTTAAGAGAGTAAAAAAAAGGAAAAAGAACAAGATTTACAAAATCGCCCCCCTATACTTAGACTGTGAATAGTCTAAGTATAGAAGAAGAGCGGAAAAGAAAAAAAATGAAGCGGTCAGGGTATGTGAACGAGGAGAGTATATACAGGTGGACGTTGGTTCCCCCTATACTTAGGCTTTGGTCAGCCTAAGAATAAAAGAAGGGTGAGTCGATCTGGAGATGGAGTGTGATGGTATATATAGATGGCATCGGTCCCCCCTATACTTAGGCCTTGGCCTAAGTAGAGGGAGAAGCTGTACAAGGAGACCGATGTGGTCGGGAGGGAGGGTGGGTAGCCGATGATTAAGGCGGTTTTCGGCTAATCTTCTTGTGAGCCTGCGGTGGGAGATCATAATGAGTTTGAGATGAAGTATATGATTCCCAACTATTATCAGTGTCATCCTCAGAAAAGTCATGATGGATAGTGGACGAAGTATTTGAGTCAGATGAAAGATATCCATCATCAGAGTTATCCTCAGAGGAATAGTATTTGAATGTGGACACACTCCAGATGTTCATGTCTTTTTGTTTCTTCAATTGTTTCCTAAAGATTCGTTCCTTTTTAAGATCAATCGATTTATCCTCAGATGAATATTCAGATGCTCCGGTCTCAGTCAGCTCATAAGAAATAATTCCAGTGTACTTGTGGAAGGTAGGAGTATCAGCTTTGGATGAGTAATAATTAGGAACGGGAGTTGTCCAACGAGCATTGAATTTTGGATCTTTGCGAAGATATGGCTTTAGAGCTGCCGAACAGACTTCACTCATGTAGACTACCTTTTCCGAACCTGATGAGGGATCATCAACCGATTCCTCTTCTGAAAGATCAAAGGTGACTTTCTTTTTCTTGTTTCGTGAAGATGTCGGTTCACTTGAGTACCCGGATGAATAGCCATTAAAATTCTTCTCCTTGGTCGGTGTTCAGGCTACGTGTTCCTTCTTAGTTTCCTGAATGTTGGTGCACTCTTGATTTGGAAGGATTTGGTCAAGATAATCAGAGTATGTTGCTCCAGGGTGCGACCATGCAAATGTCTCAGGATCGTAGTAGAAGGATTTGTCTATTTTGAAATCTGCGGGAATTGAGATATCGGGGAGAGTCTCTAAACCAATAGTCTCATTAACAAACGCAATCTCAGGTGTAGCAGCGGGGTAGGGCTCTTCTACTATTTCATGGTTGCGGTTGTTGGGGACTTCGTGGGTTACCTCAGAAAATCGTGGTTCCTCAAAGACTGTATCAGATCGTAGTGATTCCAATGCCGTAAAATTTATTTCCCGAGTCTCACAATCGATACTCGCCTTGGCCAATGCCAAGAATGGTTTTCCGAGAATGATTGGAGACTAGGTGAATTCTCCTTGATGCTCAATATCAATGATCGTGAATTCTACCTTGAGTGGAGCACCTTGGAATTTCATGATGACAGAAATGGTTCCTCTCGGCTGCTTTATCGATCGGTCTGCCAATCGAACAATCTCTCGTATCTTCCGAATCGGTCCGAGTTTGAGTTCGTGGAATACAGAGGTCGGGAGGATATTGATCGGTGAATCATCATCAATTCGGGCATGGGTGAAAATTGTGTCTTTTATTCTACAGTCAAATCTGGGCAACCGCTTCACAATGCGGCTCTTGGTTTTTCTTCTCAACACCAAGGAGGAGGCCATTGACAAGATATGTCTTTCGGTTTTTGTTCTAATCCGTCCCGACTTTTTGACAATTACTCCGTCTGTTAAAAATTCTTAAGGTCGGGGAAGTGTTCAATGGCCTTTATAATGGGAAGTTCAAAAATCAAATGTTTTTCCAATGCTTCCCGTAAAATAGGATCCAAATTCCTCAGGTCTTCTTCAGATTCAATTTTTATGAGATTTTCTGGATTTTTGATTTTTTTGGTATTTTCGAATATTCCCATTTTTTTGGTATTTTCTGTGTGGTGTGGTGATGTTGTGTGTTCCTCAAATGAGCAGGGGCTTTGATGTTCAGAGTAAAGGTTAAGGGCATAAGCATTTCTAGGGGAATAATGATGAGCGGAAGTATTGATGTTTGTATTATCCCTAGGTCTTTGAATATCCTCAAAATTTTCATCATGGAATCCAATCCTTTCCCCATTCATATTCGAGTCACCATAGAATGATATTACTCGGTCGGCAAATTTTTGAAATTTATCCTCCATCAATTCGAATCTTGTTTTCATCTTTGAAACATTATCCTCAAAATTCTGTTCATGATCAGTCATGGGAGCATTCGATTTTTGTTCAATGATTTCTTCTTCTATTTTTCTGTACGTGCAGAGAGGAGAGTTTCTTGGAATATCCACCATATGATCATTATTTTTAGAAAATATTTCCTCAATAATTATGGAAGGAGGCTGTTCATATGATCCAGGCATGTGTATTTGATCTGAGTAGAGTTCAATCCTTTGATCATGATTAGTCAGATCTTGAGATTGTGGAATCAACATACAGGGTTTATATGTGTCTAGGAGGTCAGTCCAGTCCTCTGTATGTCTGACGAGGGGTTTGTTGTGGTCAATCCAACGCTCATGATCATTAAATGCATTTCCTTTCATCTGGGTTTGGTTTTTCTGCCAGTCATGGGACTTAAAAGGGTTTTGATCCTGAAATGTTTCATTGGCGAGAAACTGAGAATAAGGCGGTTTAGTCCAAGATGGTAGGTGGTCATGTGTAGTTGGATGACTTGAGTAGGGATTCAATGGGAGGGCCGAGGTCATCCGCGGGTGAAAGTTTCCCGCAAATGTTGGAGGATTATTGAACGAAGAGGATGTAGTTGATTTGGGCCAAACCAAGACAGATTTGTTTTCATGGTGATGTTCGGTCATTTTTGAAGGAGTTGAGAGAAATGATGGGTTGGATCTGAAATTTGGAAAGATTTCCATGATGGGATTAAAATCAAGAGATGAGAGAGATGTTTGTATGGGATAGAAATTTTATCAAATGTACGGTTGTTGATCTTCGATATCGGTTCACGCACACCACAAATCAAATCCTGGATTCACCAACTCACACAATGAAGCCGTAAGAGTTCGGCTATTATCTTTTCAATTTTAGTTGGTGATAAATCAATCTTGGCAGAACATTAGCGAGCTGAAATTTCGGATCTGGGATCTAACCTTAAGTGACGTCTCTCGCTCACTGAGAAAAATAGAACATCCAAGGTCGGGGTTACTCTCCCGCAAAAAATCTTGATTTTATGGTTTATTTGAGATCAGATATATTTAGCAGTCATGATTTTAATGAGGTGATCACTGAAAAATTAGATGAGCACAAATACACGTCTACCGTCCAGTCCCAATTTCCTTTAAAGTTATGTTATAAAACAAGAGAGAGGAGTTCGAGAAAAGCCGATGCACGCGGAAAACTATGATGAATGCTCAGTTAGAAGACTTACAGTGAATCCTCGCAATCTCCATGTGGGATGCTAGACAGAATTTAAAAATTATTCTATATGATGTGCAAACCGATGGAAAAACCGGACCTAAGAAGAAAGTTCTATTAGCGGGAAGAATTGATTTAAATTTGGCTAAGTTGAACGATCTATATGCGTCTCAATTAAAGTGCAGTGTGGCTTAAGATCCTACGAGCACAAGCAAAAATATAAATGCTCTGAGAGCCGTATGTGCATGTCTATCCTAATCGCCACTCAAGTCAGGCCCCACCCTCTCCGGAGAGTGAAACAGGCCACGACACACCACAGAATAAAGTCAGAGGTCTTTCTACACACGCGAGAGTCCAAACGGACACCGCTGTAAAATTACAAAAATTTAAAAATTGCAAGAACTAAAAACCTAGACTCTACGCTCTCTCACGACTCGACTCGATCTTAAATTAATTGCGGTTTTTGCAAGAGTCGGTGAAGTTGCGTCGGTTATTGAAAACCGCTCCACGTACAAGGTACCTCGCAAAAAAAATAAGAGAGAAAATGTAAGAGAGTGACTCAAAAATATATGAAAAATAAAGGCTGAAAATAAATTGCAGGAAAATGAAATTTACAATGAAAAATTCGGGGATCAGACTACCCGAATGTGGAAAACCGAATAAAAAATTTTTAGACAAAAATCTAAGCCGTTTGCCTCCCCGGTAACGGCGCCATCTGACGAATCCGAAAATGCCGGTTTTAAGAAGTTGTTTTTATCGTGTCGTGCGTTGTAGACAGCAATCGGAAACGGTCAAGAAAATACCACAAATCAGTTATTCAATTTTTACTCTCGTGGTTTTATGTTTGTTTTACTTGGGCAAGTCCCAAGGTCGATCACAAGGAGGCAAAGGAACAACCTAAAATTAGGTCTATCAAAGTTCGTGTTCGGTTTTCGAGGCGGTCTTTTTATGGAATTTTTAATGCACTAAAGGGTGCAAAATGCAAGTTCAGCCTATTTTATGGACTAAAATGTGAATTACGTTCAAATGATGTCCGAAAAATACGAAACTTGGCTGAGATGTAAAATACGATGAAATGGGTGCACTGTAATTTTTTTGGAATTTTTGGATGCAATATGAAATTTTATGGATTTTTAAATGCAAACAAAATAATTTTCAATATTTAATTTTAATAAATATCAAACCTACTTATTTTCAAGGATCAAAATTATCTGAGATCTATCACTAGGTGACGGATCTCAAAAAATCCTAAACCTCGAAAATGTGGGGTTTAATACCTATTAAAAATTAAATACTAAAAGATGCAAAATGATTTTTACAGGACAAAATATGCATGCAAATGCAAATCTTTTTGGGCACAACGTTAAGAATAATTAACTCTACAATATTTGATTTTTCGGGGATTTTTAGAGCAATGGTTAATCAACTGTGAATTTCAAAGCAAGAAATGGGTAAAATATGCAATTTTCCACAAAATAATTATTTATTAATTAACCATCAATCAGAAAATTACCCACAATATGTCAAAGTGTAGAGAGTCAATTAACAAACATCATGATATTTTTAGATTGATAAAATAATGTAGAGAAAGTGTTCAAAACTGAGGGGGAACACAGGGGTCTGATTGCAATATAACTAAATATAAAATGCAACTGGGGGGGTTTCTATGTAATTACCAATAACTCGGGGGTGACTGTGCAAAATTTCTAGAGAGGCACGTGCCCAGCACGTGCCCTCTGGATGGCTGGCCTGATGTGCGAATAGGAGATCTTCCAGGGGGCGCTTCTATAAATTGCCCAAGGGAGCACGTGAGCAGCACGTGCCCCTAGGCTGTTGCTTGCTGGGGAAGTCCCCCACGCACGTGCCCAGCACGTGCTGGGGTCTCGGCCAACCGGCCGGCAGAAGGCGAGGCGTCTGGGGCGGTAGCGGCGGAGGGCCGCTCCAGGCAGAAGCGTGGAAGAGGGTCGTGGCCGACACACGGCCGTGGGGCGTCGGTGAAGCTCGAAGCGGAGGGCGTGGCGTTGGGGTGGTGCGAAGGCAGAGATAGGCCGGTGGTGCGGAGTCGAGGAAGATGGAGTCGCGGTGGCGTCGTCGATGGGGTTGACGTTGGCGGTGATTGTCGGAGACGAAGGTGGTTGGATCGACGGGAAGGAAGTCCTGGAGCTGGGGCAGTACGGCCGGAGCAGGTGGCGCTGCAACGAGCCACGAAGGCTCGGATCTCGCCGGAGAAGACGAGGGCACCGGGCTGTCACCACCGGTGTCCTCGGCTCGTGCAATCGATGGATGAAATGCGAGGAGGGGCGGCGGGGCTCTTAAATAGGAGGAGGTCGAGCATGGAAGGAGATCGGGGGCGATATGATGGGGATCCATGAAGGAGGAAGATCGGCGAGGGCGAGATTTGCGGCGGCGGCGGCGAAAATCACGGCGGTGTGCGGAGATTTCGGGGGAGCGGGTGGCTGAAAAGGGAAAGTGGGGGCTCGAGGTTGACGACGCACAGGCGCCGTCCGATCGCGCATGATCGGATGGCGACTGTCGCGCCACGTGGCGGGCGGGCGGAGTCCGGAGTAGGGCGCACGTGCGGAGCACGTGCCCTAGAGGCACGTGCGACGCACGTGCGTCCATTATTTTTTTTTTTAACAAAAACGGGTTTAAATAAAGCCAAAAATGGCTGACACGTGGCGGCACCAGGTGCCGCCACGTGTCAGGACCACAAAATTCCGAAGGTAAATATTTTGTAAAATCAATAAAAAATAGTAAACGACCTCGGATCGAAAAAGTTTCTTCACGAACGTTGCTCGTCTCGATGAGATATACAACTTTCATGTAGACATCAAAACCAAAATCGATTATTTGCACAAAGTGAATTTTTGGGGTATCCCATGTACATAGAATACCTTAATTTTTGGGGTTTTGTAATTTTTATGTGATTTTTTTGATCAGATAAAAATTCGGAAAAAAATACGGCAAAATCAAAGATAAATAAAGACACCTTAATCTAATTTTTTTGGATTTTTTATTAATAAATAAAATATGTACATAAAATATTAGGTCAAAAACAGCTAAAATATACAATGTACAAAAGAGGCCCAAAACCCAACTTTCACATATGAGCTCCGATTCACTTGAACTTGGTCTTGTTTTGAAGGTAATTGAATGCACATTAGTTCAAAAGTGAGTAGAATTAAATCGGACATTGGATGGGGAAGATATGTGGCTTTTAGTCCTAAAATCCTGAAATTAGGGTTTGGGTTTTTGGTCCGCTTATTTGGTTAGTTATTTTTTTGTATTTTTCCTTTATTCTTGTTAGTGATATGTACACAGTGGAAGTGGTTTTGAGTTATTCGGAGTTAGCATGAATGAGTTAAAAATTCGGGAAGTTAGGCTATTTACAGGTCATTTTGGCTTTGATTTTTGGCTTCTTATTTTGTGCAGATTTTTGTGCTAAAATGCCATTCTTATGGAAACATGCATGAATGCTAATTATGCAAAATAGATGCAAGAATGCTGTTGATTTTTAGGAATTTTAGCTTAATAGATGAGATTTAGAGTGATGAATACGAGATTCATCAATAGTTTTCAAAAATTGTGTGAAAAACTTGTGTCAAATAAGTTTGAGGAATACTTTCATCTCACCAAAATCCACTATATATATGTACTTATAAAATTGATCACTTACCCTTGTAAATTCTTAAAATCCACTTCTTGTAAATATAAGAAGCACTCCCGTGTACATATTTTATCCTAGTTTTCAGCCAAAAAACTTTTTGTTTTCAAAAATCCCAAAAACATTTGCAAAATTAAAATCCAAAAACATTTGAACAATCTTTTTGAAAATTACAAAAAAAATGCATTTGCATATGCATGCATCATCATCATATTTTCAAAAATCCATAAAAAGTTCAAAATCTTTGAAAATTGCATCACAAAAATATTTTCTGCATTGCATTGCATCGCATGAGCATTTTTCGGATTGGGTTTGATAGTTGAACAAGTCTAAGTAAAATCCGGAGATTGGAGCTTGATTGGACCTTAAAATCTACCTAATAATAGGAACCTTATAGGAACTGGGTTTGAGGTACTTCAGGTCTAGTTGACTTAATTCTTTGAGGATCACGAGACTTAGTTCAATGGATTCTTGACTGCCTAAGTAGAGTATTTTGGAGCACACGCGCGACTCTTATTGATAATGACCTAACTTGGACACCTGCACCTTTCACATGGCTCAACTCAGTTGGAGTGGTGAGGGGATTGGATTTGCCGGTATGAGACGCACACAAGTGGAAACATTTGTCCTCCTCTAGGGAGGGAAGTGCACCCCAGCCCGTCCAGTGATTAGGAAGTCTAAAGACAGGAGGTTGTGGGGTTGCGATAAAGCTTCCAAAAGACGGATAGTCTACTGGCTCAAGAGGAAAAACTCCTTATGTAAATGCTATTGTATATAGTATTTAAAAAAAAGTTCAGGCATGTACAAAAATAAAAAGCCTGCAAGTATGTACAAAGTCAATAAGCAAGCTTGAGTTCCAAAGTTAAATATGTGAGCCTGCAGTAGGATGACTTGACTACACTGGTCTTGCATCCCAGGATAGGTAGCTACACTGGCTACCGTCCATTCTTCTCTTCACCCCCTCCTCTTGAGCTGGTTGCCACTTGAACTTAGAAGGGAATACCCCGCTCCTCGAGGATGGAGTTACTGGATTGGGGAATCATTGGGTTGTCGTACTGGAGAAGTCAGTTCCCTTATCATTCTAGTTGGGGAGAGCCACCATCACTTACACTGTACGAGTCAGATTCATAATCGTAAGAGTTTGCGTATGAGTTGAAGTATTTCTGACCTGGCTATTGAGGAGACTTGGACAGGGTTTTGGGATTCTGAAGGACTGTTGAATTTTAAACACGGTTCTCACTAAGGTTCAGCCCGCACTAAAATTCCAAAGGTCCGACTTAAGCTCCAAACTTTGATTTGTGAAGACAAGTTTGATAATTGAACTAAATCCAAATTCTTCGTTTTCTTTTCTTTCTTTTTCTTTTTGCACTTATTGCATAAGTGTTTGCTAGGGACTAGCAAAGGTAAAGTATAGGGGGATGATGAATCCACATTTCATCATCTTTATTCTATCATTTTGGCACAAAAACCCTAGCAAATTCCTGTAAATACCCTTAAATAGAGCATCTTAGCATTCATGCATGTGCATTTATATAGTGTATAAAATGTTGTAATTAAAGCCAAAATTATAGAATAAATAAAGAAAAGAAAAAGAATAAAATATTGTAAATATTTTATGACCCGAAACCCCGAGACCTAGGCATCTCGATGAATAGGTCGACAAGGAATAAAGTAGGGGGAGATAAGGGCCAAAATACAGATAAAATACCTATACATTCTATTCATTCTTTATTCATTTTGGGACCTATTTTTGGTTCCACTTTTTATACATCAAATAAAGAAACTTTGTACATGAAATTTGTAGATAATTTTATAAAGAAAAATACAAAATTGATTTCACAGAAAAATAATGTACAGATAAAAAGTTATGGTCTGAATAAAAATCCAGAATCCCAAATTCCCAGACTCGTATCTCACAAATGACAACTCCAAATGCAGCATACTCACTTTAATTGTATATAGAATAAAATAATCTATTTAATGGTGGTAGTTTCGCATTTGACGGAGCTACGGTTTGAAAGTTGAGTTTTGGACCCCTATTGTATAAGTGTACTGATTAAATATTCAATTTATTATTTATTCATTATTTTTATATTTTTATATTTTTATATTTATGTAAATACTACTTATAATATATATGTGCGTTAAAATTAGAATAAAAATGCAAAGAAAATACAAAATAAAAATACTTGTATAAAGAACACATAGGTATACTGCCTATACCTATACCTATACAATACTTATTCATATTTTATTAATTATACAAAATAAATCACTAAAATTAAATAAAAATATATTTGTGTAGATAAAAGTATCTTATAATTTTAGAAAATAAGAAATGAAAATAATAAAAATAAAATACACAAAATAAAAATAAAATACTCAAATACATAGGTATTATACCTATATAGGGCTAAAAAGTAAACTTGTAAAAAGATACCTCATAAAATAAATCAAAAATCATAATAAAATACTACATAAAATAACGAATATTTTTTATTTTATAATCATTAATTAATTCGGCCTTTTTCTATTTTTAATTGATTTTTTAAAATATTTATCAGGGATTTTTCCTGATTGGTCCACGTGGACCAATCAGGAGACGGTCCCAGTTGACCCAGGTCTACTGGCCATCCTTCCCATGTGCCTCCGTCAGAACCTCGTTTGACCCTGTGTTTGCGGATTTTTCGAGGTTTCCCCTTGCATTATTTCGTGTCGATGACTTGACCACTTTTCCTCCTCTAACATCCCTCTTGCTCGCCCAATGATCATCTTGAGGATTGGGTCACTATAGCGCTCGCTGCGCCTTGGTCTTTGAGCGCCTGTCACCAGCAGTCAAACCACATAAGAATGGAGCCCGACCTTCCTTGCATTTTTTGAGTCCCCTCGGTCCACCCCTCTCCGCCTCTCTGGTGCTCGGAGCATTGCTGGAGGTGAGAGCTCCACCGCGCGCTTCTCAGCCAAGGCGAACGAGGTCGAGGACGACTCCGTCACCTCCCGCAACCTCGGCGGTCGAGGTATCTTCTTCCCTCTGGCTCCGGCCATTGAGGGCCCCTTCCCCCTTTTATTTCATGCTCATTAGCTTAGCCATAGGTTTAGGAACATTAGCCCCAAAGAAATTTTGAGTTTCGTCGACTCCTTCGCCAAATCATACCCCTCGCCGGAGCGCACCTCCGGCCACCCATCGCCACTTCGCCTTTCGCTTCAATTCGGTCCACCTAAGGTCCAGGCAATTTGCCCTGGACCTCTTAACCATTTTTGCAGGGTCAAAGTGAGTTGACTAGCGCCTGGGCGCGATTTTGTCGCTCGCCGGAGTTCAGCCGAGCCCTCCAGCTCCGCCGACCGCCTGCGAGTGCCACGGCCGTCGCCGTGGTCTTTTGACACCCCCAGGAGAAAGAGAAGGCCCCCAGGAAGCTCCACGTCCATTTTGAGGTCGTGCCATCGCCGGAGGACGAAGATCTGGAGCGGCGAAGTTCGCCCTCGTCGGCGACCGACGTCGTTCTTCGTCATCGACTCCCAACCGTTGGATCGAGGAGCGCTCCCAGATTGCACAGTCGCCGTTGGATCGCCACCACGTCTCCACCGTCCGATCGTCCCCTGATGATCCAATCTCTGTCGTCCAAGCGAAGCATCATCGGCCGTTCATCGTGCGCCACGTGTCCTAAGTGGCTCCCCATCAGTCGTTGGATCATGCGCCCAGGGTATTTTGCACATTAACCCTCGCGCATTTTGTATTTACTCTTTAGTATTTAAACTTTCATCTGTAGTTGAAAAACTTTGGGTTATTTGCATGTAAGCCCTGCACTTATTTTTATTTTCATTTAGGTCCTCCGCCACGTCACCTCACGTGACCTGTACACGTGAGGGGTGGGCTTTTTGCAAGGACCCCCTGGGGTTTAGTTATTTCTGTTTAATCCCAAAATTTTGTAATACAGTGTAAAACTTTGGGGTATTTTGCATCCAACCCCCGCAGAGTTTCGGATATTGCACTTAGGTCCCTGCCAGGCGCGTGTCTCACACGTGTTTGGCTTGGGAATTTTTTACTAAGGCCCCTCCGGGTTTCGTAATTTGCTTTTAGTCCAGTAAATTCAAGTTTTAGTTTAAAAAGTTGTGAAAATTTTGCATGTGCCCCCTGGATGTTTTGGAAATCGCATATATACCCCATGCTAGGCCTGTTAATTGTTAGAATGCTTGTTGTAATTATTTAAATTATCATTTTTAATTCCAAAAATTCTCAAATTTTGGACTTAAGCTCATGTGCACTTATGCTTCCACGCCATCAATTTAGTTTTTGATTTTATTTTATTTTTATTTTTATTAAAAATCAAAAACATGCTTTTTATTCATTGTCTAGCTTGGAAAATCCCCAAAGAAATAGTAAAATACCTCTAAAAATTCCAAAAAATTCCTAGAGTCTATTTTAACCTATTTTAGTGTCAGTCCAAAAATCACTAAAAATCTTAAAAAGAAAAACACTAAAAATTTAAAAACACTCAAAAACTTCAAAAAAAATTATAGAAAATCCTAGAAAACTCCAAAAATTACAAACTCAGTTTCTGTTTGTTCTAGATTTTATTCTCTTTATTTGAAAAATAGTGTGGACAAATTTTGTGGCTATTTTCTATTTTTAATTCCAGTTTTATCTCCAGCTTGTAGCTTGCCCATTGTTTTCCCTTATTTCAGTATTTAAAAATACCAAAAACCCTTGAAAAATACCCAAAAATCACAAAAACAGTAAAAAATCCTAAAATATCAAAAACAATTTATTTCTGAATTTTTTGTTGTTTTTGCGTATTTTTATAAATAATTTATCATCCTTTTTGCTACATTGTCTTTATATTCCAATATTGAAAAAGAAATATAAAATATAAAATATAAAATTATAAAAATCAGAAAATTAAAAAATCAAAATACAAAATTAAAAATTAAAAAAATTAAAAATTAAAAACCCACCAAAATTTCCTTTGATTGCTTGTTTAGTGTAGACACTTCACACACACACTCACTTGTGCACACTTGTTTGAACTGCCCTGCTTGCTCCCTGTGTTCGAACTCTCTGCATACTTGCCCTTTGCATCATTTGTGCAGAGTTAAAAATAAATTTTAACTCCACATTTATTTCTAATTGTTGATCTTTAGTGTGGGTTAATTGTTGACTTTAGTCCAGAGTTAGTGTGGTCAACACACCGACTGAGTTCACGCTTTGTGTTGAACTTACGACCACCTGATTTCTGGCTATATCAGTATACTTACAGGTATTATAATAAGTATTTTATTTTTGTATTTTCTTTAGGTTTTTATTCCTATTTTAATATACATATATGTTATAAATAATATTTACAAAATTATAAAAATATAAGATTATAAATAATGGATAATAAATAAATTGAATATTTTAATATGTACAAGTATACAATAGGGGTCCAAAACTCAACTTTCAAACCGTAGCTCTGCAAAGTGCGAAACCACCTTCATTAAATAGCTTATTTAAAATTATATACAATTAAATGTGATTTTGATGCGTTTCGAGCTTTTATTGGAGAGATACAGGTCTGGGAAGTTGGGATTTTGGATTCTTCTGCACATCATAACTTTTTATCTAGTACATTATTTTTCCATGAAATAAATTTTGTATATTTCTTTATTTAATTATCTACAACTTTCGTGTACAAAGTTTCTTTATTTGAGGTATAAAAAGTGGAACCAAAAATAGGTCCCAAAATGAATAAAGAATGAATAAAAATAAAAGGGAATTTTATTGTATTCTGGCCCTTATCTCCCCCTACTTTATTCCTTGTCGACCTATTCATCTAGATGCATAGGTCTCAGGGTTTCGGGTCATAAAATATTTACAATGTTTTATTCTTTTTCTTTTCTTTTCTTTATTCTTTTATTTTGGCTTTAAAAACAGTATTTTATACACTATTTACACACACATGCATGAATGCTAAAATACGAGAATTAAGGGTATTTACAAGCATTTGCCAAGGTTTTTGAGGCCAAAATGACAGAATAAAGATGACAAATTGTAGATTCATCAGGGTGCAACCTTGTTTTTATGTGGAGTCAATTTAGTCTTGGTTGTTTCCTTTGAAGGTCCGAGATGTGATGCGGTGCTGACCATGGGTTCCTCATCAGACGAGTCACCATATAGATTAGAATATTCATGAAGGGTCAGTACGTGTTTCGAGAAGGTGCTAGTGATCTTAGTTGGCTTGACATTATTGGGTCTTGTGTCGGATCTCAAAATGGTCAAGGCAATCAGCAAAAATCATGTCCGACTCAATGGCAGCTTCCGGTCGTGAGTCCTCCTTAGAAAGCTGTTACGGTGGTGGTGCAAGCAGTTGATGAAGTGGAGGTGTGGGGAGTCTCTGAACCAACGGTCGTTCGGATAGTCGGTCTCTCAAGTGTAGCAGTGAGGTGAGACTCATCTACCTCTCGATGGTCACGACTTTCAGCTGATGTGTGGGTCACCTTAGAGTAAAGTGTATCAAAGAATGGGTGAGGTCGAAGCGTTCCCAATGTTGTAAAATCGATTTCCCGAGTCTCGCAATCTATAATCGCCTTAGCCAAGCTAAGAACGGCTTCCCGAGAATAATAGGAGATGGGTGAACTCTCCTCGGTGCTCAATGTCATTGACCGTGAAGTCTACCTGGAGTAAATCACCTTGGAAAGTTATGATGACTGAAATGGTTCCTCTCGATCGTTTGATAGATCGATCAGCCAGTTGAACGATCTCTCTCGACTTTCTGATTGGCATGAGTTTGAGCTTGTCAAACACAGAGATCGGGAGGATATTTATCGACGAGTCATCATCGATTCTCGCATGGGTAAAGATGGTGTCTTTGATTTCACACTCAACTCGGGGCAACCGCTTCACTCTGCTGCTCTTGGTCTTTTTCCCCATTACCAAGGAGGTGGCCATAGACACTATGTGTCTTCCAGTCCTTGTCCTCTTATTCCCCAACCTCTTGGGCATCAATTTACTTCTCACAAATCATTTGAGGTCGGGAAAGTGATCTATGGCCTTTATTGAGGGAAGATTAAAAATCAATTCTTCATCGAGTGCTTCTCTTAGGGTAAGATCCAATTTTTCTAAGTCATTTTCAATTTTTATGTGTTTTTTGGTTTTCAATTTTTTTGATCTTTTTGAAATTTTCATTTTCTGGTATTTTTGGTGGATGAATGATCAGACTATGGATTGGAGGGTAAGTGGTTAGTAGAAGAGGGAGGTAGAATTGACTCCAGTTGTACATGATGTGTGGGTTCCCTAGTGTTCGCTCTATTTTCAACCTCAAAACTACTCGTATCCTTTTCTACTTTCATTCCCAAGCTGGCAGAAATTGAGTGCAATATTTCCATGACATCTCTCAACTTGTTACCAAATGATTCATTTTTCACGATAAGTCGAGAAATGTCATCCTCTCAAAAAAATCTCATGACAAATCAGGGGAGAGTTCTGCTCAATTGGAGGATACTGCTGAGATGTTGGGGGCTCATGCTCAACATACATAGACTCCGGCATGTAATGCTGAGTCGAGTATGGACCATCTGTGTGGCAAATATTGGTCGGAGCCTCATATAATGGAGTCAACGAAACGGAGACTGGTAAGTCTAGTTCATGAGTCCAATCTTGTGAATGTATAGGCTCTCTAAATGGCTGGTATGAGGGTTGGTTAATGTAAACTTGATCACTAAAGTCAATCAAGTCTGGAAAATCATGATGTGCAGGCCTCTCCATTCGGGTTGTTCGATCGACCAAGTTGTTCTGCCGGTCATCTGTCTCAGCAGTAGCTTGCTCTTCGTATGGTTCATTGATTCCGGCAAGCTCTCGAGAGTAAGGACAGTCAGCCCAAGGTGGAAATGGATTCAGAGTGTTAGAATATGGAGTAGGTGAGAAATGCGAAGAAGTGGAGAAGTCAGTCGAAGTTCTGACTTCATAATCGGGTTGAGGTGGAACCGACCACGGTTAAGGGTCTCCCGTGGATGTCGGAGGATACATGGAAGAAGGAAAAGGTGAATATGAATGGTATATGGTCGAGGAAGAATGACCAGAGGTCACAGGGTATGGGGACCAATATCCTGACATCTTGAAGAGAAAATGATGAATGTAAGCATATTGAGGTATAAATCGTGCAACATGATAACACATACGGACAGACACAAAGACAAACGCAAGAGCAAACCCCGAGTTCACACTCAACACGGTGAAAGACCCGAAACCGAGTCCGATTAGTCTGGTTGATTTTAGGTATGAATTTTCAGACAAATAGCAAAGGTTACATGACCTATAGGGGAGTTGGCTCAAAGCCGAATGCGTCTCCCCTGTTTAACCTGTCGCCTAAGATACCAACACCCTTCCTTTCTTCACTCCTATCACCAGCCGAAAGTTCAAGGACCTGCCCCTATCTACCTACAGAGTAGGCGGAGGCTGACAAGGCTGTAACTTCACCCCTATCTATCTGCCGGAGCAGGCGGAGACTACTAGCAACTTGTCACGGAGCACCGCAATTTCGCCCCTATCTACCTACCAGAGTGGGCGGAGGCTACTTGGCGCTGGTCAGTTGAACTCATAGTTCAGCATGTGATATTTGCTCGGATCGGGGTACGTGATATGGAAGGCAGAGATTTTTAGCTCTGCCTTGGGGTGTGCACACACACTCTAGCACCCTCACTCAGCCTGAAATCTGGGTCGGGGTTACTCTCCTGCAAACAAGGGTTAATTTTAGCCATTTTTTGGGGTCCAATTCAATTAGCAATCCCGATTTTAGAGATTAGTTGCACTGATATTAATCCACACAATCAATCACGTCTACCATCCAGTCCCAATTCCTTTATCATAGGTTAGAAAACCGAGAGAGAGAATCGAAAAAAGCTGATGCAATCGAGAAAACAATGACGAATGCTTGAGTAAGAAGACTTACAATGCCTCCAGCTCTCTTCAATGTGGGATGCAATACTGAATTGAAATTGCATACTAAATGAATGCAATCGATTAAAAGCCGCTCATAGATAGTCAGTTCTATTAGTGAGTGAAGAACGAATTCAAATTTGGCTGAAGTCCTGGGTCTTAGTGCATCTTTTAATGGTGAAGTGTGGTCCTAAATATTACGAGCACAAACAGTCCTAGGAAGCTCTAAGAGCCGCAAGTGCATGTCCTATTCTACGTAAAGCAACCACACTGCACACGGGGATACATTTTATTATTCACTTACACGTGCAAGATCCCAAACGGGAACCGCTGGAAATGCAAACTCTTTTTTTTACAAGTTAACAAAAATGAAAATCTTTTTGCCATCTCAAAAACCGGTTTGATCCACGAATCGTCGGCCTCCAATGCACTTTGAGATGCGTCGACTTCAAAAAAGCTGCTCCAAGTCCACTAGGCCCTCGCACAAAAAGATACAAAAATGTCAGAGAGAGAGAGAGAAAAAACAAATAGAAACAAAATTGGAATAAATGGAATAATTACAAGGTGATTCGGGGATCAGACTACCCGAGTGAATGGAAAATGTAAATCTAATTTTCTAAAGTGATCCTAAGTCGTTTGCCTCTCCGGCAACGGCGTCATTTGATTGTCCCGGAATCTACCTTTATAATGGTATCGAATTAACGATTTCGTTGCAGTCAGATAAATCCCGATCGATAAAAAATTCAATGCACGGATCGATGAATCGTCGAATGAAATTAAGTGTAGTTTTATGTTTGTTTAACCTGGACAAGCCTCATGGTCGACTCAAGGAAGCAAATGAACAACTTAGGATTATATTAGATGAATTAGAACGTGGTTTTTCAACTGGGATTTTTTAATTTTGTATGTAATAAAAATACCAAATGCAAAATACAGATTGAATTAAGTTAATAAGAAAATAGCCAACTTAGCCAATTTAATTTTAATGTGAAATTAATTCAAATCAGCCAAGTTATATTTTCCTAAAAACTTAATCCAACAACGAATGAAAAATGTATTTTTTTGGAATTTTAGGATTTAAAAAGCATAAATGAAAAATGCAAACTTTTTTTGGGTTTTTATGCAATTTTTCATGCCAATGATATGCAACAATTATGAAAAAAATAGTGGAAGTGAAATATGATAAAATTAAGCTACACTATTTTTTTTGAATTTTCTGACACTTTATGATTTTTTATGAATTTTTTTACTGAAATTAAAGTGAGTGTGAGTATTTAATTCCTGATAAATCCACGAAATAAAATTATCCAGAAGAAAATTATCTCAAATAGATATTTTATTCAAAAATCCAGGAGAGTTGAAATTTCTAAAAATGGTATTCGTGGAATTAATTAAAAATAAATTACAAAAATCACTCTAGAATTTATTTTATGCAAAAGATAACTCCAATTTCGATGAAACTTGGACAGTAATTAAAGCACAAATAAAGGCATCAAATCTGATTTTTCACATTTTTTGGAGCAATAAATGAATATGTGCAAATTTCAGAGCTTAAATTGATAAAATATCACTGATTTTCAAACTCTGGTTTTTAATAAATGGTCTGATGCTCACAAAAAAGTAAATAAATATCCAAATGATGAAGATTTAAATGCCCTACAAAATGGTATTCTTGATTAAATAAAGTGATGCTATTTTGAGGTCCAAATTATCATGCGAAGTCAGGGGTATCAGAAATGAAACAAACAAACCCAAACTGTACCTAAGGGCACTTTTGTAATTTCAAAAACCTGAAAGGAAGTAAATGCAATTTTCCCAAAAATAAAAAATAAAAAAGATAATAGACATCTGAATCCCACCAACCAGGGCACGATCTTGAGGAGGGGCCCTGACATGCGTGGCGAGGAAGCAGGGGTCCAGGGGCAGCGCACAGTCGGCAGGAGGCGCGCGAGCGGCGCGTGCGGGCGGCGGAGGTCGGCCGGTGGGTGGCGCTGCATGCATCGGCTTGCTGTCGCGGGTGGGTCGCGCGTCGCTCAAGGGCGGTGGCTTTGGAGCTTTACGGCGAACGGCCGGTGTCGCGGGTTGCGTCAGGCACGTCGAGGGCGGCCTGGAGAGTCGCACGGTGCTGCGGCGGGGTTCTGCGAGAGGCGTGCGAGTGGCGCAGCCAGCGCGCATGGGCGTCGAAGGTCGGTCGGCTGGTGGGGTGTGCCGCGATGATGGAGGACGCGACTGGGAGGCGAGGCACCACTATTGAAGGGCGGTTGCAGCCTGGCGGCGCGCTGGTCGCGCCGGGCACTGCGTGGAGAAGAAGCTAGAGGGTGGCGGGCAGTCTGGGTAGTGTTGCTGCTGGCGTAGGCGTCTTGGGAGTAGCCGTTGTTGGAAGGCAAGTGTGCGGCATGCGGCTGTGTGCGGTGGGGGTGGGGCACGGCCGCAAGAGGAGGACGGTGGTCACTGGTGGCGAGTTCGCTGCTGGCGGGGTGCATGAACGGTGGTTGATGCTCCTGGGGTGATTTTTTATTTTTTATTTTCATAATATTTTTAACTTTTTATTGTAAATAGGAAATACAAATGCAAATGAATGGATTGTGTTCGTGGGGTATGACGATGATGGTGAGGATGATGAAAATGATTTTTTTGTGATAATGATGACTTGATGAAGACAGAACAACAAAAAAAGTTGTGTTATATAAAATAAAATGAAAAGATGAAGATAGAATACTTACCTGTAAGGATCGTCGGATTTTGGAGGAGCTATGCTGCACTCATGTCGTCGCTTCAAGGAGACGGCGGGTGCTCCGAAGCTCTGGCAGCCGACGTGGAGTTCTGTTGCAACATGAATAAAAAATCCACGGATCTCACCGAAGGGAATAGCCATCGGCGCTCTACCTAAACGTGTCACAACTGTCACCTACAACACGAGGGGGATGATGGCTCTCGTCTCTCAATTGGCGGATGAAGATGAATGTAGAGGGCGAGTGGAATAAATAGGAGGAGGAAGTTGGGAATGAAGTGGGGTAGAAGTTGGAGGAGTGGTGGAAGATGAGGGGAAGATGGGAAGTTGTGACTTGGAGTAGAGGGTAGGTAGAGGGAGAAAAAGTCAAAGTTGAATAAGATAAATAAGATAATAAAATAATAAAAGTAGGCTACTAAAAATAAAAGAGAAAATAAAGGTAAAATAAAATAATAAAATAAAAAATAAGAAGTAAAATAAATAAATAAATGTCAATAAATAATTAAATTAAATAAATTAATAATAATAATAATAAATAGTAAATAAAATAAAATAAAGTATGAAAATAATAAAAAAAATGGGGTGACACGTGGCGCCTCCACGAGCTGCCATGTGTCGCTCCCAGAAAATTCAAAAATTAAATGTAAAAAAATCGAAAAGAAATAACAAAAGGGGTTAAATCAAAAAGTGCTCAACATGAAAGTTGCTCGTCTCGATGAGATCTAAAACTTTCGTGAAGGGCCAAAAATCAAAAGAAGTCATAAGTACAAAATGTATTTTTGGGTGGTACCTTATAGATATAAAATGCCGCATTGTATCTTTTGTAATTTTTTGTCATTTTTAAATAGGAGAAAAATCAAAATAAAAATAGAGAAAATATGAAAAAAAATATTTACAACTTAATATATTTTTTGGATTTTTAATAATTAAGAAAATAAAAAGATAAAATAAAAGGGCAAAAAGGTCAATATGTACAGTATACAATAGGGGCCCAAAACCCAAGTTTCACATACGATCTTCGATTTTAATGAAATTGGTCTCATTTTGAAGATCTTTGAATGTATATTACTTTAAAAATGAGTAGACCTAAATCAGATACTGTATGAGAGAGATATGTGCGTTTAAGGCTCCTAGTTTCAAACTTGGACTCGGGTTTTATTGGTCAATTTTACAAGATAGTATTTTTTTGATATTTTTCTTTAATTAGTGTTGATAATATATACACTATAGAGTTGGTTTTATTGGATTTAGAGTTAATATAAAATATAAACATATGGGGTATTTTAGCTAATATATAGGTGAATATTTACAAGTGCATTTGGCTTCTTATTTAATGCAATTATGAATGTTAAAATGCAGATATTATTTATGCATGTGTGAATGCTAATTATGCAATATAAGTGGAAATATGCATCTAAATACTCGAGGACAAAGCTCTATTTTCATATTTTAGAGTGATGAATCACATATTCATCACCAGCATACCCGATCTATGCATCATCTCCATTCCAGTTTGAAACAACATAATTGGGTTTATATGTATTTGCAGTTTCATAGATCAATTTTTCGGTATGATACTATATAATATTCTCTCTTAGTTTTAAAGTAAAATCATTTTAATTATCATGAATTTTTATGGTATAAAGCAATGAATTATTTTTTTAGCAGAATTATTTAATTACAATAATTGTAGTTCGAATTTGATTTCTATCGTGAAACAATCATTCAAAAGTTGTCGAGGATTTAAATATTTCTCTAAATATATATTTAAACAATTAATAAGGTCATATTTCATATTTTCATGATTTATTTTGAATGATAAATGCATAAAAATGACATGAAGATGATCATATCATCATCTGACCCTAATGCAGAAAATATGATATATCTTGGGTTGTCGGACTCGGCAGACAGACTCGGCATCGCATGAAATAAAATAGTGAAAATTTCTAGTTTAATTTATGACATGATGAAGCATTTTTATCAAGTTTCATTATAAGAAAACCATAACTAAAAATATTATTTGTAGTTGCAAAATTTATGCAAGAAAAACATGCTGCAGGAACTTTGGGTGTTCGAATCATTCTCTGATCATATTCAATTACTGACACGACCTTTGGGATCATATTTAGACATTTTAAATACAATTTAATATATCAAAACACATTCATAATAGTGTCTTACAGAAACAACACCAAATGTTTATAAAAATAATTAGAAATCACACAATCGTGGAAAAAATAATGTTCCCGCAATCAGATATCCAAAGTCTCATATTCTTAGGATTTTGAATCGTATCCAAGACCTATGAACAATGTTCTGATACAACTTGAAGGGAGACAAATTGGTCCTCAAGTGTCACGGAAGCGTGTGCATTGGATGGAATACGATAAAAAATCTGACTTGTCGTACTCTTCACGATAGCATTGAAATTTTAAAAAATATTCAATGGAACCACATGGATTGGAACCATTCCCAATCCATTCCAATAATATCACACGAGTATATAATTATCTCTTTAAGCGTGATTGTGGTCCTCTAGGCAATAGACCTCCTGTCTAAAATCCGATGCTATGAAAACATCACTTGCAGATGAGGGGATGAACTGCATACTTCCCACAATCGAACGAGATGATACGAGACACCTTTCTCCTGATTTCAACGTACGGAATCATCCTTCTTCAACATGATCCTGAAGAATCAAAGATGAAGAAACTCTACACGAGATCGATCAAATCAATCTTGTAGCATAACGACAGAGTTTTCCACCATTAATGGTATTGTCCCTACGAGGAGACATCCTGTGAAGTAATGGGGAATATACAATATTAAGGGTGTTATCTTAGTGAAGGAACATCCCTTAGATAAAAAGAGAGAGCATGGATTTGTTGGGCATGCAATTAATTGTATTCTGGAAGGTAAGGTTTACCCATCCTTAGATACATTTTCGAACCGTTAGGATTGCAATCCTAATTGTCGAATCAATGACCATGATTAATGGAGGTCACAACCACTTTTAGAATTAGAGCTGATAACAATTATCAATCTAATTATTTATTTAATCCTCTCAACAAATCAACTAATAAATACATAATAAAAGGAAAAATAAATAGGAGGCTCCTAAAAATTGGGGACGCCAGCCGTGGTTGTTACAACCATGGACATCCCCCGTTTTAGGGAGCTCCTTTTTATTTTTATTTCGTTATAACCATAGTTGCAAACTTGCAATATTCCAACAATCATACTTTTATTTGTTTATTAATTTATTAAATTATTTTAAAATTAAATTGTCAATTAATAATGTCAAATTATTTGTGATAGTTGCAAATAGACCACTACCAAATATGAATCGTATTCATAGGTCCAAGGATGAATGTAAATCATATTTACATTTATTATATAATATGAATCTAATTCACATTAACATTAATTTTGTAAATCCTATCACAATCAAGTCTCAATTGGATATTGTGGATCTTATCCACACTATCCATGATTATTGTGAATGTCACTATATGCGTTAATGTTATCCAAGATAATCAAATCCAATTTAATTATCTTGAAATCCTCTATGTATATATATCCAAAAATAACATGAATCTTATCCATATTATTCTTGGATAATTGTGGATAACACCATTCAAGATAATATTATATAGGATAATTAAATCTAATTTAATCATCATGAATTCTCCTCTTCACTTGGTGATTCAAATATCACTAAACAATCCCAATTCTCATTTTTGTCTCTTTAGGAACTTTAAGAACATTCCTCAAACTCCTTTGAGGATAATATGCCTTCTCCGCAGATACTTGGAGCTAAGGTTAGGTCGATTGTATATCCATGTATAATAACACGAATAATGAGATCTATTCTCATACCCAAACCTAGAAAATCGCTTAGAGATTGTTGAACATTGATTTTTAGGAGTTTTAAATTAATGAATTATTTGCAATGTCGTTGCAACCCTTAAAATCTCGCAACAACAATTATTTGTATTTTATACACAGCTCAATCCAACAAATAAGAAAAAGAATGTAAGCACAAGAACTATCGATGCTATTTATTTACCTATATAGCGTACATGGTCGAACTCGGGAAGGCTACAAAAATCTCGAGGGTTATTAAATCAATGAAATGAAAAGTGACTTCTATGAAAACTGTTATTGGTTTTTGTATTTTTGTATTTTTATTTTTTATAGAATTTTAATTTTATATTTTTAGTTGGTTTTTTATTTTATATTTTTTAATGTTTTTAATTTTGCAGATGATTTTTTATTTTAAAAACAAATGAAAATATAAATGAAGAAAAATAAATAAGAAAAGAGAAGGAATGCAATTGTAGGGATTTTTACAAAGTAGTTAAAATACATAAAAAATCAAACAAATTATTTTTGGGTTTCTGACCATTTTTTAAATTTTTTTGTGACTTTTCATAATTTTTAGAATTTTTAAGGCATTCGAATAAATAAAAAACAGAGAAAAAGACAAATAGGAATAAATATGAATATTTTCAGATTTGTAAATAGCAAAAGAAATAAAAAATGGATAAAATATGCACACACGGAGAGATACTTTTTTATATTTTCCAGAAAGGTATTTTGTGATTTTTTAGAATTTTCTATGATTTTTTAAGATTTTTATGGTTTTGAGTATTTTATGATTTTTTGGGTTTTTTATGAGGAATGAAAAAGCCAAACTAGTACATAATTTAAAAGAGATGAAAATAAATAATAGAATTTTTTAGAAATTTTCACAATAGTTTTATATTTTTTATTGATATTTAAACGTAAACATGGATTTTACATTGTTTATGAATTTTTAAAAATGATAAAAATGATGAAAATGTAAAATAAAAATTAATGATCAAAGATCTACTTAACAAGAAGTTAACGTGATTTTTGCATATATTTTTTTGAAGATTTTTTGCTATTTTATTTGATTTTTAACATGTAAAATAAAAATGCAGCTTCAAATGGGTATATACGCAAAGAAACAATGTCTGCGGACTAAATTATAACAAATAAAGAAGTACGAGGGGCGTAAAAAAAGTTCCAGAAAAATGCGTGCGGACGCACGTGAACCCCGTTGGATTGGGCCAATTGTAAATATTTTATTTTTATGGGCCAATTAATAACATAAAAACTACATATTCTTTATTGCAAATAACTCAAGAAATGCCATGGGAATAAGTGCAAATGTCCAATTAAAGACAGCAGACATGTGTCCTTGTAGGACTTTTTTGCAAAATGAAAATAAATGCAGGGGTGCGGGTGCAAAAGTACCCTTAAACCACATGGACTGCTGGATGTTGGATATGCATTGATGCTCTGATCCAACGGTTGAAGATGATTCGAGCTAGGATGGTGCGAATGAGCTCTGGCAGATGGATCGAACGGATAGACTTTGGGGCTTTTTCAATGGCCTTGATTTGATCTGGACGCTTGTTCTTAATCGTGCGAACGAGAAAACTTCGGGAAGAACTGGGAAGAAGGTCGTCGACGTTGAACTTCGATTAGCAAATGCTCAACCAATCTCCGTCTACAGCAACTCCTGGAGGGTACGGATGGCTCTTGCGTTCCTCCTCTCTCGATCCAATGGTTCCACAGTAGTCGGTCATGTCCCTAGCAAGATCTGGAGGTCAAAAGGTCAGAAGCTCTTGGTGGACATCCAGATCGCTCTTCACGCTCTCAAGTTCTCTCCTCGGACCTGCAATGAAATCCATGCTCGGAGGCAATGCTCCGACGATTCTTATTAAGCGTAAAAGACAGAGGATGATGGGGGGATGAAGGCCTTCGGCGTACGTGGTCGGAATGGAGGTCAGATCTTGGACCTGGATATTCTGAGGGGGTTCAGATGTGGAAAGATACGGAGAAGGTTGAGGTGGATATGTAAGGGTATCAAAGTGCTTAATATGTGATCAGAACTCCTTCGATCTTGCAGGTCGGAGAAACAAGATGACACAACTAACTTACTGAAATCAAAGAGAAATCTAAAGAATCAAAAACTAAAACTAGCTCTAAACAATTCTAGGTTACCCTACGGTGGAAGGCGGAGGTGATTCGATCTTGATCTGCGACGGATGTCATAGAGTCGGTGCTATGCCAATGAGTGTCCGACGAGTGGAGGAATCGTGCCTTCAACCTTCTTCTCACGCTCCTAATTGTGGAGAAATCGAGCTGTCACCTCAAGCCTCTTCCAGAAGCGGTCTCGGGGAGAAAATAGGTCAAAAACAAATTATATGCGACGGGGGAAGGTGATGGAGTATATACAAGCAGATGGCTCCAACGTTGTCTTAGAATTCAAATTGTGCAAGGATCGAGGCGTGATCGATGGAACGAATGAACATGCGATGGAGAGAATAAAGTGGGCTGAATTTTTGGAGAAGAAAGCATGGACTGTTAGTAATTATAGTGCATGGAAAACTTATGAGAAGAGAGGTCTGGACGAGAGATGTGCGGGTGAATGGTGTGGACCAAGCAATCGACCCGGGTCAATGAACCCGTGCTGACCAATCAGGAAGCTCGGAGGAAAGGACAAAATAAGGAAAACGATAAAAAATAAAGAAAAAAGCTAAATATATTATATAGAAAAAGATAGAAAATGATTTTAAAAATCAAATAATGTAAAGATGAAATGTTAAGGATTAAATGTAGTTAATTTATGTTATTTTTAATTAATTAAATAATGTATGTATAAGGGTTAAATTAAATACAAGGTGTTATTTATAGGTATGTATACCTATATATACAAGGCTTTGATTTTTTATTAATTATTTATACAAATATATACATAATTTAGTATTTATAAAGGGTTTTAGTGGTATTTTTGTTAGATTTTCAGGAATTGATTTATCAGGTTAAATAAGTAGGTATATGTACAGTATATACACAATGATACTTATACAATATTTACATAATCTTATTTTTGTTGATTTTTTATCTCATGATTTTTATTTGTATTTATCTAGGTCGAATACAATATTTACAGTTAATTAAAATACAATATCTACAAATGTGCACAAGAAAAATAAATAAATCAACAATGTATAAAATATACATAGGTATTATATACAATAGTACCCCAATTAGCAACATTTCACACCTAGCTCTGATTTTTATGAATCCACTTCCATTTTAAAAACCATTTAATTTGGAGTACAATGAAAGTGAGTTTGATGAAATTTGAGTTTTGGTGTATAAGATGTTGATATTATAAGTTGAGCTTTGCGTCTTCTTGAGAGTGTTGTAATTTGCACAACGTACAATGATTTTTCTTGCAATTATTTTTATTTTTTACAAAAGATTTTTGCGCACAATTTTCAAGATGAAATCAATTGTGTTTGAGTTAAATTTGTGTATGAATAAATTAAAGAACTAGGGTTAGTAAAAGAATGAATTTATTGATATTTACGTGTATTTTATAAGGGATTTTAAGCTAAAATAAATGAATAAATATAATGAAAAGCATATTCATCAAAGATGTGTGATCATGTCAGACAAAGTATCCAATCTTCTTATTACATCTGAATCTAATTTAGATCAATATACAACATTTGGACTAGGATTGGATAAATAGTTCACAGAGAGGCGCTACTAAAATCCAAACTTGTTTCATCACTCCATTGAAATGTAAACGTAATGGCATACAATCATTTAAGATCACATCACCCATGAGTATTCCTAATACTATACATCCAGCATACTCAAAGGTCGTGATTAAGCTCAAAGCTTTAATTCCATTTTGGATTGTCTCCTTCAT
Organism: Ottelia alismoides; assembly: GCA_037367405.1. Lineage (NCBI taxonomy): Eukaryota > Viridiplantae > Streptophyta > Magnoliopsida > Alismatales > Hydrocharitaceae > Ottelia > Ottelia alismoides. The sequence goes on from JAZKJV010011853.1 coordinate 678,190, forward strand.
GATTTTATCAGTTAGTTTCTCATTCAATCATTGAGAGGTGGTAACGATCATATGCTTTAAAGGAACAGAGGAATCCTTAAAATACATGCAGATCATGGAGTAGAATTTGGAAACTAACATTTTAACGAGTTTGCGAAAACATGGCACAAACAAGAATACTCTTTTCCAACATCTTCTCAACAAAATGGATTTATAGAAAGAAAGAACTAACATCACGAGAATGTGTTTAACTTTCATTAATTGAATCTATATCACCTAAGAACCTTTGGCTAAAGCAACTAATAATGTATACTATATATTACATAAAGTATTGATACAACCAAATTTTAAAAAGTTGCCTTCGAACTTTATTGTGAGTAGGTCCCCAAGACAAACTATTTTAAAGTGTATGGAAGGAAATGTTTTATATTAAAAATAAAAGACAACTTAGATAAATTTGATCCCTAAAGCAATGGATGTATCTTCACAAGATATGTAACCACAATAACATATGTCATGCCTACAAATACTGTCTTATTTGCAAAACAAGATGACCAACGTTGGAATTTGGTTTATCCCAATATCTCACGAGCGAGCTCATATCTCCCGATTCAGTAGTTAACCCGTATGATCCTTTTGATATCATATTACTCATATGCCCTTGTATATACACTAACGCGCTGGTATATAGACCTTGATTATGTCATTAACCTAATGGTATGCCAAATGTACATACTTAGGCATATTAATATATATCCGTCTCTTGTTAGAGGATGCATGCCTATATCGTGACAACATACGATACAGGTCTTCATTATCTTGATATCGCTAAATCAACTCTTTGACCTAGCTTATCCGACATCTCCAAATCTCTATTCCTATGCAAAGGACTTGCATCAAGAGGTTGGTCGGCTGTCAGCATTTAGAGTAAGGATTGCCATCTCCTTCTTAGGCTGACGGTTCTTTCTTGATAGTCATTGCGACCAAGTCCTCAATCTAACCCTTTGGATATTTTCAACTCTGCGACAATTTTTTATGATCCAACATTTAGATCAACAACGACATGATATGAATATGACCATGGTACATAACCCTAATTGTACGAAAGGTTCTACTATGCAAAATAGTTATTCTTCATTTCAGATGAAAGGGTAATTTGCAATAACATGTATTGCATACTAGCCATGGGCACTCATTGTCCAACACAATAGTCACTCCGTCTCACGCCCACAAACCCAAGGGTTATGCACGTAAATACGAAATTACTTAGGATTATGGGTGTAAATATCCCAAAACAAAGATCAAACTGTAAAATCATTTATAACATTTTCAAGACTAGTACGAGAATAAAGGAATCTTTAAATGGAGTAGAATTTGGAAATTAACATTTTGCCAAGTTTGCGAAAATATGACACAAACAAGAATACTCATTTTCCAACTGCTTCTCAACAAAATTGATCTATAAAAAGAAAGAATTAACATCATGAGAATGTGTTTGACTTTCATTAATTGAATCTCACCTAAGAACCTCTGGGCTAAAGCAATTAATAATGTATGCTATATATTACACGCATTTTTTAAAAAGTTGTCTTCGAACTTTATTATGAGTATGTCTCCAAGACAAATTATTTTAAAGTGTATGGAAGGAAATGTTTTATATTGAAAATAAAATACAACTTAGTTAAATTTGATTCTTAAAGCAATGAATGTATCTTCATTATGTAACTGTTGAAGGGAATGAATTAAATGATTTTATTCAGACCCTAGAGCTCTCTTATATAGGAGAAAAGCTCTATGGGTAAATTACATAAAAAGGGACAATTAAAAGAAACAAATAACATAATTACTCTAACACTCCCCCTCAAGCTGGAGCATATATATATCTATCATGCTCAGCTTGGAACAACACAGATGAAAAGGACCTCTAGCAAGAGCTTTGGTGAACATGTCTGCAATCTGCTCTCCTGATGATACATAAGAAGTTGAAATAAGCCCCTTTTGAATTAAGTCCCGTGTATAATGACAATCCACTTCGATATGTTTTGTCCTTTCATGGAAGGCTGGATTATTGGCTATGAACAAGGCTGCCTGATTATCACATTTAAGATGCATGGGAAGAGGTACTTCAATAGTTAAATCAGTCAAGACCGATTTAACCCACATCATCTCAGCACTACCTTGGGCCATTGCCCTGTATTCTGACTCTGCACTAGATCGAGCCACGACAGTTTGTTTCTTACTCTTCCATGCTACTGGTGAGCTGCTGATGAATACCCATTCATCACTCTTTATTCTTCTATTGTAGCTACAAAAACCTTTGCAAATACATGTAGATATGTGTAAATACAAATAATTACCAAAAGCATGCATTGTGTAAAAACCTATAATTAGCATGTTTTTGTGCAAAAATAAAAAAAGAATAAAGAGCAAAAAGAAAAAGAGGGAAATATTTAGAATAAATATTGAGCAACCTAACCCAAGGGAGGGCTCAGCATGGGCCTGACCGCATAAAAGCCAAAGTAGAGGGAGATAGGAGCTCATGTGTATATATTTCTGTAAATACATAAAATTATATTTTCCTCACCCAAAAATATGCTTGTACATATTGTGTGTATATTTTATTAAAAACAAAATAAAAATTTAAAAATCAAAAATTCAAAATGCCCTTTCACCATGTGTAGACCATCATCCTTTATTTATTTAACCCTATAAATAAATAAAATTATTTTCTAAAACTTTTTTGTAAATATTCTATGTTACATATGGTAAATACATAAAATAACAAGAAACAAAACAAAAATCAAATAAAAATTACAAAATGAAAAATACAAAAATACATTGTATAAATACCATGTATATAAATGTATACGATTAATTATTTCACCCTTGTGTATAAATAATTAAAATAAAATAAAAATACCATTTTATTCCATATTTTATGATGTAAATAAATAAAATACAAAATGAGCATAAAAATACATAAAAATAACAAATAAAAAATCAAAAATAAAAATCCATATAGTGTACATATACCTATATACATAGCTACCCTATTTTTATTTCCAAAAATTAATTAAAAATCACCAAAAAATAGAAAAAAATAAAAGAAAAACATTTCATGTTTTGAGTTTTCTTTAATTCGGCCTATTTCTACCTTAAAATAAATAAACAAAAATTAAATACACGTGGCAGCTTCTGATTGGTCCACGGGGGATTGTTGACCCCGGTCAACTCCCCCGCGGACTCCTTCCTTTTCTGGAAGATGCGTGCCGCCCCGCCTTCGCCGATTTTTCCACGCATCTCCAGGCTGTCTCCCACGCGAACCCCGTGCCCGGATTCTTCGCCGATCATCCCTCATCCTCGCCCGATCTTTCGCCATGAAATCAACGCCTTCCATCGCTGTCTCCACTCAACCCTAATCGCACCTGTCACCATATATATCCCGACCTCCGCCGCCTCCGCGCCTCATCTTTGGCTATCCACTCTCTCTCCAGTGAGCTCCATCGAGACGAGCAAGGTGACAGCTTGCCCCAGCCGGTGTTGCAGCGAGGAAGAGGAGCAGGACCATCGATCCGGCCGCGTTTCGCCGCCGTGCTCCGACCACCATCTGGAGCTTGAGCCTCGGGAGGAGACGGCCCTTGAGGCAAGGACCAGGAGCAAGAGCAGCTCCAGCATAGTCTACTGCAGCCACCAGGTAACCTTAGCTCCTTCTAGTTTCATCTAATTTAGGATTTCGCCCAAATCGACCCATCGTCGTGCTTCCCTGATTCCGACTATCTCGAGTACCCTTTTGATCATCGGAACACCCTGTCATCTCCGCCGTATCCCCACGCACCTTCTACGCCCGCTCATTCAACCCAGCTCGCCCCGGAGCTGGGAGTCGAGTTCCATCGTCTCCACCTCGCCGGAGCTCGTTCGCCACACCGCACAGACCACCTTTACCCCGCTTTCTTGGGTCGAGGCACTTTGCCCTCGACCCGCGAAGCGTTCTGGCTGTTTTGCAGGTTCAAAGAGAGGTGCCTGAGCCTCTCTTCACTTGAGACCGGAGCTTCGCGCCGCCAAGCCTCGCCGGAGCCCCTCCAGGGCTTGGCTGGGGCATCGGCCACCATCAGCAGCTGCGGGACAGTCCAGCGGAGCTTCTCCGATCATTTGCAGCAGCTGAGGAGGGGTGTAGCGCACGCAGGAGGCCGGCGAAGTTCGCCGGCGACGAGTTCTTGCACCATCCTCCAGAGCCGTCCGATGAAGCCCTCGCTCCAGTTCTGATCGTGTCCGTCCATTCTTCGAGGAGCAGCGACCGTCGATTCATCTGAGGAGTTCATCCGGACCATTGATAGCAGAGGAGAGAGACCCGGAGTCCAGCGACGTTAGATCAGCCACGTGGTCTCACCTCGACCGTCGATCGAGCCCAGGAAGAGAAGAGAGAAAGAGCGCCGCCCATCCCAACCGTCCGATCAACACGTGGCGCACATCCGGCCGTCGGCGAATAAAGGGGTAAATATCGTAGGGCCCCCCTCTTAGTTTTTCATTTCCTTTTTAGTCCTGTAAATATTTTTAGAAACTTTTTCACGTAGGGTTATTTGCAATCTGGACCTTGTGCTTTATTTTAGTTGCATGTATGCCCCTGTGTGTGAGTGACCACGTGCTTCGTCACGTGTGTATCTGGGCATTTTACACATCTTGTCCTGTAGATCGGGATGGTTAATGAATGAATGAATATTTTTAAGTAATTGCAATTATACCCCTGTGAGCATTGTCTATGCGCATGTGCGTTATTTAGTGGGCTTTTTGCAACTTCGTCCCTGGGCTTTTGATACGAGTTATCAAAAGGCCCTTGGACTTAGTTTTTCTTGCAATTTGGTCCCTGTGTGCCCCAGCCACGCGCGACGCGCGTGACTTGCTGGGCATTTTGCACCAGCGACCCCAGGTCTTCGGGTATTTGCACATTGGTCCTTGTGCACAGTACCCTCTTCTTCATTTTTGAATAAATATCAAACCACCTCCAAATCTAATGAAATTTCGACACATGGCTCCTGCCATGGTGTAGTAATTTCTGTGATTTTTGAGGACATTTTGGCTTTTATTTAATATTTTTAAAAATTCAAAAACTCCCTTTTTAGTCACTGTCTAGCTTTAAAAACACCAAAATAATATAAAATCACCTTTAAAAATTCTAAAAAAATTAGGACTTGTAGTTTGCTTGCTGTTTGATTTTCCAGCCATTTTTGGTGATTTTTCATCACTTAAAAACCTTAAAAATTCAAAAACCCCTAAAAACTCATAAAAATTATAATAAATAAATTAAAAATCCAAAAACAATAATTAGGGTGCCTAAATTTTCCTTATTCTTTCTAGATTATAGGAAAATTACCTTCAGGGCTTTTTGAGATCCAACAATATTTTATTTTTGGGTCTTAAGCCTTGCTGGACAGTACCTTTCATTTTTGGCATTGTTTGATTTTTAGAAATTAAAATAAACATCAGAAAAATCTCAAAAATTCACCAAAAACATAAAAAAATTATAAAACACATAAAAACATTTTTCTTTGAATTTTTGCTTGACTTTTAATGCTTTAAATAAATTGTTGAAGTTCATTATCTGTGTGCCTTCTTTAATTTTCTCATCATTTAAAAAATCTAAAAAAATGTAAAAACAAATAAAAACCACTAAAAAAGATTCCCTCGGATTTCTGACTACATCGTAGGCTATTTAGCCAATCTGTGCTCCTTGTGTTCGACCCTGGGAGCTATACCAGGTTAATCACATAGCTAGACCGCTCCATTTTGTTTTGATTGATTTTATCTCTGTGAGTGGTTGATTTTTCTTGATACACGCATTCGAGTGACTGAGGTCGCAACGACCTCATTTCATACCTTTACCTCAGTCGTTCGGCTTTTGCGTTGTCAGAATGGCGCCGTTGCCGGGGAGCACGGCTTTGTAGTCATTTTTCCATATTGTCTCTCTCTATATTATTATTGTTTTCTGACCTTCTCTCTTTGATTTTTGTGCGAGGTACTGCTTGGACGACTTGGAGCTTACTATTTAGAGGACCCGCGCAGGAGGAAGAGAGAGAGGAGAAGAAATTTTCTATTTAGAGAGAGAGAGAGAACAATATTTGTTGTAATAACTTAGACTTTGAACTGTGGACATTTGTAACTTAGCGGGTCTGTTTCGCCGAGCACCGGTGTGCTCGGGGGACCCATTTGGATTTTCGCGGCTTTTTCTACGGTTTTTATAGCTAGCTGCCTTTTCCGGTGTTTACACGGTTTTTCTCGGGCCCCTAGATTTAGGAATTTCTCTTGCTTGTGACGTAAATTTCTAAGGCCCAACACCTAATAGAATATCTGTTCCTATAAAACGTAATTGGACCTTAATAAAATTCACTGAAAAAGTTAGTTTAATTGGATTTGAGACCACGAACCGTGAGGAGTCACATACAGCGCTGGCAGGACCCGTTGTGGCGGGCACCGAGTGACTCCCAAGATCGGACTCCGGACTCGATTCGGTTAGCTAACTATTGTTCTTCACGATCAATAGAAGTTGCTTGTCTAAGGCCGGTTTTTCCCGTTGCACCATTTAGGTAGTTTTATTCTGTCTTTAAATTCTGCGCGGATCACTTGCATGTAGAGTGCTGGAGACAAGGTACGCATTTCTTTCTCTGCATGCATCATTCATTTCTTCGCGCATCGGCTTTTTCGTCTTCTCCCTCTGTTTTTGGCTTAATCATCAGGAGAATCGGAAAAACCGTTAGGCCGCTTGTATTTATTTTGAAAAAAAAAATTAAAAAGAAAACAAAAAAATTGGGACTGGATAACATTATTGACCCTAAAAGACACTCACATTAAAAATTTGTCTTGGGGAGAGCAACCCCCTCCTTGTATGGTTTGGATGCGCGAGAGAGTGACCCGCACCCTAGGTAGAACCCTCCGGTATTATTTCTAGCTGACTACCGACTCTTCCGTGCGGGCCAGTCGGTTGAAGTAGCATCGGGTATCCTAACAGGTCACGTAAGCGCTCTGATATTTTGTGTGTTCACCAAATAAAATTGACAAGATAAATTGACCGAGCTTTCACGGTCTTCAGATTGTGTTGCGTTGGTGAACCGGGGGTTTGCTTTGCGATCATATTTTCTCCAGATCCCATCCGCCCAACTCGCCAAGATCACGATGATGGGTAGACGATCTCTTAGGCAGCCTCTGGCTGCACCGCTTTCAGGCGCGTCTACTCCATCATCTAGGTTGGCCCGTGAGAGTCAAGACCAGCCCTCCGGGCCCGAGTACGATTCCACCCTGTTCCCCCTCGACCCCCTTTCTTTTGCTACTGAGAGACATGAGCCCGAGGAAAGACGAATTGATTTGACAGAACCTGAGTTGGGCTCATCTGATTTTGCAGACGTCGGTATGGCCGCCAGAGCAGACGATTACCCCGGAGGTCAGCAGGGAGAGTAGCATGTTGTATTTGACCAAGGGGCGATCAACTCCACCCTGATCGCATCATTAGAGACAGTTCAGCAGCAGTTACGCGATCAAGGGGCATTCATGATCGAGATGAGAAGGGGAGTTGGAGCGACTCAGAGAGCGAGACGAGCCGAGCGAACCTGAGGACATTCCTGACGCTGATGCAGAGGCAGCAGCAGCTGCAGCAGCAGCTGCCGCAGCGGCAGCCGCAGCCGGAGCAGGACCACCGAGACCGATGCGGGAGTTACACAACCCCGGATCTACACTGATGCACCATTGGGTGGTGGTACCGGCCATCGTGGGGGATTTCAAGTTCCCTCCGAACACCCTGCAGATGCTTCCTCATTTTCACGGACTTGCCACTGAGGAGCCCCATCTCCATCTCCAGGAGTTTTTGATGATCTGCAGCACTGTCCACGACCGTCATGTGGACCAAGATACGATTCGGATGATGGCCTTCCCTTTTTCACTGGCAGATAGAGCAGCCGCCTGGCTGAAACATCTAGGGAAGTTTGTTTACACCTGGGAGCAGCTCCGCACCGAGTACTTAAACAAGTACTATCCACTCGGGCGGACGAATGCAGCGAGGGCCCTGATCAACAACTTCTCCATGCTCCCTAACGAGCAGTTTCACGAAGCATGGGAGAGGTTCAGAGAGCTTCTGGATAGATGCCCACACCACGACATTTCGAAGCCGAACCTAGTTCAAAGCTTCTTTAGTGGGATGACGCCAGAGCTTCAGGGTCTGGTGAATGCTTCTTACGGCGGGTCCTACTTTGCCAAGGACCACAACCAAGTCTGGGCCATCTACGAAGAGATGGCAGAAAATTACATGGTGATGTCCCAGACTCGGTTGTACACACAGAGATCTCAGCAGCCGCCAGGACCCGTGCAGTATCAGCGGATAGCACAGGTTGATGCAGGTCCATCCAGTTCGTCCACAGTTGCTGCCGCACAGGCAGAGTCGGCCGCTGCGGACATGAGGATTATCAGCGAGAAGTTGGACCGCATGGAAATAATAGAGAAGAAGCAGTGCCAGGGCATAACTCAGATGGAGCAAATGGCACAAACTCTGAGCGACATGAAGACCCAGCTCTTGTGTCTTCAGGAGGCACAGACGGCTCCTCAGCCCCGTCTTCTGTCGCGAGGCGATTCCGGCGGCAGCCGCAGCTCCTCCCAGCGCTCCAGCTCCTTGCAGCAGCCTAGACAAGTTCACCTTGTACAGGCGGAGCCGTACCAGCAGCAGCAGCCCTCTTACCAGTCACCACCATCTCCAGACTTACAGATGGTGGTATTTCAGCCGGATCAACCTCTGGCAGCACTACCGCCAGACTCCTTCGATGCTGAGCCGTTGATGGATGTCAACGGGATTTGGTATGACCGTCCTCAACCTGGAATCCGACGAGACCATCCCGGATTCAGGTGGGGGAATGGGGGTAACCAGTCCCAACAACAGCCAGCCGGTCAGGGAGGGCAGTACTCCCAGCAGAGAGATCACCAGCAGCCCCCAGCATACCAACCACACCAGCCATCATCCTTCGTACCTCGTCCCTACCAGCAGCAGGGACAGAATTGGAGACGTGAGCAGCAGGCTCACCAGCAGCAGCATCATTCCTCTTACCCCTCTCAGCCGCAGCAGCACCAGGTCCAGCAGCCTCATTATCAGAGAGGCAACCCGTCGGGCTCCCATGAGAGCCCCGCCATGGATGATCTAGCCCGCCTCTTCACAGAGCAGCAGGCTACATTTAGACGGGAGATGGACGAGTTCCGCCAGGAGATGCGGGACCTGATGAGAGGGAAGGCTGCCATCCCTGCACAGATCGAGCCTAATCCGAATAGCTTGAAGAGGAAATCTGAGCAGGTAGTTCACACTGAGCCTACCACTCCTAATAACTCATTTGATGATATGTCATCGAATATATTTGATGCTGATTTTGTTACACTTAGGAGCGGTAGAAGACCAGCAGGCGGCGCCTCATCTGAGCGACAACACGAGGAATCATCTAGAGCGCCAGATGAGGAAGAGGAGAGCGGTACTGAAGCCGCACATCATGGTGACGGTGGTACTGAGGCCACCCGAGATGCTGATTCCACCGGCGGTACTGAGGCCACCATTTCACCACATCGAGGAGGTGGTACTGACGCCACCAGCAGAGCCGAGCCAGCCTGCGGTACTGAGGCCGCAAGACGTCTAGTTGTAGAGCCAGCTAGAGGTGGTACTGATGCCACCAACATTTATTCTGATAGAAATGTTGTCTTTCCTCGCATTAATGTATCTCAGAACTCTAATTTGAATAAAGGAAAAGGTTTAGTTTCTTCTGATCCCACTGTGGTGAATGATGTTTGTGAGGATCCGGTCATCGAACCGTCTAGGCCTATTCCTAGTCCTTCATCGGAGAAGGACCCTGTGATCCCCTTTCCTAGAGCCCTTGAATTGGGGAAGGGGAAGAAAAAAGAAAAAGATCCAAAAAAGAGAGAGCAGGAGGAGTTCAGCCAGGGCATGATATACCGATTTCACATCCAGCTGACCCTCAATGAGGCTTTGCAGCACATTCCTCTTCTTCAGCGATCCCTAAGAGATAGGACCACAGTCAGGAGGAAGAAGAGGAACAAGACCGCAGAGATCCATGTGCTGACCAAAGCCACGTGCTTCGCGATCCAGAACCATCTGCCGACTAAGAGACCAGATCTAGGGGCCCCGTATGTCAGATGCCAGATCAGAGAGCAGTGGTTCGACCGTACTCTTTTAGATAGCGGATCTTCGATCAACCTACTTCCGGCAGCCCTTCTCGACCACTTCGAGTTGGGCACTCTTCGACAGAGTAGGACAGTCCTTCAGTTCGCTGATCGATCTGTCAAGAGGCCGAAGGGGTTGCTACGAGACGTTATCGTCACTATTCAGGGTTTGCAATTCCCCGTGGACTTCGTAGTGTTGGACATGGAGATCCCTGAATCAGTGGCCGATACCCCCATCATCCTTGGTCGTCCGTTCTTGGCCACAGCCAAGGCGGTGACTGATCATATAGCGGGAAGGTGTACTTTCGCGTCCAGGGCGAGAGTATACAAATAGAGACGGTCGAGGACCACAGAACCAGAGATAGATCCCGCTCACATGGCAGTACAGATTCAGAGCAGCTGACAGACGCAGAGCCAGACATCCACCAGGACTGTATTTTGTGATCACAGATGATGAGGCAATTTGGGCAGATCCTGCAGCACAGACCATCCTCTCATACTCAGATACAGCTGATGCAGAGATGATAGCAGAGGATAGTCTGGAGAGCACAACCCTGGTTCAGGATACTATTGAGTCAGCAGAGTCGGACCTTGATCGCGACACGATTTTCAGTGATGGTGGTACTGAAGCCACCCTGCTCTACGGTGGTACTGATGCCACCGCAGTTGATACAGATCCCTCGGATTCAGAATCTGATTGGGCAGATTGTGATGATCAGATGCCAGATCTGGATCCACCTGAGCCTATAGATGAGGAGGAGGTAGAGGCAGAACAGATCAGAGACAATGCAGAGGACCCGCCTTCTCCAGATCCAGTTTGTGAGAGTTCTTTGTCATTTTCCCAGGTAGATTTGGCAGAATTGTCCGCATACACACATCTTCTTCAGAAGCCAGATTTGCCAGCATCCAGCTGTCCAGAGCTAAAGCCGCTCCCTACTTCGTTGAAGTATAGATTCCTTGCGGGAGAGTCTGAGATGTACCCAGTCATCATCTCTGCCGATCTGACTGGAGAGCAAGAATCCCGTCTGATGGAGGTTCTTGAAAAGAACCGCAAGGCAATTGGATGGAGCGTAGCAGATCTCCATGGGATTAGTCCCTCGTTGTGCTCCCACCATATCTATCTCGAGGAAGGGGCAAAGCCGTCGCGTGAGTTCCAGCGGCGACTGAACCCCAACCTAAGAGAGGTTGTTATGAAGGAAATATCAAAATGGTGGAGTGCAGATTTTATTTATCCCACTTCCGACTCCAAGTGGGTTAGCCCCTTGCATGTGGTGCCCAAGAAGACGGGCATCACGACTGTGATCAGTGAGGCGGGAGAGGAGATTGCTACACGAGTACCCACCTCTTGGCGGGTCTGTGTTGACTACAGAAAACTCAACCAGGGCACCAAGAAGGACCATTTCCCCCTGCCTTTTATTGATCAGATCATAGAGAGACTGGCAGGGAAGAGCCATTATTGCTTCCTAGATGGGTACTCGGGCTACAACCAGGTGGCCATCGCTCCTGAGGATCAGGAGAAGACCACCTTTACCTGTCCCTTCGGTACATACGCTTTTCGACGCATGCCATTTGGGCTATGTAACGCCCCTGCGACTTTTCAGAGATGCATGCTGTCGATATTTTCGGACATGGTAGGGGAGTGTTTGGAGGTCTTCATGGACGACTTCTCGGTTTACGGCGACGGATTCGATTCCTGTCTTGACTGCCTAGACCGAGTGCTCCAGCGATGTATTGCTACCCGCTTGGTTCTGTCTTGGGAGAAGAGTCACTTCATGGTGACTCAAGGGACGGTGCTTGGCCACATCATCTCCAACAGAGGCATGGAGGTTGATCCGGCCAAGGTCGATGTCATTAGGAAACTCACACCGCCGTCCAATCTGAAGCAGTTACGGTCATTTCTGGGGCACGTTGGTTTTTATAGGAGATTCATTCATGATTTCAGCAAGATTGCCCGACCGTTGACTGACCTCTTGACGAAAGACACCGAGTTCCTTGTCGATGACAAGTGTCTTTCGTCCTTTGAAACTCTCCAGCAATGTGTTATTGAGGCTCCTGTCCTTCAGCCGCCTGATTGGTCTCTCCCATTCGAGATCATGACGGACGCCTCCAATTTTGCCGTAGGGGCAGTGCTGGGACAGAGGAGGGATGGAGTACCATTTGCGATACACTATGCTAGCCGCACATTGGATTCCGCCCAGCGGAATTATACAGTCACAGAAAAAGAGATGCTAGCAGTAGTGTTTGCCCTAGATAAATTCAGATCATATATCATTGGATCTAGAGTGACTTTATTTACTGACCACACCGCCATCAGGTACCTCATGTCAAAGAAGGATGCCAAGGCCAGACTTACTAGATGGATCCTTCTACTCCAGGAGTTCGACATTGAGATCAAGGATAAGCCTGGAGTCAAGAATGTGGTGGCGGACCATTTATCCCGATTAGAGCAGCCTGAGGAGATAGAGCAGATTGATCCGATCAGAGATACCTTCCCAGATGAGGCGATCCTTGCTATCGCCTCACTCCCATGGTACGCCGATATTGTGAACTTTCTCGTTGTTGGGAAAGTCCCACAAGATTGGCCCAGGCAGAGGCTTGAGACCTTCCTTGCGAAGGCCAAGTCTTACCATTGGGAGGATCCCATCCTTTACCACGAAGGAGGGGATAGCGTCTGGCGTCGGTGTATTCCTCAGGAGGAACACCATAGCGTCCTCACTTACTGCCACAAGCTTGAGGCAGGAGGACATCATTCGGGGAGGAGAACGGCATAGAAAGTGCTCCAGTCCGGTTTGTGGTGGCCTACCCTCTTCAAGGACTTAGATGAGTTCGTGAAGAGGTGTACTGACTGTTAGAGGATGGGCACTTGTGGACAACGTGATATGATGCCGATGCAGCCCATTCACTTCTGTGAGGTTTTTGACGCATGGGGCATCGATTTCATGGGTCCATTCCCTAAGAGTCAGGGATTCGAGTACATTCTGTTGGCCGTAGATTATGTGAGTCGTTGGGTGGAGGCTATCCCCACCCGAGCCGCTGATGCGAGGACAGTTTGCAGATTTTTGAGGAAGCACACCATCACGCGGTTCGGGGTTCCACGAGTTCTTATTTCTGATGGGGGGTCTCACTTCATCAACGACCAGGTGAAGGCACTTGCTACCGAGTTCGGCATAGACCATCGTGTTGCTACACCATACCATCCACAGACAAATGGTCTAGCCGAAGTGTCGAATAGGGAGATCAAGACGATTCTGCAGAAAGTCGTCCGCCCTGACCGAAAGGATTGGTCACAGCTATTGGACTCGGTCTTATGGGCATATAGGACGTCTTTCAAGACACCTTTGGGCACATCTCCCTTTCGCCTCGTGTATGGCAAGCCCTGTCACCTACCAGTTGAGCTGAGGCACAAGTCACTCTGGGCAGTTACAGACATATTGATGGATCCAGATGGTATAGGAGACCAGAAGAGGGCAGAGTTAGCCGCATTGGAAGAGCTTAGAGATGCAGCTTTCTCAAGCAGCCTACATTATAAGGAGAAAGTCAAAGAGTGGCATGATTCTCATATCAGCCACAAGCATTTTGAGATTGGACAGAAAGTATGGCTGTTTGATGCGAGGCTTAGATTATTTCCAGGGAAGCTACAGAGCAAATGGAAAGGACCCTATTTGGTCAGAAAGGTACACGATAACGGTAGAATTGATATATCTGAGTTATCTTCTGAGAGTACCTTCCGAGTGAACGGCCAGCGGCTCAAACCATTTCTAGATCATGAGCCGCGGGACGTTATTATTGCCGCTATTCATTTTGCGTGAGATGTGGTCTTTTGACTCACATCTTTTACATCTCACGCCTGATTTTCACTGTTCCTCCGCCTGTATAGATCCAGTTGTCCATATCATTCTATTCTTTAGTCCCACATCCCGTCTCTCATCTTATGATTATGCTATACTTAGGGTGTACTTTACCCTAAGTATAGGGGGGATGTCGGACCTGTGAGTATTCTTTAATTCTTTCTGCTCTTGTTTTTGCTGCCTATACTTAGGGATATTTTACCCTAAGTATAGGGGGGGCAGATTCTGTATATTCTTCACTCGGCTTTCCCTTCATGTACAGCTTTCTATACTTAGGATTAGTTAATCCTAAGTATAGGGGGAGACCACCGAGTTCCTCTCATTTTATTCATTTATTCGTTCCTGTACTTAGACATTCCTTTTCACTTCCCTTTTACTAAGCACGAGTTATGTCTTCTTCATCGCTCTTGATCATTCTGAGGACATCGTTCGAGCTAAGTATAGGGGGGGTGTGTATATATTTCATATATACTTTAGCCATAACTCGTACTTTGTGTGAGTGTGTTAATAAATAAAATGGCTAAAAATCACAAAAATTTAAAAATTTTTCATGTACATAAACCTCTTTTATTCCTGCACAGACATAGCTAGTGTATAAAGTATTTTTGTAAAAATGATTTCAAAAATCTTTTGTGTAAAGCTTGTGTAAATATTTTGTATCAAAATTATGTATATAGTACAAAATTTTTCCAAAATGTTTTGAAAATCAAAAGTTTGCAAAAATCTTGTGTAAAAGATTGTGAATATCAGTTTGCAAAACTTGCACCTCATGCATCATTCATGATTACAAAACATTTTTCAAAAATTTTGCATGATTGTAAAAAATTTTTAAATAGCATCTTGTGTACATATATGTATATAGTTTTTCCTGGATGAGAGTTGACATTTAAACTAAGCCTGGAATTAAATTGAGAAATGAAGCTTGAATAAGATCTTAATCCACTTAACTTCAAGAGGAACCTTGTAGGACTTAGGGTTAAGGCTTTTCAGGTCCATAAGGGCTTAATTCTTTGAGTCCACTAGGCTATGAGCATATGTCATCTTGATGAGCCTAAGTAGAGCACTTAACAACACACGCATGACTCTCAGAGACAATGGCTTCACTTGCACCTGCACTTTACACATGGCTCTCCACGGATGAGGTGGTGAGGAGGCAGTTTCCTTTGGCTTGGGGTAGCATATGAGGGTAGTACTTCTAGGCGGAACCTCTCTTCTTCTTATAGTGAAGGAAGTGCACCTCAACTTGGTCTAGTGTGTTGAAAGCTAAAGACAGAAGCTGTGGGTTGCAATAAAGCTTCAAAAGAGGGATAGTCTACTGGCTCAAGGGGAAATTTCTTATATGCTGCACCATGTAGATATGTTGTACAGAAGTTCTTGAAAAAAAAATATGCAAAAATACAAAAAGAACTCCAAAAAAGTGGTGGGTCGGATTGAAAATTTAATAACCCCACCGGAGTATAAAGCAAAAGCTTATGGTATCCATGTTACATCTCATGAAGCTTGCAGCGGGAGACTTAGCTACACTGGCTAAGCTTCCAAAACTCTATACTTCTACCCCCTCTCCTTGAGCCGGCTGCACTTGAACTTAGAAGGGAATACCCCGCTTCTCGAGGAAAGAGTTGCTAGACTGAGGCATTAGAGTTACCAGGTTGAGGGAGGTTGTTTCTTTGTTACTTCTGAGGTAGGGAGCCACATATCACCTACACCGCAAGGAAAAGATTCATGGTCATTAGAGTTTGTGTATGTAGACTTGTTCTGATCTGGTTTATTGAGGAGTCTTGCCCATCGACTGGTGGAACTTGGAGGCTGTTGAGTTTTAAGCTTAAGTCCAAATAAGGTTCCGACACATTAATAATCCAAAGATCTGATCGAGCTCCACATTTCAATTTAATGAAGGAAAATTTAATAAGTCAACCTTGATCCATTTACATCCTCTTTTTCTTTTTCTTTTTCTTTCTTTTTCACTTCTTTTTCAAATAAGTGTTTGCTAAGGGACTAGTAAAGTTAAGCATAGGGGGGTGATGAATACCCATTCATCACTCTTTATTCTTCTATTGTAGCTACAAAAACCTTTGCAAATACATGTAGATATGTGTAAATACAAATAATTACCAAAAGCATGCATTGTGTAAAAACCTATAATTAGCATGTTTTTGTGCAAAAATAAAAAAAGAATAAAGAGCAAAAAGAAAAAGAGGGAAATATTTAGAATAAATATTGAGCAACCTAACCCAAGGGAGGGCTCAGCATGGGCCTGACCGCATAAAAGCCAAAGTAGAGGGAGATAGGAGCTCATGTGTATATATTTCTGTAAATACATAAAATTATATTTTCCTCACCCAAAAATATGCTTGTATATATTGTGTGTATATTTTATTAAAAACAAAATAAAAATTTAAAAATCAAAAATTCAAAAATGCCCTTTCACCATGTGTAGACCATCATCCTTTATTTATTTAACCCTATAAATAAATAAAATTATTTTCTAAAACTTTTTTGTAAATATTCTATGTTACATATGGTAAATACATAAAATAACAAGAAACAAAACAAAAATCAAATAAAAATTACAAAATGAAAAATACAAAAATACATTGTATAAATACCATGTATATAAATGTATACGATTATTTATTTCACCCTTGTGTATAAATAATTAAAATAAAATAAAAATACCATTTTATTCCATATTTTATGATGTAAATAAATAAAATACAAAATGAGCATAAAAATACATAAAAATAACAAATAAAAAATCAAAAATAAAAATCCATATAGTGTACATATACCTATATACATAGCTACCCTATTTTTATTTCCAAAAATTAATTAAAAATCACCAAAAAATAGAAAAAAATAAAAGAAAAACATTTCATGTTTTGAGTTTTCTTTAATTCGGCCTATTTCTACCTTAAAATAAATAAACAAAAATTAAATACACGTGGCAGCTTCTGATTGGTCCACGGGGGATTGTTGACCCCGGTCAACTCCCCCGCGGACTCCTTCCTTTTCTTGAAGATGCGTGCCGCCCCGCCTTCGCCGATTTTTCCACGCATCTCCAGGCTGTCTCCCACGCGAACCCCGTGCCCGGATTCTTCGCCGATCATCCCTCATCCTCGCCCGATCTTTCGCCATGAAATCAACGCCTTCCATCGTTGTCTCCACTCAACCCTAATCGCACCTGTCACCATATATATCCCGACCTCCGCCGCCTCCGCGCCTCATCTTTGGCTATCCACTCTCTCTCCAGTGAGTTCCATCGAGACGAGCAAGGTGACAGCTTGCCCCAGCCGGTGTTGCAGCGAGGAAGAGGAGCAGGACCATCGATCCGGCCGCGTTTCGCCGCCGTGCTCCGACCACCATCTGGAGCTTGAGCCTCGGGAGGAGACGGCCCTTGAGGCAAGGACCAGGAGCAAGAGCAGCTCCAGCATAGTCTACTGCAGCCACCAGGTAACCTTAGCTCCTTCTAGTTTCATCTAATTTAGGATTTCGCCCAAATCGACCCATCGCCGTGCTTCCCTGATTCCGACTATCTCGAGTACCCTTTTGATCATCGGAACACCCTGTCATCTCCGCCGTATCCCCACGCACCTTCTACGCCCGCTCATTCAACCCAGCTCGCCCCGGAGCTGGGAGTCGAGTTCCATCGTCTCCACCTCGCCGGAGCTCGTTCGCCACACCGCACAGACCACCTTCACCCCGCTTTCTTGGGTCGAGGCACTTTGCCCTCGACCCGCGAAGCGTTCTGGCTGTTTTGCAGGTTCAAAGAGAGGTGCCTGAGCCTCTCTTCACTTGAGACCGGAGCTTCGCGCCGCCAAGCCTCGCCGGAGCCCCTCCAGGGCTTGGCTGGGGCATCGGCCACCACCAGCAGCTGCGGGACAGTCCAGCGGAGCTTCTCCGATCATTTGCAGCAGCTGAGGAGGGGTGTAGCGCACGCAGGAGGCCGGCGAAGTTCGCCGGCGACGAGTTCTTGCACCATCCTCCAGAGCCGTCCGATGAAGCCCTCGCTCCAGTTCTGATCGTGTCCGTCCATTCTTCGAGGAGCAGCGACCGTCGATTCATCTGAGGAGTTCATCCGGACCATTGATAGCAGAGGAGAGAGACCCGGAGTCCAGCGACGTTAGATCAGCCACGTGGTCTCACCTCGACCGTCGATCGAGCCCAGGAAGAGAAGAGAGAAAGAGCGCCGCCCATCCCAACCGTCCGATCAACACGTGGCGCACATCCGGCCGTCGACGAATAAAGGGGTAAATATCGTAGGGCCCCCCTCTTAGTTTTTCATTTCCTTTTTAGTCCTGTAAATATTTTTAGAAACTTTTTCACGTAGGGTTATTTGCAATCTGAACCTTGTGCTTTATTTTAATTGCATGTATGCCCTTGTGTGTGAGTGACCACGTGCTTCGTCACGTGTGTATCTGGGCATTTTACACATCTTGTCCTGTAGATCGGGATGGTTAATGAATGAATGAATATTTTTAAGTAATTGCAATTATACCCCTGTGAGCATTGTCTATGCGCATGTGCGTTATTTAGTGGGCTTTTTGCAACTTCGTCCCTGGGCTTTTGATACGAGTTATCAAAAGGCCCTTGGACTTAGTTTTTCTTGCAATTTGGTCCCTGTGTGCCCCAGCCACGCGCGACGCGCGTGACTTGCTGGGCATTTTGCACCAGCGACCCCAGGTCTTCGGGTATTTGCACATTGGTCCTTGTGCACAATACCCTCTTCTTCATTTTTGAATAAATATCAAACCACCTCCAAATCTAATGAAATTTCGACACATGGCTCCTGCAATGGTGTAGTAATTTCTGTGATTTTTGAGGACATTTTGGCTTTTATTTAATATTTTTAAAAATTCAAAAACTCCCTTTTTAGTCACTGTCTAGCTTTAAAAACACCAAAATAATATAAAATCACCTTTAAAAATTCTAAAAAAATTAGGACTTGTAGTTTGCTTGCTGTTTGATTTTCCAGCCATTTTTGGTGATTTTTCATCACTTAAAAACCTTAAAAATTCAAAAACCCCTAAAAACTCATAAAAATTATAATAAATAAATTAAAAATCCAAAAACAATAATTAGGGTGCCTAAATTTTCCTTATTCTTTCTAGATTATAGGAAAATTACCTTCAGGGCTTTTTGAGATCCAACAATATTTTATTTTTGGGTCTTAAGCCTTGCTGGACAGTACCTTTCATTTTTGGCATTGTTTGATTTTTAGAAAATAAAATAAACATCAGAAAAATCTCAAAAATTCACCAAAAACATAAAAAAATTATAAAACACATAAAAACATTTTTCTTTGAATTTTTGCTTGACTTTTAATGCTTTAAATAAATTGTTGAAGTTCATTATCTGTGTGCCTTCTTTAATTTTCTCATCATTTAAAAAATCTAAAAAAATGTAAAAACAAATAAAAACCACTAAAAAAGATTCCCTCGGATTTCTGACTACATCGTAGGCTATTTAGCCAATCTGTGCTCCTTGTGTTCGACCCTGGGAGCTATACCAGGTTAATCACATAGCTAGACCGCTCCATTTTGTTTTGATTGATTTTATCTCTGTGAGTGGTTGATTTTTCTTGATACACGCATTCGAGTGACTGAGGTCGCAACGACCTCATTTCATACCTTTACCTCAGTCGTTCGGCTTTTGCGTTGTCAGCTGCCAACAAATACAATAAAGCCTGAAGTAGACTTTCTATCATTAGGGCACCCAGCATAGTCTGCATCAGCACAACCTGTGACAGATATAGAGGTGTCTTTCCTAAACAGAAGACCGGCACCTGGAGACGACTTCAGATATCTCAAGATCATAAAAACAGCATTCATGTGAGCCTGTCTGGGTTGCTCCATAAATTGACTTACCCTACTGACAGCAAGGATATATCTGGTCGGGTAATAGTGACATATAACAACTTCCCCACGAGCTCTCTATACCGTCTCTTGTCCACCTCCTCAGATTCATCATCATAGAGTTTGATATTAGGATTCATAGGAGTAGTAGCTGGTCTACATCCTGCCATTCCTGTCTCATATAACAGATCAGTAACATACTTCCGCTGTGTCATTACCATGCCTTGCTCATTTCTTGCAAACTCCAATCCCAAAAAGTAACGAAGTGTACCCAGATCCTTCGTAACAAACTGCTCACTAAGAAAATCCTTGGCTGCTTGAATGCCCTGCTTATTACTACCATTGATAACAATATCATCCACATACACTAAGATGATCACAATACCTTGCTGGTCTCTCTTTACAAAGAGAGTATGATCTGCTGTAGATCTGACGAAGCCCTTCTGTTCAATCAACTCTGAGAGCTTCTGAAACCAAGCCCGTGGACTCTGCTTCAGGCCATATATGGTCTTATGAAGACGGCACACCATACTGGACTCCCCCTCAGCAGCAAACCCTGGTGGCTGCTGCATATAGACCTCTTCCTGCAAGTCACCATACAAGAAAGCGTTCTTGACATCTAACTGAAACAGGGGCCAGTCACGGACAATAGCAACTGCAATGAGAATCCGTAAGGTAGAATGACGGGCTACTGGAGAAAACATCTCCTGATAGTCCACCCCATATGTTTGGGTGAAGCCACGAGCAACCAACCTGGCTTTGTATCTATCAACCGTACCATCAGCCCCATGCTTAACAGTAAAAACCCATTTGCTTCCGACTATGGACGCACCTGGTGGAGGATGTACAACACTCCACGTACCACGTGACTGCAATGCCGCCATCTCCTCTTCCATAGCCAAACGCCATGGACTGCTCTGTAATGCCTCCTGATATGACCTTGGGATTTCCACTGCTGATAACCCACGGACGAACTTGCGAAACTCCGGGGACAACCGCTCCAAACAGGCCTGTGATGCAAAGTCCATCCCATATTTGGGATTCATTGTCCGTGCACGCTTTTGCCTTCTATGGGCAATAGGAAGATCAAGATCATCAACTGGAGTAGTGGTAGTAGCATCTGTGCCCTGTACATCTGTCTGCGCATGCAAATCACCCGTGCTATTAGTAGTACTCAAATGTTCATTACATACCTCGGGCGTGCTGGATGATGGAGGAGGCACATGAGCAGAGGGTCGACGCTGATAGACCTAAGGATAAAAAGTAGAAGGTGGTGGTGGAGGTGGTCGTGGTATAGGTTGTGGTGGTGGCGGCGGTATAGGCTGTGGTGGTATAGGCTGTGGTGGTGGTATAGGCTGTGGTGGTGGTGGCGGCAGAGTAGAGCATGGAATAGATGGTGGAGGAGGGACATAGATATCATCTCCTTCGTCTGAATGAGTGAGGTTGTCACCTGTAGGAGAGAAATACATAATGGATTCAAAGAAGGTGACATCAGCACTAACATGGTACCGTCGTCTAACTGGATCAAAACATCGATACCCTTTTTGGATTTTGGAATAACCCACAAAAATGCATTTGACAGCTCTGGGAGAGAGCTTGTCAAGACCAGGAGAGAAGAGATGAACAAATGCAACGGAGCCAAAAACGCGAGGTGTTAGTGAGAAAAGATCCTTCTCGGGAAACACAGTCAAGAATGGGATCTTCTCTCCTAACACTGATGAAGGCATACGGTTGACCAGATAACAAGCAGTTAGAATCGCATCCCCCCAACAGGAGTGAGGGGCACGAATCTGAATCAAAAGGGTCCTGGTAATGTCCAACAAATGACGATGTTTCCGCTCAGCTACCCCATTTTGTTGGGAAGTGTAAGCACATGACTTCTGATGCACGATTCCTTGAGACATAAGGAATTTTGAGATATGAGAACTACATAATTCAAGAGCATTATCAGACCGTATGAACTTCACTCGAGCAGAATAAATATTTTTTATTTCAATAATGAAAGACCGGATAACATATGCAGCATCAGACTTATTTTTAAGTAGAAAGACCCAAGAAAGACTAGAGAAATCATCGACAGCAACAAGATAAAACCTGTGCCCTTGAAGATCAGGGACACGACTGAGACCCCAAATATCAAAATGTAGCAGCTCAAAAAGACCATGATGACTTGGACCTATACGACTCGGAAAAGACGACCTGTGATGTTTGCCAAGTTGGCATGCCTCACACTGAAAATTAGACTTGGGAGAAATCTGTGGAAGAATATGGACCATCTTTTGCAACGGAAGATGGCCAAATCGAAGATGCCAAGTGTAGGGTGACACCGATCCAGCCCTCATAGAGGAGATACCAGCATATGGAGATTGCACTAGTCGATAAAGACCTCCTTGCTCATGGCCAGTCCCAATCACTCTGCCCGTTAATATGTCCTGAAACACAAGAGTAGATGGGTCAAATATAGCACGACAATGTAAATCTTTGGTGAGTTGACTAATAGACAACAAATTCATCGAGAACTTCGGTGCATAGAGAACATTGGACAGTCTCAAGGTAGGAGTCAACTGTACCTCCCCTTGACCAGTAATAGGGGAATATGTACCATCAGCTATCACCACCGATCGTTCAGATTGAGCAGGATGAAAGACACTAAACTGACCTCTGTCACCACAGAGATGGTGTGATGCACCTGAATCAATGATCCATTCTGATAGATCCGCCTTGTAACACGTAGTAAAGGCAATGGATGCGGAACCTTTGAAGGCACCCTCAGATGGAAAATCTACCTTGTTGTCTGACATAACGACAACAATAACCTGCAACTGGGGTTACACGATCGGAAGACAATGTCTATTTGTACATAGACTCAAACCAGCGGTCACGCATACAGAACATGTATATTCAAGGAAGCATGGCTAGGGCATCTAGTGCACACGGCTGCACGCTACAGAACATGACCTGGACTGCACGCAAGATGAGATAGCCAGGCTAGATGAGAAAGTCAGAACATGACCTGGACTGCACGGTACAGTAAAGATGTGGCTTTGCGTTGATGTGGCGCACAGGAGAGATCAGGAGAGATCGCCAGGCAGGAGCGATGTCGCGCACCCCACGATGTCAGGACGGCTAGATGGCTTCAGGCGCGCGATGAGAGCCTAGATGGCGCGAGGCGAGATGGGTCGCACAGCACAGGCGAGAGGTGAGATGATGCGCGAGATGATGATGCACGAGGATGGTTCAGCACTGGACCCTTGCGCCAGATGAGGATGCGCGAGGTCGCCAAGAAAGCGCTATCGCGCGAGGGCTATCGCGCGAGGGTTATCGCGCCAGAAGGAGCACAAGCGATGTCGCGCGCAGATGAGGGCTATCGCGCGAGAGGGCTATCGCGCGAGCGCCAGGCGGGAGGACGCAGGCGATGGCCCTCGATGTCACAGTCGATGGCGGCGACCTCGAAATCGAGAGGGAGAGAGAAAGGGCGACGGGTGGGGTAGGGTTAGGTCTCAAAACTCCGTCCTAGGACCGTCGCTCTGATACCATGTTGAAGGGAACGAATTAAATGATTTTATTCAGACCCTAGAGCTCTCTTATACAGGAGAAAAGCTCTATGGGTAAATTACAGAAAAAGGGACAATTAAAAGAAACAAATAACATAATTACTCTAACAGTAACCACAGTAACATATGGTTTTTAAATAAAATCACCTTAACTATAGAAGCAACCACACACAAAAATTCAATGGAAGTCTACAAAGATTAAACATTCAAGAAAGTGAGCACCCTACACCACAACAAAATTTGGAGAAGTATCAAATCGAGTAAAAATAATTCTACAACTAAACACTATGTATTTGATGTTTATATTCATAAAGAGAACTTACCATATGTGATTCAATGTCGTATAAGCACCCCTCGTATTCGCCTTTCTTTGAACATGAAGATGGTCTTTATGCAACATAATTAACTTTGCTTCGAGGAGGCTATCATATCCAACATGACGGTGATTGACATCTCTTACAGATACATAAAGGGTCTATTTGGTTACCGGGTTAATTCAGGGTTATCCGATTTATCTCCCCGCATTTCTAGGTTGGAATTCCATCACAAGTTAATGTGATACCACATCACATTCTTTATTCCAACCATACCTAACATTCATAACTATCCAAAGAACTATTATTCATAGGAGGTTCTCCAACCCACCCCATCCCAATAATCAAATAGACTCTAAAGATCCGTTTGGTTACCGAGTTATTTCGGAGTCCCCCGATGTACATCACATTACATTCATTATTAATTCCATCACAAATCAAAGTGACATCACATCACATGCATTATTTCAACCCTCTTCAATCCTCATAACTAGGGATGCAAAGGACAGATTCAGATACAGATATAGGTATTACCGTATCCTTATCTGTTTTTTAATACGAATACGGATGCAGATACAGATATTGACGGATATTAAAACTATCATACCATATCCTTAAAAAACAGATAGATGTAAAAGATATACTAATCGCATACGAGTAATGTTAGAAATACTCAAAAGAATCGACTTAAATATATACGAATTGGATGGAAAACACATGATATAGATTTACTAAATGTGATTGTATCGTAAAAATTATACAAATATGGTAAAAGAATGTATAGAATTATGCTATACAGGGTTAAAGATATATCTATGACTATTTATATACGAAAATGGATATACAGATATGAATACATATGTTTACGGGTATCAAAATGATATCCGTATCCATATCTATTTTAAAATAGATACATATATGAATGTCAAAATCTGTATAAAACGGATACGGTGACGGATCGAATACGGATATATCTACAACCTTTGCATCCCTACTAATAACCATCTAAACTACGTTCCGCACCATTATCCTCGGGACCGAATCACTGTTGACTCGACCAGGAACCACTTCCAAATCCAAAACGAGCAAACCTGTCCACCCCGCGTCGCTTTCCCGCCGAGGTCTCCCTCTCTTTCCCGCGCCCTCTCCCCCCAACTTCCCTCCTCCCCGCTCCCTCCCCATCCAACGCATCCCATCGAAGCCCCCAAAGCCCTTCCGCATCAACCAACTCCATCCGGGCAGGTACAACAAGCCCCTCTCTTCTACCATTTCCCGCTACATCTCCATCACGTCTCCATCGATTTCGGGTGTTAGGGTTTAGCGCCGAGAGAGAGAAGATGGACACGTCGAGCCCCGCCGTCTTCGCCAACGGCGAGCTGCTGAGGATGCACGTCGGCCGCAGGGTGCGGGCCGTCATCCAGGTGTCGCGCTTCGACGGTGCCGCCCTTGCGGGGACGACCACCGATGGGCAGCATATCACGATCAAGGGCTCCCCCTCGCTCCCTACCTCGCACTTCGTTGAGGTGATTGGCGTCGCCGACAGCGGCCAATCGATCCGTGCCGAGATCTGCACCGATCTCGGGGAGAAGTTCGGTGAGCTATTATTATTTTTAGTTTAGACGGCATTAATGATTTTGTCATGGACGGAGATTTTGAATGATATTGCTGCTTATGCGTTTTCTTGGTGTTGGTACTGCATCGCGTTGTGTTTTTGAAGTTGGTTAGGAGGACATGTGTTGGGTAGTAATGATGTAACGCAGCGTAGTGTGTAGCTGTTTTGTATAGATATGTATCCGCCATCAAGGGGTTGACTGTTAGAGGAACAAGGAGAAATGGATAAGGATGGATAAGACACTGGTTTTGTTCGGTTGGTGGGAGAGGACAACGAGGAATAAGGCGGGATAACCGGTAGTTATTTGCTATTCTTTGTTTGGTAGAAGAGATATGATAATAAGGGATATGGGGATTATGTTATATAATATTGTTAGATTAGTAGTAGTTATTTGTATTTTCTGGCGGGAGGAGCCGATGGCGGAGGCATGGTGAGGGAAATCTTATGCTTCATCTTGACTCTAAGATCAAAATGTTTACTGTTTATAGAGGGATACGAAATTGGAGGAATAAGGAGGGATATCCCTCCTTATCCTTCAAATGAACACCCCCTAAATGTATATGTATACTATTTTGATGCATGACAAATGTGCATTCTTATATATTCTGGATATATCAATAATTATAACCTTACGTGTTTTCTTAATATGTTCACTATTCTTATCAATGAAATAAGGTTATTTAAGCTATTGTGCTGTATATTGTAATATATCATATATATTTATTTGATAAGAATATTGTTGAATTTGCTATTTATCATTTGCGTCATTGTAATATTTTTTATTATGTTAATAAATATACATTTATATGTATTAGTTGAAGTTAGAACGAGTATTACTTGTTTTATTGTGAGAATTCTTGGGCTCCTTATATAGTTGGAGACCTAGGTTTAGGATTATAAAGATAGATCCTCTCTACTCAAAAGGCAGGAGTAGTCCTAAGGTTATGATTTACAATATAACACTTACACTCCCCTTCAAGTTGGAGCACATATGTTAATCATATTTAGCTTGTTGTAACATTTTTTCAAACTGTGTGCGAGTAAGTGGTATGTTGAATGTGCCAACAATCTCATTTGTAGGGGGCATGCTAAGGGTTCGAAGCAATCCTATCTATTTTAGGTCTTTGCTGTAATAATAGTCAACCTTTACATGTTTGATATGTTTGTAAAACATGGAGTTGTCAGCTATATGCATTTCTACTCGATTATCACATATGAATTCCATGGCGTCGGCGGGAGTGATACAAAGATGTGTGATTACATATCGAATCCACACTAACTCTACTGTCGTGCAAGCCATTAGCTATGTATTCACTTTCATCATTTTAGTGGGAGATAACCACATGTTTCTTACTTCTCCAAGTTACCGAGTTTCCTGTAAGGTACGTGCAGAACCCGGTAGTAGATTTTTTGTCTACCATGCATTGTTCGTAATCTACATCAAAATATGCTATAAGGTCGAATGCATGGCCTTTGGTTAATAGTAGGCTTTTCCCTATGGAAGACACGATGTATCTTAAGACCATCATGCATGCATTGAAGTATGCTGAAGTACGAGAGTCCATGAGTTGGCTCAACTTGTTGATCGAAAGAGATATATCTAATTTTGTGATGGATATATTTAGTAAATTACCCACTAATCATCTGGTTTGATCTAGATCTTCAATGATTCTCGGTTCATAAATGCATGCCTTAAGATCCATAGGTATTTGTGATGGCTTAACCAATCATCCATGTCTCTTGGAGATAGGTATTATATTTTCATTGGGACATAACCGAAGCTTTCTTGGACCGAGCGATTTCGATCACAAGAAAGTATCTTAATGGTCAAATTCTTTGATCATAAATTGTTCTGCTAGTTGCTTTTTCACTACTGTAGTTTTGTCAGTTATCCTAGTAGAGATGATATCATCTACATAAATAAGCATTGACGCAATTCCTTTTTCCGTTCTTACATACGAACAAGGGATGATTTGTTGATGGCCTAGCAAGATATAGTCTTTTTAATTTTGACAACTTCTGAAACCACGTGTGAGGGTCAGTGTTTAAGTCTATATATATATTTGCATAGGAAGCGCACCTTCTGACACTCCCTTGAGCCTCAAAGCTGGAAGGTTGATGCATGCATGCATTCTCCTGTAGATCACTATGTAATAATGCATTCTTTATATCAAGTTGATGTAAAGTCCAATCAAGCTGCACGGCTACTACTTTAAGGATTTGTATTGTGGAGAAACACACGACTAGAGAGAACGTGTCAACAAAATCATTATCATAGGTTTGAGTAAATCCCTTGCTATTACGTGAGCCTTGCACCGAGCAATTGATCTATTGGGCTTATATTTCACTATGAATACTCTTCTGGATCCAACCACTTTGTCGTCACTAGGTGGATCAACAAGGTGTCATGTGCTACGTGAAACAAGTGCAAACATTTCTTTTTCCATTACCTATCTCCATTGGGAATCACGTAGTGCCTCATTGTCATTATGATAGATAACCATGATGGACAATTCCCGAGAAAATTATTTATAAGAAAACCTCATGTTTGTCAACATAGGATGCTTGGGAAATTGTTTGGCCTCCATTATTAATGCTACAAGAAGATCAACTGTATCAATTGCTTGACTATCTATTGATCTTGTTGCATTGCATATGGATGGAGAAATGCCATTGATATGTAAAACTTTAGTCTAAGGGCATACATGAGAGAGATAATGTCGATTCAAAAGGAGCGTACCTTTGATGGTATGTGGTTCTATATTGATCATATAGGAGATTGGTAACATGAATAAGAGTAGTGTCTAAGATAGCATGTGGAGGAGCCACACGTGTTTCGAACTGGGAATAGAAAGGAAGTGACTTAAAGAATGAAGCAACTACATTGATGTATTTTTGTTATTGAGGGTCATATCAATGACATCCCCTTTGATTCCTAGCATATCCTAAGAATACAAATTTAACTTCCCTTCTGATTAGTGTACCTTAAGAACATACATTTGACTTCTCGTGTTGCCAATTTGTCTTTATCGGTATCAAGAAAGTGGAAGACCACACAACCAAACACTTTTGGATGACCATGGAAAACTCATTTTCCTGGGAAGAGAAGCTTGATGGAAACTTTATCATCAATGGAAGATGAAGGCATATGATTAGTGATAAATGTGGTAATAAATGCGGCATTTCCCCAAGATGTTGATGGAACATGATAATCGATGAGTAAGATACGTGTGATATCAAGAATATGCTGATGTCCGCTCTCGGTAACCTCATTTTGTTGTGAAATATAAGCACAAGTTGTTTGATGTATAATCCCTTGAGGAGACAAAAAGGCTGCATATCGCAAGAACAAAATTCTTGAGAATTGTCAGATCTAGGAGTTTTGACACATGCATCAAATTTAGTCTTTATTTCATTGATAACACACATTATAATGGGAAAAATATCAGATTCATTTTTTAGTAAAAAGGTTCATGAAACATGTGAGAAGTCATCCATGTGAACAAGACAATATTTGTTTCACAGATGCCCATAATATCAACTTGGTTTTTATACGTTAAGATAACAAGCTCAAAGCGTGTAGTGTAATAGATGATATCAGATAATGGAAAAGAACTTTGGTGATGCTTCCTTAGTTGGCATGCCTCACACTATAGGCTGACAATGGAAGGGAGCTGGGGAAGGACCCAATGAAGTTTACGGAGAGATGGATGTCTAGTGTTGGTGCCATATAGTGCTCGAAGTAATGAATATGCGTCGGTATCAGAAGATTGAAAACGATGGTAGACACCCCCTTCTTTGTGACCCTTATCAATTACAATATGTCCTGAAAGATACAAGAGACAACATCAAATATAGCTCAACAACTTAGTTTCTTGCAGATCTGAATGACATATAGAAGACTGATAGGAATTTTCAGAACAAATAGAAAATTCTTGAGCTTGATATTTAGGGTGAGATTGACATCCTCTTTTCCCCGAATCAATGAAAACCTACTGTCTGTAACTTGAATAGTTCATCCTCAATGGACTTGTCAGATTTGCTATATAAGAGTCCTTTCTCCACGTATATAGCATGGAAGGACATATCGATATCAGTATCAATATCGGTACCATGTCGATACCGATATATCGTCGATATATCGGCGATATATCGACGCCATATCGCCAACATCGGACCGAATCTCGCCTTTTTTGCCTGTCGATACCCAATATCGGACATATCAGCGATATATCGGTGACCTGTCGATACCGATATATCGCCGATATATCGCCGATATATCGCGATATGGCCGTCCATGGTATATAGGTGGAGACACTTGTATCGATTAATCAATTTATTTTTACAAAATTTTTTAGCAGAGCCAACCATGGTTTAAAAAGTTAGCTTATGTGGTTGCATACTCGGTTGCATACGCAAAGGTGGACAGCTCACCGCATCGCATATACCATATCCGATATATGCGTGCTCAAGGCTTTAAAAACGCGAAGCGGATGGAGACAATTATCCGTTACTGAGGCGATGCGTAAGCCTCAAGGCGGTCGAGGTGCAAGCCTCAGTTTATGGAGAAAACACATGTAAAAATTATTATTAATTACAACAATATCATCATGAAATCCTAAATTTCAAATATTCACAAAGTATATATCATAAATTATAAATTTGATATTTTCAAATTGAGTAGATGCACATAATATATTATTACCAACCATATATGCTTATTCAGTATGTGATTATTTATTAATATTGTAAACATGTGAATTCCTAATATTCTTACAAAATATACAATATCTTGAACGTATACCATACTCATTGTAGTGATACAAGCAATTGGATGCCGTTTGTTGATATAATTTAAATTTGTTCATCTAATTAGAAGTAATCATTGTACACTTACATGGTTTTTTTGATGCAATGATGATTGTGTAATATATTTATGAAATAATATACTTGAGACTAACATATAATGATACTATCATACATTTTTTGAGTCTTGTAACTAATATATAAGGAAATATGACTAACATACATGTGTACTATTTGACATATAGTTTTCATTTAATACACGAGGTTTGTTACTTGATATGTCGCCTATAATCATACATATATTGTGCTTGTGACTTGTATGTTTGTGACTAATATTTGCTTTATAGCTTTAATATTATTGTAAACGTATAGATTTAATAGCTTATTATTTATTTTTCCAAAAAAAATGCACAACAGACCAAGGTGGTACCTCAGTACCGCCTCGATACCGCCTCATGGCTGTGAAGTTTACGCCTCAGATATCGAACTGAGGCTATAGCCTTGATGCCTTGAGGTTGGACTTTTCAAAGCCACGTGTGCGCTCATAACGCATACTCTGCTTGAGGATGCTGTATATTCGGTCGAGTATGCGGTCGCATATAGAATAGACCCCTGGCCTTTTCGATTAAACTAAAGAACTCATGCGCTCGATTAAGCCCTAACCCTAAAACATCTCCAGCTCTCACCCTCACTCCATCTTTTTGTGGCCATCGCCCGAACGTCTCTTCATTGGAAGGAGCCCGCTCTTCACCACCACTCGAGAAATATTGCATTTCTTTCCATCGCCTATTACTGCATGGATCCATCTCTTCAGTCTTTATTGCTGTTCGAGGACTCCCTCCACCACTTATGCCTCTTGCCCTTTCTCCACTGCTGTTAGCGTTTCTCTCCACTGCTGTATTAGCCATTGTTAGCCCCTTGACTTTAGCTGTTGTTGCCGTCTAACTGTAAATGATTTTTTGTATCATGCTATGCCTTTGATCCATGTCAGTAACACATTTGCTACATAAAATGATATCACTGAGTGGATTTTTATTAGTAAAAGATTTAGATGTCTAAATCTGATAAAAAGGACCTTATGCATTATTTCATTGGATTTGATTAACCGTTAGACTCCCTGAGGAGTCAACATTTTTGAGTATATTCTCGAGTTCTCAAGTGTGTATTTAGCTATATGAATACATTACAAGTGATTAAAAGAAGGTTTCTTTGTTTTAAGTTTGAATTTGGGCTTTTATTTGAAACATATATAAATTGATATGTAGGTATGTGATTCTATTTAAATTGATTTTACATAAAACTTTCTTGTTGCAATAATTACATGTAATATTACATAAGCCATGAGCGGAAGTTCCAATTTGAAAATCTGATGTAAATCTGCTAAACATTTAGTTTTGTTTTTGTTGAGTTTTTGAAGCTAAAATCTGATTTCTAGATGAAGAAGGACTGCCTCACATGGATTTATCTTATTCTTCTTCTTTGATAAAGTATCAGTAAATATTCCTGCAGAACAGAGTATCACTTAATTGTTTGCTATTTAGATCATTTACTTGCTTAGATAGAAATGATAACTTGAGCTAATATTTTTGATTTGAATTTATTATTATATTTTAAAATAATTTTAATTAGAATAATACAAATGGCATAGTCCACATATACTTCCACCTATTTGCTTACTCGTGCGAGAACACTTAATCGTACAAATACAACATACCGACTTTCTGAACCTTGGAGCCAACATAGATACTTGTATGTCTGACAATAGCAGTCTCTGGATGATCACCTTGATTTCAGCGTGAGGTATATTCAAGGTTGAACCTGTTTAGACAGTGCATTATGTCTTCAAAGTCCCCCTTTTGGGACTACCACAATTTGGACATCATCCTCAACAGTGATGGCTCGAGTAGTAAGGGTTGGATACCCTTGTTTGCATAGTAGATCGCCTTAGAGCATCCTATTTTATTGTAGAAAGTACACAAGATTACCACATCCTCGCCTTGACATGGAGCGACCACAATCACGGTCCCTGTATTTGTCACAACCTCCTCGTCTGAATGTAGTAACAAGAGTAATGAGTTTGTCCCTAGATTTCCATAGTAGTACCTGTATGGTTGATTGCAACATGGCTCAAGGTACTGTATGCCTTTTCAATGGTTGGTAGAGTAGCAACGAGAAGCATCTGGTCTTAGGCTGCAAGCCTGCAACATAGCCTCAGTTTAGACTTGCGAGGAATACTAGAATTGTCATGTGCTGGCGTATTCCTTCTGTATAGTGCATGTGTGTCCTGGAACACAAACATTATATCCTTCAAATAAAGATTTCTAATGAGAGAAGTTCTTCGCTAGGGGGTACCGTGCTTCTTTTAGGTTCTTCATATGAAAATATGTCTGGAAAGCTGTGCTGGATTTTTTTTCTTTCCCATATGTGGCTTTCACAGAAGTCCACATCTCACGAGCACTTGCGTAACAGACCAGTTTATCGGTAATTGATTACGTTAACTGTGGTCCACAAGCTCACCATTCCATCGTCCTTGGCCCATGTAGCGTTCTTGCTTGTCTTGATTGTAGGCTAAGCAAAATATGCTCCATGTCCTATCTTCAAGAACATCCATGATCATTTAGGAGAGTTGGTCTTATCCAATTGGGGGATTGGTCCAAAAGAGGGTAGACATGCACTCCCTCCCTTGTATGCCTGAGTTGTGACTTCGGATTCTGGCATCTCTGATGAAGTTGCCACATCTGCTTGTAGAACAAAAAGATGGATGATAGTTGTTTAGACCATGCCACACCATGTCTCATCAGAGTTTGTCGAAGACTGGTCGGCTAGAACATGTGGGAGTTTGGATATTGAAAGCGAAAAAGCGCTTGGAAAAGATGTCGTAGGAACCTGTGGGGTCTGGAGAGCCCAAGAGAACTTTGATGGTGACTGTGGGATGATATTTGGTGGAGGGGCTGCTGCTGTCTTGGAAATACGATGCCCTGGTCGGGTTGGATGAATTTAGGGATTTGCATAGAATTCATTTCCATGTTGATGCCTTAATATTGGTTTTTATCGGCCATCTAGTTTTCTTCAATAAAGGCTTAGGTTAGGTCTGATATGTTAGAAATGACATCAACATCAAGCTCCCTCAATTAATGGAAAATACTATTCAAGAGATGGAGTCATCCTTAGAAATAGTTATGACCAAAAGACTACCTTGAGCGTGTAGTTGTCACTATTATTAGAAAAGTGATTGACTCAAATCTGAATGATGTCGTGAATACGGTTGAGGGAGGTTCTACTTTGTAACACCCTAAAAAACAATACTTGGAATGCTAACAAAATGTTAAGTTGGGGAGAGCGGTCTTGTTCCAACGGGCGGTTGAGGAGAGCTGGTGTGAGGGATTCAAGATGGGGGACATCTCCGTCCCAGTTTTACAATATGCGGATGACACGTTGGTGTTCCTGGGGGGGACAGAGGAGCAGAATCACAATGCAACTACTTTGGTGGATGTGTTTGGATGTCTCTCGGGCCTGCAGATTAACCGACAGAAGTCGGTCCTGGTTCCTTTGGGGATGAATGGCGAAGAGTGCAACAGGTTGGCAACTTGGGCCGGATGCCCTATGGAGAGATTACCAATAACCTATCTGGGGTTACCGCTGGTAGAGGGAAGGTCGAGGAGGTCCGATTGGGACTGTGTTCTGCGGAGAATGGAGGAGCGACTGGAAGGGTGGAAGGCTACCACTCTGTCCAAGGGTGGGAAGCTTACTTTACTGAAGCATGTTCTCTCCGCCGTTCCAATCTTTTTCTTCTCGACGAGGAGAATGCCGGCGGGTGTTAGGCAGAAGGTGGAATCTTTAATGAGATCTTTTTTCTGGTCCGATGGGAGGCAGGCAACAAGGGGATTGCACCTGGTGGCATGGAAGGATATCGTGGTACCTGTTTCGGAGGGGGGCCTTGGTATAAGGGATGTGGATTCAATGAACAAGGCCTGCTTGCCAAGTGGGTGGTACGCATTTGGGGTCCATCTGACTCGTCAGTGTTGCGGTTGCTCAGGGAGATTTATGGTGTCACGGGGGAGTTGGTGGCTGGGAGGAAGCGTTACGAGTCCTCGTTATGGAGCGTGATCCGTGCCGTGATTCCAAGCCTTAGGCCTTTTCTCCGGCCTCATTTGGGGAATGGTCTTCGCTTCCGTTTCTGGCTTCATGACTGGAAGGGGGAGGGGACGTTGGCCAATCGGTTTCCGAGGTTGATGGCTTTGGCCGTGGACAGGGGGACGCGGGTGGCGGAGGTGGCTGAATCGGGGTCGTGGGCGCCGACGTTCTGTGCTGTTCTCTCGGATCAGAGGATGGAGGATTTCTTGAGGTTGTTGTCAGAGATTCCCCCAACCGAGGAGATGTCGGGTGATCCCGACCATTTTGTGTGGGAGGACGGCAGGTTCTCCGTGAGGAAAGCTTACAGGAGGCTGGCTACTGGGCTGGTGGAGCGGGACGGGGACCTCTATGCAGATTTGAAGGTGATTTGGACGGCTAAGATCCCTATTCGGGTTAAGGTCTTTCTTTGGTGTCTAAGAAAAGACCAGATCTGTGACAAAGTGAGAAGAGCCAGACTGTTGGACGCGACGGATACGAGGTGTGACAGATGCGAGGACGGTATGGAGAGTGCGGACCACATCTTCTTTGCTTGTAGGTCTTCGGTCAGTGTGTGGCAGTCGTTGGGGCTCCCGTGGGTTCAGGCCTCCGATGCGGTGCGCTTTTGGGGTTCCATTCGGGCGGTGGGCCTTGGGTCTTTCGGCGATGTCTCCAAGCCATTTGCAGCGCTATGGGCTATTTGTCTGGGCAGGAATGATACGGTTTTCAAGGGGCATCGGTTTTACTTTGAAAATGTTCTTGCTAATTGTAATGCCTTGTACAACTTCTGGATCTCAAACTGATGTATCTTCTTGCTTTTCAATGAAAGCTTTGGTGTGGTGATTCCCGTCTTGTGAAGTCACCCCGTCTTCCTTAGTCAAAAAAAACAAAATGTTAAGTTTTGTCATAATGGTGATCACTGCTTGACGATTGATGCTTAAGCATTGTGAATGGTGACATCAGATGCAATCAGGTCCAAACTCAACTCGCCATCAAGGTCAGTTTTCGTTGGTAATTTCTTGGACCTTAATACTATTCCACTTTGAAAGGATAAGTGATAAGACTTATGCTTGTATCGAGATAAGCTTATCCTGGGACACATCTTTATTCTAGATGTTTATTCCAACCTTTGTTCTGGGGGTCTATTCGCACCTATCTCATGACCAAACATGACTTTATATTTTGTTGAGGTTTTGACATCCGTATCATGCTAATATTATCTTTGTATTTGTTTCAAAAATGTATTTCTAGATGTAGATACATTGAAAACTACATGCAACAAAGTTCGACGCATTCTATAACATACTGATGTTATTTTTAATGCAATAAACATGTATTTTAGATGTCATCCATATCAATTGGCAAAGCATTATCCTCGTTTAAGTATATTTGCAAATATATCTAAGTTAAGAATGATGAGAATATGGTAACACCCATGTGTGTATACTTATCTAACCATTTGCTATGTATTGGTAGAGTATTGTTAATTATCATTGATAAATTTGATTATAAAGGGGAGCTGATTTAGTCTTTTGGTTTTGAAAGTTGGATTAAGTTATGTAGGATTTGGAATTGTGCATGGAATATGGCAAATCAAGTGGATTTGGACTCTTACCTACTCTTCATGGTGTCATGAAGGATTGCTCACAGTCATGAAGCATGCTTCACATTGAAGATAGGAAAATGCCATGCAGAAGGCATTCAATGGTCCTCAATAAACTCTTATTTGTTTGAAGAAAATTGCCCCAGAAACTTATTAAGTTTAAATATATTAACTTCCACAAATACTACCAATGCAAGTTTTCAAATAAAAATCCCCAACTTTTGTAAATTTGCTCCTTCTAAAGATAGTCGTGCTTGATTCTTTTGGGGTGTTGCAAAGCATTCATTTCAGCATCTAGTCTTTCTATTTTCCTCTCCATTCTTCTTACTGCACAATGAGCATAGATAAAATGGTTAAGGTCTGGAATTTTGGTTATAAAAGAGGGCTTCCCATCTTACAATTGCTCAAAGCCGTCCTTTTTGCCATTGTAATTGATTTGATCACACGGGAGGAGATACTTGAAATGTTGTTCAAGTAGAGTTCATTTGAGTTAAGTGTGTTGTGACTCTTGATATGCTCATGCAATTGGAAGTATATGAGTTGATCAGTCAATCTGTCAGACAATGGACACAATATATTCACTAATCGGCATTTCTCCCTTAATTGAGGTGGGGAAAGGCGATGCTAATCATCCCCATTTATCACCCCTTCATGTAGACATTTTTTTAAAAATGTCCTCCCAAATAATTATGAAATCTTCACTTTCCGCTTGTAATCTTCTTCTCTCTTGTTGTATAGAAGGAGGTTGATATAAGGGATAGCGGGAACACCATATTATGCATGCTTGCCACCGACATACAATGAAGCCAGTTGAGGGTACTGATCCCTCTCACTCAGTTGATGGGCTATCCCCACATTCATGGGGATATCAAAATTTGTTGCACTCTTTTGTGTATGCTTATACTTGCCCTTTCTTTCCAATATGATGCACAGAACTGCTTTGCGGTCACGAATTTCCTTATGTTATTTGGTAAGGGATTTTGCGATCTAAGTATAAAATTTGCATTGTCTGTGGAATGCTCTTCAATTGTGGGGTTTCTTCCAAGATGGACCTTTATTCAATCGGAGAAGCGCCTCTTGCAGTAATATGTATCTCAAGAGCAAACCTGATTGTAGATGTGTGGGAACAATTGACAAACAAATGGCCAGTGTCTTCAGGAATTTCCCACAAATACTGTGATGTGGTTGTATGCCACTAGTCTCTTGGCAGTTAAATCTCCCAATGCCAAGTTGTCAATAAGAAGCCTCCAAAGAAATATCTACACGAGGAAGTGTCTTTCCAAATAAATACTCTTTTGCGCATTGCCTTTCTTTTCAATTTTCCAAAGCCAAGGTTATACACACCTGTCTGAATGTAAAGATCCTTTGGAGTTCAAGTAGATGTTTCTATTTAGAGGGACCATTCATGATCGACTCCCGTTGTTCCTTCTGTATTCACAGCAATGAGAAATCTCACAAATCCCTTTCACTAGTCTAATGACCATGATTGTTTCAATAAGTAGACCCACTTAAGAATAGTTGAAGGACACACTCTCACAACTTTTTGAGCATTGTCTTTTTATCTAAGTTTTGATGTAAAGCCACCTCTTATCCATTTTTTTATTATGAAAGGCTTGGAAAGCAAGTTGTTTTGTGAAGATAGTTCTGGTTTGGATGCACAATTTGTCCTGCCGTTGAACTCTTTGAGCTTCCTTTGGAGCTTGTCAATTACACACTTCTGATTCATACTCCCAATTTTATTTGAGGGATCCTAGACAATGATCATTAAATTCCATCAATATGTCAAGGGCTTCCATGATACCTTGCATTAGTTTATGAAACCATCTTAGTTAAGAGTGTCTTGGACTCTAATGCTTTGCATTTTGAATTTTTGAGCTTCAAGAATAGACGCCTTTTTAAAGATGGTATTGTTGGCCAACATAATATGAGAGTTAATGATATCCGGAGACTTTATAACTTGAGATGTATCTGAAGTTTTGTGATTTATAACATGTATACAATCTCATATTCATTATGTAAATAGAAAAAGGGGAATAGGGACATCCTTGCAGGATCACGGGGAAGTATTTTGTGAGGTGAACAACTAACAAGTACGCAAAATTTGAAGTGTTATGCAAGAGATAATGGGTCTTATCACGAACATGGAGTCATCCCTAGAAAGAGTTATGAGGAAAATGCCAACGAGAGCATGCAACCGTCAATGCTATCAAGAAATTGATTGTTTTATGTCACAATGGGGATGTTGTGCATGTAAGTTTAGGGGCGTGGGGTTGTAACACCCCAAACATAGTTTCTTGTGAATACTTATCAAGTGTGATAATGCATTGTAGTGGTAGCGTTGAGTCTCTGATTTTAAAATCAACTGCGTCATTACAAGGGGAAGACCGAGGGAACTTATATGGGAAATGTACATGGGCACAAAGACATGCCAAAGGGTATTTTGTTCGGCAAAGAACAAGCACCTTCCCAACCTATTCTACCTTCGTGCCACCTTAACAAAGATCACAATTATATATCTAGACGGTCGATCCTCGTCGGACTCCGACTTGACCCACGTAATTACCTCGATGTGCGAGATGTCAGGTATGTAGTCTAGATCGATTCGCCAGGAACTTCCATGGACAAACTCTTTGCCTCCTGATCTCGAATTCTTGAGAATACTTACCAAGTGCGACAATGTGTTGTAATGGTAAGGAATATTACTTGATAACTTGGCTTAAGCATTGTGATTGGTTGTCAACAAGTGTAATTGTGTCTAAACCCAACAAGTTGTTCGGCTCTCCTCATTAATGATTCGATCCTAGAATAGGGGCATAACAAAGGTATTTGAGTTAAGATTCTATTAATAGTGGATCATGCTACCCAAGTAGTGGAATCACCATTACAAAGAGTTAGGAGGAATGCTTGTTTAGAGTGTTGGAACATGTCGCAACGAGGACATTGTGAATACAAGGAATGTTGTAAGATCCAAAAAATGTCTCACATGAAACACTTGCGAAAGGAGAGAGTTGGTCACAAGTGGTGGGATTTACTATTTTACAATTTGAAGTTAAGCATGTTGGCTAGTTAAGGGGTCTGAGTGGATACAAACTCGACAAATTATAAAGCTTACTTTTCCTCGTTAATGACTTGAACCTACCCTTGAGACATTACACCTTCTTCGCTTCAAGTTATGCATTTCCTTTTAAACATTAAATCTTAGAGTCAGTAATCTTTTGGCCAAGAGAACATTGTCAGAGATGCGTCTCCATTCGAGGAAAGTGGTGCCTTGTTTCAGCAAATATGATGGGCTGCAATAATTCCTCAAGTGATTGCATCAATGTCTTGTATCAAATGGCAGTAAGGATTATCAGATGGGTGCCCCTTGGTTTATTGCATGCATCTCTAATTGGGATAACGTCAATATGCCGGTAATTTCCCTCCCAAGATGGTCTCTAAACCCTAAACCAGTATGCAGATTACTCTGATAATGTTCCAATTGTATTGGAAAAAGAATGATAGGAGCTAGGAAACCGTTGAGTCCCCCCCCCCCCCCCCCCCCCCCCAAGTTTGAAGACCGTTTGGATTTTATCTCCATGAGGAGCTCTTCCAAAATTGGCTCAACATTGATGACACCCTCTTGATTGTTCGAAGATCCAAGTGGTGGTTGGTTGCCTTCTGATCCAAAAAGGTCTAAGACCTTCTGAAGCTTCTATTCTCACACTTGAGCCTTAAGATGTTATTCCTGAATCTATCCAAAGCACGTGGACTGCGAAATTGTGTATACGTCCTTTCCCCATTAGTTTGTCAATCATACTTGGATTTCTAGTGCCAGAAGGAATCTTCCTCTTGACAAATGAGTCATGTCATGATACTCTTAGCCTTAGCACTAGCATTTTGACATTTTCCCTATTTACGAAGTAAAGAATATTTACCCATGATTTTAGAATAAGACTACGATCTGAATTTAGATGATATTTTTAAATGGAGATATGCACAACTTGTATGATAAATAGCATAAGAAACATACAGTTTTTGGCTCCTATTTGAAATTAGCTTGCCACTTATTTGAAAGCTAAAAGTTCCAGCAAATCAGCTGATGGTGAGAGAACATTGTCCGACTTACATCAAGTATTATGCTATTTCATTTTATGGGCATGTTCATTTTTATTATTGTTCTAGGCATTAAATACTTGGATCATAGTTTTTTCTTGTTGTGGGTGTTTTTTTATTATCTACCAAGTATATAATCAAACTAAAAGTATCCTGAAGGCTAGAACTTCTCCATGTCCTAGATTTTTAGTTTTTCTGCACTAACTTTTTGCAAGTGGGCATCAAGAAATTTCCCAGCTTCTTATGACGTCCTAAGTGGATCTCTGTTATCCTTTTTGCAGATGCCATGTCTTATAATAGGCTTTGCCAACTCGCTAATGGTGACATGAAGAGGTTGTTTCTTTAAGAAGACTGATGCACTCTGTTCTCGTTTAGGGTACAAGAATCTAACGTGTATTTTTATTTTGACTGGAGAATTGCCCTTGTCAGTATAGATGTTTTTCTATTGCTGGTAGTAGAATTTCAGTAACTTGGTTGTCCAATTTTTCTCTATTTCTTAATTCTTGTGATATATCATTTGTCGGATGGGCTTTCTGGAACTTGTGTTCGAGAATGCTGATGATTGCAGAAAACCAGCCGCAGATATAAGTAAATAGAGGCAGGCTATTTGGAGTAACATTAGCTGCTTTAGGATGGAAGATAAGAAACTAAAAATCTTTGTTGACCCCTCTGTGGAGTATCAAATCTTGTGGTCTTGTAAGTTCACAAGTAGATCTTGGT
The DNA here is from genome assembly GCA_037367405.1 of Ottelia alismoides. Lineage (NCBI taxonomy): Eukaryota > Viridiplantae > Streptophyta > Magnoliopsida > Alismatales > Hydrocharitaceae > Ottelia > Ottelia alismoides. The sequence goes on from JAZKJV010011853.1 coordinate 718,871, forward strand.
ATGCAAGACAGTGGATTTTATCAAGTCAAATGTCCATATGAATGTTATATGCATTAATTTGATTGTGTTGTCCCCCTTTTAGAGTTAGTTTGATTTCTGTGCGCATTATTGTTGCCCTTTTGAATCGCCATCTTCTTGTTGTTTCTGTTTCCCACGGAGGTCTTTACATGTTGGCAGCACGTCTGATGTATCAGATCTGCACCTTGAACATCGCATGCTCTTTCCGTCATATTCTTTTCTTGCTGTTTTGCCTCAAGAGAAAGGCTGCCGCTAATATGTCCAAAGATATTCGGGAAGATCTAATCTTGAACCGGATCCAGTTAGTGTCCATCTTGATAGGGTAACTACTGAGGTCTCAAATAGAACAGTTCCAGTTCCAACCCTTGTCCTTTAAGCAGTTGTATGCTGACATCTCAATCGTTGTCATGTCTGAAGCAAATAACCTTGAAGTATCATTTTAGATGTGCAAGCAAGTTGCACCTATATCTTGAAGTTTGTACTCTGATCACTTCTGAAAGCCGTTCTATCACGGTTATGTTAGTGACTGACACGGTTGTTGAGTTTCCCTTCGTCTGTAGGAGGATTTTCAAAATCGAACGACTACAAATCCAAGGTAAGATCACTTTGATTGCGTGATGGAAGAGATGTTGAATTGGAATGTGGTGCAGTGATGAAAAAGCAGCGTCGCAGAATTGGAATGTGGTGGCTGCAGGAGGAGAGGGTGGCAGGAGAGGAGAGGGTGGCAGGAGAGGAGGGGCGGTTGAGTCAAGGGAGAGGGGCTTCGATGACGAGATGATTGTATTGAAGAGGAGCCTCCAGTGTGTTTGAGCAATGAAGAGAGCCTTGGAAATGTATGCATCTTTGACTTGTAATAGAATGAATGAAATACACTTAGAATACGCGGGCATGTTTGGTATGGAGGTATCAACTCTTGATCTTTTCCATGTTTTACTTGGGGTTTGAGTGACGATATCTAATTCTATTGGTGAGTTGTTTTGCTGGAGGGAAATGAGATTCCAGTGAAGGGAGTTGTGCATCCCATTTCCTACCTCCTTTTGTATCATCATGTCATTGGTTTGACCATGATCCTATACATTGCATGTTCTTGACGGAAGATCATAACAGCTAATTATTGTTATCACAGAGTTGAAATTATTTCCATGTTAAATACTTTTGTGCATTTTTGATGTGTCGGATATTTGATTTCCATTTTTGATTATTTTGATGGTAATTATTTCCATTTTTGTTTTTTGATGCGTCGGACCAGACGGGTTCAGTGTTCCCATTGGAGTGGTATTAGAGCCAATATGCTGGATAACTATGATTGATTTTGGTTATAGTTGAAAAATAACTACTTTTTCCACCCAAAACCTTGAAATTAAATCAGATCTGATGAGGAGTGAGAATATGAACATGAACAATCATGTGGCCTCAATAGACAATTTGTTGAGAATGTTTACAATCATATTCAAGATAAAAATCATGCACGAAACTTGCGGATTAAATTGGAAAAGCTTTGCCTTTGAGACGATAGTCAATAATTATTTCTTTTAAAAAGATTGGCGAATTTCATATTCAAGGAGGCCAATTCAGTTTTAGATATTGTGAATGATCTGAAAGGCATTTCTAGTCATTTGTCGAGCATACGGATTGAATTTAAAGGTACAATTTTGAGCTTGTTGTTATTTGCTACTTTGCTCAGGGGTGTAAACGAGCTGAATCTGAGTGAACCAACCCATGCTCGGTTCGGTTTGTTTGGCATACTTTGAGGCTCGGGTTCGGTTCGACTTGATAAAATGAAAACTGTAATCAGGTTCGGTTCGGCTCGGGTAAGGTTCGTAAAGGTTCGGTTCGACTCGTTAAAAGTTCGTTTAAGAATAAATATTGTGAAGACGTTTCTGTTTAAAGTGAAAAACCAAAGCCGTAGAGGAGGGTTTCAGGAATAGGGTCTCAAGGAGTGAATGACTAGATGGGTTCGGGAAAATTAGTGAATAGCCCTTATGTTAATATAGAATGTATTTTTTCTTATATATACAATATGTATGTATATATACTTTTATGTATGTATGTATGTGTGTATATAATCAAACTTTTAACGAACCGAACTTGAGCGAACCTATGTCTTTGAGGTTCGGTTCGTTTATTTAATCGAGCCCAAACTCGTGTTCAGGTTCGGTTCGTTTATTTTCGAATCGAATCTGAATCGAACTTTTAGCGAGCCGAATCTGAGCGAATGTAGAACTTGAGAATTTTCTGACAGCCCTCACTTTGCTAGATTAATGGGTGGCTTATTATCTCATTAAATCTGTGACTAATGAGATTGTTACATAGAGATTTTTAAGTCAAGTATTCTTATGAAGAGATAAGAAAATCAAGGTAGCTCTTACAGAGAATGTGAGGAAGAGCATATTTAAGAAATTGAAGGTATATAAAATAGAAGAAGCAATTGCAAGTCCAGATACAAGACTATGGAAAGCTCTTACTGCGAAAAGAAAGGACACATAAGAGTTATCGTTTTCAACACAAATGAGAAAACAGAAGCAACGGTGGAAAACATGAAAAGAAAAAAAACAAAGAGGAAAATATTGTTGTAGCCTTTTAACATGTTTTTCTATTATTTGTGATGATGGGACAGTGAGTGTTGCATGTGGGTACTTCACGATTTATTGAATGGCATATTGAATGGGAAATTGTTCTTTATCTTATGATGTAAAAATTGGTAATATAATGCTATGTTGAAGAATGCTAATGGAGCACTGACACTCACAAGTACGAGGCATGCACTAGGCGTGCATTTTAACATTATCTCATCAAGAAAGCTCACGGATGAAGTATATCATAATACCTTTGGTGGCGGACAATTTAAAATTATTTAAATGTTCTTGGTCGTTGCTCGAGTCAAGAAATGCTAAAATACCATCTATCTCATACATGCATCAATTTTAAAAAACGCACATGTAACTTAAGATGCAAAATCAGTTGAGATGTTGTATCGAAGATTGGGTCATATGAGTGACAAAGTGTTCCATATTGCTTGTTCGAGAAGGAAACTAGAGTTTCATTCAAAATCCATCCATCCTTCAGGAAAATGCATGCATTAGAGATAGTTTACACAAAACCATTAGTCCTTGAAAGTAAGTTTTCATGGTAATTGTTAGACCCCTCGTACTTGGATCTGGGCTTGTTTGCAAAAACAATTTTTATATAATATCCAAAAAAATTGTCCGAGCAACCTATCACGTAGAGCTCATAGAGAACTTTCCAATGAGTCCAAGAACGTAAAATCCGAGTTTGGGAGCCTGAGTTACGGCTATTACAACGAGTCAGGGTCCGGGCCAAACCAGATCTAAACCAAGATCCGGATCCGAATCTTGATCCAAATAAAAAACCCTCAAACAAACTCCTCTCTTCCCCAAAACGTCCAAACCAAGCTGCAACCCCCTCCTCCCTTTCAACCCTCGTTGGAGTGCTGCCAGAGCTTGCCGAAGCACGACGGATCGACGATTCGAAGCCACCCCCACGTAGAGGAGGTCGAGGTCATCCTCGTGTAGGGTTTCTCACCGTGAACGGAACACCGTGGGTGATGAAAACGAGGAAACAAAACCTTCAAGGTACGGTGTTTCCCTTCCTCTAGCTACTATGTCCAGTTGATTTTGATCCCATATGTATGTCGTATAGAGCCTTAACAATTTAGTGGTAAGATTTTTTCTTACTGGACACTTGAAATACCTAAACACCTGAGATGCTCTTCTGAACACCTAAACACCTGAGCATCTGAATACTCGAACCCCTGAAGTACCTAAACACCTGAGATGCAATTCGTGAACACCTAAACACTAGAACACCTGAAATACCTAAACACCTGAGATGCACTTCGTGAACACATGGATCTATGATGCATTCATGAACTGCCGAACACTGGATTTGTGATGCATTCATGAACTACCGAACACATGAGATCTGTCTTATGAACACCTGAACACTTGAGATATGTACCTGAACACCTGAATTACAGTTCGTGAACACTTGGATCTATGATGCATTCATGAACTGCTGAGCACCTGGATTTGTGATGCATTCACGAACTGTCGAACACCTGAGATATGTCTTATGAACACATGTGTGAACACTTGAAACACTTATTGAACACTTGTTGAACATCTATGAGCACTTGAACATTTGTGATATATCTTGTTGGACACCTAAACATCTGAGCACCTGAACACCTGAACACATGTGATTCATGTTGTTGAACCCTTGTGAACACCTGAACATTGTGATATATCTTGCTAAACACCTGAGCACCTGCAATTCATGTTGCCAAACATTTGTGAATACTTGAACACATGTGATATATCTTGCTGAAGACCTGAACATATGAGCACCTGAGCACTTGAACACTTGTGATTCATGTTGTTGAACCCTTGTGAACACCTGAACATTGTGATATATCTTGCTAAACACATGAGCACATGAAATTCATGTTGTCGAACACTTGTGAACACTTGAACATATCTGATATATCTTGTTGAACACCTGAACACCTCAGCACACACAAGAACACTTGAACACTTCTTGAACACTTGCCAAACACCTGAGATTTGTCACATGAATATCTGAACACCTAATCACTTGTGATACATTTTGTGCATCATCTTAATCTCTTGGTATTTTAAAGTCAAATTTCAGTAATTGTTGCGGTGAGCAATTGACGGTGTGATGCGATGAAATTCCTGTAACATATTATGATGTCATTATATGATCTTGGGTTCAATATAGATGTTGCAATCAACTTGTGCGAGCGACAGAAACATATGCCCAATTGCAGATGGACTTGACTTCTTCCTAAAATGATGGAGTCAAATTACCTTGGATATGTCTTTTTTTGAAGAGCACTCTCTCCCTACAACATTGGAAATCTGATATGAATCCCATACTTATGCAGTTTACTTGTGGCTTTTGTATTGTTTAGCGCATTGTTTCCAGCATGAACAACATCAGAAATCTGTTCATTTACCTCGGTCAATTGTAGATGTTTATATATCCATATCCATCTACAGTTCAACGGTGCTCTAAAGCATCTCAATTATATTCCTGAAAAAATACAAGGTAAACTTGGTCAAGAAAACAGACGAGATCAACATGTTGATCAGGTAGTGGAGTAGGTGCCTCCAAGGATTGGGCATGCACCCTTGGGGCCCCAGGTAGAATCCTAGAGAGCTGCGATCCCATCTGCTACTATGTAGCTGCGACGGTTGGAGGACATGTTGCTTGGCACACCGAGGAGTCATCACACGGTGTTCAACCTCAGTACTTACGTGCCTTTAGCCCATTGCTTCGAGTGCTGACCAAGTAGCAATGGTTGGTGGTCTAATGTTTCGCTTGTTCTCTTAGAGTTAATGCTCGTGTACTGGCTGGTGTAGACCACATTGGTTAGTATTCCAAGTGAGAGCGCTAAGAGGGGAGTTCCGGGAAATGTGGTTAATGAAGTTGGGATGAATTATGAACCTCCTGTGCATAAAGAGGATTAGGTTATTCACGGTGATTCAGACTAATGTAGGAATAACATCGTAATCTATGCCCTTACTCGTGCCCTACACGTGAACTCTTACATGAGAGTAGTGGATTTGGGCAGTTCGCGACGATTCACGGATTGGAAATCGTTTTGGGAATCAGAGTTACAATCTTATAAGTGAAGCCAAGTGGACGTGTTGGAAACATAGTTAGGATGCATTGTACCCCACACATGCCTACGAAGGCACGCCGACCTAGTTAGTCTTTTATGCTATTTTCCCCTGCTTTATATTATTTTGTGTAGTTCGGATGTGGAATGGTATGCACGTGGAGTCATTTGCCAAGTACCCAGATCGTAGGGGGATGATCATGATAGCTTGGTATCAGAGCAGTGATTCTCTATTCTATTCCACGCGTATCATTCTTCATTGGTGTTCGAATAGTGTTGGTAGTCTTCTGTCCCAATACGAATCAAAAGGATAATTGCAAATTTTTTATATCCATGTCCATGTCTCTCTTTAGTAAAACAAGCATTAATGCTCTAGTTCTTTATGCAGAGCCATGCCACCTCGTGTAGATTCAGATGTGGTACAATAGTTGGCTTTTCTTGTACATGCATACAAAGCATCCAACATCATCAAGAGGCGATCGAGCAACGACTCCAGTAGCAGGACGACTCCTCCTATCGTCCCTCTCACGATGGGGAGGAGAGTGTCGACCTGTCATTCTCTATAGAGCCTGAATAGATGGAGGATACTGATGCCTTGTAGAGGCATCAAAGCACATCTGCAGCATACCAACGGGCGATGTACTGCAGTTCTTCGGTACCACCACCCCTGATGATGCAGAGTGTGGATGGTACAAGTGACAAAAGTTCTGAGGATGATCCATGTACTTTAGGATACTTGGTTACCATTTGCAGAGTACTCCCTTGCTGGGCACACAGAGTGGTGGTGGAATGCCACCAAGAAGCACCTGATCGAGCCAATCACTTGGGAGGTCTTCTTCGAAGAGTTCCACAAAAAATTCTACCTGTACCATTGGGTAGAGGACCAGAGGAGAGAGTTTGCTGAGTTGACAAAGCGGTCGATGACGGTCCAGGAGTACCTGATCCGATACATAGAGTTGTCTCGCCATTCCCCTGCTATGATAGCTTACCCACAAGAGAACTTGCAGAAGTTCATCCGAGGGATGCACGAGGAGGTCCAGGATAGACTCTCTACTTTGGACCTTACCTCCATCAAGGAGGTTACTGCGAAGGCGATGAAGTGGGAGGCTACACATCGTCAGTTACAAGGAGTTCAATCACAATTACCTCCACCCCGGCCTAGCATAGTTGCACATCAGGACTTCTCTCGGCCCCATAGAGACCGTCGATACCACCCGATAGTGACGTCATCGACATCTAGCATATTTACATCATCCCCTACCTTGGGGCAGGCATTGGCAAGCTGTGGTTCTGTTAATTCTAGGCCCCCTATGCATGCACAGAGTCGTAGGCCTGAGGGCGGTAGTTTTGCTTCAGGAGGGAGCTTGTCACATACATACAATCATACATGTTACTATTACATACAGTTAGGCCACTTCAAGGTCCAATGCCCTTTGCGTGCCAACAGCTCGAGCGCGCAACAACAACAGAGTGGAAGACCAACTGGGTCTTTCAGATAGTTTCAAGGATCAGGATCCCGACGAGGAGATCGTGACTTTCAACGAACCACACAACAGACAGTCAATGTTGCAGGATCTAGTGCACCATCACAAGGACAACTGAATGTAGTGACACATGAGCATGCTCATCCTTCTGGATCGGTCGTCAGAGATATGATTTCAGCCCATGGGATTTCTTTACATGCATTGTTTGATTCAGGGGCTACACATTCCTTCCTTGCACATCACATGGTGCCCACATCGGGCAAGTCCCTGATGTAGGTTGCTTCCCCATACAGTGTCAAGGGCCCATAGGGAAAATTGTTTATCATTCACCATGCATTGGAGGATGTAACCGTGCAGATAGGTGGGCATGGGATGCCTGCTTTTCTACTGTTGATCCAGTTAGAGGACTTCGACATCATATTAGGCATGGACTGGTTAGAGAGGCACAACACGTGATTGGATTGTTTTGGGAAGACGGTGGTCTTCTATTTACTTAGAAAGTCACCATTTTAGTTTGACGTACGTACTTCCGATGGTGGGATCGAGTGTATCTCCGCTTGACGGCACACCATTTTCTCAGCCAGGGTTGTGTAGGCTACCTTGCCTACTGATGAATATAAAAGTTGAAAATAGAGCTTCGTTCCTGAGTAATTAACTGCATTTCTCCATTTATTTTGCATTATTCTTACTCATGAATTTAGAATTAATGTCTGCATTTTAGCATGCATATTTGCATTAAATAAGAAGCCAAATTCACTTCTAAATATCACATGTATATTCACCATATTTTCACTATTTGTTATCTATTTTTCACTAACTCAGAATTAATTAAAATCAAACTCTATATGTATATATTACTAACACTAATAAAGAGAAAATATCATAAATATACTAACTTATAAAACTGACCAATAAAACCCAAACCCTAGTTTGAGACTAAGAGCCTTAAAATGTAAACCTTTCTCTCTCTCATATAGTCTTCTATGGATCCCGACTCACTTTTTAATTAATGCACGTCCAATTTCCTTCAAAAAAGACCAAATTCAAAAGAATCAGAGTTCGTATGTGAAACTTGGATCTTGTGCCCCTTTGCATATTGTACATATGTCCCCTTTATTTATTTATTTTATCCTTTTATTATCTTAATTATAAAAAATCCAAAAAAATATATTAAGTTGTAAATATTTATTTCATATTTTATCTAATTTTTATTTTGATTTTCATCTCATTTAAAAATGCCAAAAAAATCTGTAAAAGAAAAAATGCGGTATTTTATACCTATAAGATGCCACCCAAAAGTACTTTTTATACAGATGATTTATTTTGATTTTTTGATCCTTCATAAAAGTTGTAGATCTCATTGAAACAAGCAACTTTCATGTTGATTACTTTTAGATTTGACCCCCTTTGTCATTTCTTTTTGATTTTTCTTTATATTTAATTTGTGAATTTTTGGGAGCGACACACGGCTGCTCCTGGAACCACCACGTGTCACCCTCATTTTTATTTTTATTCCTTATTTATTTATTTATTATTTATTTTCATTATTTTATTTTATTTATTTATCTTTATTTATTATTTATTATTTTACTTTATTTATTTATTATTTTATTTTAATTTTTTAATTTAAGTTTATTTTAACTTTAATTTTACCCGCCATGTGGCTGCCTCTACGCACGCCACATGGCGACCCCTCTCCTCCGCTTCCCGCCTCTCGCTACGACACAACCACCCGCCTTCCCCGTAGCGAGCGGCCTGCGCCATCTTCTCTCACCGCAACCGCCGCGTGACCCTCGCCCATCTCTCTTCCATCTCTGCATCTCCTCCTAGTCTTCCGTCGCTCCCCATGAAGGCGCTGCAGCCGCATCCCTCGTCTCCTCCGATCTCCCTCTGCTCCTGCAACTGCCTTGCGATCTCCTCGTGCTCGCATCCTCCACGCAAATTAGCCAAGCGCACCAACCCACCTTCCCCTCTCCCTCACGTCTCACTCTTCCCACCTGCAGGACTCTCGGACTCGCCAACCATCTTTAAAAAATCCATTGCCACCTCCTGCAAAAATCATCCGCCATTATCAAGAGAAGTAAGACGAGCTCCAATCACCCTTAGGTGACAGTTGAGGATTTCACGGTCGAGCGACGAACCTCACCTTCTCGGCAATATCCAAGGGATCCAAACCCTTGCTGTAGCTCCTCCACAAGCTGCTCAAGCTCGATCTTCCGCGGGGACCTAGAGCAAGGACCACGACCAAGCTATGCCTTCGGCCGATTCTCAGACGAATTCTTCCATCTCCGCCCCATCCCCAGGTAACTTCTTCTTCCTTCACCTTTTCCTCTACTTATTATTCCTCTGTTTTTCTTCTATTACTATGTTTCTTTGTCTTCTTCCTTCGTCTCCTCAGTTCTTCTTCCCCTTTCTCTGCTATCTTCTCGTCTCTGCCATCTCCTTCGCACCTACGCTACGTGAATGCGAGCTGCTTTACCTTCATCGACTACTATGCCATCAACCCTCCTCCTCACCTTCATCATCGAAGCTCAAGCACCTCAGACAGCCTGCCCCTGCTTTCACCGACGTGCCTCAAGCACCTCAGTGCCAACTCGACTTCACTGCACTTCACCTTCATCCTCGAGCATCTTCCCAGGTGCAACACCTCCGCCCGTGTGTAGCTGCACGACTACTACACCACCCATCGGAGCCCGCTCCCTCGATCAGACCTGGGAAGATGCTCGAGGATTATTACACCACCCACGACAAAGTCTAAACTACAAATATCAATCAACCTTGCCATAATTGCAAAGTTTAAAGTCAAATATTTGTAGTTTAGACTTTAAACTTTGCCATAATTGCTTTGCATTTATTAATTTCATAAAAATACCAAAAAATACTTCCTTGAAAACCTAGCATCTAGATCGCCTAATATTTGACCTAAGGAGACAATGGCCTCCCTGAGTTCGACCTTGAACTTGTCCAAATAAAAAAAATAAAATTGATCGCTCACATTAATCGATCAATTCATTAATGAGCGGTTTCTGGTTGGTATGTTAATTGCCCGATTACAACAATTTGACACTATTAACTAGGGTAACTTTCGGTCTTTTCACCTACGTGGTAGACTCCGCAGTGCATAATCATATGATCGGGGATGTTAGAGTCGTGCATGAGTTTCCTGACATGTTTCGAGATGACTTACCTAGACTACCACCAGTGAGGGAAATATAGTTTCAGATCATGTTAGTGCTAGACACACAATCGATCTCTATCCCTCCATAAAGGTTGGGACCTACCAAGCTCAAGGAGCTCAAAGTGTAGTTGCAAGAGCAGTTGGAGAAGGGATTCATCTGCCCCTGTACATCACCATGGGGAGCACCAATCATCTTCGTGAAGAAGAAGGATGTGTCCTTAAGGTTATGCACAGATTACATACAACTGAATAAGAGAACGATCAAGTACCATTACCCACTTTCACGGATTGATGATTTCTTCGACTAATTACAGGGAGCAACACTATTCTCCAAGATCGACCTGCAGTCAAGATACTACCAGATGAGGATCAGGGATGCAGATGCGATGAAGTCCGCATTTCGTACTAGATATGTCACTATGAGTTCCTAGTGATGCCTTTTGGACTCACGAATGCGTCTGCCACATTCATGGATTTGATGAACCGAGTTTGCCATCAGTACTTGGATAGGTTCATGATCGTATTCACTAGTCTATTCTCATGATGAGTACGGGCATGAGTCCCATCCGTGTACTGTGCTAGGGACACTCCGAGACCACCTGTTGTATGCCAAATACATCAAGTACGAGTTCTGGCTTTCTGAGGTGGCATTTCTAGGCTATATGGTTTCAGGGGCGGGAATGTCAGTAGATCCCGCCAAGGTAGAGGCAGTGGCATCTTGGGAACAACCCAAGATTGTTACAGAGATACTCAGTTTCCTTGGCCTCACCGGGTACTACAGGAGGTTTGTTAGAGGGTTCTCCTCGCCCTACCCCTCACTTGATCGATGTAGAAGGAGGTCCATTTGTATGGAATGACAAATGTGAGTTGAGCATCCATACGCTCAAGGAGCAGTTGACTTCCACGCCCATCCTCACCCTTCCTTTTCATACCTTGGACTTCACGGTTTACACTAATGCTTACAAGGAAGGGTTGGACGCTATGTTGATGCAATGTGGACAAGTTGTAGCTTACGCATCACGACAATTGAAGAAACACGAGCACAACTACCCCACTCATGAATTGGAGTTGGCAGCCGTAGTATTTGCACTGAAGATATGGTGCCACTATTTGTATGGGGTGACATTTGAAATCTTCACCGATCACAAGAGCCTCAAATACATTTTTGATCAGAAGGAGCTAAATACGAGGCAAAGGCGGTGGATGGAGCTGCTGAAGGAATATGACTGTACCATCTCCTACCACCCTGGTAAGGAGAATGTGGTGGCAGATGCCTTGAGTAATCGGTCACACATTGGGAGTTCAACGACTTGGTTGCATACTTGGGATGTGCTCACTACACTTAGTAAGTGGCATCCATTTTAGGGTACATTTGATGCAATGACCGTGTCAGCGAGGTACAATAGCTTGTGGGATATGATCATCTGAGTGGCATCCATTTGAGGGTACATTTTATGCAGTGACCGTGTCAGTGAGGTACAATAGCTTGTGAGATAGGATCATCCAAAGATAATAGACAGATCAAAGGATCCATAACTTATACCACATATGCTTGAAGGATGAGTTCGACTGATTCCGAGTCCATAAATCCATCCTATGGAAGGGGGACCGTGTGTGTGTCCTAGATAATGAGGAGTTAAGGAGAGATATCCTAGACGAGGCGAATAGCTCAAGACTTTCTATACATCTAGGAGGCACCAAGATGTATTGAGTCCTTCGCCAACACTTTTGGTGGGAGGGCATGAAGAAGGACATAGCCGAGCACGTCAACCGATGCCTCACCTATCAAATGGTGAAAGCAGAGCACTAGAAACCCCCTAGTTTACTGCAACCTCTTTCCATCTTAGTGTGGAAATGGAGAGAATTTCCATGGATTTTGTCACATCATTGCCACGCACCCTAGGTGGACATGATGACCTATGAGTTCAACCCATTTTATTCTGGTAAACATGACATGTACACTAGCTGAGCTAGCCATATTATTCATTCAACATGTCAGTCGGTTGCACGGGATACCTAAGGAGGTAGTGTCAGACAGAGATTTACGCCTCACTTCACACTAATGGGAAGAATTCGTGAGAGCCTTGAGGACTAATCTACGTCTGAGTCCAGCCTACCATCCACAGACATATAGGCAGTTTGAGAGGGCCATTCAAACTTTGGAGGATTCGCAGCGGGCTTGCGTTGTTGACTGGAAGGGATCGTAGAAGGAACATCTTACACTAGTCGAGTTCATACAACAACTACCATGCTAGCATAAGCGTGGAACTTTTTGAGGCCTTGTACAAGAGGCGATGCACCACTCTCTTGTATTGGTAGCAAGTGGGTGACAACACATTGTTTACATTGTATATTATAGAGGAGACCTCTAGAGTGGTGGAGATGACCATGAAGAGATTGCTAACCGCGCAAAGCCGTCAAAAGAGCTACACTGATCAGTGTCAATGAGACCTTGAGTTTCATGTACAATATCTTCCTTTCATATCTTAAATGATATGATTCATAACCAACCTTATGTGTCTAAAATATCCCTCGTAATCACGGGTTGGGGACTTCGTGTTTCTACGAGTATCCTAATGAGAGGCGTTTAACGTTTCGATGTCGAAGGAAGCTTGCTCCGTGCTTTGTGGGACTGTTGAGATTTTGGCTCGAGTTGGGAAGGTGGATTTCAGAGTGACCCTTTTCCCACGACATGTTCCATGTGTCAAATCTTTAGAAGTACATCTTAGATCCTAAGCATGTGGTCAGTTACGAGGACTTGGCGGTGAAGCCAAACCTCTCATTCCTTAAAACACCGGTGCATATATTAGACCATGCAGTCAAGAGGCTGAGGTGGAAGGAGATCCCTTTAGTCAAAGTCGTGTGGCAAAGTCAAGACCACATCGAAGTGGCAACGTGGGAGCCTGAGGCAGATATGCGGGAGAAGTATCCTCATTTATTTACATGTACATAATTGAAACTGTAGTCAAATTCCATTCGAGATTTTTTATAGGTTTCGCTCTCTTTGAGATTTTTTATGGGCTTATTACTCTTTAAAGTTTTGTACGATAAGTCAGGATTGAGGATTGGTTAGGATCACTCTAAGTCTTGAGGATGAGACTTCCTTTGAGATTTTTATGATGCGAGACCCTTTGTACTTGGATATGGGATTGTTTGCAAAGACTGCTTTTACACAATTTCCAAAAAAAAATGTTTGACACTAGTCCATCATGTAGAACTCGTCGATACCTTTCCAACTTGTCCAAAAACGCAAAAATCCGAGTTCAGGAGCCCGAGTTACGATTATTTTAACAAGTTAGGGTCCGTGCCAATCCAGATCTGAAACAAGATCCGATCCGAATCTTGACCCAAATAAAAAAGCCCCAAATCAACTCCTCTCTTCCTCAAAATGCCCGAACCAAGCTGCAACACCTCTCCCCCCTTTCCTCTCCTCGGAGCATCGTCGGAGCTCGCCGGAGCGCGATGGATCGACGATCCGAAGTCACCCCCACGTAGAGGAGGTCGAGGTCATCCTCATGTAGGGTTTCACATCACGAACAGAGGGCCGAGTATGCTGTTCTTCACGGGTGATGAAATCGAGGAATGAGATCTTCAAGGTACGATGTTTCCCTTCCTCTTGTTTTGATGTCTACTTGATTTTGATCCCATATTTGTGATCGTATAGAGCCTTAATGATTTAGTGGTAAGATTTTTGCTTGCTGGACACCTGAAATACCTAAACATTTGAGAAGCACTTTGTGAACACCTGAACACCTGAGCACCTGAACACTCAAATACCTAAATACCTAACCACTTGAGATGCACTTCGTGAACACCTGAACACCTAACACCTGAGCACCTAAACACTCGAACACCTGAAATACCTAAACACCTGAGATGCACTTCGTAAACACCTGGATATGTGCTGCATTCATGAACTGCAGAACACCTGGATTTGTGATGCATTCATGAACTGTCGAACATCTGATATCTATCTTATGAAAACCTGAACACTTGAGATATGTATCTAAACACCTAAATTGCAGTTCATGAACACCTGGATCTGTGATGCATTCATGAACTGCTGAACACCTGGATTTGTGATGCATTCACGAACTACCGAACACCTGAGATATGTCTTATGAACACCTAAACACTTGTGTGAACACATGAAAAACTTCTTGAACACTTGTTGAACACCTATGAACACTTGAACATCTATGATATATCTTGTTGAACATCTAAATATCTGAGCACATGAACACATGTGATCCATGTTGCTGAACCCCTATGAACATCTGAGCATTGTGATATATCTTGCTAAACACCTGAGCACCTGAAATTCATGTTGCTGAACACTTGTGAACATTTGAACATATGTGATATATCCTGTTGAACACTAGAACATCTAAGCACCTGAACACTTGAACACCCGTGACTCGTGTTGTTGAACCCTTGTAAACACCTGGACATTATGATATATCTTGCTAAACATTTGAGCACTTGAAATTCATGTTGCTGAACACTTGAACATCTGTGATATATCTTATTGAACACCTTGGTATCTATGTAAACACCTGAACACTTCCTGAACACTTGCCAAACACATGAGGTTTGTCACATGAATATCTGAACACCTAAACACATGTGATACATTTTGTGAATCATCTTAATCTCTTGGTGTTTTAAAGTCAAATTTCAGCAATTGTTGCTGTGAGAAATTGACGGTGTGATGCGATGAAATTCTCGTAAGATATTATGACGTCATTATATGATCTTAGGTTCAATATAGATGTTACAATCAGCTTGTGCGAGTGACAGAAACATATGCCCAATTACAGATGGACTTGACTCCTTGAAATGAGGAGTCAAATTACCTTGGATTTGTATTCTTATCAAGAGCACTCTCTCCCTACAATATCAAAAATCTGATCTGAATCCTATACTTATGCAATTTACTTGTGGCTTTGTATTGTTTATGCATTGTTATGAACATGAACAACATCAGAAATTTGTTCATTTACCTTGGTCAATTGTATATGTTTATATATCCATATCCATTTACAGATCACTGATCCTCTAAACATTGAAATTATATTCCTTAATCAATACAAGGTGAATATGGTCAAGAAGATGGATGAGATCAACATGTTGATCGGGTAGCGTAGTAGGTGCCTCCAAGGAGTGGGCATGCACCCTTGGGGCCCCGAGTAGAATCCTAGAGACCCGTGATCTGAACTACTACTACGTAGTTGTGACGGTTGGAGGACATGTTGCTTGGCACATGGAAGAGTCACCACGCGATGTTCAGCCTCAGCACTTGCGTACCTTTATCCCGGTGGTTCGAGTGTGGGCCATGTAGTCATGGTTGATGGTCTAGTGTTTTGCTTGTTCACTTCGAGCTAACACTCTTGTACTAGCTGGTGCAGGCCATATTGGTCAGTATTCTGAGTGGAAGCGCTAAGAGGGAAGTTTCGAGAAATTGGTTAATGAAGTTGGCATGAAATATGAATGTCCTGTGCATAAGGAGGATTGTGTTATTCGTGGTGATTCGAACTAAGGTAGGAATGATCTTGTAATCTATGCCCTTGTATCCGACACTATGTGGACTCTTACACGTGGATAGTGGACTTGGGCAGTTCACGATGATTCGTGGGTTGGAAATCGCTTTGGGAATAAGAGTTACAATCTTATAAGTGAAGTCAAGTGGACATGTTGTGAACTTAGTTAGGTTGTATTGTACCCCACAACATGCCTACGGAGGCACCCCAACCCTAAGGTCTTATTCTTGCCTTAAAGTCATAGTGTGTGGTCTCACCTGTACCAAGACCACAGATTATCCATGAAGCTTGGGTGATCCATATCAAATAATAATGCTTAAAATTTATCTCTCTGTGAGGACGGTTACATAGTTGTTTCTTTTGCACACTTTTTAATTATATTTTTCTTGTTGTATTTTTTTTATCGTAGAGAGCAACTTTACTCATAACGTACCTATGTGTGGATCAACAGGTTGTCAGCAGAAGACACAACAGTGAGCAGCTTGGAGTTACTTCTTTTGCACAACTACATCATTTTTTAGCGATATAATACTTGCTATAGCTTTTACTACTTCACTTTGCTTGTAGTTTTGTTGAGAGACATGAGATGCACCATGTGTACGTGGACAATTTTGAATGCATACACATAATGTATTTTTGTGGACATGGGTAAGATTGTAATGAAATGCAATGATGGGCATGTTATGAATGTACGGAAGAATTTTAATTCCAATCTTTTATGCCATTTGCTATTGCTTTATATTATTTTATATATTTCGAATGTGGAATGGTATGTGAGTGGAATCGATTTGCTGAGTACCCGGATCCTAGGAGGATGGTCGTGACAGTAATGTACTTTGCTTTGGTTATATTTATTGATGATTTTTCCTGAAAGGTTTTGTAGATGGCTTGACAAGAAATAACTAAGTTTTTAGAGTGTTAATAGAATTTCAGGAGGGAGACACTGGAAGGAAACTGAAGTGCATTCGTAGCTACAATGGTGATGAATATATTGGTCCATTTAACTAGCATTGCATGTCTCATGGCATCAAGTGCCAAAAGATGGAGATGTCCATGTTGAATGGCATGGCATGGAGAATGAATATGATACTCAAAGAGACAATCAGATCATTTTTAATGCCTAGTTCATTTTGCCATGGAGCTTTTTATACTGTCGCTCATTTGATTAATCTTTCTCTACATGTATTTTTGGACAATGATGTTCCCGATAAGATTTGGCATTGCAAGGAAGTACTATAATACTGCTTACATGCATTTGGATGCATGTCCTTTATGCATGTTACAAAAATGTGAGAGATCTAAGTTGCATGCAAAGACCATAAAATGAATTTTTGAGGTATGTGGTCAGGATGAATTTAGATAGAGGTTGTGACTCAATTGAGAACAAAATCGCGAGAAGAAGGGATATGGTCTTCTTTGAAGAAAATCGCGAGAAGAAGGGATATGGTCTTCTTTGAAGATCAAAGTATGGATGATATCCAAAAAGCAGCAAATGATTTTGCCTTGAGTAGCTATCAATTAGTTCATTTGGAGTTGGTTCCTCTACGAAGCACTCCACATGTAATTGCTACTACTTAGACTTTAGATGTGGAAGAAGAGGAGGATGTGTGAAAACTCTCAATTTGTGATAATGGTGTTGATGATGACTAAGATATGGAGAGCACTTTTTCAGATGCAATCCCTTTACAAGATTTCCTTCACACGAGTAAGTTTTTTTAACAGATTGTGATGAGCATGAATACTATGAGGAGGCTTTATAAGATGTTAATGAAAGGTGGATAGAAGCTATGAAAGATGAGATGTAGTCCCAACAACACTGTTGAGCTGGTGAAGTTAACCCGAGGCAAGAAGATGCTGATCAAGATATAAGTTTTTAGAGTGAAATATGATGAAAACTCTTCATACCCAAATATAAAGTTAGGCTGCTTGTAAATGATATCAACAAGTGAAAGAGAGTTGACTTTGAGGAGGTATTCTCTCTTATGGTTAAGGTGTCTTCTATCTGAGTCATACTCAACTTCGCACGAGCCTTGATTTGGAAATTGTGCAGATGGATGTGAAGACAACTCACCGACATGGTGATCTTGATAAGAAAATTTATGTATTGCAACATGAAGGATTCATGGTCAATGGTAAGGAAGACTATTCTATAAGTTAAAGAAAAGTATATATAGTCTAAAGCAAAAGTCCAAACGATCGTTCAAGAAGTTTAAGTCTTTTATAGAGGACCATGGCTATTCATATTCAAGCATAGCGAGAGATGTTTATAGAAGAAGATCCATATCAGGATGTCACATGTAGGTGCATGGTGCAATTTCTTCACAATCTAGACTTTAGAAATGTGTAGCTTTGTCTCCTACTGAAGTTGAGCTAATTGCAACTTTAAAAGCTAGTAAAAAATTATTGTGGATGAAGAAGTTCATTCAGGATGTTGGGTTTAGTCAAGACAAGTATGTGTTTCACTGCCAAGAATTGCACTTCTCATGCAAGGTCGAAGCACATTGATTTGAGGTATTGTTGGATACAAAATATTTTAGAAGAAAAGCATCTCATTCTTGAAAAGATCAACAATAATGACAATGGTGCGGATATGACGATCAGTGCCGTCCCTGACATTTCATGGGCCCTAGGCAAAAGAGAAAAAAAGGACCCCTATAAAAATAATTTATTTTTAAAATTTATAAATTTCTTATAAAAATAGTTCGCTAAATTTAGAAAGAACTATGGATGTTTATGATCGACGAGTATCAAACAATAAGCTATGAATTAAAAATTATAAAACAATTTCTACAATCGGAATAGACATCTATGGATGTAATGCGACTCAATGAACATTAATACAAATAAAAGCTATGGGCAATAGCTAGCAAAAAAAATGTACGACATATGTTTTTTAAGTTAGGATTTTTGAGAATGTTCAAGCACAAAACACATATATCTATTGACTACAATAACAAAAATATTTAAAAAAAATCAAGAGTTCCATCTCTTAATGTTTATTTTTCATATCATATGGGCCGGAGAAAATAAGGTTAGAGAATAATAATATTCAATCAAGAAGTACTAAACAATTAATTGCAATAAAAATAATACATGATTTAAACATACAATAAAATAATAGTTATGAAAAAAATAATCAAGTCATCAGTTTTTTTATTTGACAGTGGTAATCAGACCAGTCTGACAATTTCTATTAACAGTCCAAGATCCAAACAGATATATGTTAATAAAATAACTTCTCAATCAAAACTAGCATTAATATTGAAATATAAATTAAATAATAAAGATTTGGTTTTACAGAAAATTAAAGAAGTTATCTAAAAAGATTATTTGATGGTTATTCACAATCCATTAATAAAATATTCTTACCACAAATATAAAATTGGTTATAATGAGAACAAAAACTTTGGAAAAGGAAACATATATCCTGTGATTGAGCAATGATAGGTGATTTTTTAAAAAAAGATAATAACAATTCAAGCGGTTAATGTCGCATTCCCAATCCTCTGCAATGTGCAATGAGTTTCAATTTTATAATTGCTTAAAAAAAAGCAAGCTGTGATTTATAATTACACAAATATGATGAGTAGTTGTGCGGATCCAAAAATAACCGTGATTTGTGGATCTAAGCGAAAAATACAGTGCACAAATATAAAAAAAAACTATTAACTGAGGTAGTGATTTGCCGATGCCCAACAACAACAAGTCTCAAATTGAAAGCATGAGAAATTACAGTAGTGAAGGAAATTACGTGATTATATGTAGTTATGGGCCCCCAAAGTTGACGGGCCGTGGGCCATTGCACCCCAGGACAAGCCTCATGGACGTCCCTGATGACGATAAAGACACTGCCACCTGGAAAGTTTGAAGACTACCGCTCCATTGCTAGATTTGAGTGGACCTCACCTCGTATGATGAACAAGAATTTGTATGGGAGGATTCCTTTCAAGCAAACACTCAACTATTTTTTGGGTCATGGTAGTCGATGTCCGAAACATGGAATATATTCATCAGTGGTCTTGGATGAAGTTTGCTCATTTAGCGCATGGGATATTTTACCATTTGCAAGAGGTTGATGTGTGACTTGAGTTGACATGCATTATGCTGCAAAGAGTGTGTGCGACATGAGAGCATATCCTCGGTTGTACAACAGGGATCTGCTGTAAACCGCGAGAGGCCTGAGCTGCTCAATCAATATCGAGCGGTTCACACGGTAAGGGTCCACAAAAACCCGATTTCGTGCAAACCGCTCGATCTTGATTGAGCTCAGGCCTCCTCACGGTTTACAGCAGATCCCTGCAGTACAATAGATCCCTGCTGTACAACAGAGGATCTGCTCGCTGTGCGACAGTTCCTGTTTCAGATTTTTTCTCTCCTGTGCTTGAGGAGCAAGCTTCTCATTCACCTTCAATTCTTTATCCTATTTTCTCATTGCCGACAGTAGCTCGAGGTTAAATGCTAGAAGGTGTTGCTACGTAAAGGTCTGAGAGAAGGAACGACTACGAGATCATATGACAGATTAGTTAAAAATATCTTACACTCGGTGATATTACTCCATCTATATCTCAATTTGCTGGTGGTAATTTTGGTTGATACATCAGTCTTAGGAGGTTGACTTTCTGTAGCCCATTGTGGAAGAACTTTGGATCACCTTTTACATCCGATCGATTTGTTGTGTTATATTCTAAGCATTGATCAGCTGCTATTTGGATGATATATAATTTGCCCATTTACGTGCCGAACACCTTGATGAATAATGACGATATTTACATCGGATTATCCTTTTTTGCCGAGGTTACATGTCAGCATATATAGCATGTGAAGGAACATGAGGAGAGTAGTAAGAGGCCTCTCTATCTATATAAAACACGTATGCCTGCAGACAATGTCTCCCATAACGTGTTAAGCAAGATAAATGGTATTATACTAAGGGACCGGGTCGTCTGCTGTAGCGAGCACTGCAGCAGATTCTGCAGTAACCGCTTGAACTGCTCGATCACGATCGAGCGGTTCACACGATTTCATACTTTTTGTGGGCTCGTACCATGTAAAATCATGCGAACCACTCGATCAAGATCAAACGGTTCAAGCGATTATTGCAGAGATAACACTACAGCAGACGATCCTTGTTAATTATACTAATTACTATATGGACAACAGTTGGGCAAAATAATAAGATTGTTGGTAATGCATTTTGATCGGTCTCACTTCATCTTATTCGTCGGTTGTGGGACATTTCGTATGAGACACTTTCTAATGGCACCCACCTCTCTAGACTTTCTACAGATTATTGTCATTACTGTATGTACATAGCTAACAAACATATACATGGGTATTTACATATTAAAATGATATTTGTAGGAGCATTGCACGGCAATATTTATCGATTCTTTCTGAGGATATTTACAATCATAACCATGAGTAATTTCATATTTACATACATAACCTTCGATAATCACGAATTATACGAGGAACCTCCGTCTCACATCCAAGATTCTCACCAGTTACACGAGAAATCATGAATAGTTACTCCGTCTCATATCCATAACCCAGTATGTGCGTAAATATGGAACTATTCAGGATTATGGGTGCAAATATCCCTTTTCTCTATGGAGACAGAATTATCATTAATGATTTAATCCTATAATTATATGGAAAACATAACATTTAATCGATGCATTAACTCCATAACAACATTTTTGATATTCTGGATTCGAATTGGCTCTCACGACCCCGAGCTTGAGATGAACTCGAAACTGAAGTGGGAGAGAGTTGATGCATACATATGTGGTCTTTCCATCCCTCCTTGGGCCCTATGTTACTTAGGAGGGACTCGTGTACGAGCCCAAAAACTTTAGAGTCAATCAATATGGTACTAAAGGTCTTCTACCCGACTCACCATTACTTAGAAATCTTAAATTCCAATCTCAAAGTAGGAACTACAATTTACACTTCAATTTTGTAAATACACCAATCCTCCGTGAATTCATTTTGAAAAAACTTAATGGAAAAAAAGTCAAATCGTTGGGATGTTCAACTTTGCTTTAGATATAGATACTATCCATTTTCAGCCCATATCTGAGTTAACTAAGTTCATCCTCACCAAGTGAACTATGTCTTGAACTCCATACATATATATGTGGAAATACAAGATAAGAATGATAAAGCTATGTTCTTAGTACCAATAGTCAGGGTTAGTGTTCTTAAAGCTTATGCATCAGATCCCATTTCATGAGTGTATTAAAGAAGGACCCTCTTCATTTAACTGCGGCCCACCATAGTATTTGTAACATCCATACCCCCAAATTTAGTCCCACATCTAATACTCACAAAGTGTGAGAGCAGGTTATAAGTGGTGGGATTACTACTTGACAGCTTGGGCTTGAGCATTTTGGGTGATCGTCCGACGGGTCCATTTGGGCCTGAACCCAACAAGTTGTTAAGGTCAGTTTTCCTCGATAACAGACCGGGGACCTAAGCCCGGGACGTTACAAATGATATCAGAGTGAGTTCCCTCCGATAGTGGAAAGGGCTACTCAAAGGGACCTAAGTCGGGAGCGTGCAACTGCCACTATCACTGGGGATAAGTGATGGGCCATAGCGCAACGAGGACGTTGCAAATATAAGTGGGGGAGGTTGTACACCCATACACCAAATATAGTCCCACATCTAAAACCCACAAAGTGTGAGAGTGGGTTATAAGTGGTGGGGATTACTACTTGACAACTTGGGCTTAAGCATTTTGGGTGGTTGTCAACGGATTTATTTGAGCCCGAACCAAACAAGTTGTTACGGCTAATTTTCCTCGATAACGGACCGGGGACCTAAGCCCGGGACGTTACAGTACTCCTATACACCGCAGTCTCTAAGGTTGTACTGTTAACCTCCTATCCCAAAGCTTGAACCCATTTAAAGCCTACACTCTTTCTTTACTTTCAACTTAAGGGCTCTTAGGTTATCAAGGATTATGCACTCAATTATATGCATGAATAATATCAGCAACATGTTTTCCAGATAACTTGTTATTACATAGAACCTAAGCAATGACATGTTCACGAATTAAATCTATATTAACAATTCTTTTAATAGAATCAAAACTCACATGCCCGAAACAACTATGCCATAAATCACAAGACTCTATATTATTATTCATGCGAGGAACATGATTAGAACATGCAACCACAAAAAAATCAACCAAAACAATGCTAACAGACTCACACCTAACTTTAAATATAATGATCACAACAAAAATAACAAAGTGTTTTTTTTTATATTAAGTAAGGTCGCTACATGGATTCTTTGCCTCCATTTAGATCTATCTTGGGTCATTCTTAGATTTAGATCCAAATAACTAAGATCCCTTTGGATAAATCTCATTCCAATATTTCTTGGGCCTTCCTCACCCTCTCTTAGCCTGCTCAACATCCTAAATCTCACATCTTCTAACTGGTGCACCAACTGAGCTCCTTTGCAAATGGTTAAACCATCTGAAGTGATTTCTCTCATCTTATTCTCTATCAGAGCTATACAAACTTTCCTGATGATCACATTATTCTGAATCCGATCTTTTTTTATATGACCACATATCCAACTTAGTATTTTCATTTCTGCTAATGCCATTCTTTGCACATGTCTATGATTCATAGGCCAACACTAAGATCCATAGAGTATAGCAAGTCTCACAACTGCTTTATAATACTTTTCTTTGATTTTCAAAGGAATTTTTTTATCATTTAGAATGGTAGAGGCTCCTCTTCATTTTAGCCAACTTACATTTATTTTATGGGTATCATCGCCATCGATTTTTCCATCATGTTACAAAATAGATCCTAAGTATCTAAAAGAATCTTTCTTCTGGATATTATCATTTCCAATCTTCATCTTGATTCCTTCATTACTTCTTCCATCAAATGTGCACTTCATATATTCAGTTTTAGCCACACTTATACATAATCCTTTAGTCTCTAAAGAATGTCTCCAAATCTCAAGCTTCTCATTTACTCCATATCTCGTCATATCAATCACAATATCATTGATAAAAAATATAAACTAAGGTATCTCATCCTAAATGTGATTAGTCAGCTCATCCATAATAAAAATAAAAAGGAATGAACCTAAAACTGAACATTGATGCAGACTGATGCTGATATCAAAATAGACAATCTTCTTATACTGGATCGTTATATAAGATGAAACCCCATCACACATATCTTTTTTAAGGTTAATGCATAAGACATATACTTGTCTCTTCTCCTATAAGATGAATCTTGTTATAAGATGAATCATGTTCCTTCCACACAAGTTGCGCCTATTAGCTTTAAAGGGTGGACTTTTCTGCATCTACTTGTTAGCAATGTGAGCCCGAGGCGAACCATTCCTACAATAAATGTTATTGTAATAAATGATTTATCAATAAAAGTTATTGATGTTTTGTTTCACTCCCTTTCTGATATTGAATGAATGAATGCACTATAAGGTCCTTCTGTACAATAACGGTTATGTACCATGGCCAACTTGATAATCATACAGCTGTTGACTCAATGATTGAATCATAGAGGCTGATGCTTGGATGAATATCTAAGGAGTTAGATAGAGGACTCATCAAGCATCATCAATGATTAACAAGTAGTGATCTCCAGTCTGAGTGGGAGATGGCAATCCCATCTCAGTAGACTGATATCTGATCGACCTCTTGATGCAGGTCCTCTGCATAGGAATATTGATTCAGAGGTATCAGATTAGTTGAGTCAATGAGTTGACTTAACGAGATCGAGATAACCAAAGACCTATGATGAATACTGTCACATCACAGGCAAACATCCTCTGACCAGAGACATATATATTACTATATGTCTGAGCATGTACATTTGGCAGACCAATAGGTTGATGACCTAATCAAGGTCTATACACCGGCGAGCTGGTGTGCATGTAAGGGCATATGAGTAATATGATCTCTCAAAGGGATCATACAGGTTCACTTGTGAACCGGGAGACATGAGCTCACTCATGAGGTATTGGGATTGACCAAATTCCATGCATGATCATCATGCTTTAGAAGCATGATATGAATTTGAAGGTAAGATATATGCTTTGTGAAAGCATATGATCTGTACCATATCCCAAGGACCAAGATTGAGAAACTTAATGATCAGAATATGAAGATGACAGTGTAAAAGTGATCTTTATCTTCATGATGATCATGAGTCTTCCAGTATGCAGGATGTGCAGGTATTGGGAAAACCTGAAGGGTGATTTGATCATAAACGATTGTATAACCATGACGCTTCCATTCCGAGGGAGTGATGAAACAGGTCTGGATTTTAGTGACTCCTCTCATTAGAGAAGTGACCTAATCTTAGTCCATGTACTGGACATTGATCTGAATGAGATTCAGATGCAATGAGAAGATTAGGTTTACGGTCTTGATTTAATCAAGCATCTATGAGAGGTCCATGGGATCTGGATTTGAGATGTGATCTCAATATCAAGTCACTATACGTGGAACAATACAATCACCCTGTCCTTATCTCCAAGTATCTGAGGAGAAATAGCATTGTTCTTAAAAGGTTTAAGAACAATTCCATGAGATCTAAGCAAAGAGAAATTGATAATTAAATGTGATTTAATTATCATGATGTATGAGAAATTATCCAATATAATTAAATGTGATTTAATTATTATGGATAAGAATAATGTGGATAGCAATATCCAATTATTCATAATATATTATAAATGTGATTTATAATGTATTAGAGAGAGTTAAATATAATTTATATTAGTAGATTAATTATTAATGTGTATTGGATGCACATTGTTTGATTAATTGAAAATGTAAACTACATTTTATTTTGGGTTGTGAATTTGATTCACAATAATTCAATGTCAAGATTGCAATATTCCCAAATTAATTGAGAATTATTTTGGTGAATTAAAATACCAACAAATTGTTGTTGGAAATTGGATGGAGAGAAAATCAAGGAGATTGCCCTCCCCTTTTGGAAAGGAGGGGGCGGCACCAATTCCTTGAGGGAATTGGTGGCCGTCCCCCCTTCCTAAGAGGAAGGTGTATCTCCCTTATTTTCTCTCTCTCTATTTGTGTGGTTTAATTTGGTATTATATTTATTTGATTTATCAAATATATTTAATCAAAATTAAATCACAAGTTGTTGGCTTTTGCCAACAACAATCTTGACCATTGGATTGTCATAAATCAATCTCATCCATTGATTTTATATGACACATGGATTGAGATCTATGGATCCCAAAACCCTATAAATAGAGAGGCATTCTTGGCTCTCTCTTTACACATGCTATTGAAGCAAAACTCTCTCTCTCTCTTTCTCTCATACTCGACAGCCCTCTCTCCCCCTTCTTCTTGGTGGCCGTCCACCTTGGTGGAGAGAATCGTCGTCGCCCGCGCCCTCGTGCTACCGCTTCGACGCTTTGTGGTTCTTCGTCTACTTCGAGTGCTTCGCCTACGAAGGAAACGTTCGATCTCGTGTGACGAGATCAGGAGCAACCGTGTTTGGATCAACTTCTTGGATTGCGAGGATACCGCGGTTCATCCCCGCGCTCGCAAGCGATCTCTCCGACGATCGGACTTGAGACAGGAGGTCTCTTCTCTTAGAGACTCGATCAACCACGCTTCAAGAGGTATTGCATTATACTTGTTGTGGTTATATATGAAACGATCCGAGAATGGTTCTTGGATCATATGGTTTCATCGAACAATTTTTTTTTAAATTCCGCTGCACCGAACAACTAGTACGGCTAGTCGTTCTTCGTCGTATCCGATACGACGCTCACGCTTCCGTGATGCGCTTGAGGATCTCTCCATATCCTTCACTACTGTGAGACAATTAGCTTCATGCATATATACTTATTTAGTGACAACTAACCGAGTTTAGATGCGTTGCCATCTACACATGAAATTATGACGAGCGAGCTTCTCAAGCTTTATTGTCATGTCAACCCATCATTTAAACATATTATGCTTTCTTATCATGTCAACCCATTATTTAAACATATTTTCTGACATTTACGAGAAAACAATTCTATAAATCTCATCTGAAATTTTTGTAAACATCCTTAGCACCTATGAACATGTCTGGTCGAGGTGGAGACATAGAGGAAGAAGATGAAAAAGAGAGGAAATTGGCACATAGATTAGAGTTTGTACATTGATTCAAAAGTTTAGATTGTATAGTAATCCTATGACCATTATCTCATAGGACTCATTGCGTAATTATAAAGTGAACAGGGATGCAAATATAATTAACAAAATTTAAAACGATACTATATAAAAATCCCTTGAATATCTGTTTCTCCATCCATCCATCGAAGTGTTTGGACGTACAATAACTCAGAAACCCGTTTCCTAGCAAAACTACGAGGGTTAATTTATAAATACAAAGCTCACAGGGGCGAGAGCACAAAATGTATGCTAAAAAAACGAAAAAAAAAGAATCCATTAAATAATCGACAAGACAAGCTCGTCAACTCCCCTCACCTCCCCAATACTATCATAAATCCCGGATTTCCTCATATTTACATAACAGCCCATTCAAAATCTTTATTCACATCCTCACCCCTTGTTGCGACTGCCCCACAGGAGTGGCAGTGAAATCAAGATCCTAACAAGAGTTAGTAATGGGATTTTTACCCGATAGACCCTATAAAATTTTTAAAATACTTCTACGACCTTTTGTATAACATTATTACTCCATCAATCCTGTAAATTACTTTAAAAACTCCTATGGGCTTCAAACATGTTAACCGAAAGGTTTATAAGGTAAGAGTTGACAAGTTTACAGAATCGAAAAGGAAATTAAATTATTTTAAAGATCGTAGAAGTAATTGACAAAGTTTACAGGGTCTGCCGTAAAAATCCCTTTAGTAATTACCCATATCTCGAGATTCCCCATCTCCCCGCGTATTATTTATACACATAGCTTCGAAGCCCCCAACCGGCCCTCGTCCATTTCGCCCCTCCTTTATTACCAACACCCGCGTCGTCCTCCGCCTCCCGCCTCGAGCAATGGAGGCGTACACGGAGCCCTCGAGCTCGTGCTCGACCCCGTACCACAGCGCGCCCTCGAGCCCCTCGCCCTTTCGGGCCCTCCCCTCCGGCTGCTACTTCAGCGCCCCCACCAGCCCTATGCACTACCTCTGCGCCGCCTCCGCCTCCGCCTCTTCCCCCTCCTCCCCCTCCCACCCACTCCCCTCCTCCTTCGAGTTCGAGTTCTCCGCCCGCTGCCTCTCCCCCTCCGCCGCCTCCGCCGAGGATCTCTTCCTCAATGGCCAGATCCGCCCCACGCGTCCCTCCTCTCCTCTCCCCTCTCCTCCCGACACCCGCGGCCGGGATCCGTGCCTCCGCAGCCGATCCGTCCATCGGAGGGCCAGATCCATGTCGCCGCTTCGGAATCCCTCCCCAGACTGGCACGACGAGAAGACGCCGCCGTCTCCGCCGCCGGAGGCATCTGCAGCAGCTGCGGAAGACGAAGACGTTCAGACCCCGCCGGTGTCCGCGTCTTCGTCGCGATCGTCGTCGACGTCGTCGTCATCGTCGGGGAGGAGCTCGAGGAGGTGGATCTCGCTGAGGGATCTGCTGCTGTACCGGAGCAAGAGCGAGGGGAGAGCGAACACCAAGGACAGATTTTGGCACCTGTCGCCGTCGAAGGAGAAGCCCTCGCCCTCGTCCTCGCCATTGCCGTTGCTCTTCTACAGAAGGAAGGAGAAGGAGAAGGGGAAGGGTGAGGAGAAGGAGAAGGAGAAGGGAGGAGGGGAGGGGAAAGTGGGGAGGAGGAGGAGGGCGAGGTCGGCGCACGAGCGGCACTACGAGGAGAAGAGGGCGGAGGCGGAGGAGATGAGAAAGAGGACGTTCCTTCCCTACCGCGCCGGCCTCCTCGGCTGCCTCGGCTTCAGCTCCCGGAGCTACGGCGCCGTCACCGGCTTCTCTCGCACGTGGAACGCCGTCGGCTCCAGGTAGCACTCCTGGTGGCTTCGTCTACCTATATATCTATCTCTTCCTGCTGTTTTCTCTGTATAGGTTTTCTACTCCTCTCCTCTCCTCTTCTAATTTTTGTTTGCTGTTCTTTCTTGGGTGTTTCCTTTTCTTTTCTCTTATTCGATGCGAGTTTTACGTGGACGTGGATCTGTTGTGTGACAAATGGGTGCAGGAGATTTACTTTTATTGGCCCTTTTTCCCCCTTGCTTTTGAGGTTTTCTAATTTCCATTTTTTTTGATAAATTGCACGGATAAAGGCTTTACTCTATTCGAGGTTATAAGAAAGAGGGACCATATTGAAACAGACCACACAATTGGAGGAACTTTTGTGCAATTTATCCGTGGCATTTGTTCGGTTATTGTATCCTGTGACGGGGGTGGTGGGTAGAGTGGGGTGCAGGTACTTTTTTGTCTGATTGATTACATGTGATGGGGGGCACGTGACGTGTTGGGGGGAGTTGAGACCCTGTCTCCCTAGGGAAGTGGTTCCTCTTTCCTAGGGTTCCGTGTGAATATATTTGATGCAGGAATATATCACCATGCTTGTCCCCGTTGAATTCAACCTCTACTGTTCGAGCCTTTGCTTCGATCTTATTTATACCAACTTACCAAGTTGGATCAGTGTTAGCTTTTATTAGATCTTTTCATGTGGTTGAGCTAACGGGGTAAGGGGGATCACGTGACCGTGGGCAGAGGGCTAGTTGATAATATAGAACTATAGGAGCCTTTAAAACGAGGTGGTCCTAATAGTTTGGCTCATTAAATTAGAACACGTTGTGGGGATCATACATGAACGTGGATTTTATGATAATTGCGTCTCTCTCCTTTTTGTCAGACTATATGTTGTGTAGCTCTTGATACAATTATTGTCGATAATACTAAGTTGGACGGTGCAACTCGGAAACTCGAAAAACAGGTGGAGCATATTTTTAAGGGATTTTTACCTGGCAGATCCTATAAACTTTTCCAAATACCTCCATGATCTTTGAAACAACAGAATTCCCCCTCAACTCCGTAAACTTGCCAACTCTTACCTTATGAATCCTATGGTTACTCTGTTTGAAGCTCGTGAGGGTTTTTGGGGTAATTTATAGGGTCGATGTGGTAATTACGTTATGTAAAAGATTGTAAAGGTAATATAAAAAGTTTACAGGGTCTGTCAGGTAAAAATCTTATTTTTAAATGCAAAAAAAAATCTCTAATATGCTTCGATTTTTGTACGAGTCATTTTTTTAAATATACCAACGACGGTACTAAACTTCAAACTGTAGGATTTCAAACTGTAGGATTTAAGGACAGCATAAAAAAGGTTGCTTGATCGTAGGGAGGCCTGCATTTGACATAAAAAAATGGATTGAATCTCTGTTTGTTACATTTCGAAAAATGAGAAGTGTAATTGGGAATAGAGGAATAATTGAGATTTTTTTGTAATTTGCCCGATTTTATTTTGATGGAATAAATGTGGGTTATTCGTATTCGACATTTCTAAGTTGTCTATGAAAATCTTCATTAAAGGTTAGTTATTGTGGGCTAAGCGGCACATATTTGTGGAAGACAAACTTTGAGCTGAGGATGGATTATAATCATTGTTGAAAGGGGAGAGATATTGGTAAATGAAATAGTTGTGGAGTAAGGAATGCGTATAACTAAATTCTCATTCAACATATCTATTATCTCCTGCTTTACAATAGAGGCTTTAGGTACCGTTCGACAAGGGAGTTAAACTCCCCTGAACTTTAGAATATATAAATGAGGACTTTTTACACTATGACACTTGAAATCCTGTCCAATTGCAGAGTGCGTGTAATAATAGGGGGGTCATGTAATAATATAGGGGTTGTCGTATAATTGGACAGTGGCAATGTAATAATATAGGGGTTGTCGCGTAATTGAACAATATTTTTTACCTGTAATTAATGCATGGTTAGTAAATTTTTTCAAAGATTCAGACGTGATGAGCGCGATGCAAATAAACAAAATAGAACAAGCCATCACGATGAGATAATATTATGGACGATAGACTATTATAGCAAATTTATGATGAGAGAATATTTCTCTAAATAAGAAAAAACAGAACTCATCGTCTTAGAGAAAAGTTGAAGATATTAATGGAGACGTAAACGAATTTGAACGACATAAATATAATTGAGTAATCCACTTAAATGTTTTGGGATTTAAGCACCAAACAATTCATGCATGCTTCGAGCGTTAAAGAACTTCCTATGCAATCAATGTAGCATTTTTTTGGCAGGAACTGCACAATCAGTTCCGTGACTAGATACTCCCACTTGGAGATCTTCGGTCTCGCCTCATTTGCTACATGACTCCACCATAATTTGGCGTCGCTCGACATGTACATCGATGCTAAGCGCACTTTCTTTGCTTCCCTCGTCTTGGTCGCTTCGAAGTACACTTCCATGTTCCATATAAAGTTCTCCAAATCCCTCGCACTTCGAGTGCCTGTAAAGGGTCTGGGTTTAGGTACCTTTAGTTGCCGCACTCCGTGGACCTCCCACCATTCGCCATCGCCTTCTTGATAAGGGAGATCTCGCTACGTAGATCCTCCATAATCGCACTGAATGCCTCCAGCAATTGTCCTCCAAGATCTTGATCTGCTGTGCTGAGCATTGGGTCTCGTCTCTAACATCTGATCCTTCCGAATAACGATCCTCCCGACTTGCGATGCGTTGGCCATGAGTCTCAATGGTGGACTCCCTCTCCTCCCTTGCTTACTCCAATGTTACAATACGCTCGGTGACACTCACTATCTTCGCCCTAATGATTGAAGATGAACTTGCACCAACAAGTTCCTTTGCTCCCACGATCGATTGCACCAACAACAACTTCTAAATTTGCCCGATCTCTTGACACCGATCAAGTTCTGATACCATTTGTCACATGGTCAAAATCCCGCTATCGATTTCGACATGTGCAACATTAGATAACCGGAAGCTAACCATCCCTCCTAAATAGAATGCTCATGGACAAGCTTTAACGCTTCTCGAAATTGCACTTGCTCACGTACTGATGTTCCAACATATGCACAAATATGAACTCCAGATCGCTCAAAAACACTCTCAAGAACACACTCAAGAATGCTCAAGAGCACTACCACATGATCACACAAGCACACACATAAAGCTCTTCTCTTATTAGAAAGGGAGACCCGCTCTAGAGTGGAGTATGTACAAATGAGCCACCACCCTTCTTCTATACAAGACAAGACAACCCATGAGATACTCGATACTATATATACAATAATGACACATAAAGATTCAAGACCCTTCCAGTTCCATGGCAACCCTTCGCTTTGCACAACAACTCTTCATCTTCTTATCTCTTTGACTCCCTTATTATCCTTTTGTCTTCTCGCACGCTTGATATCACATCGTCCACACAGTCATTAGAACACTCGCGCTCCAATGCCTTACTGATGCAGCTTTACCATAACTCACAAAGTGCTGTCGAATACTTGATCTTGTGCCAAAGGAAACCCACGATTACCAGTCCCTCGTGTGGTAAACTCTTCCTTTGTACTCCACATGCACGGAGAAGTCTGTCAGAACTTCGCTATCGCGGCCCCCGGACCACTTTCGAGCATGCTCTCCCATGCTCGTGCTTAGCATGTGCAATGCTCCATGCCTTCCTAGACCACCACAAATCACTACCGATACCGTGTGTCTTTGTGTGTACTCCAGTGTGACCACACCACATTGTACCACTTCACTGCATACTGTCCTACTACGCTCACGTAAGTATCACTGCATGCATCCTCCGTTATGTCTCATACTGTTGTCTGTACTCACTGTGCTCGTACAAAGACGTTGCAGCAGGATAGATGCAGACGTGTTGCGCATGATGCAAATAAACAATAGAGAACAAACCACCACGATGGGATAATATTATAGATGATAGAAAAAGAGATAATAATAGAGCAAATTTAAGATGAAATAATATTTCTCTAAATAACAAAAACAAAACTCCTCGTCTTAGAGAAAGACAAGGTGAAGATATTAATGGAGACGTAAACATGTTTGAACGACATAAATATATTGAGATAATCCACTTAAATGTTTTGACATTTAAGCATCAAAAATCAGATTCAAATCTCAGTGATTACTTTTATATAAAAAAAGACAACAAAAAAATCTGATTGGACGACTGGTTCCATCCAGAAACAATGTCCCGTTAGAAAAAAACTCTCGAGATCATCGTGTCTTCCAAGAGCACAGAGAGCTTCAGCTCCAAAATGTCTGCAGCAATGTATGCTTATTTTTGTTCCGATTGAAGAAACGTTTATTGGCAGCTAAAGTTTATGTAACCAATGAATTTTAACATCAGATTCCTTCAAAATTTTGCCAATTACACGGCAATCCATGTATTCTTCATATTTGTCTCGTCACCACTGAAATCTTACCAACTTGGTGATGAAATCTTACCAACTCTTGTATGACGACCCATGCGACCCACTCTTGCAGGGGCCGCGATACAAGACGGAGCAAGTTTGCGAGGGTTGTAGGGAAAACATGAAGAGTACATGATGTGTTTCGTAATTGGCAAAGTTTATAGGGATTGTGATGTAAAATTCCCAGTAGACAATTATTCCTATTGGCTAGTTTGGTTACTGGGTTGGGTTGGGTTGAGGTAATTCCATGTGAATAGTACCTGTTTGGATGGTTATGAGGGTTGGAACAAGGAATGTGATGTGATGTCATATTGATTTGTGATGGAATTCCAACCCAGATTAGGAGGGTTGGAATGAAGGGTATGCCGATGTACACCGGTGTACACCAGCAACTAAACGAAGCTCACAAAAATGGTGGCAGAGAAAGTCACGGGGCTGACAAGATCAAAACCACTCCACTATAATGGAGATATAGTTGTTCTTTACAAAGACTATACACACCAGTACCTCCTTGTTCGTCTATCAATCAAAATGAACACAACCAACATGATAAAAGATGGAGACGAGGTTTTTTTTATCAAAAAGGAGAATCGAATCCATAGCTCTTCCATTCCTTATGGTTAAGAATGAGGATCTGATCTCACGCTTGCCATTATTCTATTGTCCAAAGGACTCTCAAGAGGCAATGTGTCCTATTAGCCGAGGCATGGTTTGAGCCCGCTCCTTCTTCCCAAAACCTTCTGAATAAAGTTAATTAATTGTGTGAATAAAAGATTAAAAGTATTTGCCTCCCTTTATCATCTAGATGTGATATTCTTATTGCAACCATTACCATGTTTATTATACATAATTGCTCTATTAAGCACATTCCTAATTATGTCGTAAAAATGGTCTCAACTCACTCCAATTTCCTTTGAAAGAAGAACCTCTGACGCCCACATGCCTCACCTTGTGGCTTGGGATCTGTTTGGTTATTGGGATGGGGTGGGTTGCGGTAACCTCTTATGAGTAGTAGCTGTTTAAATAGTTACAAGTGTTGGAGGGGATTGGACTACAGAGTGCGATGTGTTGTCATATTGATTTGTGATGAAATTCCAATCCAGGAATGGAGGGGGTAAATCGAGTTACCTCGGGTTAACCCGGTAACGAAACGAACCCTACATGTCGTTCCAAGTAGAGCATTATTAGCTTGCATTAATTTAATTTGACATCTCTGGCTAAGAATATCTTGTATAGTTTTGAGGCTTGTGGTCTTCTTTGGGCGATGATCATCATCTAGAGAAAAAATTGTAACAAGAAATGTATCTAAAGGCTTATTCACCTTTTATAAAAAAAACATCGTTAAGAGTTTGGGATATATTCTCCTTAGCGCCTAATTACGATATTGCAAATGGATGTACCTTTTTTTGCATGAAAAATTGGTTAAAACCCTGAATTAGCGTCTACTTACCCATTGACCTACGGATTAACTTCTAACAAATTATTATCATGTATGATGATACCCTCTCGACTAGAGTTGCTTGCTTTAACACTTCTTTTAAAATCATAGATAATAGAACCATTGGAAGAGAATGCTTTGTGGATATTATTGATACGACTTTTGCGAGGGTCAACTAATCAAACCCAATTAGCGTCATTGTCGTGACTGCTCACAAAAATCGAATCAGACAACAACTAATCCACAAATAGATATAGCAATGAAAAATGAAATAAAAGTGGAGTTCAAATTTATTATATTCTACAAATGTGTGTATAGGTGTAAGTATGTGTAGAGTGTCGAACATAGGGAGCAAACGTGATAGATCGGGAAATGAGATCCAAAATTTGTCCTTCTCTTGTCTATTTATTGCCTTTTTATGTGGTTTTTAATTTTATATTTTTTGGACTTTAATTATTATATATTTTTAATTGTTTTTAATTTTATATATTTTATTTTTTTTATTTTTTGGATTTTTAATTTCTTTTTTTCTTTTAAGTATATAAATATATGGATATATATAACTATATATACAATATAGAGTAATCGAATTATAAATACAAAAAAAACTAATAAAAATGATAAAATAAAATATTTTTATATTTTAATATTTCTACTATTTTTGTGTTTTTTGGAGAATTTTTAGCTAATTTTTATATTTTTTAAAGGCCAAAATATCCCAAAATAGAGATTAAATAAATAGACCAAATTAATTTGAGATTAAAAAAACAAAAAGCCTCAAAATTTCAAAAAATCAATTTTAATATATAATATTTAGAATAAAGAAAATTACATAATAGAAATTAATATTTGTGTGATTTTTGGTATTTTTTATATTTTTATAAAAGGATTTAAAAGCTTTTTAATTTTTAGTAATTTTCTTTGTTTTTAGGATTTTTTTGTCTGGAGTTGTAAAATAATATAATAATAAGAATACATTTTTTTTGGAATTTTAAATACTATTTTATATTTTTTTGGATTTTGTAATTCAAAAAGGTGTCAAACATGCTATTTTGATTTTTATTAAATAGGGAAAATTATTAAAATGCAAATCTAAAAATGTGGCATGGAAGTATATCTAATATGCACTTAATTCTATTTTTGCATATTTTTTTAAACACGGATTATATTTTTGATAAATAGAAAAAATCACAAAAATAAATGAACGGGCCATGATATAATTGCAATTAAAAATAAAGACAAGGTTGTTTCTGCAAAATACCTAAAATATTACAACTAATATTAAAAGTTTAAGTACTAAACATAAATGCAAAAAAGGTGCAAGGGCCTCGGTTAAATTTGCCACCTCATGTGGGACGACACGTGAGGTAACGTGGCCATGACCCAAAATCAATATGCGAAATACGCGAGGGGTTCCTTGTAAATTTTACAAAAGTTCTGACTAAAATAAGTTACATGACTAAATAAAAATGCACAAAAATCGAGGGTATGCTGTGTAAATTACCCCTAATTGGCGTGTAGGTGAACAACCAGATCTCGTTCACTTGACATGCGACAGGTGGAGAGGGGGCGATGACGCTACGATACTGATGGCTTGGATTAGATCCTGGAAAGGATAAAATGGTGGATGCGAGCCATGATCGAATGGCTCCAGCTGCAACTGGAAGGCGCTCCAGATCTGACGGTGGTGAGGGCACCTAGATGAACTAGGAAGAACGAGAGTTGGAGCTGCTTCAATCTATCAATTCTCCTCACGCCGTAGGTCTCCTTCGATGCCAAGATGCTCAATAGAATCCCAGAAGGAGTCCACAACTTCAGATGGTCGTAGACATGTCCAGGCCTCACCTGAGGAGTCCTGAGAGCTTGGAGAAAAATCACAAGATGGAGACCCTTGAGGTCACTTCGATTCGAGCCCAGATGGGCGCCCTTCAGCTTGGGACCTGCATAACACAAGGTCGAGGAAAAGTTCCTCAACTGGGGGGGGGGGGTGGCGTAATGCGTTGCGAGGCAAAGTTCCGGTGAGGTGGTGGAGAAGCGATCAGGAGAGAAGATGGGATGAAAAGATGTGGTCGGAATAGTGTAGAGACAATGTCAACAATGGCCAGAGCTCTAGAGCTCTAGCGAAGCCATTATCCTAATCTAAGCTAAAACGACTGACTAAAGAGTAAAATGAAAATGAGAAATGCGAGACACTAACTAAATCTACCTAAGAATGACATAAAATTACCTTGAGTGACCAAGGGTCGCGAGATCAACCATCAGGAGCAAAGCTCCGATTATGGGGCCGGGAACTCCTCCTAATCCTCTCCTCCTTGTTGTGTAGGACGAAAAGCTCCTCCTGTCACGAGTGGATACTCCACAAGGGTCCTTTGAGGGGCTAAGAGTGGTAGAAGTCGAACCAACTCAAAAATAAAAGAGGGGGCAGCAATATATATGTGAGGTGGGGATGAATTTGTCTAGGGTTTTCACGCGGATGAAGAATGGTACAAGGAAGAGGATGGGTCTGCATGATGGGTGGATGTATCAACAAGATATGTCATGAAGGAATCAATGATCATGGGAAAGCGTATCATGGAATATAAAATCGAGAAGGAGAGGGGGGGGTGTCAAATCTGACAGGAGCATGAGTAGGAGGAAGGGGAGTTGACATAATCAACTAAGACCTGACCCTCATTGGTCCACGTGGACCAAACACGAAAAAGATATTCAAAAATCACTTATAAATTCAATAAAAATTATTAAATAAATTAATTAAATTTTAATTATAAAATACAAAATGTTTATTATTTTATATAGTATTTTAATATGATTTTTATTTAATTTTTGGATTAATTAATTACAAGTTACTTTTTACAAGTAAAAGTATATGTATATTGACCTATGTTCTATATATTTTATTTTTATTTTTATTTTGTATTTTCAATTTTACTATTTTATACACATAATTTATATAATTATAACTTATTTAATTACACATAAATATATTTTCGTTTATTTTTTGATATAATATGTATACTTAAAAAATCATATAATTTATAGATATAATTATTATATATTCATCAGATTTTGGTTAGATCATTGGCTGCCTGGTGGACCCCTCTGGCCTCAAGAGGGGATTATCTTGGATGAACCTGATACCTTAATATCAGATATGTTTGATGCTGAAAGCTGGAACATGAACAAATTAAGATCTACAGGGCTGGAGGGTGATAAAATTGAGGAGATCCTGGCTAAGAAGATAAAACTCAAGGATGAGGATCCGGAGAGGTTTTGGACCTTGAATAATCAGGGTACTCCTACAGTTAAGAGCGCATAGCAATGCATCAGAAAGAAAGGAAGATGCCACCAATGGGGCAGGGCTATATGGGATCCAGGAATCCCATCGAAGATTTCAATTATGCTTTGGAGACTTTTTCACAAGAAACTACCTTTTGATGACAATGTGATTAAAATGGGCTTCAGTCTGGCTTCAAGATGTAACTGCTGTGATAATCCGAGCATTGAGGACCCTGAACATGTATTCTTCTATGGGAAGGTTGCGGTGGCTCTTTGGAACTGGTTCTTTGATACCTTTAAGCTTTATAGAGACATGAGGGACTTCTTTGGCTGGATGAGATTTATCTTCAAATGGAGGTCGAAAGAGACCCTTCTTAGAAAAGCCAGGAGGATTTTCCTAGCCTGGCTCCTCTAGAACATTTGGGTTGAAAGGAATAAAAGAAGATTTGATGATGATCATTTTTCTATTTGTTTCTTAGTAAAGAAGGTGCAGCTGGATACTAGGATGATAATACCTTTGGTGTGTTCGAACTTTGTGGCAAATAAAGCTGAGGAAGATTTCTTGCACAAGCTGGGGTTTGAATCTAGACAAAAGGAAAGGATTTGGAAAATCTTCTGCTGGAAAACCCGGAAAGTGGAATTCTAAAACTCAACTCTGATGGAGCTTCAAAGGGTAACCCAGGGATAGCAGGGGGAGGACGTATTATTAGGAATCATAAAGAGGAGATGGTACTCTCGTTCTCTTGTTTCTTGGGGATTGCTACGAATATGGAGGCTGAGCTTAGGGTTGCCGTAGGGGGACTGATCATCTGTAGGACTCACAATTTCAATAGAATTTCGCTGGAACTTGATTCTGAGGTGATGGTTAAGATGGTGGAAGATGGTGTTTGCAGAATTCCCAACCTTAGGAATTGGTGGGATGAGCTTGATTCTGTCAAGCATCTCATTGTGAGAGTCTCCCATCTATACAGAGAGGCTAATGTTGCTGCAGATGCTTTGGCTAATCTTGCAATCAGGCAAAGACATGATCAGATCTTCTATGATACTAGCCAATTACCCCTGAAAGTCAAAGGGTGTATTACACTGGACAAGGAGCAACTTAATTATGTTAGATTCAAACTTTGAATTGAATTGCTTTGTCTTGATAGACTAGATCGACTTTTTGCCTACCGGTTGATTTTCTGAAGACATTTGCATGTCTTTTCAAAACATCAGGTTCCACTCATTTTGATTGCTGATAGGGTAGGGAGAAGCTGGAGTAATGTTGAGTTTTGGTATTTCCACTTCTTGAGCAGGAATTTGAACCGCTGATTGTACATTTTCGATCTTTCTCGAGGCAGAGAATCATGATTCATTCTATATATATATACAAATGGAGATCCCTTTCTTCTTCAAACACTATTCTCTGGAATGGCGTGCTCAGTGCTGTTTGGGCGACAATTGGAGGGGACATTCTTCCGTCGGCAGTTTCTGAAAAATGAAACTCTCTTTTTCCTCCTTTCTTCCTCAGATTCCATTCTAATATTGGCTTTGAATGATCTGGAGAAAGAAAAGGATGATTTCATGTTTTTATCCAAGAAGCTTTCGGAAGCTGAGTCCAGGTTCTTTGATATCCTGTATCCCTTTAAACTGCTTGCTTCTAGATATAGAAAGAGCTTTATTACTCAGAGGGATTTCTTGAATGCTCTCTTGATCTTGAGCAGAGTTTCTGTTACAATGATGGAAGCAAGGATTGACTACTGGATTTATAATTTTAACAGAGATGAAAGTCTATCCTTTATTACATCTCTGTTTTTTGTGCTTATGAGCAGAACTATTTTGCTATTGGTTGACCATACTAAGTTTGCTTGGGATATGTACTTAAATGTCTGTAGCGCGTACCTGGATTTATCGAAGCATTGGTATGAAGTCTATAATGCAGATGTAGGTCTTATGACCTCTATTTACATCTACCAATCTTATTGGGATCTCTTGATTGAATTTGATACAAGGAGTAATAACAATTATATTCAGAATATTTTGTCTCCTGATTTATGTGACTTGTTAAAATGCTCTCTCTTGAGGAAAACAATTTATACTCCTGTGAAGGATGTGGTAGTTTCTCCAGATCTGGGTAAATTGAAGAACTATGAAAACTTCTATTTTTCTATTGAGGGTCTTCCCTGTCAAAGGAACATCGAATCTTTTCTGGATAATATAACTAAAGTGAAGCTGTTGGAATGGAGATTAGAAGACGCAAAAAGAATTTTGGAAGAATTATTTGAAGAATTGCTACTCCTTCAGAACAATCTCTTGGATGCAGAGGGAAAGGTTATCATTAGGAGCTATACTTTAGTATGGTTGGTACAAGTCAATTGGATCCAAAGCTTGAGGAGTTAGAGTTGGATTTATGAATGGTTGGAAAATAAAAGGTTGCTGAAGAAGGGTCTTAAAGGAAAGAGGTCCTTATGAGCTGCTTGTCTATTGGGGTGCTTAAAGCCTGGATATATTCCTTGGCAAGGGCTTAAGGAAGTGCACACATCCATTTGGATGTGTGCACAGAAGCTAAGTACCCAATTTTCAATTTTATTATATCCAATTTCTGACTAGAGTTTTGAGAAAATCTTAATCTTTTTGGTTTCTTTTTTTGACATATTTGGAAAAGGTCATGACAGTGATGGTAAAGGCCAAGGAACCCCTTCAATCCTGAAAGAGTGACAGCGAATAAAAATTAGAACCTTTCTAGAGCTTCACTCTTAAGAAGCTCTTCTCTACGTCTCCTTTTTCACTCTACGACATTAAGACTGGAGATGGAACTCTCTTCTGGAACTGGTGCATGCAAGGTATTCGGCGAAATGTCTCTGAATTATCAGCTATGGAAAGCAGCTATGGTGATTTTATATCTTACTTCAAAGAGACCTTGGTGCTGCTACACTTCTGTGGAATAATTGCTTTCTGGATGCGGAAGCTTACTCCTCGTTGCACTAGGATTTGGAGGAAAAATCAATAGCTGTTAAAGGCTTGGTGGCTGGTCCAAGGTTGATTGCTAAGAGAAGGAGGGCTGATGAATCTCTCCTTGCTTCCAAAAAAGTTCAAGGCCAAGGTTGCTGTTCAAAGAAGCAACAAAAAACACCATACTTGGAAAAAGTGGAGGAAGTAATTCTAATCTCTGATGATGAGCCTAATGAGTAACAATTAAATCTGGAAATCTGTCTTCCCCTATGTCCTGTTCTGTCTTCTGTTTTTGACTGCCATTATTTTGTAACTCCCCATGAAGGGCCCCTCTTGTTCTAATACTTTTTGGTGAAATAATAGCAGCTACCTGGGCTGCGAAAACCAGGTTTAAAAAATATTATATATTCATCTATGTATTTTTATATATTATTTAATTTTATTGTTTTATTTTTGGTTTTATTCTATTCCAAATATGTACATATATTATAAATAATATTTACAAAATTATACAATTATAAAAATTATAAAGAATAAATAAAATGAATATTTTATTCAGGTATATTGTACAATAGGGGTGCAAAAACTAACTTTTACATCTTAACTCCAAATTAAATGAAACTATCTTCATTAAATAGATTATAAAAAGATTTATACAATTAAGGTGACTTTGGTGCATTTTGAATTCATAAGAGGAAGATATGAGTCTGGGAAGTTTAGGTTTTGACCTTATATTCTGAGTATAAAATATATAATTTGTATTATTTTTGTGTAAAGTAAATTTTGTATTTTTCTATATAGATTTATTTACAACTTTAATATTCAAAGATTCTTTTTTGAGGTATAAATATTTAAGAATAAAATGGGTCCCAAAAATACAATAATGAAGGCTAAAAATTAGGGTTTTTATAGTGTATTTGACCATTATCTCCCCTACTTTATTCCTTGTCGACCTAGTCATCATGATGCCCAAGTCTCGGGGGTTAGGGGTATACAATATCTTTGACATTTTATTTCTTTTTCTTTTCTTTTCTTTATTCTTTTATTTTAACTTTAAACCATGTATTTTATA
Source organism: Ottelia alismoides (assembly GCA_037367405.1). Classification (NCBI taxonomy): domain Eukaryota; kingdom Viridiplantae; phylum Streptophyta; class Magnoliopsida; order Alismatales; family Hydrocharitaceae; genus Ottelia; species Ottelia alismoides. The sequence continues at coordinate 760,884 of JAZKJV010011853.1, forward strand.
CAATATTTATATAATAAATAATGAATATTATTTCATGCGAAATAAGTTATTTGCATACATTTAGCTAGGGTTTAAAGGCCAAAATGGAAGAATAGAGGTGATGAAATGGAGATTCATCACCCCCTTGACTTGCCTTTACTAGTCCCTAGCAAACACTTATTCCTATAGTGCAAAAAAATGAAAATAAAAAATAAAAAGAAAGAACTTGGATTGATTTTAATTTTTAAACTTGTCTTCATAAAATCAAAGTTTAGAGCTTAAGTCAGACCTTTATATTTTAGGTGTGGTCAGAACCTTATTGGAAAACGGATTTGAAATACAACAACCTTCGAGAATCACAAAACTCTGCTCAAGTCTCCTCAATAGCCAGGTCAGAATAAGTCAACTCATATGCAAACCCTTATGACTATGAATCTATCTTGGACAGTTTGTGTGATATGGGGCTCTCCTCGACTGAAGCAGTGAAACTCAGTCTTCTTCAACATGGTGATCCTAATTCCCCAATTCAACGACTCTTTCCTTGAGAAGCGGGGTATTCCCTTCTAAGTTTACATACAACCGATTCAAGAAGAGGAGGTGAAGAGAAGAATGGACAGTAGTCAGTGTAGCTACCTATCCTAGGATGCTTGACCAGTATAGACAAGTCATCTGACTACAAGCTCTCATACATATGACTTTGAAGCTCAAGCTTGCTTATTGACTATACAAGTATATACATACTCCGACAAGTATCTTATTTTCATTTAGGCCCGTCCATTTTTTTGGAGTTTTTGATTTTGTATTTTTTTGAATACTATATACACCATCATTTACATATGGTCTTTTTACTCTTGAGCCTGTAGACTATCCCTCTTTTGCAGCATTATTGCAACCCACAACTTCTGTCATAAGACGTCATACTGGATCGATTTGGGGTACAATGGCCACAAATGTGATTTCTGATGTTTCCATTGGCTTGTGTCTCATGCTGACAAGTCCAACCCTCTACCACTTCAACTGAGGCGAGCAAAGTGAAAGGTGCAGTGTACATGCTAGGTCATTGTCAATAAGAGTCGTACATGTGCTCCGAGATATTCTACTTAGGCAGTCAAGATGACACTGAACAAAGCCTCACGGTCTCAAAGAATAAGTCTAGCGCACCTGAAGTATCTCAATTCTAATTTCTATAAGCTTCTTGTGATTAAGTAGATTAAGGTATAACCAAGCTCCAATTATTGGATTTTACTTAGACTAGTTCATTTATCAATCTCAATCCGAAAAATGCAAATGCTATGCATAATGTAAAATTTTAGGGATCTTTCAAAAACATTTTTTGGCAAAGAAATATGTGCATCTATTTACATGAGAGTGCTTATTGGTATTTACTAGCATTGGTTTGAAGGATTTACAAGTATTTATATATACAAGGTTTATAAAGGATTTTTATTATGTACCCAATTCTCAAAATAATTTGAAAACTTCTATTTTGTAAATTAATTTGATAAATAATTGTTATACACATTTACAAAATTTGAAAATATTTTTTGAAAAGATTGTTCAAACAATATAGAGAGATCTTTCAGGATATTTTTGCAACTATTTTTAAAATCATTTGCAAATAGATTTTTAAAATATTTTACTTAAAATAAAGAATTTTTTTACAAACAAATAATTTTTACAAAAGTTGAAAATATTTAACAAACCATTCTCCAAATAGTTTTTTAAAGATTTTTCAAAAGGATTTTCAAACTATTTTTCTAATATTTTGCAAAAAATATTTTTAACTTGATTTATTAATCAGTAAATACAAGGAGTTGGGTATGTGTTTTAATTTGTATTATTTAGCCATATTATTTAAATACCAAAGTACGAGTTATGTATAAAGTATATACAAAGTATATACGACCTCCCTATACTTAACTTCTGATATGTCCTCATAAATCAAAGAGGAAAAGAGAAGACCTAACTCGTACGGTGTATTGAAGAGCATATATTACAATGATGAAAGATTAAAGAATCATTGAATGAGAAGTCAACCGTTCCCTCATACTTAGGATGAAATAATCCTAAGTATAGAAGGCTGTATCTACATGCAGGGAGGGTTGAGGGTGGGAATGAATAGATCACAACTCAATATATCTCCCCCTATACTTACGGTGTCATATTCCTAAGTATAGAGAAGGAAAATCAACAAGAGAGGAGACAGTTGAGGGGACTAAGAAAAGAATAAAAAGAAAAAAATACAAGGGGAGAATGTACGCATCACTCCCCTATACTTAGGGCAAAAGAGCCCTAAGTATGGGAAACACCAAGAGTGATGAAACTGAACGAAGAATGAACACTCAGCTCGTCCACCCCCTATACTTAGGACAAAGTACGTCCTAAGCAAGGCTAAAACATGAAGTAGGGTGGATGAGCAAAAAGATAGATGGAAAGAAGAAAATAAAAGCATATATACAAGGTGGATGTACAGAGATCAAGAAGGTAGAAAGCACACCTTCTTACGTGACCATTGAGGAATAGATCTAACAAGGTGCATGTCGATATCGAGGTCATCAATAGACATAAACCGATTAGGATCGACCTGATGAAGGTCCTCAGTGGTCTCAAAGCAAGAAGGCACAAATTGGTCAGTGGAAGTAGTGTCGTCATGGTTGGCCTGGGAAGTCTCCGCTAGGTCTAAACAGAAAGGCCCGAATTCCTTGATGAAAGTAGTAAGGTCAAATTTGGACTATGCAATCTCTCCTAAGTCCTCCATCTGCTCTAAGGTGTCTACAGTGTAAATACCGCGAATGTCATCAATGCATCACCACTCATCGGAAGGGAGAACTCCAAGGTCTATGTTTTTCAAGTATTCCTCACCAAAGAGGAATCCTTGGGTCTCAGAATCATCCATCAAAAAGCAAACCTCTCTTATATCAACATCAAGGTTGTAGTCCTCGGGGTCAGCTAACACTGACACACTCTCGTCAGATGGAGGTCTCTGGTCAGTGGTGGGTGCGGTGATCAAGACATTATTCCCGACATCAGAATAAAAGCGAATCTTTCCATATGCATAATTAATAACAGCTCTCGTAGAGGCGAGGAAATTCCACCCCAGGACGATCGGAGGATACTCCACAGGGGTGGAGGTCTCCATGGGAAATATGACAAAGTCAGCAATGAAGCTCATGCCCTGAATTTGAATGATAACGTTCTCTAAAATACCCTTCGGCCTCTTTATTAATCCATCAGCAAACTGGCAAATCATCCTGATCTTCTTGAGAGACCCTAGATGAAGAGACTGTACCAATAAAAAGTTTATTATATTAATCGAAGCACCATCGTCAAGGAGAGTATGATCACAAGAATGGTCAGAAACGGTGCATCTCACGAGGGGTGTAACAATGTTCCCTTTCCTAATGTGTGGATGGTGGGTGATGACGTAGGCAGTGGCTGTGGTAAAAATGTGTCGCTCAAATCTGCGTCGTCGCTTTCTCTTTTTAGATGTGGGCGCAGATAATTGGGTCATGGCCTGTGGGGTCTCAATAATCTCATGAATATATGCCACCACTTCTGGTTCACTCAACATTTTTAAAGATTTCAGATCTCCTCCATATAAGGGAAGATATCAAAATCTATCATCTACACAAGGATGACTAAGAGCAGTATGTACAGTGTCATCCTTGGGGTCAAAGGTGGGAACTATTGTGTGTGTGTGTGTAAGTATAGGATTTGGTAAAGGTGCCCTCTCCTAACAAGCTGACTCGACTGTGTGTCTCCCGAAATATTTTTGTATTTTTAGGATTTTCTTAATTTTTTGTATTTTGGACGATTGCAAGCTCTCATGTGTGTCCTCAAATGAATCCATAAAATCAGATGGTGAAGCAGGATTATGGCTTTTATTTAGGCTAGTGAGTTCATCTAACCTCGAACTCATTTTCTCCATTAATCATGTCATGTACTCGAGCGGTCTTCATGAGAGCAGTCTTCTCCAATTACTGCAGCTTGTTCACGGTTACATTCAACATCTTCCTTGGATAAAATGCATCCTTTGTTCTTGCTTCTATCTCTCATGGCTCATCAAATAGTTTGGCCTCTCGCTTATCTTGTCTTATTGCCCTTGCTATCCACAAGTGTAGTCTTAGGTACTCTTTGTATTTTGGATCCTTAGTGTTATTTCGCAATTCATTCTTAGGCATCTAAACTTGAGTTATTTAATTGATTTATACCTAAAAGCATTTATTTTACTTTTAACATGGTTTGACTTTAATCGCTTTTTCAAACAATGAAAATTTCTAAAATCTCATTAGAAAAAGGTATTTTCTTTTGGTAAAGAAATATTTTCTTCAATTAAAACTTCATTATTTATCTTTAGGACATTAATTTATTATTTGCGCTTCTTACTTAAATAAAAAGTTCTTATGATCTTAAAAAAACTCATCGTAAGAAATCATAATTTCCTCCTCATTATATGAATAAATGAATCTTACAAATCTGAGGCACGTGCTTTCATCATCAATGTCATTATTACTTGAGATGTCCGAAATAACTTGGGAATCTTTACTCTTCCCTTTCTTTTCATTGACTTATTTTTTTTTGAGCAATGTGAAGTTCTTATTAATATGTTCAAGCTTCTTACATTTGAAGCACTCAAACATTTGCCTTGGGGATGTTAATCCACTCTAGTCCTTTTTTGCTTAGCAGGTTAGGTTCGAAGAAGTGGCCACAGAAATGAATGCTTATACCCGTGGTTCAGGACTCTTAGAAAGACATCCAGAAGGTATGATAAAATACTTGGTTAGGCAGGTGAGGATATGTATTCGGCTAGCTTAGCTGACGTTTCAACACCCTCTATCTTTGCTTGATCATGATTCTTGGCTCAAGCTCTGACCTTTCTTTTCATCATTGCTTATCTTATTGGCGAGCCATACCTTCTTATTCTTGAAGTATTCCTTGAATTGATGTGTGATCATTACGATATCATTTTCTTCCTTTTCATCAAAATTGGCCTTCAAGTACTCCCTTAGATGCATAACCATCAAGCTAATGTTTTCTTCTTAGATTTTTCTTCCTCCTATATCTAGCTTGGCTTTAAGCTAAAAAGACTACCTAGTAGATCACTAAGAGTTATTGGCTTGAAGTCGCATGACTTCTTGATTATTGTAGCTGTGCTCCCATTCATATGATAATGATAATAAGACATTTAATGATAGTTCTCTGGGTAAAAAAGTTTGTCCAAGATTCCTAAATTGATTCACTATTATTTTTATCCAAACATTGCTTTATACATATCCCTTGTGCATCTTGAGCATATTGCATTCTTGTGTGTGCATATGGAGTAAAGTTTTCTTAACTCAACTTGTTCCTTCATGAGTGATATGGAGATATTCTTATATCTAATTAAAAGTCATGAGATACGATATCCGATTAAACTCTTCTATAGAGAATGCACAATGCAAGATATTGATTGCATTTAAATTTATCACCGTATACTTTTTCTCTGCTTCATTGTAGCCTTCATCTTTATCCCCAGTGAATTAAAAAGGTTTCTTTATAATAAACAACAAAATCAACCAATTGTAATAATAACATTGATGAATCTCCATTGCATCACCTTTATTCTATCATTCTGACCTTAGAAACCCTAGCTAATACATGTAAATAGCATTAAGTTGTACATAATAGCATTCATTATTTGTTGTATTATTTGTATATAAAATAAGGTTTTTAATGCCAAAACTATAGAATAAAGAGAAGAAAAGAAAAAGGAATAAAATATTGAAAATATTTTATGACCCTAAACCCGAGACCAAGTCAAGAATTGAGTTGGTCGACAAGGAATAAAGTAGGAGGAGATAAGGGTCAAAATAGAATAAAAACCCAACTCTTTTATTCATTATTTATGCATTTTGATACCTATTTTATTCTTTATTATTTATTCAGCAAATGAGGAAACTATGTACATGAAAGTTGTACATAATAATATAAATAAAAATACAAATTTATGTTTGTACAAAAATAATATACACTGCACATTTTATACACAAAATAAAAAGCCAAAAACCTAACTTTCCAAACCCATATCTTTCAAATAAAAACTCAAAATATATCAAAATCACCTCTAATTGTTTATAACTTTTCACAAGATATTTAATGGTGGTGGTTTTATATTTTTTGAAGTTATTGTGTGAAAGTTAGGTTTTTGACCCTCATTGTTTATTCTACCGCTTAAAATATTCAATTTATTCCTCATTCATTAGTTTTACAAATTTATATTTGTATAATTTTGTAAGTAGTATTAATAATAGATGTGCATAAGAAAACCAAAATAAAATGTAAAATAAAAAAGTCTATAAATATATAGGCAAATTACTATGTTATACATGTATATAAATAAAAGGGAAACCTATTCTTTTATTTATTTATTCTTTTATATTTTTATAATATTATAAATATTATCTATATTCTACTAGAATATAAATCCAAAGTAAAGCCTAATAAAATGCATTAAAATTAAAAAAAGATGTATATAAAATATAGGTAAAATACCTATAAATATACCTATAAAATACATATATCTATTTATTTAAGTATACAATAACATCATACAAATATAATAAAAATATATTTATACTAATAAAAATAAGTTATAAATATATAAAATAAAAGAATAAAATAATAAAATGAAATAAAAAAAATAAAAATGTACCTAATATAGGCAAATTTACCTATAAATACACTATTAAAAATTAACTACTAATAAATAGAGTCAATAAATAAATAAAAATCATAATAAAATAATACATAAAATATTAAACATTTTTATTTTATACTCAAAATTAATAAAATCATTTACTATTTTAAAATAATTATTTTTGAATAAAATCCGTTGTTTTATCGTGTAGTGGCTGACGTAGACCAATGGGGACACGTCAAAAGTTGACTGCCGATCAACTCCCCCCTCTGCTCCAGATTTGATGCGATCTGTATTCTCCCCGAGTTTCCGCCATTTTTCGCGGATGATCTATCCTTCCATCGACGTCACTACTTTCACAAGAAATGATTATTGATCATTGTACATACACGCCATGCTCTGTAATCACGAGTATATATGCCCAAATCCTTGGTTTTAGTCGGTCAATAAGGGTAATAAACTTTTTAAATAAATTAAAACCTCAGTCTCTTTTTGCTTCCTTAGTCATCTTCACGAGTCCAAGAGTCCTGGTTTAGTGTCTTGATGAGTTCCTTGTGACAGAGGGAGCTTCGTCGAGGCCAAGCCAAGCTCCAGGAGCACAAGTGCACCCACGACCGCCAAGCTCGGGCGACCCTGCTCCCTGGTTCATTCCAGGTATCAGAGATGCGCTTTTATCTTTTATTTTGCTTGCAATTAGTTATAGCTTTAATTTCCAGTCATCAAAGTAGGTTCTAGTTGATTAGATTAGGGTTAAGCGACTCGTACTTCATCGGAGTTAAGCTCCGGTGAGCTCCGCGTACCTTCATCGTGTTTTTTCACCTCGACGATCACCTCATTTCCTTCCACATCCATTTCTTCATCTCCCGCCACATCTAACCACCCTCGAATCTCCCTGGATCGAGGCATCGAGGTCCATCCTCCGCCGTTCACCGGACCTCTCCGCCCACGCCTCCACCTCGCCCCGTCCACGCTTAACAATGTTGAGGAAGTTTGCCCTTCACTCGTGTTCTCTTCTGTGTAGGTTGCACGCTCAACAGAGTGCTCCTAGGCTCAATTCGACTTGACTCAAGGAACCTGGAGCCCTTCATCTTCCCTGACCTAGTTCAACGTCTCCAGGGCTCCGGTGAACCTCATGTAGCTGCCATTGGATGCGGATCGAGAGTCTCAAGAGCATCTTAGCGTCGTCTATGGAGCCATGAAGCTCGAGGAATCGAGCGAACAAGGAAGAACACGCTCGTGTTCTTCCCTGTTCTTGAAGGCATGCCCGGTACCGTTGGATCGAGGAGGCCCACCATATCTGATCTCAACCATCCTTCCTCGCCAAGTACCAACCATATGATGAAGCACCAGATCCAATCCGTACTGCAGATCGGCGAAGGGGTATCTCCCATCCACGAGGCAACACATGTTTAAGTGAAGAAATCCCAGCCGCCCATCGGCGCCTCTTCTAGGGTAAATTGCATATTCTCGCCCCGCATTTTTGTATTTTATTATTTATTCTTGTAAATAAAAGTTAACAATATAAATAATTTGGATATTTTGCAAACATGCCTCTGTATTTCTTGTAATTGCATTTGGGTCCAGTCCAGCTCAGTTCACGTATCGTCCCACATGAGCTGGGCAAATTGCAGGGACACCCAGGGGCGGAACCAGGAATTTCAGGAAGGAGGGGCCGAGTATACAATTATTATGTATGCTCAAAAATAGAAAAATCTATGTATTTTTGAATGATATTTTTTAAAAAAATTAATATTTTTAAAATGAACCTCTTTCAATCTTGATAAACGTAGAATTTAAATCTATTATTAATGTTAGAATTTCAAATAGATTGGTATTTTTCGTGGAAATTTTTAAAATTGGATGAATATACTAATTTAAGCCTCTCCAAATCCATCCTAAAAAAGCTAAATTATCAAGTGAAATTTTGAAAAAAAAGGTTCATGATTAAAAGAAAACAATAAAATTTATTTTATTTATAAAGAGTACTAAAAATAATGGGAGAGATAAATAAACTCGAATACAAGTTTATATCAAATTATTTTAATACGTTGGAAGTGATTGGATAAATCATATAAAAGAAAGTAAAAATGATGGAGATAAGATTCAAACCCTTATCTTCAAAATAATAACCTTACCACTCTACCACTTAACCATTTAATGATTCAAGAACATTTCTCAAACAACATTAGTTATAATACAGTCAAGGAGGAGTCATGTTAAAAACTTAATACATTGTATAAGTGACGTATAATAATCATGGGGGGCATAATGTATACTAGTTCCGTCCCTTGACTCGATACAATTTTATATCAAATTATTTTAATACTTTAGAAGTGATTGATAAAGCATATAAAAGAAAGTAAAATTGATGGAGATAAGATTTGAACCATAGTCCCCAAAATAATAGCCTTACCACTCTACCACTTGACCATTTGATGATTCTGCAACACTTTTTTAACCACTATGATTATAATCCAATTAAGGAGGGGCCGTACTAAAAACTTAATACATTGTATAAGTGACGTATAATAATCATGGGGGGCCATGGCCCCCCATGTTATATACTAGTTCTGCCCCTGGGGACACCCCTAAGTTTTTTTATTTACCTTTAATCCAATAAATTGTATATAACGTCATATATTTTTGTAAAAATTACTGGAAGGCCCCTAAACTTTTGCACATTTACACTTTGGTCCTTCTTAGGCTCAATCACTACAACGTGATGGGCAAATTGCATGGTTAGCCCCACCGTTTTGTATTTAGAAAAAAGTTCAATAAAATTAAATAAATGTTGTACATTTTTGGCACTTTTGTACTGTATCCCCTAGACTTTATTATTATTGCAAAAATGACATGCGGGGACATATATTTTGTGGCATTTTATCTATTTATTAAGAATACCTCTTGAGATCCTAAAGTACATACAAATAAAGAAAAAATACCTTGTGCCTTATACTTTCACACCACGCGTTTACTTGGCATTTTTGGGTATTTTAATTATTTATTAAAAATTAAAAGGAGCATATATATTCCCTATTTAACTTAGAAAATACCAAAAAGAAAAAAAACATCTCTAATAATTCCAAAAATTTACATATAATATATTTTGACTTATTTACAGACAAAAAAATACTAAAAATGGAAAAACAAAAACCCTAAAACTTCTAAAACCCCAAAATTCTTTATAAAAATCTTAAAAATTCTTGAAAAAAAATCTTTTTCTTATTTATAATTTTATTTATATAAATATTTATATATTGAAATTGATTTGGATAATTTTGGGTTTTTTGCTATTTTTCATACCCAAATCAATTTCTGGTATTAAATTAATCCCTTATTTGGGGATGTTTTTGACTTTAAAAATACATAAAAATTAGTAAAAAATCGAGAAAAATTACAAAAAATTAGAAAAATGTTTAAAACCCAAAAACAATTTATTATCCGTACCTTATCTATATTTATTACTATTTATCAATATACTGCTATATATGTATATATATATATCTCATATAGCTTATTATATATATTAAAAGAAACTAAAAATATAAAAAAGAATATAAATATAAAAATATACAAAATCAGAAAATTAAAAATCAAAATATAAAATCCAAAAATTAAAAAAAATATTATTATTTTTTTCATTAAAAACCACAAAAAAGATCTATATAAACGAGTGATTGGGTTGTGCATAAATAACCATAGGCTACCTGTATTGCTCTTTGTGGTTCGACCTCTACATACTTGCTTGCTATGCATCTTATGGTAGAGAAAATAAATTTTAATTTCACATTTTTTCTATTTATTGAATTATGTATATTGTAGGTTGATTGTTGACTAATCAGGGTTTTCGTTTGGGGTCACTTCGACGACTGTCTGTCTGCCTTGTGGATTGACATGACCTCTGCGCAGAACTTTGTAGTCTTTGATATGGACTCTCCCGTACTTGGTTCAACATCTCCAGTAGTCCTTGATATGGACTCTCCCACACCCTTACTCCCGACTCCTATCATCCTTGGCCGGCCATTCTTGCGCACCTCAAAAGATGTGGTTGACTATGGGTCTAGTAAGATTACATTCAGCTTGGGTAACAAAAGAATCACCATAGACATGATCAGTGAACCCAAGATCGTAACTGATGAGGGGCATGCAGCACCGCCCAAAACAGACTGTGACTTCATTGCAGAAATCGGAGATTCCCAACTCTCTTTAAACGATCCTTGGACACATGAAATCCTCTCTCCCGGGGAGGACCTGGAAAGCACAGTCGACTCAAGCTCCGATGACATTTGGGAGACAGAATCAAACTTGTTGATGCATCTTTTTGATTCCCATGATTCATTCCAGCCCGAACACAATGAGTCTAGTGAAGAACTGTTCGACACATTATCAGAATCTCAACATAGCACAAAGTTCAGCAATCGTGCAAACGTTCAGGCAGCATGCCCTCCAACCATCACTGTTTCAGAGTTGACCAATAAGTTGGACAGAGCAGAATCAGAACTCAAGCCACTTCTAGCAGGCATGAAGTATGCTTTCCTTGCGGGTGCAGAAAACATGTATCCGGTCATCAATAGTAGGCTGACCTCAGATCAAGAATCTCAACTTCTCGAGGTTCTAGAGAAAAACCACAAGGCACTTGGTTGGCATGTATCAGATCTCTGCAAGATAAATCCTGCGTTGTGTTCACACCACATTTACCTGGAAGAAGATGCCAAGCCGTCCCGCGAATTTCAAAGAAGACTGAATCCAAATCTCCGGGACATCGTCTTGAAAGAAATCATGAAATGGTGTCATGCAGGTTTCATTTATCCCATCTCCGATTCAAAATGGGTAATCCCCTTGTAGGTAGTTCCAAAGAAGTAGGGACTTACTGTGGTCACAAATGACAGAGGAGAGGCGATATCTACTCCGGTACCAACATCCTGGCGTATATGTGTTGACTACCACCATCTTAATGCAACAACGAAGAAGGACCACTTTCCTTTGCCATTCATTGATCAAGTTCTAGAAAGACTAGCTGGCAAGGAGTTCTTCTGCTTTTTGGATGGGTACTTTGGGTATAACCAAGTCGAAATCACCCCTGAAAATCAAGAGAAGACAACCTTCATTCCTGTTCGATACATATGCTTTTAGGAGAATGCCCTTTGGATTGTGCAATGCACCAGCGACATTTTGGAGATGCATGCTTGCAGTCTTTGCTGAGATGGTAGGAAGTTTTCTCGAGGTGTTTATGGACGACTTCTCCGTTTATGATGATAACTTCAATTCTTAAGCACCTGGACAGAGTACTTCAGAAATGTCATGAAGTCAATCTAGTGCTATCATGGGAAAAGAGCCACTTCATGGTCACCAAAGGGATTGTGCTGGGCCATGTCATTTCCAAACGTAGCATGGAAGTCGACCCGAAAAAAGTTAATGTGATCTCCAATCTTGCGCCACCTCAGATAGTTAAGAATGCGAGGTCATTCCTGGGACATGTGGGATTCTACAGAAGATTCATCCGAGATTTCAGCCGCATTGTCCGACCGCTTACAGAACTTCTATGCAAGGAGACTATGTTTAATGTAGACCAACAAGTTCTCCTTTCATTCAATCAGCTGAAGGAGCTCGTCACTCAAGCTCCAGTCCTACAATGGTTGAATTGGTCTCTCCCCTTTAAGATCATGACAGATGCGTCAGACTTTGCAGTTGGGGCTTTTCTAGGACAAAGAAAAGACAAGGCACCCAATACCATTCATTACACCAACAAAACATTAGATGAAGCTCAGAGAAACTATACAATGACAGAGAAAGAGTTGATGGTTGTGGTATTCTCTCTCGAGAAGTTCAGATCATATCTACTCAGATCAAAAGTTACAATCTTCACCGACTACTCTGTTATCCGATATTTGCAGTAGAAGAAGGATGCCAAACCTAGACTGATCAGATGGATACTTCTCCTCCAGGAATTCGATTTGGAAATCAAGGACAAACATGGAGTTCAGAATGTGGTAGCAGATCACCTCTCCATAACAGAGAAGTAAAAGCCTCCGCTGAGCAGTATACCCATCACATACACCTTTACTGACGAGTCGATTCTGGTCGTGGATTCGCTTCATTGGTATGCAAATATTGTTAACTACCCCATCTCGGGGTCAGTACCGCAGGATTGGACGAAAAGACAAATTCTTATTAATGATTCATTTCTACCAATGGGAGGATCCTCTCTTATTCAGGGAAGGAGCAGATTGCATTTGGCGCAGGTGTATCCCTCAGGAGGAGCATCATAGTGTCCTCGAGCATTGTCACTCGTTCGAATCTGGTGGCCCACACTATTCAAGGATGCAACAACCTTCGTCAAACAATGCACTGACTGTCGGAGATTGAAAGGCACCCTCACAGTAAAAGACTCAATGCTCCTGAAGATCATTCAGATAGCAGACGTTTTTGATGCTTAGGGCATCGATTTCATGAGATCTTTCCCCAACAGTAAGGGATATGAGCACATCCTTCTTGACGTTGACTATATGAATCGTTGGGTCGAAGCCATCCCCGCTCGAGCTGCTGACAGCCGTACAATATGTCACTTTTTGAAAGAAAACATCATTTCGTGGTTCAGGATTTCGAAGATTCTCATATCAAATGGGGGTAGCCACTTCATTAATAAGGAGGTCAAGAAATTAACGAAGGAGTATGACATCGAGCATCAATTCGCATCTCCTTACCATCCCTAGACCAATGGCATGGCAGAATTGTCAAACAGAGAAATCAAGATGATCCTTCAGAAGCTTGTCAAGCCAGACAAAAAGAATTGGTCCCAACTCTTGGACTCCATCCTTTGGGCATACATAACGCTTACAAGTCTCCTTTAGGCATGTCGCCCTATCGTCTTGTATATGAGAAGACGTGTCATCTGCCCGTGGAACTAATTCACAAATCCTTATGGGCAATCAATATGTGTCATTTGGACTTACCTAAAAGTGGTCAGAAAAGAAAAGATGATCTGAACAGGCTCCTGGAGTTTGGAGACTATGCATGCGATAATACATTGATGTACAAAGAGAAGGTGAAACACTGGCATGACCAACACATCAGACGAAAGACCTTCGAAATTGAACAGAAAGTGTGGCTATTTGATGCAAAGTTAAAGATCTTCCCGGGCAAATTGAAAAGTAAATGGACAGGGCCGTTTCAAGTACGAGAAGTGCGTGGCAATGGCAGTATTGTAATATCAGAATTGTCTTCTAATGCACAACCATTTGTCGTCAACGGTCAGTTACTAAAGCCTTACCTTAAGCACGATGCCTTCTTGGCTGTTGTCAACTCAATCCAAATACTGTGCTCAGATGATACATCCACAACACTAGCAGCATCAAAGGATTCAGATAATGTTCCTCAAAAACTTTTTCTTAGATCTTTTATCTTTTCATCTTTCCTATTTCATTCTCAAAAAGAAAAAAAATGTATGTGTATATATTTATAAGGTGTATCACCCCTTTTTGTCAGTCTTCTATACTTAGGGCACACCTTGCCCTAAATATAGGGGGATGTACACCCCGATTACTTTCATTCTTTGATCTGCTCCATTGTCTTCTCTTCTCCCCTATACATAGGGCTCTCTTACCATAAGTATGGGGGGGGAGAGATAGTATGAGTACGATATGTTCATCCTCACCCTTGAACCTCCCTATCTTGTGTACAATCTGCTAAACTTAGGATTATTTGATCCTAAGTATAGGGGGGACAATCAACTTCCCATTCATTTATTCATACCCTCGTTTCTTTATTTTTTAGACTCTTCCATACTCAGTCCGAGTTATGTCTTTTTTTTTCTCCTTGATCTGCGAGAACATAGCTCGAGCTATATATAGGGGGGTTGTATATACTATGTATATACTTTAAAGCCATAACTCGTACTTTCGGATAATACTTTTGGCTAAAAATACTGTCAAATTCATTACAATGTTATAATAAAAAGATGGTTATAACTCCTCAAACATCCTTTGTACATACTGATTAATAAGTCAGGTAAAAATACTTTTGCAAAATGTTTGAAAAATAGCTTAAAAATCTATTTGAAAAATCTATTGAAAATCTGTTTGGAAAATATTTTGTAAAATATGTTCAACCTTTGTAAATATTTTTGTTTGCAAAAATTTATTTTCTTTGCATGAAATAAAAATGTTTGAAAAATGATCTGCAAATGGTTGGAAGAATAGTTGCAAAAATATTTTGAAAAATCTATATATACTATTTGAAAAAACCTTTGCACAATTATTTTCAAATAAGTGTAAATGTTTGTAAAAAAGCATTTGTGGAAATTATGTTAAACTATAGTTTTCAAAACTATTGAAAAGTGATTTTCAAATAATTTTGAGGAGTATACTCACCACACTCAAAAATCATTATAAATGTATAAAAGTGATCAAATTATCCCTTGTAAATCTTTAAGAACCAAAACTCTTGTATATATAAGATATACCACCATGTAAAGATATGTACTTATTTTCAAAAATCACAAAACATCTGCAAAGCTAAAAATACCAAAAAATATTTTGCATCTATGCATCCTTTTTTTATATATTGATTACTGAATCAGGTTAGAAATATTTTTGCAAAATAATTTGAAAATTGGTGTGACCCGTTTGGAAAACTTTCTGTGAAATGTTTTCAACCTTTGTAAAAATATTTTGATTTGCAAAAATTCTTTTCTTTGTGTGAAATAAAAGCTTTGAAAATCTATTTGCAAATGATTTTGAAAATGGTTGTAAAAATGTTGTGAAGAATGTATGTGTATATTGTGTGAAAAATCTTTGTAAAATGGCTTTCAAATGTTTGTAAATGTTTGCAAAAATTATTGTGTACTATAGTTTTCAAAATTGTTTTCAAAATTGTTTTCAAAATTGTTTTCAAATAAATTTGAGGAATAAATGCATCATTAAATATGAATAAAATATATATCTAAATAAATCAAATTCTTTACCAATTGTATATAAACCTAAATAAATAACTTGGTAAAAACTGTAGATTCTTTAAATTCTTAACCCTTGTAAATAAATAAAAAGCGACACACCCGTGTAAATAGTTGTACATATTTTATATTTCTTGTGCCAAAATTCTTTTTTGTAAAAGTCTTCGTGTAAAAATTCTTCTCATTTTCAAATTCTTTTTGAAAATTACATCATCCTTTCTGCATTGTACATAGCATTTGCATATCATTCTTTTCAATTGAGCTTGATGATTGAACTAGTCCAATAATGTCAAAGATTGGAGCTTGGTTGGACCTTATTTCACCTAACTGATGAATCTACGTTTCATCATCTTTATTCTATCATTTTGGCCGTAAAAACCCTAGCAAATGCGTGTAAATAGGCTTTATTCATGCATTTTAGCATTTATGTATATGTGTGTAAATATTGTATAAATTGTGGTTTTTAAAGCCAAAAATATGGAATAAAGGAAAGAAAAGAAAAAGAATAAAATATTGTAAATACTTTATGACCCGAAACCCCGAGACCTA
Organism: Ottelia alismoides; assembly: GCA_037367405.1. Classification (NCBI taxonomy): domain Eukaryota; kingdom Viridiplantae; phylum Streptophyta; class Magnoliopsida; order Alismatales; family Hydrocharitaceae; genus Ottelia; species Ottelia alismoides. The sequence continues at coordinate 777,038 of JAZKJV010011853.1, forward strand.
GGCATCTTGAGGAATAGGTCGACAAGGAATAAAGTAGGGGGAGATAAGGGCCAAATACCTATATGTATTCTATTCATTCTTTATTCATTTTGGGACCTATTTTTGGTTCCACTTTTTGTACATCAAATAAAGAAACTTTGTACATGAAAGTTGTAGATAATTTTATATAGAAAAATACAAACTTGATTTCACTGAAAAATAATGTACAAATAAAAAGTTATGGTCTGAATAAAAATCCAGAATCCCAACTTCCCAGACCCGTATCTCACAACTGACAACTCCAAATGCAGCATACTCACCTTTAATTGTATATAGAAGAAAATAAGCTATTTAATGGCGGTGGTTTCGCATTTGGCGGAGCTACGGTTTGAAAGTTGAGTTTTAGACCCCTATTGTATATTTGTACTGATTAAAATATTCAATTTATTATTTATTTATTATTTTTGTATTTTTATATTTTTATAATCTTATAATTAGTACTTATAATAATTTTGTATATTAAAATCAGAATAAAAATGCAAAGAAAACTCAAAATAAAAATACTTGTATAATAGAGTACATAGATACAATACTATACAACACACTCTCATATTTGATTAAATATACAAAATAAACCAGAAAAATAAAGTAAAAATATATTTATGTGTATAAAAGTGTTTTATAATTTTATAAATTAAGAAATAAAAATAATAAAATTACAATCACTAAATAAAAATAAAATAATCAAACATATAGATAATATACCTATATAAGGCTAAAAAGGTAACTTGTAAAAATAAACCTCATAAAAAAAATTAAAAATCATAATAAAATAATTTATAAAAAAATAAACATTTTTCATTTTATAATTAAAATTCAATAAAATCGTTATCTATTTTTTATAGATTTTAGAAATCTTTTTCTCCAGGTTTTTCCTGGTTGGTCCACGTGGACCAACCAGGGGGCTAGGAGAGTTGACCTCGGTCAACTCTCTGCCCAACACCTGGGCTGTGTCAGAACAAGAGTTTTCTTGATTTTCGCGGATTTTTGTAGACCGCCCCTTTCACCGAATCAGGTCGATTCCTTCACGAGTTTTTCTCCCCTACCATTGAACTTACTGGCCCAATGATTATCTAGGGGATTGGGCCTCTAATGCGCCTCGTGCACCTCGTCGAAGGAGCCCTCTTGGCCATGTTTCAAAAACCGACCCAAATCTTCCATTGCACTTTTGAACCCTTCTTTGGACCTAGCTGCCCCTCTCTTCTTGCGTTCTGGACTGGAGGCCGTGACAGGGCCTCCTCCAACCAACCAGGAGGGTCGCGCGGGGGCCGTGGAGGCGCTCCAACCATCTCCGGCGGAGCCGCTGTCGAGGTCCATTTTCTCGTTGGTTCACCGACCAACTCGAGGTGTTTTCGTTCCTTTCTTTTGTTACTTATCGTCTCTACTTTAGTTCTTTTGTATTTTCTTATAGAGCTCCTTGCATTCTTCGCTTCACCTCAGCTCCTCAAAGCTCGCCGGAGCTCCGCTCCGGCGAAACCTCAACTCGACGTTCCCCTCGACCCACCACCACTTGTCTGAACCCCCAGGACCCCCATTTTACTGCTGCGTTTCACTTGCAGGTTCTGGGTGCTCAAGATCCCTCCTGGGGTCGTTTTTGAGGAAGGAAGACATCCTGGGAGCAGCCCCCCTGTCCGAGCACGCCGTGGTGGTCTTCAGCGCCCTTTGTCGCCATTTTGGGGCCCCCACTCGACCGAGGAAGCTTCCAGGTGCTCGGCGTACTGATTAGAGACGAAGGAGGTCGTCGGAGGGGCGCCGGAGGAGCATCTGAAACTCGGCTCGATCGAGTTTGCGGGTCGTTCTTCCTCCGCACCTTCACGCCATTCAATTCAGCCGTGATCTTCCATCAAAGCAGCAGCCGTCCGATTTGAAGCCCTCCCTTGCCGTTCGATCACCGGTCAGGATCTAATCTACACCGCACAGATGAAGGGGTATCGGCGCGCCGTGCGCTGCCACGTGGTGTAAGTGAACGCTGCTCCACCATCTGATCGGCCCCAGCTGTGGGTATTTTGCAAGTTATTCCCCACACTATTTTGTAATATTTTATTAACATTTAAACTGTCCGTATCCCTTTAAAACTTTGGTGATTTTTGCATCTTCACCCTCCTAGGTTTTGTATATTGCGGTTTCGTCCCTGCCAGTCACGTGCTTTACGCATGTGACTTGGCATTTTCGCAGGAGAAGCCCCTCGAGTATTTTGTTTTGTATTCAGTCCGTGAACATTTTTAATTAGTTCTAAGTTTCTGGAAATTTTACACACAGGCCCTCAGACTTCTCTTATATTACTAAAATGCCCTTACGAACATGTATTTTCCTTTTGTTGCTTGTATTTTTTGCATGCGTCTATAAAACCCCAAAAAATCCCCAAAATTCAGTTTAAGTCTCTGTTGCATCATAGATTATCGCCATATTTTTATTTTTCATAATTATTGCATTATAATATTTATTAAAAATAAAAAATAGCCATTTTGTGCACTGTCTAGCTTCTAAAATCCATAAAAAATATAAAAACTCTCCAGAAAAATCCCAAAAAATATATATTTTGTGTCTTTTAGTTTGTTTTAACTCCCAGCCAAAAATCATTAAAAATCTCAAAAGAAAAACACTAAAAATTTAAAAACACTCTAAAACTTCAAAAAATATATAAAATCAAAGAAAGCTCCAAAAAATACAAACTCAGTTTCTCTTTGCTCTAGATTTTATCCTCTTTATTTGAAAAATAGTGTGGACAAATTTTGTGGCTATTTTATATTTTTAATTCCAGTTTTATCTCCAGCCAGTAGCTTGTCCACTGTTTTGCCTTATTTTAGTATTTAAAAATACCAAAAAAATTCTAAAAATTACCCAAAAATCACAAAAACAGTAAAAAAGTATAAAAAGACCAAAAAGACTTTATTTGCTAATTTTTGAACATTTTTATCTATTTTTATAAATATTTCTTTCTCTCTTTTATTACATTGTCTTTATTTTCCAATGATGAAAAAGAAAATAAAAAAATATAAAATATAAAAAGAAAATATAAAATCAGAAATTATAAAATCAAAATACAAAAATACAAAATTGAAAATTAAATAAAAAATATAAAAATTAAAAACCCACAAAAAAATTTGCATAATAGACACTTGATCACATACACACACATTTTGAGCATTTTTGCCCCGTTCTACCTGTCTGCTCCCTGTGTTCGACCTCTACAATACTTGCACCTATACACATCTTGTTGTAGAGTTATAATAAATTCTAACTCCGCACAATTACTTTCATCGCTTGATTTATTTATCGTGGGTTAATTGTTGTTTTAATCCGAATTTCGTGTGGTCGATTCAGCGACTGAGTTCCCGCCTTGTGTGGAACTTAAGATCACCGATTTTTGGGTTAAACACTAACTGCACTGGAACCTTATGGGAACTAGGTTTAAGGTACTTCAGGTCCAGTAGGACTTAATTGTTTGAGACTTAGGGCTGGGTTCAAGTCACCTCAACTGACTAACTAGAACTCTTCGAGACACACACATGACTCTTGTCGGTCGTGACCTAACTTGGACACTCGCACATTTCACATTGGCTCAACTCAGTTGGAGTGATGAGGGGGTTGGATTTGCCGGTCTAAGACGCATACAGGTGGAAACATTCGTCCTCGTTTAGGGAGGGAAGTGCACCCCAACTTGGTCCAGTTACCATGAAGTCTAAAGACATGAGAGTGTGGGTTGCAATAAAGCTTCAAAAAAGGGATAGTCTTCTGGCTCAAGAGGAAAAACTCCTTATGTAAATGCTGCTGTAAATAGTATTTAAAAAAAGAAAAAAAGAAGAAATAAGAAGAAAAACTCCAAAAAGTGGACATGCTTGGAAATAAAATAAAATGCCCGCCGGAGTATGTATATAAGTTGTATAGTCAATAAGCAAGCTTGAGCATCAAAGTTATACCATGTGAGCTGATGAATACCCATTCATCACTCTTTATTCTTATATTTTAGCTACAAAAACCTATGCAAATGCATGTAGATATTTGTAAATAGGGAAAATTAGCAGAAGCATGCATTGTGTAAAAATCTATAATTAGCATGTTTTTGTGCAAAAATAAAAGAATAAAGATGAAAAAGAAAAAGAGGGAAATATTTAGAATAAATATTGAGCAACCTAACCCAAGGGAGGGCTCAGCATGGGCCTGACCGCATAAAAACCAAAGTAGAGGGAGATAGGGGCTCATGTGTAAATATTGATAAATAAGACTATATTTTCCTCACCCAAAAATATGCTTGTAAATATTAGTACATATTTATAAAATATAAAAACAAAATAAAAAGGTAAAAATCAAAAAGATCAAAAATCCCCTTTCATCATGTACATAAACCATGCTCTTATATTTATTTCACCTTGTAAATAGATAAAGTTATTTTCTAAACTTTTTGTAAATATCCTAGATTACATATTGTAAATAAATAAAATAAAAATAATAAAAACAAAAATCAAATAAAAATTACAAAATTAAAAATATAAAATACATTGTATATATACCATGTATATAAATGTATATATCTATTTATTTCACCTATGTATCTAAATAATAAAAACCAAATAAAAATACCCTTTTATTCCTCATTTTATTCTATAAATAAATAAAATATAAAATAGGAATAAAATTGTATAAAAATAATAATTAAAAATCCAAAATTAAAAACCTACATATTGTATATATACCTATACCTAACCCTAATATGTATATAGCTTATTTTTATTTCCAAAAATTAATTAAAAATCACCAAAAAATAGAGAAAAATAAAATAAAAATAATTCATGTTTTAAGTTTTTGCAAAATCGGCCATTTGCTGCCTTATTTTTTGAGCTTCAAACATTCTCCACGTGGCAGCTAACCATTGGGTCCTGGGGATGTTGACCGCCCGGTCAACTGGCCCCCCCCAGGACCACTTCCCACGGGTTGAGTGGCGGACCCAACTTCTCGGATTTTCCCCCACTCAACCCGATTGCCTATCACCCAAACCCTGGCTCCGGATTGCTCACGTCATACCCGAGAATCTCGCCGGAGCCTTAGCCTCGGGATCCGCGCACCAGATCGCCCTACCCGCGCCCTTCTTCCCGGATCCGCCAGCATACTTAAGCTCAGCTCCGCCGCTCATTTCTCGCATCTTTGGCCATTTGCTTCGATTTTCAGTGAGCTCCAGAGAGAGAGAGAGAGGTGACAGCTCGAGTCTCGACCTGTCGCAGCGAGGAAAGGAGGCGAAAGCCACTGATCCGGCGAGTCTTCACCGCCGTGCTCCGCCCCGAGTTGGAGCTCGAGCCTCGGACGTCGACGCTCCTTGAGGCGAGGACCGGGAGCACCCCCAGCTCCAGCACAGTCGATTCATCCACCCAGGTAGTCCCTTAGCTCTTCTGTTCAGTCTAATTTCCATTTTACCCCAAATCGCACCGCCGCCATTTTTCGTCGATTCCGACCATCTCGCACACCCATTCGATCATCGGAATCCATATTCATCTCCGCCTTCCCTCTCGCACCTTCTCCGTACCCCCATCCAACCCAGCTCGCACAGGAGCTGGGGTTCGAGCTCTTCCGTCCATCGCTTCGCCGGAGCTCGCCCATATCGCACCTCCGACCGCCTTCACCCCGCCTAACCGGGTCGAGGTAGTTTGCCCTCGACCCGCGAGCTGTTTGGTCTGTTTTGCAGGTTAAACCAAGCCCACCTGAGGGCTTGGACTATTGGGTCCAGCAGCTACAGCTCCGCCGACCTCGCCTGAGCTTCTCGGAGCTCGTCCGGGTCATCGGAGACCACCGTCCGACGCGGAGGCCCACACCGTACCTTGTCAGATCATCAGCGCCCCGCGAGGAGCCTCGGAGCGAGCGCACTAGGCCGGCGAGTTTCTCCGGCCACCTGTTCTTCGAGGATCTTCAGCAACCGTCCGATCAGCCTCGACCTCCAGTTTGCATCTCGTCCATCCATTCCCGGAGGAGCAGCCACCGTCCGATCCTTGGAGAGGAGTGATGAATACCCATTCATCACTCTTATTCTTCTATTTTAGCTACAAAAACCTTTGCAAATACATGTAGATATGTGTAAATACCAATAATTACCAAAAGCATGCATTGTGTAAAAACCTATAATTAGCAGTTTTTGTGCACAAAATAAAAGAATAAAGAGCAAAAAGAAAAAGAGGGAATATTTAGAATAAATATTGAGCAACCTACCAAAGGGAGGCTCAGCATGGGCCTGACCGCATAAAAGCCAAAGTAGAGGGAGATAGGAGCTCATGTGTATATATTTGTAAATAAATAAAACTTTATATTTTCCTCACCCAAAAATATGTTGTAAATATTTGTATATATTGTGTGTATATTTAGAAGCTATTAAAAACAAAATAAAAATCAAAAATTCAAAAATACCCTTCTTTCATCATGTGTATAGACCATCATATTGTATTTATTTCACCTTGTAAATAAATTCAATTATTTTCTAAACTTTTTGTAAATATTCTATGTTACATTTTGTGAATAAAATAAATAACAAGAAATAAAACAAAAATCAAATAAAAAGATAAAAATTAAAAAATACAAAAATACATTGTATAAATACCATGTACATAAATGTATTCAACCATTTATTTCACCCTTGTATATAAGTAATAAAAATAAAAATAAAAATATTCTTTTATTCCATATTTCATGTTGTAAATAAATAAAATACAAAATGAGCATAAAAATACATAAAAATAACAAATAAAAAAATCAAAAATAAAAATCCATATAGTGTACATATACCTATAACCTATTTTTATTTCCAAAAATTAAATAAAAATCACCAAAAAATAGAAAAAAATAAAAGAAAAATATTTCATGTTTTGAGTTTTCTCTAATTCGACCTATTTCTGCCCTAAAATAAATAAATAAAACTCGGGGCACACGTGGCCGCTTCTGGTTGGTCCACGGGGGACTGTTGACCCCGGTCAACTCCCCCGCGACCTCCTTCCTTTTCTGGAAGATGCGTGCCGCGCCATCTTCCCCGAATTTCCCACGCGACTCCAGGCTGTCTCCCACGCATCCCCGCGCCCGGACCTCTTCGCCGTTCATTCCTCTCCCTCGCCGGATCCTTCGCCATCAATCAAAGCTTCCATCGCCGTCCACCCTCAACCCTAGACGCCCTTGTCACTCTATATATTCTTCCCCTTCGCCGCCTCCGCGCCGCATCTTTGGCCCATCTCCTTCTTCCCCGTGACCTCCATCGGCACCGCAAGAGTGACAGCAAGCTTTGCCCTTGTTGCAGTGGAGGCGAGGAGGCGATACCATCGATCCGGCGTAACATCGCCGTCCTTGCTCCACCGCCGGCGTTGAGCATCGAGCTTCAGGCCTTGACGCCCTTCGAAGCTACGACCCGGAGATAGCCACGCTCCAGCACAGTCTACTGCATCCATCAGGTAGTCGATTAGATCTTCTATTTAGCGTAATTTTCGATTTCGCCAAATCTTATCTCCGCCGCATTTCTTCGATTCCGTCCACTCCGATCATCCATCTTCCAATCCGACCCGACCATCACCTTCACCGTGTCCCCACGCACCTTCTACGCCCGCTCATTCAACCCAGATCGCACAGGATCTGGGAATCGAGCTCCACCGCCGACCACCCTCGCCGGAGCTCGCCATTTCGACTCACACGCCACCTTCACGCCACCTAACCGGGTCGAGGCACTTTGCCCTCGACCCGCGAAGCTTCTTGACTATTTTGCAGGTCCAAAGGGAGGCGTCTGAGGCTTCCCAACTTCAAGCCAGGAGCTTCTTCTCCGCCGGCCTTGCTCGAGCTCCTCGGAGCTTGTACCATCGGAGACCCGCAGCAGCTGCGCAACTTCACGCCGGAGCTTCTCCGACCTTCAGGCGCAGCAGAAGAGACCGGAGGCACCTTTACGAGGCCGGCGAAGTTCGCCGGCCATCAGTTCTTCGAGGACCCTCCATCGCCGTCCGATCGTCCTCACCGCTCCAGATCAGATCGTGACCGTCCGATCGAGGAGCTGCTTCCACCGTCCGATCAGAGGAGACGCCATCTGGAGCGCCCACCAGCCGCAGCCGTTCGATCTACACGTGGCGCGCATCCAACGCTTCATTAATAAAGGGGTAAATATCATAGGGCCCCCTCGTAGTTTGTCCATTTCTTTTTAGTCCTGTAATTTTTAATTCAGTTGTTTATTTTCTGGGATATTTGCATAGAGACCCTCGCGCTTAATTTTATTTGCATTTATACCCCTGCCAGTAGAGAGCCACGTGCTTCGTCACGTGTGTTGTTGGGTTATTTGCATGAGACCCCTTGTAGTTCTGGATGTTATTCATTGAATGAAATATTTTGTTTATTTGCAAATATACCCCTGTGAGCATTGATTTTGCACATGTGCGAATTATTTTGGGTAAATTGCATATAAGCCCCTGGACTTTTGATACGAGTTATCAATAGGTCCTCGGAACTTATTTTTATTACATTTAGGTCCTTGAGTGCCCCAGACACGTGCTTGGCACGTGACTTCTTGGGTATTTTGCACCAGGACCCCAGAACTTTTGGGTATTTGCACTTAGGTCCCTGTGCACAGTGCCCCACCTTTATTTTTGAATAAAATATTAAACGACCTCCAAATCCAATGAAATTTTGACACATGGCTCCTGCCATGGTGTAGGAATTTCTATGATTTTTGGGGACATTTTGGATTTCATTTATTATTTTTAAAAATTCAAAAACCCATATTTTTGTTACTGTTTGACTTTAAAAATACCAAAAAAAAATATAAAAACTCCACCAAAAATTCTAAAAAAATTAGAGACTGTTTATTGCTTGTTGTTTGATTTTCTAGCCAATTTTGGCTACTGTCCATCACTTAAAAACCCTAAAAATTGAAAAACACCTAAAAACTCATAAAAATTGTAATAAATAAATTAAAAATCCAAAAACAATAATTAGGGTGCCTAAATTTTCCTTATTCTTCATAGTTTATAGGAAAATTACCTTCAGGGTTGTTTGAAACTCTTAAATATTTTATTTTTGAGTTTTTAACCTTGCTGGACAGTACCCCTTCTTTGTTGCATTGTTTGATTTTTAATAAATAATTTACCCATTAGAAAAATTCCAAAAATTCACCAAAAACAGTAAAAAACTTGAAAAACCTAAAAACCAATTTTCTGGAATTTTTGCATCATTTTTTGTGTGTTGTATAAATTGTTGAAGTTCCCTTGTATTTACTCTCTCTTATTTTTCTCATTAATTACAAAATTCTAAAAAAAACAAAAACAAATAAAAATCATAAAAAAAGCTTTCTTGGATTTCTGATTACATCGTAGGCCGCAAGGCCAATCTGTGCTCCTTGTGTTCGACCCTGGGAGCTATACCAGGTTAAACCTATAGCTAGACCGCTCTATTTGTGTTTTGATTGATTGATTTCTTTGAGTGGTTTATTTCTTCTTGATTGACGCATTCGAGTGACTGAGGTCGCAACGACCTCATTTTATACCTTTACCTCAGTCGCATCGCGATTTTTGTGTCGTCAGGATGGCGCCGTTGCCGGGGAGCACGGCTTTGTAGTCAGATTTTCATTCTTCTATTTTTGTCTCTCTATATTATAACTGTTTTCTGACACTTTCTCTTTCTCATTTTTTTTGTGCGAGGTACTGCTTGGAACTTGGAGTACATTTTTTTTGAGGACCCGCACGGGAAGAAGAGCAGGAAGAGAGAGAGAGAAGAAGAAATTTTCCATTTAGAGAGAGAGAGAGAACATTCTTGTTGTAATAATTTAGGACTTGGACTTTGGACACTTGTAACTTAGCGGGTCTGTTTCGCCGAGCACCGGTGTGCTCGGGGGACCCATTTGGATTTTCGCGGCTTTTATCGTGGTTTTCATAAGCTAGCTGCCTTTTCCGGTGTTTCTCGCGGTTTTAGCCCCTAGATATAGGAATTTTGATTGATTGTGACGTAGATATTTAAGGCCCAAACACCTAATAGAATATCTGTTCCCATAGAACGTAATTGGACCTTAATAAAATTCACGGAAAAAGTTAGTTTAATTGGATTTGAGACCACGTGCCGTGAGGAGTCACATACAGCGCTGGCAGGACCCGTTGTGGCGGGCACCGAGTGACTCCCAAGATCGGACTCCGGACTCTATTCGATTAGCTAACTATTGTTCTTCACGATCAATAGAAGTTGCTCATCTAGGACTCGGTTTTTCCCGCTGCACCATTTAGGTAGTTTTATTTCTGTATTTAAATTCTGCGCGGATCACTTGCATGTAGAGTGCTGGAGACAAGGTACGCATTTCTTTCTCTGCATGCATCATTGATTACTCCGTGCATCGGCTTTTTCGTCTTCTCCCTCTGTTTTTGGCTTAATCATCAGGAGAATCGGAAAAACCGTTAGGCCGCTTGTATTTATTTTGAAAAAAATTAAAAAGAAAAACAAAAAATTTGGGACTGGATAACATTATTGACCCTAAAAGACACTCACATTAAAAATTTGTCTTGGGGAGAGCAACCCCCTCATTGTATGGTTTGATTGTGCGAGAGAGTGACCCGAACACTAGGTAAAGCCCTCCGGTGCTCATCTCGACTGATTACCGACTCTTCTGTGCGGGACAGTCGGTTGAGAGAGTATCGGGTATCCCAGCAGGTCACGTAAACGCTCTGAGATCTTGTATGTTCACCAAATAAAATTGACAAGATAAATTGACCGATCTTTCACGGTCTTCAGATTGTGTTGTGTTGGTGAACCGGGGGTTTGCTTTGCTATCATATTTTCTCCAGATCCCATCCGCTCAACTCGCCAAGATCAAGATGATGGGTAGACGATCTCTTAGGCAGCCTCTGGCTGCACCGCTTTCAGGCGCGTCTCCTCCATCATCTAGGTTGGCCCGTGAGAGTCGAGACCAGCTCTCCGGGCCCGAGTTCGATTCCACCCTGTTCCCCCTCGATCCCCTTTCTTCTGCTACTGAGAGACATGAGCCTGAGGAGAGACGAATTCATTTGACTGAACCTGAGTTAGGCTCATCTGATTTTGCAGACATCCCTATGGCTGGAGCCGGTAGTTCAGACGATCGCCAGCCCGAACACTTTGTCTTAGACCAGGGGGCGATTAACTCCACCCTGATCGCGTCATTAGAGACAGTTCAGCAACAGTTACGCGATCAAGGGGCTTTCATGATAGAGATGAGGAGGGAGTTGGAGAGACTCCGAAGAGAGCGAGACGAGCCAAGCGAGCCGGAGGACATTCCTGACGCTGATGCAGAGGCAGCAGCCGCAGCAGCAGCTGCCGCAGCAGCGGCAGCCGCCGCCGCAGCAAGACCGATGCGGGAGCTTCACAACCCCGGATCTACACTGATGCACCAATGGGTGGTGATACCTGCTATCGTGGGGGATTTCAAGTTCCCTCCGAACACCCTGCAGATGCTTCCTCATTTTCACGGACTCGCCACTGAGGAACCCCACCTCCATCTCCAGGAGTTTCTGATGATCTGCAGCACTGTCCACGACCGTCGTGTGGACCAAGATACGATTCGGATGATGGCCTTCCCTTTTTCACTGGCAGATAGAGCAGCCGCCTGGCTGAAACATCTAGGGAAGTTTGTGTACACCTGGGATCAGCTCCGCACCGAGTACTTGAACAAGTACTATCCACTCGGGCGGACGAATGCAGCGAGGGCCCTGATCAATAACTTCTCCATGCTCCCTAACGAGCAATTTCATGAGGCATGGGAGAGGTTCAGAGAGCTTCTGGATAGATGCCCACACCACGACATTTCGAAGCCGAACCTAGTTCAGAGCTTCTTTAGTGGGCTGACACCAGAGCTTCAGGGTCTGGTGAATGCTTCTTGCGGCGGGTCCTACTTTGCCAAGGACCACAACCAAGTCTGGGCCATCTATGAGGAGATGTCCGAAAATTACATGGTGATGTCCCAGACTCGGTTGTATACACAGAGATCTCAGCAGCCGTCAGGACCCGTGCAGTATCAGCGGATAGCACGGGTTGATGCAGGTCCTTCCAGTTCGTCCACAGTTGCAGCCGCACAGGCAGAGTCGGCCGCTGCGGACATGGGGATTATCAGTGAGAAGTTGGACCGCATGGAAATCATAGAGAAGAAGCAGTGCCAGGGCATAACTCAGATGGAGGAAATGGCACAAACTCTGAGCGACATGAAGACCCAGCTCTTGTGTCTTCAGGAGGCACAGACGGCTCCTCAGCCCCGTCTTCTGTCGCGAGGCGATTCCGGCGGCAGCCGCAGCTCGTCCCAGCGCTCCAGCTCCTTGCAGCAGCCTAGACAAGTTCACCTTGTACAGGCGGAGCCGTACCAGCAGCAGCAGCCCTCTTATCAGTCACCACCATCTCCAGACTTACAGATGGTGGTATATCAGCCGGATCAGCCTCTGGATGTACTACCACCAGTCCCTTACGATGCGGAACCGTTGATGGATGTCAACGGGATTTGGTATGACCGGCCCCAGCCTGGAATCCGACGAGACCATCCCGGATTCAGGTGGGGGAATGGGGGTAACCAGTCCCAACAGCAGCCAGCCGGTCAGGGAGGGCAGTACTCCCAGCAGAGAGATCACCAGCAGCCCCCACCACACCAGCCATCATCCTTCGTATCTCGTCCCTACCAGCAGCAGGGACAGAGTTGGAGACGTGAGCAGCAGGCTCACCAGCAGCAGCATCCGTCCTCTTACCCCTCTCAGCCCCAGCAGCCTCATTTTCAGAGAGGCAACCCGTCGGGCTCCCATGAGAGCCCCGCCATGGATGATCTAGCCCGCCTCTTCACAGAGCAGCAGGCTACATTTAGACGGGAGATGGACGAGTTCCGCCAGGAGATGCGGGACCTGATGAGAGGGAAGGCCGCCATCCCTGCACAGATTGAGCCGAATCCGAATAACTTGAAGAGGAAATCTGAGCAGGTAGTTCACACTGAGCCTACCACTTCTAGTGACTCATTTGATGTTATCTCGTCGGATTTATTTGATGCTGATTTTGTCACACTTAGGAGCGGTAGAAGACCAGCAGGCGGCGCCTCATCTGAGCTACAACACGAGGATCCATCTAGAGCGCCAGATGGGGAAGAGGAGAGCGGTACTGAAGCCGCACATCATGATGACGGTGGTACTGATGCCACCCGAGATGCTGATTCCACTGGCGGTACTGAGGCCGCCATTTCACCACATAGAGGAGGTGGTACTGACACCACCAGCAGAGCCGAGCCAGCCCGCGGTACTGAGGCCGCGAGACGTCTAGTTGTAGAGCCAGCTAGAGGTGGTACTGATGCCACCAACATTTATTCTGATAGAAATGTTGTCTTTCCTCGAATGAATGTATCTCGGAACTCTGATTTGAATAAAGGAAAGGGTTTAGTTTACTCTGATCCCACTGTTGTGAATGATGTTTGTGAGGATCCAGTTATCGAATCATCTAGACCTATTCCTAGTCCTTCATCTGAGAAGGACCCTGTGATCCCCTTTCCTAGAGCCCTTGAGTTGGGGAAAGGGAAGAAAAAAGAAAAAGACCCAAAAAAGAGAGAGCAGGAGGAGTTCAGCCAGGGCATGATAGACCGATTCCACATCCAGCTGACCCTCAACGAGGCTTTGCAACACATCCCTCTTCTTCAGCGGTCCTTGAGAGACAGGACCACAGTTAGGAGGACGAAGAGGAACAAGACCGCAGAGATCCATGTGCTAACAAAAGCCACGTGTTACGCGATCCAGAACCATCTGCCGACTAAGAGGCCAGATTTAGGGGCCCCGTATGTCAGATGTCAGATTAGTGAGCAGAGGTTCGACCGTACTCTCTTAGATAGCGGATCGTCGATCAACCTTCTTCCGGCAGCCCTTCTCGACCACTTAGAGTTGGGCACTCTTAGACAGAGCAGGACATACCTTCAGTTTGCTGATCGGTCTGTCAAGAGGCCAAAGGGGTTGTTGCGAGACGTTGTCGTCACGATTCAGGGTTTGCAATTCCCCGTGGACTTCGTAGTGCTGGACATGGAGACCCCTGACTCGTTGACCGATTCCCCCATCATCCTCGGTCGCCCGTTCTTGGCCACAGCCAAGGCAGTGACTGACCATGACAGCGGGAAGGTGTACTTTCGCGTCCAGGGCGAGAGTATACAAATAGAGACGGTCAAGGACCACAGAGCCAGATCCAGATCCCGCTCACATGGCAGTACAGGTTCAGAGCAGCTGACAGACGCAGAGCCAGACATCCACCAGGACTGTGATTTTGTGATCACAGATGATGAGGCAGCGTGGGCAGATCCCGCAGCACAGACCATCCTCTCATATTCAGATACAGCTGATGCAGAGATGATAGCAGAGGAGAGTCTGGAGAGCACGGCCCTGGTTCAGGATACTATTGAGTCAGCAGAGTCGGACCTTGATCGCGACACGATTTTCAGTGATGGTGGTACTGATGCCACCTTGTTATCCGGTGGTACTGATGCCACCGAGTCTGATATAGATCCCTCGGATTCAGAGACTGATTGGGCAGATTGTAATGATCAGATGCCAGATCTGGATCCACCTGAGCCTATAGATGAGGAGGAGGTAGAGGCAGAACAGATCAGAGACAATGCAGAGGACCTGCCTTCTCCAGATCCAGTTTGTGAGAGTTCGTTATCATTTTCCCAGGCAAATTTGGCAGAATTGTCCGCATACACACATCTTCTTCAGAAGCCAGATTTGCCAGCACCTAGCTGTCCAGAGCTAAAGCCGCTCCCTACTTCGCTGAAGTATCGATTCCTTGCGGGAGAGTCTGAGATGTACCCAGTCATCATCTCTGCCGATCTGACTGGAGAACAAGAATCCCGTCTGATGGAGGTTCTTGAAAAGAACCGCAAGGCAATTGGATGGAGCGTAGCAGATCTCCATGGGATTAGTCCCTCGTTGTGCTCCCACCATATCTATCTCGAGGAAGGGGCAAAGCCGTCGCGTGAGTTCCAGCGGCGACTGAACCCCAACCTACGAGAGGTTGTTATGAAGGAAATATCAAAATGGTGGAGTGCAGATTTTATTTATCCCATTTCCGACTCCAAGTGGGTTAGCCCCTTGCATGTGGTGCCCAAGAAGACGGGCATCACGACTGTGATCAGTGAGTCGGGAGAGGAGATTGCTACACGAGTACCCACCTCTTGGCGGGTCTGTGTTGACTACAGGAGACTCAACCAGGCCACCAAGAAGGACCATTTCCCCCTGCCTTTTATTGATCAGATCATAGAGAGACTGGCAGGGAAGAGCCATTATTGCTTCCTAGATGGGTACTCGGGCTACAACCAGGTGGCCATCGCTCCTGAGGATCAGGAGAAGACCACCTTTACCTGTCCCTTCGGTACTTACGCCTTTCGACGCATGCCATTCGGGCTATGTAACGCCCCTGCGACTTTTCAGAGATGCATGCTGTCGATATTTTCGGACATGGTAGGAGAGTGCTTGGAGGTCTTCATGGACGACTTCTCGGTTTACGGCGACGGTTTCGATTCCTGTCTTGACTGCCTAGACCGAGTACTCCAGCGATGCATTGCTACCCGGTTGGTTCTATCTTGGGAGAAGAGTCACTTCATGGTGACTCAAGGGACGGTGCTTGGCCACATCATCTCCAACAGAGGCATGGAGGTTGATCCGGCTAAGGTCGATGTCATTAGGAAACTCACACCGCCGTCCAATCTGAAGCAGTTACGGTCATTTCTGGGGCACGTTGGTTTTTATAGGAGATTCATTCATGATTTCAGCAAGATTGCCCGACCGTTGACTGACCTCTTGACGAAAGACACCGAGTTCCTTGTCGATGACAAGTGTCTTTCGTCCTTTGAGACTCTCCAGCAGTGTGTTATTGAGGCTCCTGTCCTTCAGCCACCTGATTGGTCTCTCCCATTCGAGATCATGACGGACGCCTCCGATTTTGCCGTAG
Organism: Ottelia alismoides; assembly: GCA_037367405.1. Classification (NCBI taxonomy): domain Eukaryota; kingdom Viridiplantae; phylum Streptophyta; class Magnoliopsida; order Alismatales; family Hydrocharitaceae; genus Ottelia; species Ottelia alismoides. The sequence goes on from JAZKJV010011853.1 coordinate 792,989, forward strand.
GGGCCGTGCTAGGACAGAGGAGGGATGGAGTACCATTTGCGATACACTATGCTAGCCGCACATTGGATTCCGCCCAGCGGAATTATACGGTTACAGAAAAGGAGATGCTAGCAGTAGTGTTTGCCCTAGATAAATTCAGATCATATATCATTGGATCTAGAGTGACCTTGTATACAGACCACACCGCCATCAGGTACCTCATGTCAAAGAAGGATGCCAAGGCCAGACTTACTAGATGGATCCTTCTACTCCAGGAGTTCGACATTGAGATCAAGGATAAGCCTGGAGTCGAAAATGTGGTGGCGGACCATTTATCCCGATTAGAGCAGCCTGAGGATACAGAGCAGATTGATCCGATCAGAGATACCTTCCCAGACGAGGCGATCCTTGCTATCGCCTCACTCCCATGGTACGCCGATATTGTGAACTTTCTCGTTGCTGGGAAAGTCCCACAAGATTGGCCCAAGCAGAAGATTGAGACCTTCCTTGCGAAGGCCAAGTCCTACCACTGGGAGAATCCCATCCTTTACCACGAAGGAGGGGATAGCATCTGGCGTCGGTGTATTCCTCAGGAGGAGCATCATAGTGTCCTCACTTACTGCCACAAGCTTGAGGCAGGAGGACATCATTCTGGGAGGAGAACGGCACAGAAAGTGCTCCAATCCGGTTTGTGGTGGCCTACCCTCTTCAAGGACTCAGACGAGTTCGTGAAGAGGTGTACTGACTGTCAGAGGATGGGCACTTGTGGACAGCGTGATATGATGCCGATGCAGCCCATTCACTTCTGTGAGGTTTTTGACGCATGGGGCATCGATTTCATGGGTCCATTCCCTAAGAGTCAGGGATTTGAGTACATTCTGTTGGCCGTAGATTATGTGAGTCGTTGGGTTGAGGCTATCCCCGCCCGAGCCGCAGATGCAAAGACAGTTTGCAAATTTTTGAAGAGGAACATTATCATGCGGTTCGGGGTTCCACGAGTTCTGATTTCTGATGGGGGATCTCATTTTGTCAACGACCAGGTGAAGGCACTTGCTAGAGAGTTCGGCATAGACCATCGTGTTGCCACTCCATACCATCCACAGACGAATGGTCTAGCTGAGGTGTCGAACAGGGAGATCAAGAATATTTTGCAGAAAGTCGTCCGCCCTGACCGAAAGAATTGGTCACAACTTTTGGACTCGGTCTTGTGGGCATATCGGACGTCTTTCAAGACTCCATTGGGTACATCTCCCTTTCGCCTCGTGTATGGCAAGCCCTGTCACCTACCAGTTGAGTTGAGGCACAAGTCACTCTGGGCAGTCACAGACATATTGATGGATCCAAATGGTATAGGAGACCAGAGGAGGGCAGAGTTAGCCGCCTTGGAAGAGCTTAGAGACGCAGCTTTCTCAAACAGCCTACATTATAAGGAGAAAGTCAAGGAGTGGCATGATTCTCATATCAGCCACAAGCATTTTGAGATTGGACAGAAAGTATGGCTGTTTGATGCAAGGCTTAGATTATTTCCAGGGAAGCTACAGAGCAAATGGAAAGGACCATATTTGGTCAGAAAGGTACACGATAACGGTAGCATTGATATATCTGAGTTATCTTCTGAGAGTACCTTCCGAGTGAACGGCCAGCGGCTCAAACCATTTCTAGATCATGAGCCGCGGGACGTTATTATTGCTGCTATTCATTTTGCGTGAGATGTGGTCTTTTGACTCACATCTTTTGCATCTCACGCCTGATTTTCACTGTTCCTCCGCCTGTATAGATCCAGTTGTCTATATCATTCTATTCTTTAGTCCCACATCCCATCTCTCATCTTATGATTATGCTATACTTAGGGTGTACTTTACCCTAAGTATAGGGGGGATGTCGGACCGGCGATTATTCTTTTCATTCTTTCTGCTCTTGTTTTTGCTGCCTATACTTAGGGATATTTTACCCTAAGAATAGGGGGGGCAGATTCTGTATATTCTTCACTCGGCTTTCCCTTCATGTACAGCTTTCTATACTTAGGATTAGTTAATCCTAAGTATAGGGGGAAACCACCGAGTTCCTCTCATTCTATTCATTTATTAGTTCCTGTACTTAGCCATTCCTTTTCACTTCCCTTTTACTAAGCACGAGTTATGTCTTCTTCATCGCTCTTGATCACTCTGAGGACATCGTTCGAGCTAAGTATAGGGGGGTGCGTATATATTTCATATATACTTTAGCCATAACTCGTACTTTGTGTGAGTGTGTTAATAAATAAAATGGCTAAAAATCACAAAAATTAAAAATTTTTCATGTATATAAACCTCTTTTATTCTTGCACATACATAGCTAGTGTACAAAGTATTTTTGTAAAAATGATTTCAAAATTCTTTTGTGTGAAGCTTGTGTAAATATTTTTGTATCAAAATTATGTATATAGTACAAAATTTTTCCAAAACTGTTTTGAAAATCAAAAGTTTGCAAAAATCTTGTGTAAATGTTTGTAAATATCTTTTTGAAAAACTTGCACTTCATGCATCATTCATTCATGATTTCAAAACATTTTTCAAAAATTTTGCATGTTTGTAAAATATTTGTAAATAGCATCTTGTGTACATATATGTATATAATTTTTCCTGGATGAGAGTTGACATTTAAACTGAGCCTGGAAATAAATTGAGAAATGGAGCTTGAATAAGATCTTAATCCACCTAACTTTAAGAGGAACCTTGTAGGACTTAGGGTTAAGGCTTTTCAGGTCCATGAGGACTTAATTCTTTGAGTCCACTAGGCTATGAGCATATGTCATCTTGACGAGCCTAAGTAGAGCACTTAACAACACACGCATGACTCTCAGAGACAATGGCTTAACTTGCACCTGCACTTTACACATGGCTCTCCATGGATGAGGTGGTGAGGAGGCAGTTTCCTTTGGCTTGGGGTAGCATATGAGGGTAGTACTTCTAGGCGGAACCTCTCTTCTTCTTATAGTGAAGGAAGTGCACCTCAACTTGGTCTAGTGGTGTTGAAAGCTAAAGACAGAAGCTGTGGGTTGCAATAAAGCTTCAAAAGAGGGATAGTCTACTGGCTCAAGGGGAAATTTCTTATATATGCTGCACCATGTAGATATGTTGTACAGAAGTTGTTGAAAAAAAAAATGCAAAAATGCAAAAAGAACTCCAAAAAAGTGGTGGGTCGGATTGAAAATTTAATAACCCCACCGGAGTAGAAAGCAAAAGCTTATGGTATCATGTTACATCTCATGAAGCTTGCAGCGGGAGACTTAGCTACACTGGCTAAGCTTCCAAAACTCTATACTTCTACCCCCTCTCCTTGAGCCGGTTGCACTTGAACTTAGAAGGGAATACCCCGCTTCTCGAGGAAAGAGTTGCTAGACTGAGGCATTAGAGTTACCAGGTTGAGGGAGGTTGTTTCTTTGTCACTTCTGAGGTGGGGAGCCACATATCACTTACACCGCAAGGAAAAGATTCATGGTCATTAGAGTTTGTGTATGTAGACTTGTTCTGATCTGGTTTATTGAGGAGTCTTGCCCATAGATTGGTGGAACTTGGAGGCTGTTGAGTTTTAAGCTTAAGTCCAAATAAGGTTCCGACACATTAATAATTCAAAGATCTGATCGAGCTTCATATTTCAAGTTAATGAAGGAAAATTTAATAAGTCAACCTTGATCCATGTACATCCTCTTTTTCTTTTTCTTTCTTTTTCACTTCTTTTTCAAATAAGTGTTTGCTAAGGGACTAGCAAAGTTAAGCATAGGGGGGTGATGAATACCCATTCATCACTCTTTATTCTTCTATTTTAGCTACAAAAACCTTTGCAAATACATGTAGATATGTGTAAATACCAATAATTACCAAAAGCATGCATTGTGTAAAAACCTATAATTAGCATGTTTTTGTGCACAAAATAAAAGAATAAAGAGCAAAAAGAAAAAGAGGGAAATATTTAGAATAAATATTGAGCAACCTAACCCAAGGGAGGGCTCAGCATGGGCCTGACCGCATAAAAGCCAAAGTAGAGGGAGATAGGAGCTCATGTGTATATATTTGTAAATAAATAAAACTTTATATTTTCCTCACCCAAAAATATGTTGTAAATATTTGTATATATTGTGTGTATATTTAGAAGCTATTAAAAACAAAATAAAAATCAAAAATTCAAAAATACCCTTCTTTCATCATGTGTATAGACCATCATATTGTATTTATTTCACCTTGTAAATAAATTCAATTATTTTCTAAACTTTTTGTAAATATTCTATGTTACATTTTGTGAATAAAATAAATAACAAGAAATAAAACAAAAATCAAATAAAAAGATAAAAATTAAAAAATACAAAAATACATTGTATAAATACCATGTACATAAATGTATTCAACCATTTATTTCACCCTTGTATATAAGTAATAAAAATAAAATAAAAATATTCTTTTATTCCATATTTCATGTTGTAAATAAATAAAATACAAAATGAGCATAAAAATACATAAAAATAACAAATAAAAAAATCAAAAATAAAAATCCATATAGTGTACATATACCTATAACCTATTTTTATTTCCAAAAATTAAATAAAAATCACCAAAAAATAGAAAAAAATAAAAGAAAAATATTTCATGTTTTGAGTTTTCTCTAATTCGACCTATTTCTGCCCTAAAATAAATAAATAAAACTCGGGCACACGTGGCCGCTTCTGGTTGGTCCACGGGGGACTGTTGACCCCGGTCAACTCCCCCGCGACCTCCTTCCTTTTCTGGAAGATGCGTGCCGCGCCATCTTCCCCGAATTTCCCACGCGACTCCAGGCTGTCTCCCACGCATCCCCCGCGCCCGGACTCTTCGCCGTTCATTCCTCTCCCTCGCCGGATCCTTCGCCATCAAATCAAAGCTTTCCATCGCCGTCCACCCTCAACCCTAGACGCCCCTGTCACTCTATATATTCTTCCCCTTCGCCGCCTCCGCGCCGCATCTTTGGCCCATCTCCTTCTTCCCCGTGACCTCCATCGGCACCGCAAGAGTGACAGCAAGCTTTGCCCTTGTTGCAGTGAGGCGAGGAGGCGATACCATCGATCCGGCGTAACATCGCCGTCCTTGCTCCGCCGCCGGCGTTGAGCATCGAGCTTCAGGCCTTGACGCCCTTCGAAGCTACGACCCGGAGATAGCCACGCTCCAGCACAGTCTACTGCATCCATCAGGTAGTCGATTAGATCTTCTATTTAGCGTAATTTTCGATTTCGCCCAAATCTTATCTCCGCCGCATTTCTTCGATTCCGTCCACTCCGATCATCCATCTTCCAATCCGACCCGACCATCACCTTCACCGTGTCCCCACGCACCTTCTACGCCCGCTCATTCAACCCAGATCGCACAGGATCTGGGAATCGAGCTCCACCGCCGACCACCCTCGCCGGAGCTCGCCATTTCGACTCACACGCCACCTTCACGCCACCTAACCGGGTCGAGGCACTTTGCCCTCGACCCGCGAAGCTTCTTGACTATTTTGCAGGTCCAAAGGGAGGCGTCTGAGGCTTCCCAACTTCAAGCCAGGAGCTTCTTCTCCGCCGGCCTTGCTCGAGCTCCTCGGAGCTTGGTTTGACCATCGGAGACCCGCAGCAGCTGCGCAACTTCACGCCGGAGCTTCTCCGACCTTCAGGCGCAGCAGAAGAGACCGGAGGCACCTTTACGAGGCCGGCGAAGTTCGCCGGCCATCAGTTCTTCGAGGACCCTCCATCGCCGTCCGATCGTCCTCACCGCTCCAGATCAGATCGTGACCGTCCGATCGAGGAGCTGCTTCCACCGTCCGATCAGAGGAGACGCCATCTGGAGCGCCCACCAGCCGCAGCCGTTCGATCTACACGTGGCGCGCATCCAACGCTTCATTAATAAAGGGGTAAATATCATAGGGCCCCCTCGTAGTTTGTCCATTTCTTTTTAGTCCTGTAATTTTTAATTCAGTTGTTTATTTTCTGGGATATTTGCATAGAGACCCTCGCGCTTAATTTTATTTGCATTTATACCCCTGCCAGTAGAGAGCCACGTGCTTCGTCACGTGTGTTGTTGGGTTATTTGCATGAGACCCCTTGTAGTTCTGGATGTTATTCATTGAATGAAATATTTTGTTTATTTGCAAATATACCCCTGTGAGCATTGATTTTGCACATGTGCGAATTATTTTGGGTAAATTGCATATAAGCCCCTGGACTTTTGATACGAGTTATCAATAGGTCCTCGGAACTTATTTTTATTACATTTAGGTCCTTGAGTGCCCCAGACACGTGCTTGGCACGTGACTTCTTGGGTATTTTGCACCAGGACCCCAGAACTTTTGGGTATTTGCACTTAGGTCCCTGTGCACAGTGCCCCACCTTTATTTTTGAATAAAATATTAAACGACCTCCAAATCCAATGAAATTTTGACACATGGCTCCTGCCATGGTGTAGGAATTTCTATGATTTTTGGGGACATTTTGGATTTCATTTATTATTTTTAAAAATTCAAAAACCCATATTTTTGTTACTGTTTGACTTTAAAAATACCAAAAAAAATATAAAAACTCCACCAAAAATTCTAAAAAAATTAGAGACTGTTTATTGCTTGTTGTTTGATTTTCAAGCCAATTTTGGCTACTGTCCATCACTTAAAAACCCTAAAAATTGAAAAACACCTAAAAACTCATAAAAATTGTAATAAATAAATTAAAAATCCAAAAACAATAATTAGGGTGCCTAAATTTTCCTTATTCTTCATAGTTTATAGGAAAATTACCTTCAGGGTTGTTTGAAACTCTTAAATATTTTATTTTTGAGTTTTTAACCTTGCTGGACAGTACCCCTTCTTTGTTGCATTGTTTGATTTTTAATAAATAATTTACCCATTAGAAAAATTCCAAAAATTCACCAAAAACAGTAAAAAACTTGAAAAACCTAAAAACCAATTTTCTGGAATTTTTGCATCATTTTTTGTGTGTTGTATAAATTGTTGAAGTTCCCTTGTATTTACTCTCTCTTATTTTTCTCATTAATTACAAAATTCTAAAAAAAACAAAAACAAATAAAAATCATAAAAAAAGCTTTCTTGGATTTCTGATTACATCGTAGGCCGCAAGGCCAATCTGTGCTCCTTGTGTTCGACCCTGGGAGCTATACCAGGTTAAACCTATAGCTAGACCGCTCTATTTGTGTTTTGAATGATTGATTTCTTTGAGTGGTTTATTTCTTCTTGATTGACGCATTCGAGTGACTGAGGTCGCAACGACCTCATTTTATACCTTTACCTCAGTCGCATCGCGATTTTTGTGTCGTCAAGGAGATACGGACCGCCCGATGCGTGAGGGTTAGCCATAGAGAGCCACCACCGCCCGATGTACCACGTGGCTTAACCCCAGCCGTCCGATCGCTGCGAGGACCTCAGCGTTGGCGTGCCACCCATTCCCAGCCGTCCATCTACACACGTGGCGTGCATCCATCGGACGACTTAATAAAGGGTAATTTACCCTTATGCCCTTCTTTACCTTTTATTTCGTTTTAGTCCTGTAAATATCTTAGTCAGTTGTTTAGTTTTAGGGTATTTTGCATATTGGACCTCGTACTTTAGGTATTTGCATTTATGCCCTTGTTTGTGTGAGCCACGTGCTTCGTCACGTGTTTTGTTGGCGTATTTGCATTGATGCCCCTGTAGTTCTGGATGTTTATGAATGAATGAAACTTTTTGAGTAATTGCATTTATGCCCCTGTGAATGGTTTTATTACGCATGTGCGTTTATTTTTGGGTAATTTGTAGCTGAGGCCCTCGGACTTTTGGTACGTGTTACCAATTAGTCCCTGGAACTTAGTTTTATTACAAAGAGGTCCCTGGGTGCCCCAGGCACGCGCCACGCGTGTGTTTTGCTGGGAATTTTGCACCTGGACCCCCAGAACTTAGGGTATTTGCACTTCAGTCCTCGTGCATAGTGCCCTTTTGTGATTTTTGAATAAAATATCAAATCACCTCCAAATTCGATGAAAATTTGACACATGGCTCCTGCCATGTTGTAGGATTTTTGAGAATTTTTGAGGACATTTCTGAGTTTATTTGTTATTTTTAAAAATTCAAAAACCATTATTTCAGCTACTGTCTAGTTTTAAAAACCCAAAAAAATATAAAATCCCCCTCAAAAATTCTATAAAAATTAGGTACTGTTTGTTTAGTGTTCCTTTATTTTCTAGCCAATTTTGGCTATTTTTCACTGCTTAAAAACCATAAAAACTTAAAAACACCTAAAAACCCATAAAAATTCTATTAAATCACCTAAAAACCCAAAAACAATAATTTTGGTACTCAAATTTTCCTTGTTTTACCTAGTCTACAAGAAAAATACCTTCAGGCCCTTTTGAGGTCCTTAGATATTTTATCTAGGGATTTTGGACCTGGCTGGACAGTACCTTGCATTTTAGCTACTGTTTGATTTTTAGAAAATAAAATACACATTAGAAAATTATCAAAAATTCACCAAAAACATTAAAAACCATAAAAAACATAAAAATATTTTTGTTTGAATTTTTGCTTGATTTTTGACACATTAAATAGTTAGCCAAACTGTGCTTGCTTTTATGTTTCTTTTGTTTTCTTCACATATTAAAAATCCAAAAAAAATATAAAAATCATTAAAAATCACTAAAAACATTTTGTCTTTATTTTATTTCATTTTTACTACTTCGTAGGCCTTTGGCCAACCCGTGCTCCTCGAGTTCGACCCTGGGTGCTATACCAGGTTAAACTCATAGCTGGACCGCTATTTTCGTGCTTGATTGATTTTATTTGTTTCGAGTGGTCTGATATTTTTCTTGATTGACACATCCGAGTGATTGAGGTCGCAACGACCTATCTAGATACCTGATTACCTTAGTCGCTCGGTTTTTTGTGCCATCAGAATGGCGCCGTTGCCGGGGAGCACGGCTTAGTAGTTTTCCTTATTTTCTTTTCGTTTTTATTTTCGCGGTTTTTCGCGGCTCTTCGGAGCTCGCGGCTTTTCGCGGCTTTTTGTCTATATTTTGATTTTATTTTCCTTTTCTTTTATTTTTGTCTTTGTTTTCTTTTGTTTGTTTATTTCATTTTATATTTTTGCATATATACCCTCACCTTTATTTTCATTCCTTTTTCCTTATTATTTGATTATTTTTGCTGGTCTGACCACTCATCTCTTTTTCTTGCGAGGGCCCAAGGACCGCGGAGGCAACTTTCGAGGAGCCGGTGCAGCCGAGGAACTTGGAGGCGGTTTCCTTCTTTACGAAGCCGCAGGAGAGAGCGAGAGGGAGAGAGTTGAGTGGGTGAGGTTAGATTAGGTTTTTATTTTCTTTTTATTATTATTATTGTAATAATACAGGACTTGGACTGCTTGGACACTGGTGACTTGACCGTAGCGGGTCTGTTTCGCCGAGCACCGGTGTGCTCGGGGGACCCTTTAGGGCCTTTGCGGTTTTTCGCGGCTTTTTCGTGGTTTTATTTTTCTTTTATTTCTGTCTTTTCCGGTTTTTCACGGTTTTTGTTCGAGCCCCTAGACTTAGGATTTTCTGGTGAATGTGCCGTAATTAGTAGGATCCACACACCTAATTGCATATCTGTTCCCATAGATCAAATAATTGGACCTACTTAAAATCAATAATAAAAATAACCGATTCATTTGCCTCCGTAGCCTACGTGCCGTAGCCCGTCCTGTAAAGCGCTTTCTCCTACCCCCGATTTGTCGGACAGAGGAGGGACGGGCCGAGACCGGACTCTTTGGCTTGGAGGTCGGTGACCGGTTAGACGGTTCTTCGGTAGAAGTTGCTCGTCTAGGACTCGGCTTTCCCGCTGCATCATTTAGGTTAGTTTTATTTCTGTCTTTACTTTTATGCGCAGATCATATTGCATGTAGAGTGCCGGAGACAGGTACGCATTTCTGACTTTGCATGCATCATTGATTTATCGTGCATCGGCTTTTTCGTCTTCTCCCCCTGTTTTGGACTTAATAATCAGGAGAACCGAAAAATTCGTTAGGCCTTTTGTTTGCTTTGAAAAATATTAAAAAAGTGAAACCATAAAATTGGGACTGCTAAAATTATTGATCTAAAAACTGCTCACCCTAAAAACTTTGTCTTGGGGAGAGCAACCCCCTCATTGTATGGTTTGGATGCGCGAGAGAGTGACCCGCACCCTAGGTAGAGCCCCCCGTTGCTAGTCCCGACTGATTACCGACTTTTCCGTGCGGGCCAGTCGGTTGGGTTAGCATCGGATATCCCAACAGGTCACGTAAGCGCTCTGATATTCTGTTTGTTCACCAAAATAAAATAGACAAGATAATTTGACCGAACTTTCACGGTCTTCAGCTCGCGTTGCGTTGGTGAACCGGGGGTTTGTTTTCTGATCGTAATTTTTCCAGATCTCATCTGCCTTACTCGCCAGATCAAGATGATGGATAGACGGTCTCTTAGGCAGCCTCTGGCTGCACCGCTTTCGGGCACGTCTGCCTCATCATCTAGGTTGGCTCGCGAGAGCTCAGACCCGCTCTCCGAGCCCGAGTACGACTCCACCCTGTTCCCCCTCGACCCCCTTTCTGATCTTCCTGAGAGACACGAGCCCGAGGAGAGATTGATACATTTGACAACACCTGAGTTGGGCTCGTTTGATTTTGCAGATGTCGACATGGCCGGAGCCGGCAGTTCAGACGATCACTCCCGTCAGCCAGAGCACTTCGTATTAGACCAGGGAGCGATCAACTCCACCCTGATCGCATCACTTGAGACAGTCTAGCAGCAGCTCCGCGATCAGGGAGCATTTATGATAGAGATGAGGCGAGAGTTGGAGAGGCTCAGAGCAGAGCGAGATGAGCAGAGCGAGCCTGAGGACGGACCTGATGCAGAGGCACGAGCCGCAGCAGCCGCAGCAGCGGCAGCAGCCGCGGGAGGAGGACCACCTAGACCGATGCGGGAGTTGCACAACCCCGGATCTACACTGATGCACCATTGGGTGGTGGTACCTGCTATCGTGGGGGACTTCAAGTTCCCCCCGAACACCCTGCAGATGCTTCCTCATTTTCACGGACTCGCCACTGAGGAGCCCCACCTTCACCTCCAGGAGTTTCTGATGATCTGCAGTACTGTCCACGACCGGCATGTGGACCAGGACACGATCCGGATGATAGCCTTCCCGTTTTCACTGGCAGATAGAGCAGCCACCTGGCTGAAGCACCTTGGGAGGTTTGTTTATACCTGGGAGCAGCTCCGCACCGAGTACTTGAACAAGTACTATCCACTCGGGCGGACGAATGCAGCGAGGGCCCTGATCAGCAACTTCTCCATGTTCCCCAACGAGCAGTTTCACGAGGCATGGGAGAGGTTCCGAGAGCTTCTGGACAGATGCCCGCACTACGACATCACGAAGCCGAACCTTGTGCAGAGCTTCTTTAGCGGGTTGACACCAGAGCTACAGGGCCTGGTGAATGCTTCTTGCGGCGGGTCCTACTTCGCCAAGGACCATGACCAGGTCTGGGCCATCTTCGAGGAGATGGCTGAGAACTATATGGTGATGTCTCAGACCAAGTTGTATACTCAGAAGACCCAGCCACATCAGCCAGGACCCGTGCAGTACCAGCGGATAGCACGGGTAGATGCAGGTCCATCCAGTTCGTCCGCAGCCGCAGCAGCACAGGCAGAGTCGTCAGCTGCGGACATGGGCATTATCAGCGAGAAGCTGGACCGCATGGAGCTGATCGAGAAGAAGTAGTGCCAGAGTATCACGCAGATGGAGCAGATGGCACAGGTTCTGAGCGATATGAAGACACAGCTCATGTGTCTCCAGGAGGCACAGACGGCTTCTCAGCCCCGTCTTCAGTCGCGAGGCGATGCCGGCGGCAGCAGCAGCTCGTCCCAGCGCTCCAGCACCCACGTGCAGCCTAGACAGGTCCATCTTGTACAGGCGGAGCCGTACCAGCAGCCGCAGTCCACCTACCAGTCCCCACCATCTCCAGAGATGCAGATGGTGGTCTACCAGCCGGACCAGCCTCTGGCAGTACTCCCGCCAGCCCCCTACGATGCCGAGCCGTTGATGGATGTCAACGGGATTTGGTACGACCGCCCCCAGCCTGGGATCCGACGAGACCATCCCGGATTCAGGTGGGGGAGTGGTGGTGCCCAGCCCCAGCAGCAGCCGTCAGGACAGGGAGGGCAGTACTCCCAGCAGAGAGACCAGCACCAGCCGCAGCAGCAGCCCCCAGCATATCAGCAGCACCAGCCATCATCCTTCGGTCCTCGTCCCTATCAGCAGCAGGGACAATCATGGAGACGTGAGCAGCAGGCTCACCCGGGATATCAGCAGCAGCACCCTCCTTCCTACCCCTCTTACCCACCACAGCAGTTCCAGCAGCCTCACCCACAGAGAGGCCACCCGTCGGGCTCCCACGAGAGCCCCGCTTTGGATGACATCGCCCACCTCCTTACAGACCAACAGGCCACATTCAGACGGGAGATGGACGAGTTCCGCCAGGAGATGCGGGACCTGGTGAGAGGGAAGGCCGCCATACCAGCCCAGATAAAGCCGAATCTGAACAACCTCAAGAGGAAATCTGAGCAGGTAGTACATACTGAGTTAGCCACTCCTAGTGACCCATTTGATGATACATCTTCGGATCTATTTGATGCTGATTTTGTCACACTTAGGAGCGGTAGGACCCCAGCAGGCGGCGGCGCCTCATCTGAGCTTCACCACGAGGACACTTCAGAGGCGCCACATGAGGAGGAGGAGAGCGGTACTGAGGCCGCTCCGGACGATGACGGTGGCACTGAGGCCACCAAGGATGCTGATCCCACCGGCGGTACTGAGGCCGCCGCTTCACCAGATCTAGGAGGTGGTGCTGATGCCACCCGTTCAGCCGAGCCAGCCCGCGGTACTGAGGCCGCACGACGTCTACCAGCAGCAGCAGCAGAGCCAGCCCGTGGTGGTACTGAGGCCACCGGTGTTTGTACAGATAGAGATGTTGTCTTTCCTCGTATTCCTGTATCTCAGAACTCTGTTGTGAATAAAGGAAAAGGTTTACTTTCTTCTGGTCCCACTGTGGTGCATGATGTATGTGTGGATCCGGTCCTTGGACCGCCTAGACCTTTTCCTAGTCCTTCATCTGAGAAGGACCCTGTGATCCCCTTCCCTAGAGCCCTTCAGATGGGGAAGGGGAAGAAAAAAGATCCAAAAAAGACAGTGCAAGAGGAATTCAGCCAGAGTATGATAGATCGATTCCACATCCAGCTGACCCTCCAGGAGGCTTTGTAGCACATCCCTCTTCTCCAGCGATCTTTGAGAGAGAGGACTACAATCAGGAGGAGGAGGAGGAACCACACTTCCGAGATCCATGTGCTGACGAAAGCCACGTGCTTTGCGATCCAGAACCGACTGCCAGCCAAGAGGCCAGATTCAGGGGCCCCGTATGTCAGATGCCAGATTAGTGAGCAGAGGTTCGACCGTACTCTTCTAGATAGCGGATCGTCGATCAACCTTCTTCCGGCAGCCCTTCTCGACCGCTTCGAGTTGGGCACTCTTTGACAGAGCAGGACAGTCCTTCAGTTCGCTGATCGATCTGTCAAGAGGCCGAAGGGGTTATTACGAGACGTTATCGTCACGATTCAGGGCCTGAAATTCCCCGTGGACTTCGTAGTGTTGGACATGGAGATCCCTGAGTCAGTGGCCGATACCCCCATCATCCTTGGTCGCCCGTTCTTGGCCACAGCCAAGGCAGTGACTGATCATGATAGCGGGAAGGTGTACTTTCGCGTCAAGGGCGAGAGTATACAAATAGAGACGGTCGAGGACTACAGAGCTAGATTCAGAGCCCGCTCAGATGCGAGTACAGATACAGAGCAGCTGACAGACGCAGAGCCAGACATCCACCAGGACTGTGATTTTGTGATCACAGATGATGAGGCAGCTTGGGCAGATCTTGAGACACAGACCACCCTCTCACTTTCAGATACAGCCGATGCAGAGACGACAGCAGAGGAGAGTCTGGAGAGCACAGACCTAGTTCAGGATACCATTGAGGCAGCAGAACCGGTCCTTGATTGCAGCACGATGATTAGTGATGGTGGTGCTGAGGCCACCTTGTTTTCCGGTGGTACTGATGCCACCGCGGTTGATACAGATCCCTCGGATTCAGAGTCTGATTGGGCCGATTGTGATGATCAGATGCCAGACCTGATTCCACCTGAGCCTACAGATGAGGAGGAGGTAGAGGCAGAGCAGACCAGAGACAGTGCAGTTGAGCCGCCTTCCCCCGATCCAGTTTGCGAGAGTACGCTTTCACTTTCCCAGGCAGATTTGGCCGACCTTGCAGCTTTCACTCAGTTTCTTCCGCAACCAGATTTGCCGGCACCCAGCATTCCAGAGCTGAAGCCGCTCCCTACTTCGCTGAAGTATCGATTCCTTGCGGGAGAGCCAGAGATGTACCCAGTCATCATCTCCGCCGAGTTGACTGGAGAGCAGGAATCCCGTTTGATGGGGGTTCTTGAAAAGAACCGCAAGGCGATCGAATGGAGCGTAGCAGATCTCCATGGGATTAGTCCATCAGTGTGCTCCCACCATATCTATCTCGAGGATGGGGCAAAGCCATCGCGTGAGTTCCAGCAGCGTCTTAACCCCAACCTGAGAGAGGTTGTGATGAAGGAAATATCAAAATGGTGGGGTGCAGGTTTTATTTATCCCATTTCCGACTCCAAGTGGGTTAGCCCCTTGCATGTGGTGCCCAAGAAGACGGGCATCACGACTGTGATCAGTGAGTCAGGAGAGGAGATTGCTACACGTGTACCCACCTCTTGGAGGGTTTGTGTTGACTACAGGAGACTCAACCAAGCCACCAAGAAGGACCTTTTCCCCCTGCCTTTTATTGACCAGATCATTGAGAGACTGGCAGGGAAGAGCCATTATTGCTTCCTGGATGGGTACTCGGGCTACAACCAAGTGGCCATCGCTCCTGAGGATCAGGAGAAGACCACCTTTACCTGTCCCTTCGGCACATACGCTTTTCGACGCATGCCATTTGGGCTATGCAATGCCCCTGCGACTTTTCAGAGGTGCATGCTGTCGATCTTCTTGGACATGGTAGGGGAGTGCTTGGAGGTCTTCATGGATGATTTCTCGATCTACGGCGACGGATTTGATTCTTGTCTTGACTGCCTAGATCAAGTACTCCAGCGATGTATTGAGTATCACTTGGTGCTATCTTGGGAGAAGAGTCACTTCATGGTGACTCAAGGGACGGTGCTTGGCCATATCATCTCCGACAGGGGCATGGAGGTTGATCCGGCCAAGGTTGATGTCATTAGGAAACTCACACCGCCGTCCAATCTGAGGCAGCTACGGTCATTTCTGGGGCACGTTGGATTTTATAGGAGATTTATTCATGATTTCAGCAGGGTTGCCCGACCGTTGACTGACCTTTTGACGAAAGACACCGAGTTCCTTGTCGATGACAAATGTCTTTCGTCCTTCGCTACTCTCCAGCAGTGTGTTATTGAGGCTCCTGTCCTCCAGCCGCCTGATTGGTCTCTCCCATTCGAGATCATGACGGATGCCTCCGATTTTGCCGTAGGGGCAGTGCTGGGATAGAGGAGGGATGGAGTTCCATTTGCCATACACTACGCTAGCCGCACATTGGATTCCGCTCAGCGGAATTACACGGTCACAGAGAAGGAGATGCTAGCCGTAGTGTTTGCCCTGGATAAGTTCAGATCGTATATCATCGGATCTAGAGTGACTTTGTTTACAGATCACACCGCCATCAGGTACCTCATGGCAAAGAAGGATGCCAAGGCCAGACTGACTAGATGGATCCTTCTACTCCAGGAGTTCGACATTGAGATCAAGGATAAGCCTGGAGTCAAGAATGTGGTGGCGGATCATCTCTCCCGACTAGAGCAGCCTGAGGATTCTGAGCAGATTGATCCTATTAGAGATACCTTCCCAGATGAGGCGATCCTTGCTATCGCCTCACTCCCATGGTATGCTGATATTGTGAACTTTGTCGTTGCTGGGAAAGTCCCACAAGATTGGCCCAGACAAAGACTTGAGACCTTCCTTGCGAAGGCCAAGTCCTACCACTGGGAGGATCCCATCCTTTACCACGAAGGAGGGGATAGCGTCTGGCGTCGGTGTATTCCTCAGGAGGAACACCATAGCGTCCTCACTTACTGCCACAAGCTTGAGGCAGGAGGACATCATTCTGGGAGGAGAACGGCACAGAAAGTGCTCCAATCCGGCTTGTGGTGGCCTACCCTCTTCAAGGACTCAGATGAGTTCGTGAAGAGGTGTACTGACTGTCAGAGGATGGGCACTTGTGGACAGCGTGATATGATGCCGATGCAGCCCATTCACTTCTGTGAGGTTTTTGACGCATGGGGCATCGATTTCATGGGTACATTCCCTAAGAGTCAGGGATTTGAGTACATTCTGTTGGCCGTTGATTATGTGAGTCGTTGGGTGGAAGCTATCCCCGCCCGAGCCGCTGATGCGAGGACAGTTTGCAGATTTTTGAGGAAGCACATCATCACGCGGTTCGGGGTTCCACGAGTTCTGATTTCTGATGGGGGATCCCACTTCATCAACGACCAGGTGAAGGCACTTGCTAGCGAGTTCGGCATAGACCATCGTGTTGCTACACCTTACCATCCACAGACGAATGGTCTAGCCGAGGTGTCGAATAGGGAGATCAAGACTATTCTGCAGAAAGTCGTCCGCCCTGACCGAAAGGATTGGTCACAGCTTTTGGACTCGGTCTTGTGGGCATATAGGACGTCTTTCAAGACACCTTTGGGCACATCTCCCTTTCGCCTCGTGTATGGCAAGCCATGCCATTTACCTGTTGAGCTGAGGCACAAGTCACTTTGGGCAGTCACAGATATTATCATGGATCCAGATGGTATGGGAGACCAGAGAAGGGCAGAGCTAGCTGCCCTGGAGGAGCTTAGAGATGCAGCTTTCTCAAGCAGCCTAAATTATAAGGAGAAAGTCAAGGAATGGCATGATTCTCATATCATCCACAAGCATTTTGAGATTGGACAGAGAGTATGGCTGTTCGATGCGAGGCTTAGATTATTTCCAGGGAAGCTACAGAGCAAATGGAAAGGACCTTATCTGGTTCGAAAGGTACACGACAATGGTAGCATCGACATATCCGAGTTGTCTTCTGAGAGTACCTTTCGAGTGAACGGCCAGCGGCTCAAGCCATTTCTAGATCATGAGCCGCGGGTCGTTGATATTGCCCCTATTCATTTTGCGTGAGATGTGGTTTTTGACTCACATCTAATGCATCTCACGCCTGAGTTTCACTGATCTTCCGCTGTATATAGATCCAGATGTCCATATCATCACATTCTTTAGTCCCACATCCCCTTCCCCATCTTGTGATTATGCTATACTTAGGGTGCACTTTACCCTAAGTATAGGGGGGATGTGAGACCTTTTGGGTATTTCTTTTGTTTCTGTCTACCCCTGTTTTGCTGCCTATACTTAGGGATACTTCACCCTAAGTATAGGGAGGGTAGACCCTGTACATTCTCCACTCGGTTTTCCCTTCGTGTACAGCCTACTATACTTAGGATTACTTGATCCTAAGTATAGGGGGGAGACCTGAGTCCCTCTTGACTTTTCATTCTTCTTTTGTATAGCCTTTCTTTTCACTTCCCTATACATAGCACGAGTTATGTCTTCTTCATCGCTCTTGACTCTGAGGACATCGTTCGAGCTAAGTATAGGGGGGTGTGTATATATTTCATATATACTTTAGCCATAACTCGTACTTTGTGTGAGTGTGTTAATAAATAAAAATGGTTAAAAATCACAAAAATTAAAAAATTTTTCATATACATAACCTTCTTTTATTTGCACATACATAGCTAGTGTACAAATTATTTTTGTAAAAATGATTTCAAAAATCTTTTGTGTAAAGCTTGTGTAAATATTTTTGTATCAAAAATTATGTATATAGTACAAAATTTTTCCAAAATGTTTTGAAAACCAAAAAGTTTGCAAAAATCTTGTGTAAATGTGTGTAAATATCTTTTTGCAAAACTTGCACTTCATGCATCATCATTCATGATTTCAAAACATTTTTCAAAAATTTTGCATGATTGTAAAATATTGTGTAAATAAGCATCTTTTTGTACATATGTATATAGTTTTTCTTGGATGATAGTTGACATTTAAACTAGCCTGGAATCAAATTGAGAAATGGAGCTTGATTAAGATCTTAATCCACCTAATTTCTAAGAGGAACCTTATAGGGCTTAGGTTTAAGGCTTTTCAGGTCCATGGTGACTTAATTCTTTGAGTCCACTAGGCTATGATCACATGTCATCTCAATGAGCCTAAGTAGAACACTTAACAACAACACATGACTCATATAGATTATGGCTTTACTTGGACACCAGCACTATGCACCGAGCTCTCTACGGATGAGGTGGTGAGGAGGCAGTCTTCCTTGGCTTGGGGTAGCATATGAGGGTAGTACTTCTAGGCGGAACCTCTCTTCTTCTTATAGTGAAGGAAGTGCGTCTCAACTTGGTCTGGTTGCCATGAGGTCTAACGACGGGAGTTGTGGGTTGCAATAAAGCTTCAAAAGAGGGATAGTCTACTGGCTCAAGAGGAAAAACTCCTTGTATATATGCTGCACATGTATATGTTGTATAGATGCACTCGAAAAAAAAATGTGCAAAAAGAAAAGAACTCCAAAAAAGTGGTGGGTCTGAGAGAAAATGATAATCCCACCGGAGTATGTATATAGAGTGCAATAAGCAAAGCTTGGTTTCATGATCCACCTGTTGTAGCTTGCAGCAGGGAGACTTGGCTACACTGGTCAAGCTCCCAAGGGTACTTGGCTACACTGGCCTTGACCCATTCTCTTCTTCCCCCTCTTCTTGAGCTGGTTGTACTTGAACTTAGAAGGGAATACCCCGCTTCTCGAGGAAAGAGTGGCCAGATTGAGGTCATAGAGTTACCTTGTTGGGGAGGGTTGTCAAGTTGCCATTTCTGAGGTGGAGAGCTTAGACTTCACATTCACAGGACAAGAAAAGATTCATGGTCTTCAGGGTTTGTGATTGATGACTTGTTCTGATCTGGAGCATTGAGGAGTCTTGGTTATAGATTAGTGGAACTTAGAGGATGTTAGGTTTTAAGCTTAAGTCTAAATAAGGTTCCGACACATTAATAATCCAAAGATCTGATTGAGCTCCATACCTCAATTTAATGAAGGCAAGTTTGATAATCAACCTTGATCCATGTGCATCCTCTTTTTCTTTTTCTTTCTTTCTTTTTCACTTCTTTTTCAAATAAGTGTTTGCTAAGGGACTAGCAAAGTATAGTATAGGGGGGTGATGAATACCCATTCATCACTCTTTATTCTTATATTTTAGCTACAAAAACCTATGCAAATGCATGTAGATATTTGTAAATAGGGAAAATTAGCAGAAGCATGCATTGTGTAAAAATCTATAATTAGCATGTTTTTGTGCAAAAATAAAAGAATAAAGATGAAAAAGAAAAAGAGGGAAATATTTAGAATAAATATTGAGCAACCTAACCCAAGGGAGGGCTCAGCATGGGCCTGACCGCATAAAAACCAAAGTAGAGGGAGATAGGGGCTCATGTGTAAATATTGATAAATAAGACTATATTTTCCTCACCCAAAAATATGCTTTTAAATATTAGTACATATTTATAAAAGATAAAAACAAAATAAAAAGGTAAAAATCAAAAAGATCAAAAATCCCATTTCATCATGTACATAAACCATGCTCTTATATTTATTTCACCTTGTAAATAGATAAAGTTATTTTCTAAACTTTTTGTAAATATCCTAGATTACATATTGTAAATAAATAAAATAAAAAGAATCAAAACAAAAATCAAATAAAAATTACAAAATTAAAAATATAAAATACATTGTATATATACCATGTATATAAATGTATATATCTATTTATTTCACCTATGTATCTAAATAATAAAAACCAAATAAAAATACCCTTTTATTCCTCATTTTATTCTATAAATAAATAAAATATAAAATAGGAATAAAATTGTATAAAAATAATAATTAAAAATCCAAAATTAAAAACCTACATATTGTATATATACCTATACCTAACCCTAATATGTATATAGCTTATTTTTATTTCCAAAAATTAATTAAAAATCACCAAAAAATAGAGAAAAATAAAATAAAAATAATTCATGTTTTAAGTTTTTGCAAAATCGGCCATTTGCTGCCTTATTTTTTGAGCTTCAAACATTCTCCACGTGGCAGCTAACCATTGGGTCCTGGGGATGTTGACCGCCCGGTCAACTGGCCCCCCCAGGACTACTTCCCACGGGTTGAGTGGCGGACCCAACTTCTCGGATTTTTCTCCACTCAACCCGATTGCCTATCACCCAAACCCCGGCTCCGGATTGCTCACGTCATACCCGAGAATCTCGCCGGAGCCTTAGCCTCGGGATCCGCGCACCAGATCGCCCTACCCGCGCCCTTCTTCCCGGACCCGCCAGCATACTTAAGCTCAGCTCCGCCGCTCATTTCTCGCATCTTTGGCCATTTGCTTCGATTTCCAGTGAGCTCCAGAGAGAGAGAGAGAGGTGACAGCTCGAGTCTCGACCTGTCGCAGCGAGGAAAGGAGGCGAAAGCCACTGATCCGGCGAGTCTTCACCGCCGTGCTCCGCCCCGAGTTGGAGCTCGAGCCTCGGACGTCGACGCTCCTTGAGGCGAGGACCGGGAGCACCCCCAGCTCCAGCACAATCGATTCATCCACCCAGGTAGTCCCTTAGCTCTTCTGTTCAGTCTAATTTCCATTTTGCCCCAAATCGCACCGCCGCCATTTTTCGTCGATTCCGACCATCTCGCACACCAATTCGATCATCGGAATCCATATTCATCTCCGCCTTCCCTCCGCGCACCTTCTCCGTACCCCCATCCAACCCAGCTCGCACAGGAGCTGGGGTTAGAGCTCTTCCGTCCATCGCTTCGCCGGAGCTCGCCCATATCGCACCTCCGACCGCCTTCACCCCACCTAACCGGGTCGAGGTAGTTTGCCCTCGACCCGTGAGCTGTTTGGTATGTTTTGCAGGTTAAACCAAGCCCACCTGAGGGCTTGGACTATTGGGTCCAGCAGCTACAGCTCCGCCGACCTCGCCTGAGCTTCTCGGAGCTCGTCCGGGTCATCGGAGACCACCATCCGACGCGGAGGCCCACACCGCACCTTGTCAGATCATCAGCGCCCCGCGAGGAGCCTCGGAGCGAGCGCACTAGGCCGGCGAGTTTCGCCGGCCACCTGTTCTTCGAGGATCTTCAGCAGCCGTCCGATCAGCCTCGACCTCCAGTTTACATCTTGTCCATCCATTCCCGGAGGAGCAGCCACCGTCCGATCCTTGGAGAGGAGATACGGACCGCCCGATGCGTGAGGGTTAGCCATAGAGAGCCACCACCGCCCGATGTACCACGTGGCTTAACCCCAGCCGTCCGATCGCTGCGAGGACCTCAGCGTTGGCGTGCCACCCGTTCCCAGCCGTCCATCTACACACGTGGCGCGCATCCATCGGACGACTTAATAAAGGGTAATTTACCCTTAGGCCCTTCTTTACCTTTTATTTCGTTTTAGACCTGTAAATATCTTAGTAAGTTGTTTAGTTTTAGGGTATTTTGCATATTAGACCTCGTACTTTAGGTATTTGCATTTATGCCCCTGTCTGTGTGAGCCACGTGCTTCGTCACGTGTTTTGTTGGCGTATTTGCATTGATGCCCCTGTAGTTCTGGATGTTTATGAATGAATGAAACTTTTTGAGTAATTGCATTTATGCCCCTGTGAATGGTTTTATTACGCATGTGCGTTTATTTTTGGGTAATTTGCAGCTGAGGCCCTCGGACTTTTGGTACGTGTTACCAATTAGTCCCTGGAACTTAGTTTTATTACAAAGAGGTCCCGGAGAGCCCCAGGCACGTGCCGCGCGCGTGTTTTGCTGGGAATTTTGCACCTGGACCTCCAGAACTTAGGGTATTTGTACTTCAGTCCTTGTGCACAGTGCCCTCTTGTGATTTTTGAATAAAATATCAAATCACCTCCAAATTCGATGAAAATTTGACACATGGCTCCTGCCATGTTGTAGGATTTTTGAGAATTTTTGAGGATATTTCTGAGTTTATTTGTTATTTTTAAAAATTCAAAAACCATTATTTCAGCTACTGTCTAGTTTTAAAAACCCCCAAAAAATATAAAATCCCCTTCAAAAATTCTATAAAAATTAGGTACTGTTTGTTTGGTGTTCCTTTTTTTTCTAGCCAATTTTGGCTATTTTTCACTGCTTAAAAACCATAAAAACTTAAAAATACCTAAAAACCCATAAAAATTCTATTAAATCACCTAAAAACCCAAAAATAATAATTTTGGTACTCAAATTTTCCTTGTTTTACCTAGTTTACAAGAAAAATACCTCCAGGCCCTTTTGTGGTCCTTAGTTATTTTATCTAGGGCTTTTGGACCTGGCTGGACAGTACCTTGCATTTTAGCTACTGTTTGATTTTTATAAAATAAAATACACATTAGAAAATTATCAAAAATTCACCAAAAACATTAAAAAACATAAAAAACATAAAAATATTTTTGTTTGAATTTTTGCTTGATTTTTGACACATTACATAATTAGCCAAAGTGTGCTTGCTTTTGTGTTTCTTTTGTTTTCTTCACATATTAAAAATTCAAAAAAAATATAAAAATCATTAAAAATCACTAAAAACATTTTGTCTTTATTTTATTTCAATTTTACTACTTCGTAGGCCTTTGGCCAACCCGTGCTCCTCGAGTTCGACCCTGGGTGCTATACCAGGTTAAACTCATAGCTGGACCGCTATTTTCGTGCTTGATTGATTTTATTTGTTTCGAGTGGTCTGATATTTTTCTTGATTGACACATCCGAGTGATTGAGGTCGCAACGACCTATCTAGATACCTGATTACCTTAGTCGCTCGGTTTTTTGTGCCATCATGAGCCTGCAGCTGGATGACTTGACTACACTGGTCTTGCATCCCAGAATAGGTAGCTGCACTGTCTACCGTCCATTCTTTTCTTCACCTCCTCCTCTCGAGTTGGATGCCACTTGAACTTAGAAGGGAATACCCTGCTCCTCGAGGACAGAGTGCTGGATTAGAGAATCATTGGGTTGCCATTCTGGAGAAGTCGGTTCCTTTGTCATTTTAGTTGGGGAGGGCCACCATCACTTACACTGTACAAGTCAGCTTCATAGTCATAAGGGTTTGCGTATGATGTAGGCTAATTCTGACCAAGATATTGAGGTGGTTTGAACCGAGTTCTGTGACTCTCGAAGGCTATTATGCTTTAAAGTTGGTTCCCGACCAGGTTCCACACACCTTCTCACACCAAGTCTAACCTGAGCTCCAAACATTGACTTTGTACAGATAAATTTTATATTATGATCATTTCTATTTATTATTTCTTTTTCTTTTCTTCTTCATTCTTTTTGTACTTATTGCATAAGTGTTTGCTAGGGACTAGCAAAGCTAAGTATGGGGGGGGGGGTGATGAATCTCAATTGCATCACCTTTATTCTATCATTTTGACCTTAAAAACCCTAGCTAATACATGTAAATAGCATCAATTTGTACATAATAGCATTCGTTATTTGTTGTATTATTTGTATACAAAATAAGGTTTTTAATGCCAAAATTATAGAATACAGAGAAGAAAAGAAAAAGGAATAAAATATTGAAACTATTTTATGACCTTAAATCCTGAGACCAAGTTAAGAATTATGTTGGTCGACAAGGAATAAAGTAGGGGGAGATAAGGGCCAAAAACAGAATAAAAACCCAACTCTTTTATTCATTATTTATGCATTTTGATACCTATTTTATTCTTTATTATTTAGTCAGTACATAAAGAAACATTGTACATGAAAGTTGTAGATAATAATGTAAATAAAAATACAAAATTGAGTTTGTACAAAAATAATATACATTGTACATTTTATATACAAAATAAAAAGCAAAAAATCCAACTTTCCAAACCCATATCTTTCAAATAAAAACTCAAAACATATCAAAATCACTCTAATTCTATATAACTTTTCACAAGCTATTTATGATGGTGGTTTTATATTTTTTGGAGTTACTGTGTGAAAGTTAGGTTTTTGACCCTCATTGTATATTCTACCGATTAAAATACTCAATTTATTCATCATTCATTATTTTTACAAATCTATATTTTTATAATTTTGTAAGTAGTATTTATAACAGATGTGCATAAGAAAACCAAAATAAAATTAAAAAGAAAATTTAAAATAAAATAAGTCTATAAATATATAGGCAAATTACCTATGTTATGTTATACATGTATATAAATAAAAGGGAAACCTATTCTTTTATTTCTTTATTCTTTCATATTTTTATAATATTGTAAACATTATCTATATTCTATAAAATATATAAATCCAAAGTAAAACCTAATAAAATGCATTAAAATAAAAAGATGCATATAAAATAAAGGTAAAATACCTATAAATATACCTATAAGATACACATATCTATTTATTTATGTGCACAAATAACATCATAAAAATATAATTAAAATATATTATACTCATAAAAATAAGTTATAAATATATAAAATAAAATAATAAAATAAAAAATAAAATATACAAAATAAAAATAAAATGTACCTAATATTGGCAAATATACCTATAAATACACTATTAAAATTTAGCTACTAAAAAAAGCCAAAAAAATAAATAAAAATCTAAATAAATACTATATAAAATATTAAAAAAATTTTATTTTATACTCAAAAAATAATAAAATCATTTACTATTTTAAAATAATTATTTTAAATAAAGTCCGTAGTTTTATCACGTAGCGGCTGACGTGGACCAATGGGGTCACGTCAAAAGTTGACCGCTGGTCAACTCCCCCTTTGCTCCAGATTTGACGCGATCCGTATTTTCCCCGAGTTTTCATCATTTTTCGCGGATGATCTATCCTTCAATCAATGTCGCTGCCTTCATAAGAAATGATCATTGATCATTTTACATATACGCCATGCTCTGTAATGACGTGTATATACGCCCAAATCCTAGGTTTTAGCCGCTCAATAAGGGTAATCAACTTGTTCTATAAATAAAAGCTTTCGTCTCCCTTTGCTTATTTCATCACCTTCACGAGTCCAAGAGTCCTGGTTTAGTGTCTTGATGAGTTCCTTGTGACAGAGGGAGCTGCGTCGAGGCCAAGCCAAGCTCCAGGAGCACGGGTGCACCCACGATCGTCGAGCTTCGGCGACCCTGTTCCCTGTTTCATCCCAGGTATCAGAGCTGCATTTTTATCTTTTATTTTGCTTGTAATTAGTTATAGCTTTAAATTCTAGTCATCAAAGTAGGTTCTAGTTGATTAAATCAGGGTTAATCAATCCCCTCGTACTTCGCCAGAGTTGAGCTCCGGTGAGCTCCTCCGCACACCTTCATCACGTGTTTTTCCGCCTCGACGATCACCTCATTTCCTTCCTCATCCATTTCTTCGTCTCCCGCTGCATCTAACCACCCTCGAATCTCCCTGATCAAGGCATCGAGGTCCATCCTCCGCCGTTCGTCGGACCTCTCCTCCCATGCCTCCACCTCGCCCATTCCACACTTAACTGGGTCGAGGAAGTTTGCCCTCGACCCGTGTTCTCTTCTGTGCAGGTAGCACGCTCAACGGAGCACTCCTGGGCTCAATTTGACTTGACTCGAGGCACCTAGAGCCCTTCATCTTCCCCGACCTAGTTCAACGTCTCCAGGGCTCCGGTGAACCTCTTCTAGCTGCCATTGGATACGAACCGCAACCCGGAGCCTCAAGAGCATCTTAGCATCGCCGATGGAGCCGTGAAGCTCGAGGAATCGAGAGAACAAGGAAGAACATGCTCGTGTTCTTCACTGTTCTTGAAGGCAAGCCCAACACCTTTGGATCAAGGAGGCCCACTAGATTTGATCTCAACCATCCTTCCTCGCCAAGTGCCAGCCGTCTGATGAAGCACCAGATCCAATCCGCACCGTAGATCGACGAAGGGGTATCGCCCATCCACGAGGCGACATGTGTTTAAGTGAAGAAATCCCAACCGTCCATCAGTGCCTTTTATGGGGTAAATTGCATATTCTCACCGCGTATTTTATATTTCATTATTTAGTCCTGTAAATAAAAGTTAACGCTATAAATAATTTGGACATTTTGCAAACATGCCCCTGTAATTCTAGTAATTGCATTTGGGTCCAGTCCAGCTCAGCTCACGTGTTGTCTTACGTGAGCTGGGAAAATTGCAGGGACACCCTTGTAAGTTTTTGTATTTATCTTTAGTCTAATAAAATTTGGATAACGTTATATAATTTTGTAAAAATTACTGGAAGGTCCCTAGACTTTTGCATATTTGCACTTTGGTCCTTCCCAGGCTCAATCACGTGTAGTCCCACATGATGGGCAAATTGCATGGCTATCCCTAGATTTTTTGTATTTAGGAAAAGTTCAATAAAATTAATTAAATGTTGTACATTTTTTGTACTTTTGCACTGTATCCCTTGGACTTTATTTTTATTGCAAAAATGCTCCTACTAGGACATATATTTTGCAATATTTTATCTATTTATAAAAAATACCTCTTGATCTCCTAAAATATACAAAAATAGGGAGTTCCTCATGCCTTATACTTTCATGCCACGTTTTACTTAGCATTTTTGGGAATTTTAATTATTTATTAAAAATTAAAAGGATCATATATATTCCCTGTTTAACTTAGAAAATAATAAAAAATATAAAAACATCTCTAAAAATTCCAAAAAATTACATATAATAATTTTGGCTTAATTACAGACAAAAAAACAATAAAAATGGAAAAACCCTAAAAATCAAAAAACCCCAAAATCCTTTATAAAAATCTTAAAAATTTTGGAAAAATCCAAAATATCTTTTTCTTTTTTATAAGTTTATTTATATAAAATTTATATATTAAAATTGATTTGGATAATTTTGTGATTTATCTGCTATTTTTCATACCCAAATCAATTTTGGATATTGAATTAATCCCTTATTTGGGGATGTTTTGACTTTAAAAATACAAAAAAATAGTAAAAATTCCTAAAAAAATTACAAAAAATTAGAAAAATGTTCAAAACCCAAAATAATTTATTATTCGTATTTTATCTGTATTTATTAATATTTATCAATATACTACTATATATGGTATATATATCTCATATAGCTTATTATATATATGAAAAGAAAAAGAAAATATAAAAAAAGAATATAGAATATAAAAAGAAAATACAAAATTAGAAAATTAAAAATCAAAATAAAAAATTAAAAAATTAAAAAAATACTATTAATTTTTTTATTAAAACCGTACAAAAAAGATGTATATAAATAAGTGACTAGGTTGTGCATAAATAAACATAGGCTACCTATATTGCTCTCTGTGGTTCGACCTCTACATACTTGCTTGCTATTCATCTTATGGTAGAGAAAATAAATTTTAATTCCATATTTTTTCTATCAATTGAATTATGTATATTGCGGGTTGATTGCTGACTAACCATGATTTTCGTTTGGGGTCACTTCGATGATTGTCTGTCTGCCTTGTGGATTGACACGACCTCTATGCAGAACCCTGTTTATCAACCATCATATTTTCTTCTACTGTGAGTAGTTTGGTGCCACTATTATACGATGGTCATGAAGTAGTGTTTCCTTCACTTTTTTATCCATCTTAAGCCATAACATTTGAGTTAACTACGACATCGGTGTGGTCCAAGCTCTGCTACCATATGATATTTATCATTGAAACATCATCCATAGGATTGATCAATAAGTCATACAATCTCGTTAATCAACACGTACATGTTGGATGTGTTTCCCTCCTTGTGGGAACCTAGTCCATATATATAGGATATTGGTAGTCCTATTTAGAAAAGGAAAAATCAATCGGAGGAAGAGATCAATTACCTTTTAGGATTAGGAGGTATCATTTCCTAATCCTATTAGAAGTAGGAATTCATGTTTCTTTATTTGCTCATCTCCATGGACTATAAATAGGAGGGTATAGGGTGCATACGAGGATCATCCCAACACATGCTCTCCTAGCACAAGAACAAAATAAGAGAAAGAGGAAGAAGAAGGAAGGTTCATAGTTACCGCGGAGTTTGGAGGGAGTAACCTTTGAACCAATTCTTCTCCAGCATTCTTCCCTACATTTTGGCGACTGATTCATCATTTTTGTGATATTTCTCCTCTCTATTATTCTCCATTTTTTGATGATTTATAGCACCATATTGAGGATCGACCCTTTGTAAGCCCTCACGGGAGATTACTTCGATTATATTGCTTGGTTTTGGGTTGCGATCAACTCCGTGGTTTTTCCCCTCACATCGAGGGTTTTCCATGTTAAAAATTCTCCGTATATCCGTGGTTGAGATATTTTGCTCGTACTTATAGTGATATATTGTGTAGGATCTGCTTATCAACTTTAATAATTTTCCGCAATTCGATATATACGGAAAATCTGTTTCAGCAAGTGGTATCAGAGCAAGGTTCAATGGTGGATTACAAGATGCGGTTTGGTTAGAGCATGGTGATTAGTCTTAATGGGACTAATTATAATTTACGGAAAAACAAGATGAAGGATCTTTTATATGTGAAGGCTATGCACCTTTCATTGTTCTCCACGTAGAAGCCCGAAGCCAAAACTTATGAGGAATGAGAGTTTGAACACAAGCAGGTTTGTAGCTTCATAAGACGGTTTGTTGGTGAGAATGACTACAAGCATATCCAAGATGAAAGCCACACTAGAAGCTTATGATTGAAGCTGGAAAATCTTTACGCCTTCAAGACGAGAAGTAACAAATTGTTTCTTCTCAAGAGACTAGTGAACTTGAGGTTCAAGGAAGGCAGCTCTTTACTAGATTTTCTAAATGAATTCCAAGGAATTACTAGTCAGTTGACGAGCACGAGGATAAAATTTGAAGATGAGATGTTAGGACTGTTATTGCTTGCTACTATACTAGATTTATGGGAGACTTTCAGAGCCTCACTTACGAATTCTATAGTCAATTGGGTCGTTTCTTTGGAGATAATCAAGTTTGGCATTCTCAATGAGGAGATGCGAATAAAAACCCAAGGAAGCTCTTCACATTCAGAGGTTCTTGTCACAAAGAGCAAGGGGAGGAGCCGGATCAAGACTAATACAAGTAGAGATAATGGCAGAAGCAAGTCTAGATCCATATATCAGAATATGAAGTACCACTATTACAAGAAGAAAGGGCACATCAAGTAGTATTGCTTCCAGTTCAAGAGAGATAACAAGAATGGTGGCAACAAGCAAGAGAAAAAGAATGGACAAGTTTCTGCAGTTGCACAACATGAGCTCCTCATTGTTTGTGATGAGGAGATGGCAAATGTCGCACAGGATGGTACTTCTTGGTTTGTTGATAGCGGATATTCTCTACATGTCACATCTCAGAGAGTTTTTCTCTTCATATACCGCTAGTGATTTTGACACATTGAAGATGGGGAGTGGTTCTTTGTCTCCTGTTATTGGCATTGGCAATATTTCATTGAAGAATGACAATGGAACGATGTTGATACTCAAAGTTGTGAGGCATGTGCCATACATGCACTTAAATCTTATTTTTGCAGGAAAACTTGATGATGAAGAATATCTCAACACTTTTCGTGGTGGGCAATGGAAGCTAACCCAATGATCCTTGGTTGTTGCTCATGGAAAGAAGTATAGAAACAATCTTTGCATCATGAATGCATCTGTTTCCCATGATGTTGCACATGTGATTGGAGATGCAAAATCCACTGAGTTGTGGCATCGACGATTGGGACACATGAGCGAGAAGGGGCTGTAGTGTTTGATGAGGAAATATATGCTGACATATATCAAGAAAGAGAAGTTGGAGAGATGCACACACTGTTTGGTAGGGAAGCAGATGAGAGTCTCCTTCAAGAGCCATCCACTTTCTAGAAAGATGCAACCATTGTAGCTTGTTCAGACAGATGTTTGTGGTCCTTTGAAAGTGAGTTCTTTTGGTGGTTCACTTTATTTGTTACATTCATTGATGATTTCTTCAGAAAAGTTTGGGTCTACGCATTAAAGAGGAAGGGTCAAGTCCTTGGTGTTTTCAAAGACTTCCATGTGCTAGTGGATCGATTTTTTTTATAGAAGAGTATACTGGGTCATTTGATGAGTATTGCATATCTCATGGTATCGGGCACCAGAAGACTCCACCTAAGATGCTACAGTTGAATGACATAACAGAGAGAATGAACATGACATTGATGGAGAGAGTTAGATGTCTCCTTTCTGAAGCTAAGTTGCCTAACTCTTTTAGGTGTGAAGCATTTTATATTGTTGTTCATGTTATTAATCTATCTCCACATGTACCTTTGGATGGTGATGTTCCTGACAAGGTTTGGCATGGAAATAATATCTCCTACAACCATTTGCGGGTCTTTGGATGATAGCTTTTGTCCATAACCCCAAGGATGAAAGGTCCAAGTTGGATTTAAAAATGAAGCTGATTCAGGTTGTTGCGCATTTTCTTGGGATATGACCAAGATGAGTTTGGTTACAGGTTGTATGATTCAGTTGATAAGAAGCTGATGAGGAGTAGGGATGTGATCTTCTCTGAAGATCAAACCATTGAGGACATCTAGAAGGCTACTAAGGACTCTCCTTTGAGTAGTTATCATACAGATAATGTGGAGCTAGTCCCTTTTCAGAGGGCCCCACATGTGGTGCCAAATGATGCATATGAGCAGGTACCATATGCATGAAGTGAGGATGATGTACCACAGATCATCACTCCTGATGATGATGATGTAGATGACGGTGGTGATGATAATCAACAGGATGATGGGAGCTCTTCTTCTTCCGAGGCTCTCCCACCACAGAGACTCGTGAGGGAGAGGCGACCCTCCACCAGATATTCTACACATGAGTACATTTTGTTGACAAATAGTGGCGAGCCTGAATGCTATGAAGAATCCTTGCAAGATTCAAACAAGGAGAAATGGGTTGAAGCTATGAAAGAGGAAATTGAGTTCCTTCATGACAATCATACCTTTGAGTTAGTCAAGTTGCCCAAAGGCAAGCGAGCATTGAGAATAAGTGGGTTTATAGAGTGAAACACGATGAATACTCTACAAACCCAAGGTACAAAGCTAGGTCGGTTGTGAAAGGTTTTGGAGTTGACTTTGAGGAGATTTTTTCTCCTATGGCGAATATGTCTTCTATCAGGGTGGTTCTCAGCTTGGCAGCTAGTCTTGATCTAGAGTTTGAAAAGATGGATGCGAAGATAACTTTCCTCCATGGTGACCTTGAGGAGGAAATTTACATGTTGCAACCAAAGGGATTTATAGTCAATGACATGGAAGACTATGTTTGCAGACTGAAGAAGAGTCTATATGGCTTGAAGCAAGCATCCAGATAGTGGTACAAGAAGTTTGACTCGTTCATGGGGGAGCATGCTTACTCCAAGACCACTTAAGACCATTGCAATAATGGAGAGAGAATTTCCGTCTAAAGAAGGAGTTGAGCAAGTCCTTTGCTATAAAGGACTTGGTACATGCAAGTCAGATTCCGGGCATGAAGATCACTCGAGATTGGGAAGCAAAGAAACTTCAGCTTTCACAACAGAGTACATTGAGAAGGTACTTCAGAATTTCATATGGAGAAGGCAAAGCTAGCTAGTACCCCTCTTGGAGCGCATTTCAAGTTAAGTTCCAAAGATAGGCCACATAAAAATGCAGAGAAGAAAGATATGGAAAGAGTTCCCTATGCATCAGCCACAGGTAGTCTCATGTATGCCATGGTTTATACAAGACCGGATATTGCTCATGCAGTTAGAGTTGTTAGTAGATTTATCTCAAATCCAAGACAACAACATTGGGAAGCAGTTAAATGGATCTTGAGATATCTTCAAGGTACCATCAGTTACTCTCTTTGCTTTGGAGCAGAGAAGCTTATTCTTCTTGGATACACAAATTCAGACATTGATGGGAGAAGATCCATATCATGGTACATGATGTCCTTTGCAGATGGTGCTGTTTCTTGGCAGTCTCTTCTCCAGACATGTGTTGCTTTATAAACTACAGAGGCTGAGTTCATTGCATCTACAGAGGCGTGCAAGGAGTTGCTGTGGATGAAGAAGTTCATGCAGGAACATGATTTTCATCAGGACAAGTACATACTTTACTGTGGCAGTCAGAGTGCTATTCACCTTGGCAAGAACTGCACACTCCATGCAAGATTGAAGCACATCGATATCAGATATCACTGGATATGTGATGTGTTAGAATCGAAGCAACTTGTACTTGACAAGATCCACACAGATGACAACGGTGCCGATATGATGACAAAGACTTTGTCGCTTGGAAAGTTCGATAGATGCTGCTCCCTCATAGGTTTGGACCAGTTCCCACATCGTTGGTAAGGGGGATATTTGTTGGATGAGTTCCCCTCTTTGTGGGAACCTAGTCCATATATATAGGATACTGGTAGTCCTTTTTGGAAAAGGAAAAATCAATTAGAGGAGGAGATCAATTACATTTTAGGATCATGAGTTGTATTTTCCTAATCCTTTTGGAAGTAGGAATTCATGTTTCCTTATTTGCTCATCTCCATGGAGTATAAATGAGAGGGTATGAGGTGCATTCCAAGATTATCCCAACACAAGCTCTCCTAGCACAAGAAAGAAATAAGAGAGAGAGGAAGAAAAAAGAAGGTTCGTGGTTGCCACGGAGTTTGGAGGGATTAACCTTTGGAGCAGTTCTTCTCCAGCATTCTTCCCTACGCTTTGACGATTGATTCATCGTTTTGATGGTATTTCTCCTCTCTATTATTCTCCATTGTTTGGTGATTTGTAGCACTGTATTGAGGGCCGACCTTTTGTAAGCCTCTCACGGGAGATTACTTCGATTATAATGCTTGGTTTTAGGTTGCGATCAACCCCGTGGTTTTTCCCCTCACGTTGAGGGTTTTCTACGTTAAAAATTCTCCGTGCATCTGTTGTTGATTTTTTATGGTTGGGATATTTTGCTCCTACTTGTAGTGATATATTATGCAGGATCCGCTTATCAACTTTGATAATTTTCCACAATTTGATCTATACGGGGAATCTGTTCCCAACAGTACAATCCTAGTAGTGGGGAAGAGTCCAATCATATAACAAGCAATCACAAATGACCACAGAGATTTTAAAGAAAAAAATCAACAGAGTAAAACCTCTAGTCATTCCTACTCAATATTTTAATCGACCAAATCACTTAGTTCTTTCCACTATCAAGCTACCGTCAACAAGGGAAAATTCTCCTCAATTGCACCATATAATTCTAGAACACCTTTAGAATCAAATTTCTTTTCCAAATATGAAGATGGACTTCCACTACCTAGACGCCTAGTGCAAATAATATAGGAAATAAATTCTTTACTACCTCAAAAATAGGTAATGCAGAATGAAGTAAACAATATAACTTTTCATATCAATGTTGTGAAAGGTTGATGCAATGAAGCAAAAATGCGCAAAATACTTCTTCTTTTCTTTTTCTCTCAGAAAGAATGAAATTCAACTCAATGGGAGACTCTTTCTTTAGCATTTAAGAATGGAGCTTGAGTGTAGAATGAATGTTGAAAGTATAGAGATTGATTAGAAAAGTAAAATCCATTTTCTCTTATAAGACTTGAAAATTAGCCATTTATAAAAATTACCAAACATTAATTAATGAAAAGATAAGGTAGTTGGTTAGAGAAGCCACTGCCATTCAAAACGAGTACTCAAGTCAAAATTAGTCGATTGAAATACATTTTAGTCTAATGAATTCAAGAATTAGCCAGCTAGTCAAGATGCTCCCTTTGTTTGTTTGTTACCCAAATGAAACAGTTTGTCTAGGGGATATTTAGTCGATCATTCATTGAGATTAGTCAACTAATCGAAGTCATCAACCACTTAAACAAAAATCAGTTAAAACAAAATCCAATGAGTCAATTGATTGGTTCTAAGAACTAAAGTTGGGTTGGAGTAGCATGTTATACATATGGATGGGGTTTACAAAGCAACTGTCTCATAAAATGAAATACATTAAAACATAGAATCCTTTGTATTTAGCTTCCTTTTCATGTAATTCATAGATTTGATCTATTTATTGATGTATCTTCTGTAGCTCTATCAACTTAATCTTGGCTTGTAGCAGCTTTAGTTTAAATTTCATAAAATTGTCTTTTGTCATCACGATTTTTGCTAGCTAAAACAAAAGATACAAGAACAATAATTTTGTCATCATCTAAATATGCTTGCGTGCATATCCCGACAATATCTAATATAAATTACCAATATATAAGTAGAACCGATTTAACATATACATCATCAATCACTCTTTACAAGAGAATACCTAATATCAAGGCGATATCGATAGGTTAATATACCACTATTTCTCCCATGTAATAGTCCTTACAACCTAATGAAGGTTGCTTAAATTATTTGACACTTTCAAAACACTAAAAATACATCAAAATCGCTCGTACATCTTATTTAGAATTCAGACATAATAATGTCCTTAGCTTTTACAACAAAACTCTTATGAGTTAACTTCCATTTTTTTACCATTTATTTTAATGGCTATAGTTAAAATTCCTATTTGATTTTTCTATTAAACCTTACACCATCATTGTCCTTCCGCCTCCTTCAAGAAGGAGGCAAAGGAGGCATCAGTATCCCTCCTCCGTCCTCCCAGTATGCATCTTCCTTCCTCCCTTGTTGTTGTGTCAACAAGATCGTCTCTCCTTCTCTCGCTGCCTAGCTACGGCCTCCCATTGTACTGTTGAGCTCAATTTCTCCCATTCCTCACCTCTCCCATCATGAATTTGAATTGCACCCCAATAGTGAGCTGCCTTTCTCCATTATCACGTGGCCTAATGCAGTCTCCTAGCCATAAGCCTCCTCCGTCCCATCGTGTTGATCATCAACTGTTAACAACATGTCACTTTCACCCCTCTATTGTTATCTATCTAGTTTGCATTTCCTCTTCCACTCCCCTACATGTCCTATATTTGCGATTCATTTGCTACACATAATGATCAACCCCACACTCTTATCTCTACCATTGCCTATCTCATCCTCTAAACCTAGACAACCATCATCGATCCTCTCCCTGACGTGCCGACTTTCACCCTTCTCTTATCCTACAATTATAGTGTCCCAACATGCATGCACTCCATTCGCCCTTGATTATAATACCTCCACCCGCATCACAACCAAGATTACCACCCCTTTGCCTACTTATCAAATTATTGGTTGAGCATGTTTTATAGGAGGATAAAAAGATGTGAGAGGGAGCATATAAAGAGAGGGGAGAGTGAAAAGAGAAAGAGGATGGGAGGATGTATCTAATGCTGGATTGTTTGTAAGTCGACTCATAGTTAAATTAAATGGCACAAATTTCAAAACAATTCAAAATAATATGGAAAAAAATTAGGGGTTTTATACTTGTGTCTCTCTTTCATTTTGCAATATCAGTTATGCTCCTCCTTTATTTGTAACATCAGTTGTGCCCATGTTTTCTTGCACCATTATCATTTGTGCCATTTGGGTTATTTGCTGTCCATCCATCTCCCAAGCCTATGTTAACTTATGGAGCAAAATGCACTTGAAAAGAAAATGAGGGTTCATATGTAAAAATCTCAAAATTTTTTCATCTACTTCTTTTTTCCTCATCTTCCTCCTCCAGCACCGAGCCACTTCTCCTAGCCCCTCCGCACCCTCCTCCTTCTCATTGCCCCTTCCCCAAGCTCTCTCTACCCAACCCCTCCATCGCAACCTCCTCCTCTGCCCATCCCCTTCGCCTCGAACTCTTCTTCCTAGCTCCTCCGCTCCTCTCCTCCTCTGCCCTTACTCAAGCTCCCTCCACCCAACCCCTCAGCCACACCATCCTCCTTTGCCTAGAGCCTCCTCCTCGATCTCCTCCTCTGCCCAAACCCGTCGCCATGACCTCCTCTCCCCTAGCCCCTTCGCCCCACCACCAACTTCTCCACCCTTACCCCTCTACCCCATCCAACTCCTCTATCGCTCCCCCTCTCCTCTGTGTCCGCTGCTTCAATGAGATCCTTTCCATCCTCTGTTGCTTTCGATCCATCTTGCCATCTTCTTCCATGAACACGATGCCGAGGATGAGGTGGTTGATCCCTTGATCATCAGCATCCACCGATCCTCGCTATCATTTGCCCTTTGATCCAGATTGAGAGCACCCTCCCTTTCTTAAATATTTCAACTGAAGCGAGATAAGTGCACTAAATTATTCCTTAACCACGTATTGGTTTGAATAAATAATGATTTGGTTTACCTCATTAATGGCCAAACTAATATAAGGGCACATGTGATAACAATGCAAGAAGGTAGGGACATAATTGACATTACAAAAAAAAGAGAGGTCTGGATGATATTGCATAATCTAAGAGGAGCACAAGTGTAAAAAATAAAAAAAACAACTATCAACATTTACAATGATAAAGAATATTCTCTCAAAATTTGGGAATCCATTTGGAAGGAGGTAGATGCATGCCCTATATAATTTGTTTGACAATGTACCCTAACCTTAGTTGATGGTGAGCAACACCAACACAATGTAAAGGGTGGTGAACCAAAGGCATGCACTCAAAACGTTTTGCTTGTAGGAGGCTTGCTCATCCTGAACTAGATCGTATAACTTTGACAACTTGACTGATCCCCATGAGAACTTACATATTTGCTTTCCTTTATAAACGAACGAGCAAAGTTCTGAAGAAGAGAGCTTCCTTATAGACCTAATCATGACATCGGCAACGCATCACATAAGTCGTCATCCAGACCAATCATTCCTATTTACCAAACAACAATATGTGAATAGACTATAGTACCCTGATCTTTGATAAAGCCAAGCAAAAAGGAACAATGAGGGGATCTCCAGTTGAGGTGGTGAGGAGGCAGATCCAAAGAGAGGGCCTAGTAAAATAGTGGTCCCAACATAGCCATACAAGAGGGACTTCAGTGCCATCTTCTAAAATAGAGGTGACATTTGTAAATAAGTATCACAGAATGGTGGATTTTTCTTTCTTTCAACGTATAAATAAAAACAAGAATTCTTCTGCTAATTAAATGGAAAATCTCTGAAAAAGATTGCGTCATAGTTCGATCAGAAAACGTTCCATCGTCATCCATCACATCACTGTGATTGGGAGTGCTCATATGATTGTCACTGAGCTTTCCGTTCCAAAGATTCTGTTTGACCGCTTCAATTGCTCAGCTTTTTCTCACTTTTTCATTCTATTTTTTAATGGTAAATATCGTGCTAAAATTCGAATTTGGTGAAAAATGGAATCGGACCGCTGCCGTGCCATCTAATTTAGGCATCTGAAGTTGGGGAGGATCCTGAGCCGTGAGATCTAAAATCAACGGTCAGTATACGTTTCCATAACCTTCTTGAAGAAAGGAAGGGTACACTATAAACCGATTACCACCACATCTTTGTTATGGATTGGATTGGACATCTGTGCGGACTAAGATTAGATCAATGAACTGTATTATGACAGTGATCGATATATCATTAAAAACATTCTCATGGTCCACATGCAAATAAA
This sequence comes from Ottelia alismoides, assembly GCA_037367405.1. Lineage (NCBI taxonomy): Eukaryota > Viridiplantae > Streptophyta > Magnoliopsida > Alismatales > Hydrocharitaceae > Ottelia > Ottelia alismoides. The sequence goes on from JAZKJV010011853.1 coordinate 830,654, forward strand.
CAGATGCGACCTCTTTCTCTATCCATCACGTATTTTGATGTTATATATGTCCACATCGACGGGGACTGATCATGGCTGTCTAATTTGGCACATCCGACAGCAGCACCGGCCATTGATGTTTTCATATTGGTATTACAAAAAATATATACAAGGAAAGGGAGTCTACTTCATGATGTAGGTAACCTTATCTATTTCATATTTATTTTTTTTTATTTTTTTTAGAAAATGTTATCATAGTTTTTTAACTATATTTCACTAATATATCATTCTAATTTCGTCAGAAATAGAGATTCCTATGCCGTTTATCCAGCACATATCAATTACAGCAATTCTAAAACTGTTAAATTTACCTTTTCAAGATAAAAGACATATGAGTTACTGTTTTTGACGAAATTGGAATTACATATCAAAGGATATAGTGATGAAAATCCATGGTGGTATTTTCCAAAAAAATAAGAAACTGACCAAAATGGACATGCAGTAGATAATGTTACCTACTTCATGAGGTAGACTTCCCTTCCCCCTTTCTTTATCTCTCTCTCTCTCAATATATATATATATAAAGAGAGAGAGAGAGAGAGATCTTGAGCTAACAAATGTGAGAGCATGAGAGCAGTGATTCTGAACCACTAGATTTTACTCATCTCTCTCCTCTCAGAAGAGAGAAAAAGAATTTAATGGTCCAGAATCACTGCTCTCATGCTCTCACAGTTTTTTGCTCTTACAGCATCACTCATATATATATATATATTGAAAAAAATGGTGATGCTCCATTGGGACATCCAACGGACTGCTCCCGCCTCATTTTCTTCCATTTTTATTTATTTAGAAAATTAAAATATGTATATTCATCACTATATCCCTCTAATATGTCATTTCATTTTTCGTCAGAAACAAAGACTCCTATGCCTTTTCTGTTTCTGACGAAATTGGAATGACATATTAGAGATATACAGTGATATACAAAAAAAATAAAAAAATAGAGAGAAATAGAGCGGTGCAGTCCATTGTATGTAGAGCGACTCATTTCTTCCATATATATGGATTTCTTTTCAACAGTTTCTATCAAATTTAGCCGTGAATCATGAAAGTTAATTCAAAATCGTTGGACAAACTAGAACATACATTTTTTTTAGACTAAGGATACGTTTCATTAATTAACGGAAGTTACATAGGAATTGATGGGAGACGGGTAACAAGCTGCGCCACCAATCCCTTTTGAATGGCATCAATAAAGTATGAATGAATTCTAGACACAATCGCGTTAGTTCTCAGGTTTTTTTAACATGTATACCCCTCTGAGATTCTGTAATTACAGTTATACCCCTATCTTTTTTGCAATAACACGTATGTACATGTTTTTTTAATAAAATTCACGGTATTGTCCTTCCGGTATTAGTCTTATTCCCTATGTTACATTGACCGAAGGACAATACTCCCAGTTCTGTAATTAAGAATGTAAGGGCACACATGTTATTTAAAAAAAAGTAATTAATATCACAATATCAGAGGGGGTGCACTCGCGAATAAAAACATATTTCTCGTATATATGTAAGCAAGTTTCTATTTTAGGAATACATCATACATATTAATTGGACTTTTTATCGGAGATGCTTGATCATAATTAAGGATCTGTGGACAATGATTGTGGTTGGATGGAAGAGTACGTAAAGTCAAGACGGAGTTCACGAGATGATGATGCGTATATATAATGGAGGCATCTAAGAAGACAAGAAGAGTTGTATTATTAATGTAAGCTTGGAGTTGATGAGGTGCAATCAAAATATGCCGATTCCGACTTGTACGTAGGGTGGCAGCAAGCGCACATGCATGCATGCATGCTCGCTCTAGGGTCTAGGGCAAGTGCACATGCTATGTTCTCTCTCTCTCTAGATAGGATTAATAATGTCAAACTCAAGACCTAACCATGCTTAAGAAGACTGTCACTATATCGTTCGATGTTAAATACGTACTTAACCACGATGACACATTGCCGGTTTTGAGGATGATATCCGTCACTATAGACTTATTCTGTGTTAGAGAGTGATGTCTAGGCAGGCGCGGCTCTTTCTTGGTCACGAGCACATCGTAAGATGATTGCGACCGTCTCGATGCGTTGGAAGAGGTCAATCCGTCTCCGTTATCGTTACCATGCCCATCATCGATTGTAATGTTCACTGCTAGAGATACGTACATCGTGCACCTCTCGTAAAAGTGAAGTCCTTTTGCTTCCGTTTGCGATGAATCATCGATCAAAATGAATGTGATGAAGCATCTGAAGAAAAGGATATGAACCAAGCAATCAATGTGATCATGCAGCTCACAAACGTGAGAGATCTGTAAGTTCAGAACCTCATCTTGCGTGTGCATGATTTAGCCCAACTTTTTTTTCACGGTCTTAGACTTGGAGGCGATTATTTATCCATTTAGAGTAAACTACACAGATTATACTCCCGATTTCAATGTTATACCTAAACTTTAAAAAGGTAATAACGTAGTACCGGATGGTTAGAATTTATCTTAATGTGAATTTGAACGGTTCTGATTTAAGGTTAGAAAAACAAAATTGTCAACTAAAATTTAAATAGTGAAGGAGCAGATTAAGATAAATGATAAAAATGATAGTAAATTATTACCATCCTATCTACTCTATAGTGGTTATTGTGGACTTGCATTATTGGGGATCTGTTTTATCTGTGAGGTAAAATTTTATCTGCTAACATTTATTTGGGAAAAGGACAAGAACAACCATGATATGCATGTCATGCTAGTTTTATTGAGGTGGTGGGTTCCTTCTTTTAGGTCAAGTGACATCTGCAACAAAATAAATTAAAGCTTCGGGGAGTGATGTTAAATATGGATTTTTAGACATTCATATCACCATATTCTTTCAAAATTACTTGACAACTCCTTTTAACTTTTGCAAAACATTACGATCCATGTAGATCTACGTACCAACTTTAACCTCTATCTATTACATCATTATTTCGTGTAGGCCACCGTACAAATACCAATCTGTCCTTATTCCTTATCCATCGTAACAAAATGACTTCATACTGATTTGTTTTATTAAAAAAATTGACACTATATCGTTCGATGTTAAACATATAATAATGATTTTATAAGTTGTAAAATTATTTTTATTTGAAATTAACTATGAATATCATATCAATTGTATATTATTAGCAACGGTGCATATAAATGCAATGCTTATCTGTTGCTGTTTTATTTCCTATACATATGAATTCCATTGGACGCAGAAATGAGATGTTGGAATAATCTTTTTGATCTTCCTCAATAGGTTGATTGTTTCATCTATATAATAGCAATGTTTATCCATTGCTATTTTTCACAATTCTAACTAATCATCGGTAATTAATTTTTTTAGTATGAACTGTGGATAAAAACCTACATTCAGGTTGGCAGTTATGTAAAGCACCGGAAATTTTATTTACTCGCTAGTTATTTGCTAATGTCACAATGGTTTGCCAATCGTCGAGAATACTCCAAAGGGTTTAAAAATTTGAAAATAATACCTAAATATGCAATTTCGCAGGATTCGATGTAATTTGTATTTTTCAGTATATAAATATATATTGATTTATTTACATTTAATAACTTTAAAAAGTAAAACAAAAAAATAATACATTCCAGCTAGTGTACCCCTCCTTCCAACCCTCAAAACCCTCCTCTCAGTTTACTATTAACAGGGGTACCCGAGCCCAATCCAACTCAACCCAACCCGGCAACCAAACATGCTCTTAAAGAATTAGTCTACGACTGGTATTGAGGGGATAGCCGTCTAGAGGAGTAAAAGTGAACTTGGAAGGAGATTTTGGTAACTCATATGGCGCCATTCTTGACCTTTGTTACACTCTTCTTCTTCTTCAGGAGTTTAAATTTCCGAATTCAATTATAAATAATATCCTCATTCCTCCTGCTCGAATACAAATAAGAGAAATTTCCTATAAAAATATCATTGTTTATATTAAATTATCCAATCGAGCTTCATCTGATCATTACTTTTGCTCCCTTTCACATGTATATTTTCTCTATGGTGAACTTATTTTTGGATGATGTTGCACATAAATTACACTTAAATTTTTAATTTATAAAAATAACAACGCTTAGTTAATATAAATATTATTACTGGAATCTTTCACGTCCCTAATAATTACAAGCGTCAACCAATAACAGCCGAAGTCATAACAAAATATAACTTGAAAAAATAAGGTTAAAATATATTTTTGATCACTGATACATTAATTGTGAAAAGAAAATTAGTCTTCCATTAATGTCTCTTGAATCCTTGTTAATATTCGCCGCATAGAAGACCTGCCTTTCGAGATTTTTTCCCAGATAGGGCATGGTCCTGTCTGGAAATGCCCGGTCAGGACATGGCAGGGATCAATTCCCTGTCAGGGTACGTATCGGCAAACGGTTCGCGATCGGTGAACTGTTCGCCGATTAAACAACAATTCCACGTCCGAGTGACTTAACGATAATCAATGATTAGCATTAAATATAGTCGGCAAACCATTCGCCGATTGGTAAATGGTTTGTCATTTCACGCTCCCCTCCTCCCCTTGCCTAAGCAATTCAAAATAATTATATAAAGAAACAAAAACGCTAAGTCATAAATATGAAAAAACGAAAACAAAAAATATAATAAAAATTATAAATAAAAGACTTGTTAAATATAATTAAGGAATAAATACTTAACAAAAAATAAAATAGTTGAGTAACAATTAATTAATCACTGTCATTATAAAAATAATACATCATAGCGATTTGATATCCTAGTTCATAAATTCATATTAAATGTAATTAACATAAAATTGACTCCATTGTGTACATATAACTAACATTAACAAATAAAAATCCTTTAAATCCTAGTTTAAGAAGACCAAAGCCTAAAAGCTAAATTTCTCCTCATACAAATTCTTATGAAACTCTATTCACCTTTGAATTAATGTGCATCAAATTATCTATAAAATAATATTAAACTCAAAGAAATCAGAGTTCACATGCCAAATTTAGTTTTTGAGACTATATTGTAAATTTCATAATTTTATTAAAAATAAATTTATCATTTCATACAGAAATTTATCTTTTTAATTTATTTCTTTGGTAATTTATAAACAATTAATTAGAAAGAAATTAAAATCCATAAAGATTAGAAAACAATAAAAAAGAACAATGTATATATTGACTCAAGAACATGTATATAAAATCTTCTTTATTCCATTTTCACTTTTTCTTAAATATTAAATATAAAAGAGATTAATATTTCAATACATACTAGTATTTTATAGAAATATATTATGTATATTATTAAGAGAATAAAATAAAAAAAGATAAATCCAAACAACCATACATGTTACACCTATAAATATTTCAAAAAAATTCACATCTCCACTTCATGATCTATTTTTCAGGATCTCTACTTCGCACTCCAATTTAATAATTTAATGTTACAAAATGTGAAGTAAAAAGATCACATCTAGCATTACATTAAATAAACATGACTTTAATAAAAAGTACAATACATTGATGGTCTTAATCATCTCCTCGATCAGACTCGTTGTCCTCGAAGTACGCTCAGATGCGCGTACTTCAGTGATAATGTGTAATGCAAATCAGCTAAGTCAACATACATATTCTCCTCCTCCTCATATACTTCCGTGAGCGGGGAGGTCTCGCTCTGAAACTCTCAACCATAGGTGGAGGCATTGACCGTGACAAGTAGTTTGTGAACGGAGAGTCAATCGATTGAAGCAATTGAGGTAATGATCGATCCTCTAACAGATACTTCGTATGAGCATTTGATAGGCTGTGAGGGTCGGCTCCCATCTCTGAGTTGTGGAGAGGACCCTCTTGTGGGACTGCAGAAACTCCACCTTGCAGTGGCTGTGGTGAAGCAAGTGGAGCATGATGTGATGCATTAGTAGTAGACGGTGAAAGAACCGTTAGGAATCAGTTCGTCGGAAAGCGACTTACGAGCTGTGAATCGAGTTTTCGCCATAACCTATAATAATAGAATAACATTAGAAATGTAATAAAATAGAGTTATCTTAAGTTAGTTAAGAATCACACCCAATATAGAATTGAAATGTAATAATATGAAGATTACTTACGAATTTACGCTACGCCTACAAAATACATTTGAGATTGTACGGAAGCATAATATGATCTTTTTATAGTATTAATATGGAAGCATGGTAATACATTTTCTAAGTATGTGGATCTTACCATTTCATACCTTTTTAGTATTAATATGGAAGCACGCTTGAGCACCAAAATCAATGTAAATCGTAATACTATCATTATTCTAGTAAATAGAATGAGATTATTGATACAAATTATCACGAATCAAAAATTATGCGTGCCGACGTAAGAGTGATGATATATTAGCCCTACGACCTCGAATACCACCACCAGTACCACCCTCAGTATCTTCACTTGATTCTCATGGTAGCTATCGTGGTGTGTCCCTAACTGATGAGGCTCTATCAATCTGTTGAGGTCATTGACGATGATGTGATGGTGGCTGCTCTGGCTTCGGTGCATGCTGCTGCTTGTGCATCTACGTAATAATTGGTAGAGGTGTGCGTTGGAGATTATGGAATGGAGGTACACGACTGGAATATGCGTAATAGGAGAATCTAGTCGATTGATGTGGAATAAAATCACTGGTTAAGAATTATTTGAATGTCTGCGTCTGTGGGGACAGGCTTGGGTTTAGAACCCCAAAAATCACCAGCTTGCGAAGGTTGCGTAAATTATGCCTGAGATGGTCCCGCCTCGTCATCATTTCTACCGACAGCATGCTGTAGTGTGCGTGAAAAGCATATATTTGAGCAGCAACGTCATGTTGTCGTTGGGGTTCAGGGGCATGGAACGGGACCGCGAAAGACTTATTGGAGTAAGAGTACCTCACATTATACTGGCTCATTTGATCCACCAATCCCAAAGTTTTATAATGCGGAGTCAACTAAGCACATTACATTCCGCAACTCTGAGCTCTGTTCGTAGTCCTCAAGAATCCCACAAGCTTCGTATACACTATGCACCTGTAAGTACTTCATATATGACATGTTGTTTTCCAAGAAATCTTAGTAAAAAGTTATACACTTACCCCTTAGCTAAATCATAAAAGCATAAGGCTCGTATGTAAAATACAATGACATGATTGAAGTATGTATCCATCACTATGTAATCTTCCATTAGCACTACATGTATGTTTGCAGTTGCTGCTTTCTAGATTCTACTGAAGGTCTTTCTATCACCACGGTTTGATAATGTTGATTCCACTGAATGATCTGTTCTCGGAGTCGATCAAACCAATCAATAGGATCGTTGTCCCATTGACGAGAGTGACGATTAGGAAAAACTATCATAGGCATTTGATATGGGATATGAGGTCACAGATCAAATTGTCTCATACCACGACCCGACACATGCATCACCGCTACGTGAAAGCAAATTAGCACCGTATGAGACCTCCACACTTCCTGTACCTCTCGACAGATAGTGGGTAGGATATTTACGATCTCCATATTATATGGAGACAACCACATATATTAAAATTCTGAGGTTACTGATGACACCCGAAAATCTCGAGCGACTAAGGGTAAAATGTGTCAATGGTCGTTGCGACCTCATCACTCGGAACGGAATCAATCAAGAAACTCAAAGACCACGAAAATAAAGATAAAATCAATCAGCAAGCAAATAGCGGTCTTGCTATTTTATTTTACCTGGTTATAGCTATCAGGGTCGAACTCAAAGAGCACGGTATGCGTGGGCTACGAAGTAGTCGGGGATCCAAATAAAATGAATAAATAAAAGCATTTGGTGGATTTTAGGGTTTTCAAATTTTTTGTAATTTTTATTACTAAGAAAAGGTGTAAAAGAAATAAAAAATAACATAAATAAATAATTATTTGAGGTATAAAAAACACTCAGAAAATTCAAATAAAAATATTTTTGTGTTTTAAAATATTCAAATGTTTTGGTATTTTTTTAGATATTTCTGATTTTTAGTTAATTTTCTAAAAATGAAATAAAGCCAAAAATAAAAAGTAGTACAACCCAAATCTAATGGCCATTTAAAATGCTTAAAATGCCTATAAAATTTGAGAGTAATTTTATGATAAACTAAAAAATAAAAATCTAACTATAGAAGAAGAAAATACATTTTTTTGGAATTTTTAATGATTTTTTAAGGTTTTTAATGTTTTTCAATTTTTAGGGTTTTTATAAATGCAAATGCAACTAAAATTGAACAGAAATAACAACAAATCAAAATAAGCAATCAATATTTTTTTAGAATTTTTAAAGGACTTTTAATATTTTTATTGATTTTTAAAAATAAACAGGAGCTACTTTTTAGGTTTTTGAATTTTTTAAAAATACTAAATGGAAATAAAATGCAACCAAAAAATCATGAAAATTCTACACCATGGCAGGAGCCATGGGTCAAAATCTCATGATTTTTGAACGAAATTTGCAATTTATTAAAATAAATAGGAAACACACATCATACAAGGACCTAAATACAATTATTGGAAAGTTCTCAGCCAAACAGTAACACGTGGAAAAGTATAGGGATTATAATACAAAATGTACAATGCTGCATGTGAATAGCACGCAAACCAATCACACAGGATATAAATGCAAATCCTATTTATAAAACTTCATTCAACAATAACCATAAAGTTCAGGTAGAAACATGCAAATATCCCCAAGTCACGCGGGGGAACCACGTGCTACACAGACGGAAGGACTAGATTGCAAATACTAAAGCATAAGGTCCTAAGTGCACAATATCCAAAATAAAAGCAACTACAAAAGATATTTATAGAACCAAGAAATAAATGCAAAAAGTGAACATGGCCTAAGTGCAAATACCCTTCTTATTAGCGATCCAACGGCTGAACAGATCCACTTAAGATCGTATGGCTGAGCGTGGGTGACATCGGTTCGGCGATGGCCGGTTGACAGTTGATCCTCATATGGATCTGACGGTCGAGATGCCTCAGATGATGAACGATGATGATTAGAACTGGGAGGGGCCTCGATCCGACGACGGAGATGATCTCTTGAAGAGCAGCCAAGAACTCACCTTCGGCGAGCTTCGACCGTCTGCTATGTGCATCTGAGATGTCCTCCGGGGCTGCTCAGATGGGGGAAATGATGCTGGCGCCTGTCCGCAGCGATGATGATGCTCCGATGAGGCTGGGACCGTCGGGAGTGGCCTGGCGATGCTGGGGTACCTAGAGCGGCAGTGCTTGGGTATTCCAACCTCCTGATGAGGTTCCTTGACGTCAAAACCTGCACAAAAGAGCTACTGGGTCGAGGGCAAAGTGCCTCGACCCATTAGTGCGTGAAATGAGTGATCGATGGGGTGAGGTGTGGCCCTCCTGTGAGGCAACAACAGAGGAAGGCCTGGGGGCTCGTTCCTGGGCGAACGAGATGAATGAAGGGGCGCGACAGGTTGGGAGAAGTCTAACGGAGATGATACGATCGTCGGGATGGCAAATGGGAGGTCCGATCACGATGAATGATCCCAGGAATGCAAGTTGACCAAAAATCGAAAAGCTTGAATCCAAAGCAGACAGGAAGTTATCTAAGCTACCTGGTGAATGGAGTCATCTAGTCTGAAGGTCGGGGACCTTCGGGGGTCTTCATCTCGATGGTTTGACGTGTCCAGAGTCTAGAGCTCACCTCTCGACGGAGCACGATGAAACGTTCGCCGGACCTAAGGTTTCCGGGCTCTAATCCTCTCTGCAATGGCCTCTATTGCACGCTGTCACTCGTGGGTCGAGGTGGAGGTCACTGGAGACGAGGGGGTGCCAAAGATGAAGAGGAAATTGCGGCTCCAGGAGATTTTATATCCAACAGGGTCCGAGAAGTGTGGAGCCTGAGCGCGTAATATGAGGGATGAATCCCTAACGGTATCATAAGGCGTGTGTCATGGATCATTCCTCGGTAATCGGAGCATCTAATCGAGCGGAATGGTGGACGGATCTAGCCAAAAAAATTAGGCGAAATCAGGCTGAACCGATCCCGCACAGAAATGAGGTCCAATGGGGGTAGTTGACCTAGGTCAACGACCCCAACGTGGCCCAATCAGGTGTGGCGGGGAATAAGACAAGATAGACTAGGCGACAAAATAATAGTTTAATGCGAAAATAAATAGATAAAAAATAATAATGATTTTAAATTAAAAATAAATAAAATGAAAAATATTCCTTATTTTTCAAGGGATTTTGTATGATTTTTATTTATTTTTATGAAAAATAATTTAATCTATATACTATATATTATATTATATACATGTATAAAATACCTAGGTATTTTATACAAGTATTTTTATTTTCTTATTTTTATACAAATACCCTAATTTTATATTTTATTTATTTACAACATATTAGTTAGAATATAAAATTAATATTTATTTTATTTTTATTATTTATGTACAAGTGTAAAATAAATAGGGATATGATACCTATATACATGTGTTATCTACAAGGTGAGAGAGAATTTATTTTTATTTTTATTTTTCTAATTTTTGTTTTATTTTTAGAAATATAAACAAGGGACTATAAACACCTTTTTATTTTTATTTTTGTGAAATAAAATATATATACATAGAAGGAGTATGTACAAGGTAGAGTGGTTCTATCTCTCTCTACTTATTTTATTTGGCGATCAGGTTCATTTTGGACCTTCTCTTGGATTCAGGTCACTTAATATTTATTCTAAATATTTCCTTCTTTTTCTTTTATTCTTTATTCTTTTATTTTTGCACAAATACATGCTAATTATTGAATGTTAACAAATGCATGCTTATTGGTAATTTATTATATTTACAGCTATTTACATGATGTTTTGCCAAGATAATTAGCTAAAATAAAAGAATAAAGAGTGGTGAATGAGTATTCATCACCCCCTATACTTTACTTTTGCTAGTCCCTTAGTAAACACTTATTTGAAAAAAAGTGAAAAAGAGAAAGGAAAAGAAAAAGAAAAAAAGAAGGTGAATCAAAGCTGATTTTTAAAACTTGTCTTCATTAAATTAAAGTATGGAGCTCAGTCAGATCTTTAGATTATTAATTTGTCGAAACCTTATTTGGACTTAGGTTTAAAACTTAACAACCTCTCAGTTCCACCAATCTATGATCAAGAATCCTGATCAGTCCATATCAGAACAAGTATACATACACAAACTCTAATGACCATGAATCTTTTCTTGTACTGTGTATCCCTACCTCAGAAATGGTAAAGTGACAACCCCCCTCAACAAGGTAACTCTAATACCCTAGTCTGGCAACTCTTTCCTCGAAGAGCGGGGTATTCCCTTCTAAGTTCAAGTTCAACCGGTTCAAGAAGAGGAGGAAGAAGAGAATGGACCATGGCCAGTGTAGCCATGTATCCTAGGGAGCTCAACCAATGTAGCTAAGTCTCCCTGCTGCAAGCTTCATGAGATTGACATGAGTAACATAAGCTTTGCTTTATTTGTCTATATGCACTCCGGTGGGTATTTCATTTTCTATCAGACCCACCATTTTTTGGAGTTTTTCTTTTCTTTTTGCACATTTTTTTTTGATGTGCATATGTACAACATATCTACATGGTGCAACATATATACATAATGAGTTTTTCCTCTTGAGCCAGCAGACTATCCCTCTTTTGAAGCATTATTGCAGCCACAACTCCTGCCTTTAGACCTCAATGCCACCAGACCAAGTTGAGACGCACTTCCTTCACTAAAAGAAGAAGAGAGGTTCTGCCTAAAAGTACTACCCTCATATGCTACCCCAAGTCAACGAAGACTGCCTCCTCACCACCTCATCTGTAGAGAGCTAGGAGTAAAGTGCTGGTGCAAGTAAAGCCATTGTCTGTGAGAGTCATGTGTATGTTGTTAAGTATTCTACTTAGGTTCATCAAGATGACATATGATCATAGCCTAGTGGACTCAAAGAATTAAGTCACCATGGACCTGAAAAGTCTCAACCCTAAGCCCTATAAGGTTATGATGAGCTGAATAGCCGAGTGGCTAAGAGAGATAGGTATCAATGGTCGTTGCGACCTCAACCTCTCGACTCGGACTCAACAAGAAAAATCAAGGAATCGCCAAATAATAAATCAATCAAGAAAATACGAGAGCGGTCCTCGCTATTTTATTAACCTGGTATAGCGACCAGGGTAGGACTCAGGGAGCAAAAGATGGCCTACGAAGTAGTCTAAAAATAAAATAAAATAAACAAAAATCTTTTTGGTGGTTTTTTAAATGTTTTTATTTTTTTGGATTTTTAATAATAAGGAAAATATAAAATCAATGAAAAAGCCAACAAACAAGTATTTATAAAACACTCAAAATAAAGTCAAATATCAATTAAAATTATTTTTTATATGTTTTATATTTTAAGTGTTTTTGGTGAATTTTTCAGAATTTTTCAATTTTTAGTTAATTTTATAAAAATAAAGAAAGGGGAAAATAGGAACAATATGTACAATCAGATTTGAAAGGCCAATTAAAAATAATAATTGGCCTATAAAAATCTGATGGTAATTTTTGTGCAAAGTAAATGCAAAAAGCAAATTATAGAAAAAGAGTTTGCAATTTTTTGAATTTTATAGAATTTTTTAAGATTTTAAAAGGTTTTTAATGTTTTTTTGGTTTTTATAAATCCAAAAGGCACAAAAATTGGACCAAAGCTTAAAAACAACAAAATAAACAAACACAATTTTTTTTAGAGTTTTTAGAAAAGTTTTGATATTTTTCTTTAATTTTCTTCTCCAAAAAGTAACAAAAATACGTGTTTTTGATTTTTTAAAATAACAAAAAGCAATAAAAATGTCCCAAAAAATTAGGGAAATTTTTACACAGTGGCAGGAGCCAAGTATCCAAATTTTACTAGATTTGGAGTTTATTTGCTATTTTATCCAACAAATAAAAGAGCTACATCACACGAGAACGTAAATGTAAGAAAACATAGTTTGGGGGGCTAGATATTTACACGTGCGAAAACCTTAAGGTTCGAAGCGCAAAAATCCCAAACAATTAGCACATGTTCAATTAAAACAATACACATGGGTATAAATACAAATTTCAAAAACTAAATTTCATTCCATAACATAAACAAACCCCAAGCCCATACATGCAACATGTCCCAAAATATCATGTGTCGATGCACGTGTCTCACACATGCAGGGACTAAAAAGCAAATAGATAAAACTAGGGGTCCATATGTGCAAATAGTCCAAGAGTACAAACTTATTTAATAGACTAAACAAAAACTACTAAAAGCTGTAGGGGTATGGCCGCAATTACCCAGCCGAGGCGCGTGAGGGGCGCACGTGAGCGCCAGATGTCGAGTTGTGGCTGGCTGTTGATGCACGGTCCTGATGCAGCTGTCTGGACGATCCAATGGTGATGGCGCGATGGCAAACGTGGGAGGAACGTGACCGTTAGATCAGGGATCTAACGACCTGACATGGCAGAGCACGGACGGTGGAGATGCGAAATGGAACTGCGGGGCGATCCAACGGCTGTAAAGGGATGAGGAAGAACAGCTCCTGGACGAGTTTCCTCGGTGCTCCGGAGACTATCCAGATGGCCGATGGACGATCGGAAGGGGGGGCCTTCCTCGTGATGACACTCCGCGTCGGATGGCGGCCTCCGATGAAGGGATGGAAGCGCGACCAAGGGGGGTACATGCTCTTATTCACCTGCAAAACAAGGTTCTCGCTAGGAGGAGCACTCCGACGGGGGTTATTGGCAAAAAGGGAAAGGGAAGCATCGTGAATGATCGAAGGGGATTCTGGCGTACGTGATAGATGGAACCCAGCTCGCTCTGGGCTGGGATTGCTCATCTCGAGGTGATCAGGTCATGTATGAGGGGTGACGATGAGTCAGATAGATGATCGATACGGGTAGGATGTGCTGGCGGAGCTCTGGCCACTAGGGCGAAGTTGGCGGAGCTGGATCGTGGAAATCAGAATGGAAAGCTATCTAAGGGTAATCGAGGATACCTGATGGATGGGATTTACTGTGCTGGGGCTAAGGAAGCTCTGGGGGTCTTTGCCTTGATGGCTTGTCGAGGCCAGAGGCTCAGCTCGCTCGGTGGCGGAGCACGGCGGCGAAGGTCGCCGGATCAGTGGTTGGAGGCCTCTACTCCTCGCTGCGACACTCTCCTACGATAGCTGTCACTCTAGGGAGAGGAATGGAGGTCCTAGGATGGAAGACGAAGGCCAAAGATGTGTGAAAAGTGCGATGGAGTGGAGCTAAATAGTGGTAGGGGTCCGGCTAAAATGGAGTCGGGCAGGGCATTTCAGTGCACGGTCCCCTAGGATGAATATTGGGCGAAGGTCTCGGATCAATGAACGTCAAATGGAGCCCGGGGTTTGAGTAAATGGCATGCGGATCGAGGCACGAAAAATCTGAGAAGTCGGGTCAAAAACCCGATCCGCCTGGAAGGTGGTCCTGGGGGGAGAGTTGACTGGGGGTCAACAATCCCCCGTGGACCATTAGAATAATTCCATTGGAAAAGATTTTGAAAAATCAAAATAAAATAGCTAATGACCTTATTTAAAAATATTTACACAATAAAAATTATTTATTTTTTTCAAAAAATTTTTAGTGATATTTATTTATTTTTTTTGAAAAGTAAATTATGTATGTACATTATATTATTATATACATGCATATTTACAAATGGATTTTTGATTTTTATTTGTAATTGTTTATTTTTGTACAATTATTCCAATTTTATATTTTATTTATTTACAACATAAAATTTGGAATAAAAAGTTAATTTTATTTTATTTTTATGATTTATTTACATGAGTTAAATAAATAGGTTTATATATATGTACATGGTATATATACAAGGTGGAAAATGATTTTTATTTTTTCTTTTTATTTTGATTTTTCTGATTTTTATTTTATTTTTATAAATATGTACAAGGTATTAAGAACATATTTTTATTTAGAGGAAAATAAAATTATTTATATACATAGGGTTATGTACAAGTATGATTGACCTTATCTCTCTCTACTTGGATTCTTTTGCGGCCAGGCCCATGCTGAGCCCTCCCTTGGGATTAGGTCACTCAATATTTATTCTAAATATTTCCCTCTTTTTCTTTTATTTCTTTATTCTTTTATTTTTGCACAAAAACATGCTATTTATTAATATTTACACAATGCATGCTTTTTATCAATTTATTATTTTTACACATATCTACATGGTGTTTTGCAAAGGTTTTTAGCTAAAATAATAGAATAAAGAGTGATGAATGAGGATTGATCACCCCTCTATACTTAACTTTGCTTGTCCCTTAGCAAACACTTATTTGAAAAAGAAGTGAAAAAGAGAAGAAAAAGAAAAAGAGGCGAAAATGAATGAATCAATGCTGATTATTAAACTTGCCTTCATTAAATTGAAATGTGGAGCTTGATCAGATCTTTGGATTATTAATGTGTCGGAACCTTATTTGGACTTAGGTTTAAAACTTAACAGCCTCTAAGATCCACTAATCTATAGTCAAGACTCCTCAATAATCCAGATCAGAACAAGTCTACATACACAAACCCTGAAGACCATGAATCTTTCCTTGTACTGTGTAAGTGAGGTATAGCTCTCCACCTCAGAAGTAGCAAAATGACAACCCTCCCCAATAAGGTAACTCTATGACCCTAGTCTGGCCACTCTTTCCTCGAGGAGCGGGGTATTCCCTTCTAAGTTCAAGTTCAACCGGCTCAAGAAGAGGGGGAAGAAAAGAATGGACCATGGCCAGTGTAGCCATGTATCCCTGGGAGCTTAACCAGTGTAGCTAAGTCTCCCTACTGCAAGCTACATAAGATGGAACATGAGTCTCAAGCTTTGCTTATTGCACTATATACACTACGTTGGGATTATCATTTTCTATCAGACCCACCACTTTTTTGGAGTTATTTTCTTTTTGCATTTTTTTGATGTGCATCTGTACAACATATCTATAAAGTGCAGCATATATATATAAGGAGTTTTCCTCTTGAGCCAGTAGACTATCCCTCTTTTGAAGCATTATTGCAACCCACAACTCCTGTCGTTAGACCTCATGGCAACCATATCAAGTTGAGATGCACTTCCTTCACTATAAGAAGAAGAGAGGTTCCGCCTAGAAATACTACCCTCATATGCTACCCCAAGTCAAGGAAGACTGCTTCCTCATCACCTCATCCGTAGAGAGCTCGGTGTAAAGTGCGGGTCCAAGTCAAGCCATTGTCTATATGAGTCATGTGTGTGTTGTTAAATGTTCTACTTAGGCTCATCGAGATGACATATGATCATAGCCTAGTGGACTCAAAGAATTAAGTCACCATGGACCTGAAAAGTCTCAACCCTAAGCCCTATAAGGCTCCTCTTATAATTAGGTGGATTAGGATCTTAATCAAGCTCCATTTTCCAATTTGATTCCAGGCTAGTTTAAATGTCAACTATGATCCAGGAAAAACTATACACATATTTACAAAGATTCTATTTACAAACTATTTACACATGTGCAAAATTTTTGAAAAATGTTTTGAAAACATGGATGTATGCATGAATGCAAGTTTTGCAAAATATGTACACAAATTTACACAAGGTTTTTGCAAACTTTTGATTTTCAAAACATTTTAGAAAAATTTTATACTATATACATAATTTTGATATGAAAATATTTACAAGCTATTTACAAAAAGTTTTTACAAACATTTTTACAAAAATAATTTGTACGGCTAGCTATGTATATGTATTAAAAGAATTTTTATTTACAAGAAAAAAATTTTAATTTTTATGGATTTTTGGGTTTTAGCAATTTTTATTGATTAACACACTCACACAAAGTATGAGTTATGGCTAAAGTATATATGAATATATACACACCCTCCTATACTTAGCTCGAACGATGTCCTCGGAGTCAAGAGCGATGAAGAAGACATAACTCGTGCTTAGTATCAGGAAGTGAAAAGGAAGGCTATATACAACGACGAATAAAAGAATAGAAATGCAAGAGATCTCGGGGTTTCCCCCTATACTTAGGGTCAAATAATCCTAACTATAGCAGGCTGTACACAAAGGGAAATCCGAGTGAGAATGTGCAGGGTCTACCTCCCCTATACTTAGGGTAAAATATCCCTAAGTATAGGCAGCAAAACAGATGTGAAAATGAATAAAAAGAAACTCAAAAGTCTCACACCCCCTATACTTAGGGCAAAGTGCACCCTAAGTATAGCAACATCGAAGATGTAAATGGGGTGTTGGACTGAAAAATGGTATGATATGGACAACTAGATCTATACAAGTCGGGAGAACAGTGATAATCAGGCGTGAGATGCAATAGATGTGAGTCAAGAGACCACATCTCACGCAAAATGAATCGGGGCAACATCAATGACCAGCGGCTCATGATCTAGATATGGCTTGAGCCGCTGCCCGTTAACGTGAAAGGTACTCTCAGAAGAAACTCAGATATATCAATACTCCCATTGTCGTGTACCTTTATGACCAAGTAGGGTCCCTTCCATGTGCTCTGTAGATTCCCTGGGAATAATCTCATCCTGGCATCGAACAACCATACTCGTTGTCCTGGCTAAAACTGCTTGTGGCTGATATGAGAATCATGCCACTCCTTTACTCTCTCCTTGTATTGTAGGCTGCTCGAAAAGGCTGCATCACGAAGCTCCTCCAGGGCTGCTAACTCTGCCCTCCTCTGGTCTCCTACACTTACTGGATCCATGATGATGTCTGTAACTGCCCAGAGTGGCCTATGTCTAAGCTCAACAAGTAAATGGCATGGCTTGCCATAAACGAGGCGAAAGGGAGATGTACCCAAAGGAGTCTTGAAAGACATCCTATATGCCCACAAGACCGGGTCCAAAAGCTGCGACCAATCCTTTCAGTCAAGGCGGACGACTTTCTGCAATATAGCCTTGATCTCCCTGTTCGACACTTCAGCAAGACCATTTGTCTGAGGGTGGTATGGAGTGGCAACTCGATGGTCTATGTTGAACTCGCTAGCAAGGGCCTTTACCTTATCGTTGACGAAATGAGACCCCCTGTCAGATATCAACACTATAGGTACCCCGAACCGTGAAATGATATTCTTCCTCAAAAATCCGCATACAGTCCTAGCATCTGCAGTTCGGGCGGGGATGGTCTCAACCCAATGACTCACATAATCCACGACCAACAGAATGTACTCGAATCCCTGACTCCTAAGGAATGGACCCATGAAATCGATGCCCCATGCGTCAAAAACCTCACAGAAGTGTATGGGCTGCATCGGCATCATATCATGCTGTCCACAAGTGCCCATCCTCTGACAGTCAGTACACCTCTTTACGAACTCATCAGAGTCCGTGAAGAGGGTCGGCCACCATAGGCCGGATTGGAGCACTTTCTGTGCCGTTCTCCTCCCAGAGTGATGTCCCCCTGCCTCAAGCTTGTGGCAGTAAGTGAGGACGCCGTGGTGATCCTCCTGAGGAATGCACTTACATCAGACACTATTCCTTCCCTCATGATAAAGGACAGGATCCTCCCAATGGTAAAACTTGGCCTTTGCGAGGAAGGTCTCAAGTCTTTGCCTAGGCCAATCTTGTGGAACTTTCTTGGCGACAAGATAGTTCACAATATCAACATACCATGGGAGGGAGGCGATAGCAAGGATCGCCTCATCTGGGAAGGTCTCACAAATAGGCTCAGTCTGCTTAGAATCCTCAAGATACTCCAATCGGGAGAGATGATCCACCACCACATTCTTGACTCCAGGCTTGTCCTTAATCTCTATATCAAACTCCCGGAGTAGAAGGATCCATCTGGTCAATCTGGCTTTGGCATCCTTCTTTTCCATGAGGTACCTGATGGCGGTATGATCAGTATAGATGGTCACTCTAGATCCAATGATGTAAGATCAGAACTTATCTAGGGCGAACACTACGCTAGCATCTCCTTCTCAGTGATTGTATAGTTCTGTTGGGCGGCATCCAATGTACGACTAGCGTAGTGAATAGCAAATGAGACTCCATCCCTCCTCTATCCCAGCATGGCCCCTACGGCAAAATCAGAGGCATCCATCATGATCTCGAATGGGAGAGACCAATCAGGAGGCTGGAGAATAGGAGCCTCTACAACATGACTCTTGAGAGTCTCAAATGACAATAGACACTTATCATCAACAAGGAACTCTGTGTATTTCGTCAGCAGATCAGTCAACGATCATGCAATCCGGCTGAAATCATGAATGAAGCGTCGGTAGAAACTGACGTGCCCTAGGAAAGACCGTAACTGCCGCAAATTGGATGGTGGATTGAGTTTTCTAATGACATCCACCTTGGACGGATCAACCTCCATGCCCCTGTTGGAGATGATATGGCCAAGCACCGTCACCTGAGTCACCATGAAGTGACTCTTCTCCCAAGACAACACAAGGTGAACCTCAATACATCGCTGAAGGACTCGGTCTAGGCAGTTAAGACAAGAATCGAAGCCGTCGCCGTAGACCGAGAAATCATCCATGAAGACCTCCAAGCACTCTCCCACCATGTTCGAAAAGATGGACATCATGCATCTCTGTAATGTCGTCGGAGCGTTGCACAATCCAAATGGCATGCATCTGAAAGCATATGTCCCGAAGGGACAGGTGAAGGTGGTCTTGTCTTGGTCCTCGGGCGTGATGGCCACCTGATTATAGCCGGAGTACCCATCCAAGAAACAATAATGGCTCTTCCTTGCCAGCCTCTCAATAATATGATCAATAAAAGGCAGGGGGAAATGATCCTACTTGGTGGTCTGGTTCAATTGTCTGTAGTCCACACAGACCCGCCAAGAAGTGGGTACCCGAGAAGCGATCTCCTCTCCAGACTCAGTGACAACTGTAGTGATGCCCGTCTTCTTGGGCACCACAAGCAATCGACTTACCCACTTGGAGTCGGAGATGGGGTAGATAAAATTGACGCTCCACCATTTCGAGATCTCCTTCATGACAACCTCGAAGATTCGGGTTTAGCCGCCGCTGGAACTCACGCGACGGCTTTGCCTCCTCCTCGAGATAGATATGGTGGGAGCACAGGGCCGGACTTATCCACTGGAGATCGTCTACACTCCATCCTATTGCATTGCGGTTGTTTTCAAGAACCCCCATCAGACGAGATTCTTGCTCTCCAGTCAAATCAGCGGAGATAATGACTGAGTACATCTCATGCTTACCCGCAAGGAACCTATACTTCAGCGACGACGATAACGGCTTCAGCTCTGGACAAGTCGGTGCTGGCGGATCTGGCCTCTGGAAAGTCTGAGTGAATGCTGCTAAATCTGCATGGGAGAATGAGAACTCTCGCTCACAGTCTGAATCTGGAGAAGGCTGCTCTGCTGGACTGTCTCTTGTCTGCACGGAATCAACCTCCTCCCTAGCTGTACACTCAGTGGAAGTCAGACACGGTATCAAATCATCGACCTCTGCTAAATCAATATCTGACTTCGAGGGATCTGTATCAGTCTCACAAAAATCTGTCTCACGGTCAGGAACCAGCTCTACTGCCTGAAACGTATCCTGGACCAGGAATGCGCTCTCCAAGATCTCCTCTACTGGCGTCTCTGCATCAGTGAACCTTGAAGGTGAGAGGATAGCCTGTGCGACTGGATCTGCCCAAACTACCTCTTCATCTATAATCACAAAATCGTAGTCCTAGTGGATGTCTCGTCCTGACTCTGTCATCTGCTCTGAATCTGTGGTCGGCTCTGAGCAGGCTGAATCTCTGTCTCTAGTCTCCTCGACCGTCTCTATTTGTATACTCTCGCCCTTAACGCGAAAGTACACCTTCCCGCTATCATGGTCGGACACTGCCTTGGCTGTGGCTATGAATGGGTGTCGTAGAATGATGGGGGTATCGGTCACAGACTCATGGATCTTCACGTCCAACACAACGAAGTCCATGGGGAATTTCAGGCCCTGAATCATGACGACAACGTCCTTCAGCAACCCCTTCAGCCTCTTGACAGATCGATCAGTAAACTGAAGGACCGTCCTGCTCTATCGGAGAGGGCCCAACTCGAAGCGGTCGAGGAGGGCTGCCGATAGTAGGTTGATTGAAGAACCGCTATCTAATAGAGTGCGGTCGAATCTCTGCTCATGGATGTGGCATCTGACATACGGGGCTCCTAAATCTAGCCTTTTGGCCGGCAGACGGTTCTGAATCGTGAAACAAGTGGCACGAGTAAGCACATGGATCTCAGACTGATGGTTCCTCCTCTTCCTCCTAACTGTGGTCCTACCTCTGAGTGATCTCTGGAGTAGATGTATGTGCTCCAAGGCCTCCTGTAGAGTCAGCTGTATGTGAAATCTATCTATCATCTGCTGGCTGAACTCTATCTAGTGATTCTTTTTCTGATTTTCTGTTTTCTTCCCCTTTGCCATATGAAGTGCTCGGGGAAAGAGGATCATAGGGTCCTTCTCAGATGAAGGACTAGGAGAGGGTCTGGCATGCTCATGAACAACAGAATCCACACAAATATCATTAAGAAACACATGCGGATCCGAAAATAACAAACCCTTTCCTTTATTTGCAGAAATGTCTCGAGATACAAGTACTGAAGGGAAAACAACAGGACTAGCAGAACTGGGAATGGTGGCCACAGTACCACCCTCGGCATGTCGATTCGCGGCATCAGTACCACGCTCTGGCTCAACAACTGTGGTGGCGTCAGTACCACCTCCTCAAACTGGTGAAACGACAGCCTCAGTACCGTTGGCTGGATCAACATCCATGGTGGTGTCAGCACCACCGTCATCATATCTCACAACATCAGTACAGAGCTCCTCCTCGCCTGGCGCTCCTGAAGTAGCGTGGGAACGTCGCTCATACGAGGCACCGCCTGCTGGCATCCTACCGCTCCTAAGGATAACAAAATCAGCATCTAACATGTATGTAGACATATCACCAAGTGAAGCACTAGGAGTGGTAATCTCAGTGAACTCTACCTGCTCAGACTTCCTCTTCAGATTGTTCAGGTTCGGCTCAATCTGGGCAGGAATGGCGTCCTTCCCTCTCATAGTCTCCCGCATCTCCTGACGGAATTCTTCCATCTCCTGATGAAAAGTAGCCTGCTGCTCGGTCATGAGGCAGGCTAGATCATCCAAGGCATGGTTCCCATAGGTCGGCCCATGAGAACCTGACTGGTGGCCTCGCTGGTAGTGAGGCTGCTGCGGCTGGTGCGGGTGAGAGGGGTACTGGGGATGATACTGTTGCTGAGGCTGCTCTCGCCTCCAAGGCTATCCCTGCTGATAGGGACGAGGACCATACTGCTGGTGGTGCTGGGATGGCTGCTGTGGCTGGTGTGCTGGGGGCTGCTGGTGCTGCTCACGCTGATGGCCGTACTGGCCACCCTGAACTGGAGGCTACTGCTGGGAACTGGTGCCTCCGGCCGACCAGCGGAATCCGGGATGGTCTCGTCGGATACCGAGCTGGGGTTGGTCGTACCAAATCCCGTTGACATCCATCAACTATTCCGGCTTGTAGGTTGGTGGAGGGAGTACGGCTAGCGGCTAATCCGGCTGGTAGACCACCATATGAGTGTCCTGAGATGGTGGTGGCTGGTAGTACGGCTATGGCTGCTGGTACGGCTCCTCCTGTACAAGTTGAACATGTCTAGGCTGACTGGAGCGCTGGGACGAGCTACCACTGTTGCTCGGATCTCCTCGTGACTGAAGACAAGGCTAAGAAGCTGTCTGTGCCTCCTGGAGACACATGAGCTGTGTCTTCAGGTCACTCAGCGTCTGTGCCATATGATCCATCTACGATATGCCCTGGCACTGCTTCTTCTCTATCATCTAGATCCGGTCCAGCTTCTCGCTGATGATGCCCATGTCTGCGGCTGTGGACTCGGCCTATGCGGCTACCGCGGACGATATGGAAGGACCGGCATCGACCCGTGCTATCCTCTGAAACTGCATGGTCTGTGGTTGTGGGTGTCCCTGAGTGTAGAGTCGGGTCTGGGACATCACTATATAGTTCTCGACTATCTCCTCGTAGATGGCCCAAAACTGATCCTCATCCGTGGCGAAGTAGGAACCGCCACAAGAAGCATTCACCAGGCCCTGCAGCTCTGGTGTCAACCCGTAGAAGAAGCTCTGAATTAGGTTTGGCTTCGTGATGTCGTGGTGCAGGCATCTATCGGTGAGCTCTCAAAACCTCTCCTATGCCTCGTGGAACTGCTCGTTGGGCAGCACGGAGAAGTTGCTGATCAGGGCCCTCGCTGCATTGGTCTGCCCGAGTGGATAGTACTTGTTCAAGTACTCGATGCGGAGCTGCTCTCAGGTGTATACGAATCTTCCTAAGTGCTTCAGCCAGTTGGCTGCTGTGTCTGCTAGGGAGAAAGGGAAAGCAATCATCTTGATGGTATCCTTGTCCACCTGCCGATCGTGGACTGTACTGCAGATCATCTCGAATTCCTGGAGATGTAGATGGGGCTCCTCAGTGGCGAGCCCGTGGAAGCGGGGTAGAAGCTGAAGTGTGTTCGGGGGGAACTTAAAGTCCTCCACGATAGCCGAAAGAACCACCCACCGGTGTGTCAGTGTCGATCCGGAGTTGTGCAACTCCCGCATCGGTCTCAGCTGCTCTGCTGCTGCTGCCGGCTGGTCTACTCCTCCTCTCCATCCCGCGGCTCTCGGCTGCTCTCGTGCTGTCCTCAGCCTCTCCATCTCTCTCCTCATCTCCACCATGAAAGCTCCCTGATCTCGTATCTGGCGCTGCATGGTCTCAAGGGAAGCTAACATGGTGGTGTTGATCGCACCCTAGTCCAGGACATATGTGGTCGTCTCTGACCTCTGACCCTCGGTGCGCTCCTCACTGTTGGCCATGGTCTCTGCAAAGGTAAAAGACCCAAACTCAGGTGCCGATAAATCATCTGTCTGTTGTCTCGCATCTGGCACTAGCATCTCAGGACAAGAAGAAGGGTGCTCAAGGGGGAACATGGCGGAATCGAACTCGGGTTCGGAGAGAGGGTCTCGGCTCTCACGAACCAACCTAGATGAACGGGCTGGAGTGCTAAAAAGCGGTACAACCAGAGGCTGCCTAAGAGACCTCTTGCCCATTATCTTGATCTGGAGATTCTGGTGGATGAGATCTGGAAACACACAAGATGAGCAAACAAACCCCGGGTTCACCTACTCAACGATGAGCTGAAGACCGTAAGAGCTCGGTCAATTATCTTGTCAATTTTATTCAAGTGAGAAAGTCATGATATTAGAGCGGTTACGCGAGCTGATAGGAATCCAATCCGCCAACCAGACTGTCCCGTATAAAAGGCCGGTAGTCTGATCGGGGCTCGGATATGTCTCTAGCCTAGTGTACGGGTCGCTCTCTCGCTCAATCAAACCATACAATGAGGGGGTTGCTCTCCCCAAGATAGATTTTTTTATGTGAGGTGTCTTTTAGGGTCAAGTGTGTTTGGCAGTCCCAATTTTATAGTTTTTCTTTTTTATGTGTTTTTCAAGCAAACAACGCCTAACGAATTTTTCGAGTTCTCCTGATTATTTTAAGTCCAGAAAACATGGGGAGAAGACGAAAAAGCCGACGCGCGATGAAATCATTGATGCATGCTGAGTAAGAAAGGCGTACCTGACTCCAGCACTCTACATGCAGGATGATACATGCATAAAATAAAAGAATGGAAATAAACTACCTATATGATGCACGAGGAAATCAGCCTTAACGAGCAACTTCTACACAGAGATAACCGATGGCTAATAGGTCAACAGGAGGGGTCGGTTTCGGTCTCGGATGCCGATCAGTGCCCGCCACAACGGGTCTTGCCAGCGTTGTATACGACCTCTAGCGGCTCGGGATCCCTCAAGCGACCAGGTTAGCCTTTTCTTTATTTATTTTTAATTAGGTCCAATTACAGTCTAATAGGCACATGCATATATTAAGTGTTTCGATCATAATTATTACGGCTCAATCAAATAAAAATCCTAAGCTAAGGCCAAAACCGCGAAAATCATATGAGCATTTAAAAAGAAAATAAAACTCGAAAAACACGAGAAACCGGCGAAAAACTCGGTGAGGTCCCCCGAGCACACCGGTGCTCGGTGAAACAGACCCCGGTAGATCACCACTGTTCAAGTGTTTGTCCCTGTATTATTACAATTAATAATAATCTGAAAAGAAAACTAAGCTATCCTAACTACACTCACGTACTCCTGCTCGCCTCCTCGCGCTCTCCTACGGCTCCATGCAGAAGGGAGCCGCCTCTGGTTTCTGTGGTTGCATCGGCTCTTCGAGAAGAGCTGCCTCGATCCTCAGGCCCCTCGCAAGCAAACAAACAGAGGTGTCAAACCAGGTTATAAATAAAAGACAAGCAATAAAAATAAAATAAAATGACACTATATGCAGAAGTGAAAATAAAGACAAATAAAACAAAACAAACAAAATCAAAAATAAAAGAAAATAAAAAAGAAAATCGAGAAAAACAAAAAGCCGTGAAAAGCCGCGGAAAACCGAAAAGCCACAGAAAAAGCCGCGCAAAACAAAATCAAATAAAAATGAAAAACAAGACTACTAAGCCGTGCTCCCCAGCAACGACGCCATTCTGATGAGCCGAATAGTCGAGTGGCTAAGGGAGATAGGCATCAATGGTCGTTGCGACCTCAACCTCCCGACTCAGACTCAACAAGAAAAATCAAGGAACCACTAAATAATAAATCAATCAAGAAAACACGAGAGCGGTCCTCGCTATTTTATTAACCTGGTATAGCGACCTGGGTCGGACTCAAGGAGCACGAGATGGCCTACGAAGTAGTCTAAAAATAAAATAAAATAAACAAAAATCTTTTTGGTGGATTTTTAAATGTTTTTATTTTTTTTAGATTTTTAATAATAAAGAAAATATAAAATCAATGAAAAAGCCAACAAACAAGTATTTATAAAACACTCAAAATAAAGTCAAAAATCAAATAAAATTATTTTTGTGTGTTTTATATTTTTAAGTGTTTTTGGTGATTTTTTCAGAATTTTTCTATTTTTAGTTAATTTTATAAAAATCAAGAAAGGGGAAAACATGAACATATGTACATTCAGATTTGAAAGGCCAATTAAAAAAATAGCCTATAAAAATCTGATGGTAATTTTTATGCAAAGTAAATGCAAAAACCAAATTACAGAAAAAGGGTTTGCAATTTTTTGGATTTCATAGAACTTTTT
The DNA here is from genome assembly GCA_037367405.1 of Ottelia alismoides. Lineage (NCBI taxonomy): Eukaryota > Viridiplantae > Streptophyta > Magnoliopsida > Alismatales > Hydrocharitaceae > Ottelia > Ottelia alismoides. The sequence goes on from JAZKJV010011853.1 coordinate 856,887, forward strand.
AGAATTTTTATAAGTTTTTTAATGTTTTTCTTGGTTTTTATAAATCCAAAAGGCACAAAATTGGAGTGAATCTTAAAAACAACAAAATAAACAAACACAAATTTTTTTAGAATTTTTAGAAAAGTTTTGATATTTTTCTTTGATTTTCTTTTCCAAACAATAATAAAAATACGTGTTTTTGATTTTTTAAAAATAACAAAAAGCAATAAAAATGTCCCAAAAAATTAGAGAAATGTTTACACAGTGGCAGGAGCCATGTGTTCAAATTTTACTAGATTTGGAGTTTATTTTCTATTTTATCCAACAAATAAAAGAGCTACAGCACACGAGGACCTAAATGTAAGAAAACATAGTTCAGGGGGCTAGATATTAACACGTGCAAAAACCTTAGGGTTCGAAGCGCAAAAATCCCAAACAATCAACACATGTTCAATTAAAACCACACACAGGGGTATAAATGCAAAATTCAGAAACTAAATTGCATTTCATAACATAAACAAACCCCAAGCCCATACATGCAACATGTCCCAAAATATCACGTGTCGATGCACGTGTCTCACACAGACAGGGACTAATAAGCAAATAGATAAAACTAGAGGTCCATATGTGCAAATAGTCCAAGAGTGCAAACTTATTTAATAGACTAAATAAAAACTACTAAAAGCTGTAGGGGTATGGGCGCAATTACCCAGCCGAGGCGTGTGAGGGGTGCACGTGAGCGCCAGGTGTCGAGGGGTGGCTGGCTGCTGATGCACGGTCCTGATGCAGTCGTCTGGACGATCCAACAGTGATGGCACGATGGCGAACGTGGGAGGAACGTGACTGTTACATTAGGGATCTAACGACCTGACATGGCAGAGCACAGATGGTGGAGATGCGAACTGGTACTGCGGGGCGATCCAACGGCTGTAAAGGGATGAGGAAGAACAGCTCCTGGACGAGTTTCCCTGGCGCTCCGAAGACGATCCAGATGGCCGATGGACGATCAGAAAGGGGGGGTCTTTCTCGCGATGACACTCCGCGTCGGATGGCGGCCTCCGATGAAGCCTCCAACGGTCGGATCCTCCGGCAAGGGAGGATCAACCTGGAGTAGCTCCGGTGAAGGGATGGAAGCGCGAACAAGGGGGTACCTGCTCTTATTCACCTGCAAAACAAGGTTCTCGCTCGGAGGAGCACTCCGGCGGGGGTTATTGGCAAAAAAGGAAAGGGAAGCGTCGTGAATGATCGAAGGGGATTCCGGCGTACGTGAAAGATGGAACCCAGCTCGCTCTGGACTGGGGTTTCTCAGCTCGAGGTGATCAGGTCACGTATGAGGGGTGACGATGAGTCGGATAGATGATCGGTACGGGTAGGATGGGCTGGCGGAGCTCCGACCACTAGGGTGGAGCTGGCGGAGCTGGATCGTGGAAATCAGAATGGAAAGCTATCTAAGGGGAATCGAGGATACCTGATGGATGGGATCGACTGTGCTGGGGCTAAGGAATCTCCGGGGGTCTTTGCCTCGATGTCTCATCGAGGCCAGAGGCTCAGCTCGCTCGGTGGCGGAGCACGGTGACGAAGGTTACCGGATCAGTGGCTGGAGCCCTCTACTCCTCGCTGCGACAGTCTCCTCCGATAGCTGTCATTCTAGGGAGAGGAATGGAGGTCCTGGGATGGAATACGAAGGCCAAATATGCGTGAAAAGTGCGGCAGAGCGGAGCTAAATAGTGGTAGGGGTCCGACTAAAATGGAGTCGGGCAGGGCATTTCAGTGCACGGACACCTAGGATGAATGTCGGGCAAAGGTCTCGGATCAATAAACGTCAAATGGAGCCCGTGGTTTGAGTGAATGGCAGGCGGATTGAGGCACGAAAAATCTGAGAAGTCGGGTCAAAAACCCGATCCGCGTGGAAGGTGGTCCTGGGGGGAGAGTTGATCGAGGGTCAACAATCCCCCCGTGGACCAATGGAATAATTCCATTGGAAAAGATTTTGAAAAATCAAAATAAAATAGCTAATGACGTTATTTCAAAATATTTACAAAATAAAAAATATTTATTTATTTTCAAAGAATTTTTTAGTGATTTTTATTTATTTTTTTGGAAAATAAATTATGTATTTACATTATATTATTATTATATATAGGTATATTTACAAATGGATTATTGATTTTTATTTTTAATTGTTTATTTTTGTAAAATTATTCCAATTTTATATTTTATTTATTTACAACATAAAATTTGGAATAAAAAGGTAATTTTATTTTATTTTTATGATTTATTTACATGAGTTAAATAAGTTGGTTTATATACATATGTACATGGTATATATACAAGGTGGAAAATAATTTTTATTATTTTTCTTTTTTATTTTGATTTTTCTGATTTTTATTTTATTTTTATAAATATGTACAAGGTATTAAGAACATATTTTTACTTAGAGGAAAATAAAATTATTTATATACATAGGGTTATGTACAAGTATGATTGACCTTATCTCTCTCTACTTGGATTCTTTTGCGGTCAGGCCCATGCTGAGCCCTCCCTTGGGATTAGATCACTCAATATTTATTCTAAATATTTCTCTCTTTTTCTGTTATTTCTTTATTCTTTTATTTTTGCACAAAAAACATATTTATTAATATTTACACAATGCATTCTTTTTTGTCAATTATTATTTTTACACATATCTACATGGTGTTTTGCAAAGGTTTTTAGCTAAAATAACAGAATAAAGAGTGATGAATGAGGATTCATCAGGTTCCTTTTAGAATTAGGTGGATTAAGATCTTAACCAAGCTCCATTTTTCAATTTAATTACTAGCTAGTTTATATGTCAACTATGATTCATAAAAATTATACAAATATATACAAAGATGCTTTTGTGCAAATTTTGAAAATATGAAAAATTTTTGAAAATGTTTTAATACATGGATGTATGCATGATTGCAGAAGTTTTGCAAAATATTTGCACACATTTACAGAAAGATTTTTGCAAACTTTTTGTTATTCAAACATTTTACAAAAATTATGTACTATATACATAATTTTGATAAGAAAATATTTACAAGATCTTTACACACAAAATATTTTTACAAACATTTGTACAAAAATAATTTTGTAAGTAGCTATGTATGTGCAATAAAGAATTTTATGTACAAGAAAAAAATTTTAATTTTTGTGATTTGTTTAAGGATTTTAGCCATTTTCTTTATAACACACTCACATAAAGTACGAGTTATGGTTAAAGTATATATGAAATATATACGACACCCTCTATACTTAACTCGAATGATGTCCTCAGAGTGAATCAAGAGCGATGAAGAAGACATAACTCATGCTTAGTATATAGAAGTGAAAAGAAAACCTAGACTACAATGACGAATGAAATAATAGAATGGAAAAGAATCTTGGTGTTTCCCCCTATACTTAGGATCAAGTAATCCAAAGTATAGTAGGATGTACACAAAGGGAAATCCAAGTGGGAGAATGTACAGGGTCTACCTCTCCTATACTTAGGGTAAAATATCCCTAAGTATAGGCACCAAAACAGAGATAGAAAAGAATCAAAAGAAAATCAAAAGCCTCACCCCCTATACTTAGGGTAAAGTACACCCTAAGTATAGCATAATCAAAGATGCAAATGGGGTGTTGAACTGAAGAATGGTGTGATATGGACATCTAGATCTATACAAGGTAGAAGGCAGTGATAATCAAGCACGAGATGCACTAGATGTGAGTCAAAGATCACATCTCACGCAAAATAACTAGGGGCGACGTCAACAACCAGTGGCTCATGATCTAGATATGGTTTGAGTTGCTGCCCTTTAACACGAAAGATAGACTCAGATGACAACTCAGATATGTCGATGCTTCCGTTGTCATGTACCTTTCGTACCAGGTATGGTCCCTTCCATTTGCTCTGCAACTTCCCTGGAAATAATCGAAGCCTGGCATCGAACAACCATACTCTCTGTCCTGGCTCAAACTGCTTGTGGCTGATATGAGAATCATGCCACTCCTTTACTCTCTCCTTATATTGAAGGCTGCTCGAAAAGGCTACATCTCTAAGCTCCTCCAGGGCTGCCAATTCTTCCCTCCTCTGGTCTCGTATACTCACTGGATCCAAAAGTATATATGTGACTTCCCAAAGTGACCTATGTCTCAGCTCAACAAGTAAATGGCAGGGCTTGCCATAAACGAGGCGAAAGGGAGATGTACCCAAAGGCGTCTTGAAGGACGTCCGATATGCCCACAAGATCGAGTACAAAAGCTGTGACCAATCCTTTCGTTCAGGGCGGACCACCTTCTGCAAAATAGTCTTGATCTCTCTGTTCGACACTTCAGCAAGACCATTGGTCTGAGGATGATACAGTGTGGCTACTCGATGGTCAATGTTGAACTTGCTAGCAAGGGCCTTTACCTTGTCGTTGATGAAATGAGACCTCCCGTCAGATATCAACACTCTAGGCACCCCGAACTGTGAAGTGATATTCTTCCTCAAAAATATGCATACAGTCCTAGCATCTGCGGTTCGGGCGGAGATGGCCTCAACCCAATGACTCACATAATCAACGGCCAACAGAATGTACTCGAATCCCTAACTCTTAGGGATTGGACCCATGAAATTGATGCCCCATGCGTCAAAAACCTCACAGAAATGAATGGGTTGCATCGACATCATATCACGCTGTCCACAAGTGCCCATCTTCTGACAGTCAGTACACCTCTTCACGAACTCATCAGAATCCTTGAAGAGGGTAGGCCACCATAGGATGGATTGGAGCACTTTCTATGCCGTTCTCCTCCCAGAGTGATGTCCTCCTGCCTCAAGCTTGTGGTAGTAAGTGAGGACGCTATGGTGCTCCTCCTGAGGAATGCACCAACGTCAGAGACTATCCCCTCCTTCATGATAAAGGACGGGATCCTTCGAATGGTAAAACTTGGCCTTCGCGAGGAAGGTCTCAAGTCGCTGTCTGGGACAATCTTGTGGAACTTTCTTGGAAACATGACAGTTCACAATGTCGGTGTACCACGAGAGAGAGGCGATAACAAGGATGGCCTGATCTGGGAAGGTCTCAGAAATAGGGCCAATATGCTCAGAATCCTCAAGATGCTCTAATCAGGAGAGATGATCCGCCACCACATTCTTGACTCCAGGTTTATCCTTAATATCAATATCAAACTCCTAGAGTAGAATGATCCATCTAGTCAGTCTTTCTTTGGCATCCTTCTTTACCATGAGGTACCTGATGGTGGTATGGTCAGTGAAGATAGTCACCTTGGATCCAATGATGTATGATCTGAACTTATCTAGGGCAAAGACTACGGCTAGCATCTCCTTCTCAGTGACGGTGTAGTTCTGCTGGGCAGCATCCAATGTACAGCTAGCGTAGTGAATGGAAAATGGTGCTCTATCCCTCCTCTATCCCAGCACGATCCTTACGGCAGAATCAGAGGCATCCGTAATGATCTCAAATGGCATAGACCAAACGGGCAGCTGGAGGACAAGAGCCTCAACAAATAGACTCTCGAGATTCTCAAATGACGCAAGACACTTATCATCCACAATGAACTCGGTGTCTTTGATCAGCAAATCAGTCAATGATCGGGAGATCCTGCTGAAATCATGAATGAATCATCGGTAGAAACCGACGTACCCCAGAAAAGACCGTAACTATCGTAAGTTGGACGGTGGACTGAGTTTCCTAATGATATCCACCTTGACCGGATCGACCTTCATGCCCTTGTTGGAGATGATATGGCCAAGCATCATTGATGAATATGTGATTCATCACTCTTAAAGTTGAAAATAGAGCTTTGTTCCCGAGTATTTAGCAGCATATTTCCCTTTATCTTGCATAAATAACATTCATGCATGCATTCACAATACATGCATTTTAGCATCCATATTTGCATTAAAATATGAAGCCTAATTCACTTGTAAAATACTCACCAACATTTACCTAGCCCCCTCAAAAGTCAATAAAACCTTCCTTATACTGTGCATGTTACTTGTTAATGATATAAGGAAGAAGGTCAAAAATTCCTAGCTTGTGAATTACCCAATAAAACCCCAAACCCAATTTGAGACCCCATACATTAGAATGCACATCTATCTCTCATACAATCTCGGAATTAGGTTTACTCACTTTCAGATTAATACACATTCAGAGACCTTTAAAATGAGACCAATTTCATTCAAATCGGAGCTCGTATGCAAATTTTGGGTTTTTGGGCCCCTTTGTGTACTATAGGTATGTATGTTTGTACCCTTGTATTTTTGTATCATATTTGACCTCATCTCTATTTTTGGTCAACATGAAACTTGTAGACCTCATCGAGATATACAACTTTCTTATTCTGAGTTTTTTCAAATTCGGTCTCCTTCTCTCTCTAACTTCCCATTTTCTTTCAGCCATTCAGAGCAGGCCATGTGATGCCCTTTGATTTCGCCACGCGGCCCGCTCCATTGCGTGCGACCTGTCCCGTTACCATGGCCATTCGATTCTTCTTCCTCTCTCCTCATATCCACCATTTATCTCACCTTTAACCACCGACATCCGATCGAGCCCATGTAGAATCTAGATCGTTCGCTAGCACCACTCTCTCATTTCACCACGTGTCAAACCCCTAACCACCCGATCTTCTTCTGATGATTTCATCCCCACCTCACGTAGGCACCCTGCTCTCCACCACCCGATCTACACACGGATCTCATCTGGACCGCCCGCTAGCACCGCGCTCTTAGCACACCACGTGGCGTGTCTGAAGCCCTTCGATCGAATTGCCCTAGATCTAATCCAAAGCGTCCACCCGCGCCTCCACCAAGGCCATTGGATCTCACGATCCAATGGTCCAGGCTTTGTCTTACACCTCCCGCAACCTCCGCCCGAGCCCCACGCCTCGCTGACCACCTTCCCCCTTCTAATTTTAGTCGCTCCATCTCACTCCATCTCCACGACCTAACACTGGGCACACATAGCCCTCAAATCCCCTACCCTCGCGCAACACCTAGCCACGACCACGCTCCTCTCCTCAGGTCGGCATCTACCCACGAAGCCCACGACTCCATCACCTGTACTTCGCCATCTCCCGACCATACATAAGCCGCCTCCTCCCTGAATCTTCTTCGTCCACCTTCACGAGGGGTAAGGCCCAGCCCTCCTCCTCCTCCCTGTGACAGGGGGAGGAGTTAGGATCGAGCGACGACGACCCCAAAACCCCCAGTGAGACCCGCAGCTGCCCAGTTGCATCGCGGTGGCTCCGCCCTGCCCGAGCTCGTTGGACCCGGCCGACCAGCACGTGCGACGACTCCGGGGTTCTCCAAGAACCTCAAGCCCAGTCCTCTGACCCGCCATTCACCAGGTAAGCTCCTTCAATCTCCTCTGCATTTTTCTTCTGTTGCTCTCCTAATTAATTCGCCTCCCTCCGACATCTTCATGGTCACCAAAGCCCCCCGCGAGATCCACCTATCATCGGACATCTCCGCCAGCCATCTGATTACCCTCCTCCTCTGTCAAAACCTTCACCATCCCAAGCTTTCTCCTCCGTCGGAGGCGGAAGAGGACCCACTAAGGGCTCCACTTCTTCGTCTCCCTCAACCCTCCGTTCACCTTAGCTCGCACGCACACATGCCTCGGCTATCATCTAACCACTCTTGCAGGTCTAAAAATTCCATTGGCTGGACCTCGAGCGGAGCCAAAATCTAGAGCTCCGCCTCCAGTGAACATGCATGGACAACGAACTCCAGGAACCCCCGCATCTTCTCCAAGCTTAGATCTGCATCGCCAGGCATCCAACGTTCTTCCTCAGCCTTCACCGAGCACGGAGAGGTGCGGAGAGCTCCAGGCCTCACGTCGGAGCTCCAATCACGCTGCCACCCTGCGAGGAAGAAGGAGGTGCAGATGGCGTTGGATCTCGCCCCCCGGCGGAGATCTAACGGCCCAGGAGCAACCACGTCGTCTTCCCGGAGTGCGGAGGCTCGGTGGGATCGAGCCTCACCCGTGGCATCCTCGAGCCGCCACGTGGCCCAAGCCACCTGCTACGGTCGTCCGACCCTACACCTAACCTCGCCCCCACCCGAGCCTGGACTCACGTGCTTCATGCATGTGAGGGTTGGGCTTTTTGCATCGATGCCCTCGCTACTTTTTCATATTGCATCCAGGTCCTTCCAGCCACGTGCTGGCCACATGTATCGGGGTTTTTTGCGAGTATATCCTCGCGGGTTTTAATAATTGCAAAATGCCCCTGTATGTGTGGGTAATTTATAGGGAAGGTCCCGAACTTTCTTTTATTTGCATTTTAGTCCCTCCTAGAGACCTGTTTGCTATTTATGTTTTCACGTTTTCTTTCAATGGCGTTTTGAAGCTCATTTTATTGTCTTCTTGATGGCATACTTGTATTTCAGATTTGACACTGAGAGTTTTATTGTATTATTTTATTGGGTAAGTTTCTTGAGTATAATGATTCATATGTCTGATTTTTACGTTAGTGAAAGTATCTTCATTATTTGACCTTGATTTGACTTCTGATTAAATGCTCAATTATTCTTGTAATTCGGGCATATTTTTGTTGCATTTCATCACATCTCTTTGCATGATTAAAAATCAAGTAAAAAATTTGCACGTTTCATGATGCATATTGTGTTCTCGTCTTCATATGTGTTTTTGATCTGTGTTTGTCCAACACTTAGTTAAATTAATCTAAGTCCAAATATCACAAGAGAAACGCGTGTCCCTGAGTTCGACCTTGGTTACTTACCAAGTAAAATATAAATATGACCATTTGATTTCCTTGACATATTAAATTAGACGGTTTTTGACGAGCCGAATCCAGCCCGACTGTAATGACCAATTAGTGTTAATTTTACATTTTTAAAGGGCTGGATTCTCGGCTTGTCAAATGGCGCCGTTGCCGGGGATACGACTTATTTCTTGTATTATTTGGGTTTTTATCTAATTTAATTAAGTGTTTGTTCTACGTTGGTCAAGTTGTCCATTTGTCTTGCATTAAATCTTTTTTCATTTTCGATGGATATCTGACCTTTGCTTTTGTAATAGGGACCCTTGATGTTCAAGGATGCGAGGAGCAGGTGCTTCTCCGTTGCTAGGAACCGTAAAAGCATTCTTGGAGCAAATTGAAAAGAAATGAAAAAATGTTATCTTGCATATCATTCCTATCATGTAATAATCGTCTTTACAACGGTCTTCGATCGAAGACTCGCGCTTGTCAATGAACGAATATATGTGGTTGTGTGGGGATCGTCCCCACTTGAGTGCCGACCTAGGACCAGGCACGCGGCTCTTCGAGCTTATTTTATCGTTACATTTTTTACGTGCTTGCTCGTAGGTAGGACACACATTAAACAAAGATGCACATAGCATCGCTTAATTTAGCCAAATTTTCAAGATGTTCTTCCTCGCTAATAGAAGCATGTTAGGTATGGATTTCAATCGACTTGCATACATTATTTTGGTTTTCGAATCAGTCCAAGTTTTCACATATTTTTGCCGAGGTACTGCATGTTTTCTCGCTTAGCCTAGATCATGGTTTTTATCGATTACATGATTTTCCTCGATTTCCCCTCCTAGATTGATCATCTAGGTTAATGGAAAATGGTAATGAACGGTAGATGATGATTGCTTGATTTATGAGCTAACCCTAATTCAATGATAACCTTAAGCAAAATAATTGGGACTGTTAATTGCAAGTCATTCTAAAATGGAGTAAAATATTGTTTTGGGAGAGCAGCACCCTCGCTTACGCAGTTGATTTTACTTAACATTTTTCCACATAAAAATAGAATGTTTTAATCATTAATAAAACCGATAAGATAATAAACAACCTCTGTTGGTTTCACGTGTGAGTTGGTGAAATTGAAGTGTGTTGCGTGCTTGTTTGAGCCATGGATTTTTCGACACCCTCCCCAGAGCCTTAGATACTCCATTGATCTTTGAAGATTCACCTGATCATTTCTATATCCACCCATCTTCTTCGTTCACCTTGGGTCTCTCCCAGCATCTACTTTCAATCTTTATACTTAGGCTTCTCTCAGCCTAAGTATAGGGGGGACCCAAGTCCCTATGATTTCTCCACTCATATTTCCTTGCCTTAATACTTAGGTTATTTCTAACCTAAGTATAGGGGGAGCCCTCCTTAGTTCCTATATATTTCTCTATATTTAAATGGACCTATGGACTTGTATCACCTAGTGCTATGAGGACATAGCAAAGTTTAAGTATAGGGGAGTATACCTTATATACATTATATGTAATTAGCTAAAATCTGAAAAATTCAAAACTTTTTGGCTAAAGTAAAATCCTTTGAACTAAGTGGACTCAGTGGTTTTCAAGGCTTTTCTATATTATGTTACACTATTTCTATAGAAAAATATTTTTGAAAATGATTTGAAAAATGAGTTTCTCTTCCTTTGAAAAATCTTTTGAAAATATTTGAAAAATCTTTATTTGTGTGACATGGTTTAGAAATTTTCATTCTCTTTTCAAGGAAAGTTGAGTTTAACATGTGTTCTAACCTCTATTAAAAATCCCATAAAAATGAGAAAAATTCAAAAATCCCTTAAGAGTCAATAGTGACTACTAAGCCCAAATAAGTAGTCGCGTTCAGTGAGAGTTCGCCCTTAGCAGAGTAGGTGGTTTAGAGGACATCGCGTAAGGCTCCGTCCTTAAGCAACGGGCTCCGGCCTATACTTACACCTATACTGGCTGAATGTAGATGCATCTACTAATTTGAGTTTAGGCAGTCATGTTGTCTTTTGAAGCTCAAAAAAAATAAAAAAATAAAAAACTAAGGCTTCTTATTTACTCTTGCATATCACCTCTTCATCTGAAAAGAAAAGAAAGAAAAAAGAGTCTTGCATTTCATTCATCTACATAGCATGTCATCTACATCTCATCTGCGTATCTTGCATATGCAAGGTGAAAAACTAGTGGGTTCTGAACCAAGTTATGAGTAGATATTGAGGATGGACTTGAATTGACCTTAATCCACCTAATTTCAGAGGAACCTTATAGGAACTGAAGTTAAGATTTCTCAGGTCAAGTGACTTAATTCTTTGTCCGCAAGTCTATGTTCACATGTCATATTGATTAGTCTAAGTAGAATATCTCGTGCACATGCATGATTCTTTTAGATAATGACCTAACTTGGACAAGCACTATGCACGTAGCTCTTCATTGATGAGATGGTGAGGAGATTGAATCCTTTAACTTGGAGTAGCATACGGGTGGAAACATCCGTCCTCCTCTAGGGAGGGTAGTGCATCTCAACCTAGTCTGGTAGTGTTGATGTCTAAGGACGGGACGTCGTGGGTTGCAATAATGCTTCAAAAGTGGGATAGTCTACTGGCTCAAGAGGAAAAAATCCTGATGTACATGCTGCACCTTGTATATAGTTCAAAAAATTTGTAAAAACTTCAAAAAAAATCAGATAGGTCCAAGTGAAAATAAAATACCTATCAGAGAATGTATATTAGCAAAGAAAATGCAGCTAAATGACTTGGCTACATTGGTCGGGCATCCTGGGATAGGTAGCTACATTGGCTACCGTCCATTCTTCTCTCTACCCCCTTCTCTTGAGCTGGTCGCACTTGAACTTAGAAGGGAATACCCCGCTCCTCGGGGAAAGAGTTACTGGACCGGGTAATTAGAGTAACCTTGTTAGACGAGGCTGTTTCTGAGCCATTTATGATGTGGAGAGTTACATTTTTCACTTACACCGTACAAGTAAGAATCATAGTCATCAGAAATTTACGTTTGAGGATTTGTTCTGACCTGACTATTGAGGAGTCTTGAATAGAAGACTTGTGGAACTTGAAGTCTGTTAGGTCTTAAGTTCAGATCCCAATAAGGTTCCGCCACACAATTAATCCAAAGGTCGTGTCAAGCTCCATTTTCAACTTTTGTTCATGACCTTGGTATGGAACCCAAAATCATTTCACTCTTGCATTTCGTTTAGTTGCTCGGGGATGAGTGATAGTCGACTTGACCACTAGGGTATAAGGTGCTAAATGGTCGTTGCGACCCAAGCAATCAGGCTCGATCAATCAAGAAGAAGAGACCGCAAATAGAAGATAAAATCAACTCGAAATCAATAGTGGTCTTGCTATTTTATTAACCTGGTATAGCGACCAGGGTCGAACACAAGGAGCACGAATTGGCCTTGCGGCCTACGAAGTAGTCAAAAAGAAAAAATGAAAGAAAAGAAAAGGGTATTTTTGGTGGTTTTTAATTCTTTTTATATTTTTTTGGATTTTTTTAATTAATCAAGAAACTAAAGAAAACAAGAAAACCAAGCAATTCAACTATTTATTTCATGCACTAAAAATCAACCAAAAATTCAAATAAAAATATTTTTGTGTGTTTTATAATTTTTAATGTTTTTAGTGAATTTTTGGGATTTTTCTGATGTTTATTTAATTTTCTAAAAATGAAATAATGCAAAAAGATAAAAACAATGTCCAGCCAAGCTGAAGGGTTTAGATAAAATATCTAAAAACCCCCAAAATACCTAGAGGTAATTTTCCTGTATAGTAAACACTACAAAAAAAATTTAGCCACTAGATTTATGATTTTTGGTTTTTAAATTATTTATTAGAATTTTCAGGAGGTTTAAGGTCTTTTTCAATTTTTATGAGTTTTATATAATGAAAAATAGCCAAACTTGGCTACAAAATCAAGCAAGCCAAAACAAATAGTAGGTAATTTTTTTGTAATTTTGAGATAGTATTTAATATTTTTCTATGATTTTCAAAGTCTAACAGTAACAAAAATTGATGTTTTTGAATTTTTAAAAATATCAAATCAAAACAAAAATGTCCCCAAAAATTCCAGAAAATTTTACACTATGGCAGGAGCCATGATTCCAATTTTCATTGGATTTGGAGCAGATTTGCTATTTTATTCAAAAATAAGAAGTAGGTACTGTGCATAAGGACCTGAGTGCAAATACCAAGAGTTCTGGGGGGTCCGGTGCAAAATACCCAGGAGAACATGCGCGTCGCGCGTGCCTGAGGCATTCAGGGACCTAAATGTCAGGAAAATAAGTTCCGGGGGCTATTTGGTAACATATACCAAAAGTCCGAGGGCTTGTTTGCAATTTACCCGATAAAAAGCGCACATGCACAATTAATTCACGCACAGGGGTATAAATGCAATAATCCAAAAGTATTCATTCATTCCATAATCAACCAGAACTACATGGAATAAAGTGCAAATAGCCCAGAAAACCACATGTCGAAGCACGTGCTACACCATACACAGGGGCATAAATGTGAACGAAATAAAGCACATGGTCCACAATGCAATTGTACCAAAAACTAAACAACTAAACTATATATTTACAAGACTAAATGCGAAATAAAGTAAAAGGAAGGGCCTAAGGGTAAATTACCCTTTATTAATGAGGACGACTGGATGGGCGCCATGTGGTGAATGGACGGCTGCGATGCGGGTGGCGCCCAACAAAGGTAGCCCTCGGGTGGATCGGACGGTCGGGGCTTCGCCACGTGCTGGATCTGACGGTGGAGACGCGTCGCGGCTAAGCCTCGCTTGATCAACGGTGGAGATCGACCCCGAAGGATCTGGCGGTCAGGGATACTCCTCAAATGGACGGTCACGAGCAAGTCTGGAGCGCGAGGGCGATCGGACGACTAAGGAGGATGCTGGACGAACTGGGCGCTGGCGAACTTCGCCGGGCTCGTGGCGGTGTTGGTGTCCTCCTGGAAGCTCGCTGAAGATCGTAGAAGGTGTGCGGGAGTCTTCCGTGTCGAGTGGTGGTCTCCGATGACCCAACCGAGCTCTGGGGAGCTCCGGCAAGGTCGGCGGATGTGGAGCTGCTGGACCTGATGGTCCAAGCCCTCAGATGGGCTTGGATGAACCTGCAAAATGTACCAACAAGCTCGCGGGTCGAGGGCAAACTGCCTCGACCCCGTTAGGCGAGGTGGAAGTGATCGGGGGGTCGGTGTGGGCGAGCTCCGGCGAGGGTGTGGACGGAGGAACTCGAGCCCCAGCTCCTGTGCGAGCTGGGTTGAATGGAGGGGTGCAGAACATGCGCGGGAGGAAGGCAGAGGCGAAGGTGCATTCCGATGATCAAACGGGAAGATGAGGTGGTCGGAATCGAAAGAAAGCGACGGCGGCGCGAATTGGGGATAATCGAAAATTAAAGAAAAAGACGAAAAATCTAGACTACCTGGGTGGATGGTTCGACTGGGAAGGAGCTTGCGAAGCTCTGGGTCCTCGCCTCAAGGAACGTCGACGTCCGAGGCTCTTGCTCCTGCTCTGGGCGGAGCACGGCGGTGGTGGCTCGCCGGATCAGTGGTCTGAACGCCCTCTCCTCGCTGCGACAACACCTGGAGCGAGCTGTCACTCACTCGAGCACTGGAGGTCACTGGGGGTGGAGAGAATGAGCCAAAGATGGGAATTCAGGTGGCGGAGCTGGGACTTTATATGTCTAGGGGTCCGCTATCGGGAGGTCGGGCGAGCAGCTCAGTGCGCGGATCCCCAGAATCCACCCCGGGCGTGGATCAGGGATGATCAAGCTCGGATTAGAGCCCGGGGTTAACGGATTCAGAAGTCGGATCGAGTGTGCGAAATGTCGAGAAGTCGGGTTGCGGCACAGATCCGGGATGGAGTGGTCCTGGGGGGGGGGGGAGTTGACCAGGGGGTCAACGTCCCCGTGGACCAGTAGAAGCATGCCACGTGGAAAAGATTTAAAAATTCAATTAAAAATAACAAATGGCCGAATTATTTAAAAGTCAAAACATGAAATATTTTTGTTTTAATTTTTTCTATTTTTTAATGATTTTTAATTAGTTTTTCAAAATAAAAATAAGGTATTTACAATATAGTACTATGCATAGGTATATATACAATATAGGGTTTTTAATTTTGATTTTTAATTTGTTATTTTTATACAATTTTATTCCCATTTTATATTTTATTTATTTATATCATAAAATGAGGAATAAAAAGATATTTTTATTTTATTTTTATTATTTTTATACATAGATGAAATAAATAGATATGTACATGCATATACATGGTATATTTACAAAGTATTTTTGATTTTTAATTTTATTATTTTTATTTTGTTTTTATTTTAATTTATTTTATTTATTTACACCATAAGACATAGAATATGTACAAGATTTTTAGAAATTAATTTTATTTATTTATAAGGCTAAATAAATATAAGATGAATGGACTATATACATGGTGACTATGTACATAAGTGATGTTTTTGTTTTCTTTTTACTTTTTCTATTTTTTTCTTGATTTTATAATTATAAATATATACAAGTATTTACAAGCCTATTTTAGTCTCTTTTTGGGAGGAAAATATTTTTATTTTATTTGCATATATATATTTACACACATGAGCCCCTATCTCCCTCTACTTTGGCTTTTATGCAGTCAGGCCCATGCTGAGCCCTCCCTTGCTTTAGGTTGCTCAATATTTATTCTAAATATTTCCCCTTTTTTCTTTTTGATCTTTATTCTATTATTTTTGTACAAAAACATGCTAATTATTACTTTTTACACAATGCATGCTTTTGGTAATTATTTATATTTACAACTATATACATGCATTTGCAAAGGTTTTTGTAGCTAAAATATAAGAATAAAGAGTGATGAATGAGTATTCATCACCCCCCTATACATAACTTTGCTAGTCCCTTAGCAAACACTTATTTGAAAAAGAAGTGAAAAAGAAAGAAAGAAAAAAGAAAAAGAGAATGTACATGGATCAAGGTTGATTTATTAAACTTGCCTTCATTAAATTAAGGTATGGAGCTCGATCAGATCTTTGGATTATTAATGTGTCGGAACCTTATTTGGACTTAGGCCTAAAACTCAACAGCCTCCAAGTTCCACTAATCTATAACCAAGACTCCTCAATGCTCCAGATCAGAACAAGTCATCAAACACAAACCCTGAAGACCATGAATCTTTTCTTGTCCTGTGAATGTGAGGTATAAGCTCTCCACCTCAGAAATGGCAACTTGACAACCCTCCCCAACAAGGTAACTCTATGACCTCAATCTGGCCACTCTTTCCTCGAGGAGCGGGGTATTCCCTTCTAAGTTCAAGTTCAACCGGCTCAAGAAGAGGAGGAAGGAGAGAATGGGTCAAGGCCAGTGTAGCCAAGTACCCTTGGGAGCTTGACCAGTGTAGCCAAGTCTCCCTGCTGCAAGCTACAACAGGTGGATCATGAAACTCAAGCTTTGCTTATTGCACTCTACATACATACTCCGGTGGGATTATCATTTTCTATCAGACCCACCACTTTTTTGGAGTTATTTTCTTTTTCCACATTTTTTTTTCAAGTGCATCTATACATCATATACATGTGCAGCATATATACAAGGAGTTTTTCCACTTGAGCCAGTAGACTATCCCTCTTTTGAAGCTTTATTGCAACCCACAACTCCCGTCGTTAGACCTCATGGCAACCAGACCAAGTTGAGACGCACTTCCTTCACTAAAAGAAGAAGAGAGGTTCCGCCTAGAAGTACTACCCTCATATGCTACCCCAAGTCAAGGAAGACTGCCTCCTCACCACCTCATCCGTAGAGAGCTCGGTGCAAAGTGCTGGTGTCCAAGTAAAGCCATTGTCTATATGAGTCATGTGTTGTTGTTAAGTGCTCTACTTAGGCTCATTGAGATGACATGTGATCATAGCCTAGTGGACTCAAAGAATTAAGTCACCATGGACCTGAAAAGCCTTAAACCTAAGCCCTACAAGGTCCCTCTTAGAAATTAGGTGGATTAAGATCTTAATCAAGCTCCATTTCTCAATTTGATTCCAGGCTAGTTTAAATGTCAACTATCATCCAGGAAAACTATATACATATGTACAAAAGATGCTATTTACACAAAGTTTACAAACATGCAAAATTTTTGAAAAATGTTTTGAAATCATGAATGGATGATGCATGAAGTGCAAGTTTTGCAAAAGATATTTATACACATTTAAATAAGATTTTTGCAAACTTTTGATTTTCAAAACATTTTGGAAAAATTTTGTACTATATACATAATTTTGATAAGAAAATATTTACACAAACTTTAAACAAAAGATTTTTGAAATCATTTTTACAAAAATAATTTGTACACTAGCTATTTATGTGCAAATAAAAGAATGTTTATGTACATGAAAAATTTTTAATTTTTGTGATTTTTAGGGTTGTTAGACATTTTATTTATTAACACACTCACACAAAGTACGAGTTATGGATAAAGTATATATGAAATATATACACACACCCCTTTACTTAGCTCGAACGATGTCCTCAGAGTCAAGAGCGATGAAGAAGACATAACTCGTGCCAGGTATAGGGATGTGAAAAGGAAGGCTATATACAAAGACGAATGAATGAATAGAAAGTCAAGAGGGTCTCGGGTCTTCCCCCTATACTTAGGATCAAGTAATCCTAAGTATAGCAGGCTGTACACTAAGGGAGAACCGAGTGGAGAATGTACAAGGTCTACCCCCCCTATACTTAGGGTAAATAATCCCTAAGTATAGGCAGCAAAAACAGGGGTAGACAGAAACAAAAGAAATACCTAAAGGTCTCACATCCCCCCTATACTTAGGGTAAAGTGCTCCCTAAGTATAGCATAATCAAAAGATGAAGAAAGGGATGTGGGACTAAAGAATGTAGTGATGTAGACATCTGGATCTATACAAGGCGGAAGATCAGTGAAACTCAGGCGTGAGATGCATTAGATGTGAGTCAAAGACCACATCTCACGCAAAATGGATAGGGGCAAGATCAACGACCCGCGGCTCATGATCTAGAAATGGCTTGAGCCGCTGGCCGTTCACTCAAAAGGTACTCTCAGAAGACAACTCGGATATATCAATGCTACCGTTGTTGTGTACCTTTCTCACCAAGTAGGGTCCCTTCCACTTGCTCTGTAGCTTCCCTGGAAATAAACGAAGCCTCGCATAAAACAGCCATACTCTCTGTCCAGGCTCAAAATGTTTGTGGCTGATGTGAGAATCATGCCACTCCTTCACTCTCTCCTTATACTGTAGGCTGTTTGAGAAGGCGGTATCTCTCAACTCCTCCAGAGCTGCTAACTCTACCCTCCTCTGGTCTCCTACACCCTCTGGATCCATAAGTATATCAGTAACTGCCCAAAGTGACCTGTGCCTCAGCTCAACAGGTAAATGGCAGGGCTTGCCATATACGAGGTGAAAGGGAGATGTGCCCAGTGGTGTCTTGAAAGACGTCCTATATGCCCACAAGACCGAGTCCAAAAGCTGTGACCAATCCTTTCAGTCAGGGCGGACGACTTTCTGCAATATAGTCTTGATCTCCCTGTTCGACACCTCGGCTAGACCATTCGTCTGTGGATGGTAAGGTGTAGCAACACGATGGTCTATACCGAACTCTCTAGCAAGGGCCTTCACCTGGACGTTGATGAAATGAGACCCCCATCTGAAATCAGAACTCTAGGAACCCCGAACCGCGTGATGATGTGCTTCCTCAGAAATCTGCAAACTGTCTTCGCATCAGCGGCTCGGGTGGGGATAGCCTCAACCCAACGACTAACATAGTCAACGGCCAACAGAATGTACTCAAATCCCTGACTCTTAGGGAATGGACCCATGAAATCGATGCCCCATGCGTCAAAAACCTCACAGAAGTGAATGGGCTGCATCGGCATCATATCACGCTGTCCACAAGTGCCCATCCTCTGACAGTCAGTACACCTCTTCACGAACTCATCAGAGTCCTTGAAGAGGGTAGGCCACCACAAGACGGATTGGAGCACTTTCTGTGCCGTTCTCCTCCCAGAATGATGTCCTCCTGCCTCAAGCTTGTGGCAGTAAGTGAGGACGCTATGGTGCTCCTCCTGAGGAATGCACCGACGCCAGACGCTATCCCCTCCTTTGTGGTAAAGGATGGGATCCTCCTATTGGTAGGACTTGGCCTTCGCGAGAAAGGTCTCAAGCCTCTGCCTGGGCCAATCTTGTGGGACTTTCCCAGCAACGAGAAAGTTCACAATATCGGCATACCACGGGAGTGGGGCGATAGCAAGGATCGCCTCATCTGGGAAGGTCTCACAAATGGGATCAATCTTCTCAGACTCCTCAGGCTGCTCTAAACGGGAGAGATGATCCGCCACCACATTCTTGACTCCAGGCTTATCCTTGATCTCAATGTCGAACTCCTGGAGTAGAAGGATCTATCTAGTAAGTCTGGCCTTGGCATCCTTCTTTGCTATAAGGTATCGGATGGCGGTGTGATCAGTGTACGAGGTCACTCTAGATCCAAATATAAGATCGAAACTTATCTAGGGCGAACACTACGGCTAGCATCTCCTTCTCTGTGACGGTATAATTCCGCTGAGCGGAATCCAATGTGCGGCTAGCGTAGTGGATAGCAAAGGGGACTCCTTCCCTCCTCTATCCCAGCACGGCCCCTACGGCAAAATCGGAGGCATCCGTCATGATCTCGAATGGGAGAGACCAATCAGGCGGCTGGAGAACAGGAGCCTCAATCACACACTGCTGGAGAGTCGCAAAGGACGAAAGACACTTGTCATCGACAAGGAACTCGGTGTCTTTCGTCAAGAGGTCAGTCAATGGCCGGGCAATCTTGCTGAAATCATGAATGAATCTCCGATAGAAACCAACGTGCCCCAGGAATGACCGTAGCTGCCTCAAATTGGATGGCGGTGCGAGTTTTCTAATGACATCAACCTTGGCCGGATCAACCTCCATGCCCCTGTTGGAGATGATATGGCCAAGAACCGTCCCTTGAGTCACCATGAAGTGACTCTTCTCCCAAGAAAGCACCAAATGGACCTCTATACATCGCTGGAGTACCCGGTCTAGGCAGTCAAGATAGGAGTCGAATCCGTCGCCGTAGACCGAGAAATCGTCCATGAAGACCTCCAAACACTCCCCTACCATGTCCGAAAAGATCGACAACATGCATCTCTGAAAAGTCGCAGGGGCATTGCATAGCCCAAATGGCATGCGTCGGAAGGCGTATGTGCCGAAGGGACAGGTAAAGGTGGTCTTCTCCTGATCCTCAGGAGCGATGGCCACTTGGTTGTAGCCCGAGTACCCATCCATGAAACAGTAATGGCTCTTCCCTGCCAGTCTCTCAATGATCTGGTCAATAAAAGGCAGGGGGAAATGGTCCTTCTTGGTGGCCTGGTTGAGTTTCCTGTAGTCAACACAGACCCGCCAAGAGGTGGGTACTCGTGCAGCAATCTCCTCTCCCGACTCACTGATCACAGTCGTGATGCCCGTCTTCTTGGGCACCACATGCAAGGGGCTGACCCACTTAGAGTCGGAAATGGGATAAATAAAATCTGCGCTCCACCATTTTGAGATTTCCTTCATGACGACCTCTCTCAGGTTGGGGTTCAGCCGCCGCTGGAACTCACGCGATGGCTTCGCCCCCTCCTCAAGATAGATATGGTGGGAGCACAACGCTGGACTAATCCCATGGAGATCTGCTACGCTCCATCCGATTGCCTTGCGGTTCTTTTCAAGAACCCCCATCAAACGGGATTCTTGCTCTCCAGTCAGATCGACGGAGATGATGACTGGGTACATCTCAGGCTCGCCTGCAAGGAATCGATACTTCAGCGAAGTAGGGAGCGGCTTCAGCTCTGGACAGCTGGGTGCTGGCAAATCTGGCTTCGGAAGAAGATGAGTGTATGCTGCCAAGTCTTCCTGGGAGAATGAAAACAAACTCTCGCAAACTGGATCTGGAGAAGGCTGCTCAACTGAACTGTCTCTGATCTGCTCGGCATCTACCTCCTCCTCAGCTGTAGGCTCTGTGAGACTCAGGTCTGGCATGTGATCCTCGCAATCTGCCCAATCAGACTCTGAATCCGAGGGATCTGCATCAAACAAGGTGGCATCAGTACCACCGTCGCACAAGGTGGCCTCAGTACCACCATCACTAGAAATCGTGTCGCGGTCGAGAACCGGCTCTACTGCCACTAAAGTATCCTGGACCAGGGCTGTGCTCTCCAAGCTCTCCTCTGCTATCAACTCGGCATCAGCGGTGTTTGAAAATGAGAGGATGGCCTGTGCTGCAGGGTCTGCCCATGCTGCCTCATCGTCTGTGATCACAAAATCACAGTCCTGGTGGATGTCTAACCCGACATCTGTCAGCTGCTCTGTATCTGTACTGGTCTCTGAGCATGCTCTGTCTCTGGCTCTGTAGTCCTCGACCGTCTCTATTTGTACACTCTCGCCCTCGACGCGAAAGTATACCTTCCCGCTATCATGGTCAGTCACCGCCTTGGCTGTGGCCAAGAACGGACGACCGAGGATGATGGGGGTATCAGCCACTGAATCAGGGATCTCCATGTCCAACAATACGAAGTCCATGGGGAATTGCAGGCCCTGAACAGTGACGACAACGTCTCGCAACAACCCCTTCGGCCTCTTGACAGATCGATCAGAAAACTGAAGGACTGTCCTGCTCTGTCTAAGAGTGCCCAACTCGAAGCGGTCGAGAAGGGCTGCCGGAAGGAGGTTGATAGACGATCCGCTATCCAATAGAGTCCGGTCGAACCTCTGCTCTCTAATGTGACATCTGACATAAGGGGCTCCTGAATCTGGCCTCTTGGCCGGCAGACGGTTCTGGATCACGAAGCACGTGGCTTTCGTCAGCACATGTATCTCTGAATGGTGGTTCCTTCTCCTCCTGACTGTAGTCCTGTCTCTCAAAGAATGCTGAAGAAGGGGGATGTGCTGCATATCCTCCTGAAGGGTCAGCTGTATATGGAATCCGTCAATCATACTCTGGCTGAACTCCTCCTGCTCTCTCTTTTTTGGATCTTTTTCTTTTTTCTTCCCCTTCCCCATCAGAAGGGCTCTAGGGAAGGGGATCACAGGGTCCTTCTCAGATGAAGGACTAGGAATAGGTCTAGACGGCTCGACGGCCGGATCCGCACATACATCAAGCACCACAGTGGGACCAGAGTAAACTAAACCTTTTCCTTTATTCACAACATTGTTCCGAGGTACATCAGAATGAGGAAAGACAACAACCCTCTCAGAATGAACACCGGTGGCCTCAGTACCACCACGGGCTGGCTCTGCTGGACGTCTCGCGGCCTCAGTACCACGCTCTGGCTCGGCATCTCGGGTTGCGTCAGTACCACCTCCTCAAACTGGTGAAGTGGCGGCCTCGGCACCGCCTGGGGGATCAGCATCCTTGGTGGCATCAGTACCACCGTCATCATCATGAGAGGCCTCAGTACCGCTCTCCTCCTCCTCATCTGGCGCCCTGGATGTATCCTCGTGCCGTCGCTCAGACAAGGCGCCGCCTGCTGGTGCCCTACCGCTCCTAAGTGTGACAAAATCATCATCAAACAGATCTGAAGACATATCATCAAATGGGTCACTAGGAGTGGCATGCTCAGTGTAAACTACCTGCTCAGACTTCCGCTTCAGGCTGTTGGGATTCGGCTCTATCTGGGCAGGAATGGCGGCCTTCCCTCTCACAATGTCCCGCATCTCCTGGAGGAACTCGTCCATCTCCCGTCTGAAAGTAGCCTGTTGGTCCGTGAGGAGGCGGGCTATGTCGTCCAAGGCGGGGCTCTCGTATGGAGGACCATGAGAGCCTGACGGGTAGCCTCTCTGGTAATGAGGCTCCTGGAACTGGTGCTGCTGCTGCTGAGAGGGGTAAGAGGAAGGGTGTTGCTGCTGGTGTGGCTGGTGAGGCTGCTCTCGCCTCCAAGACTGTCCCTGCTGATAGGGACGAGGAACGAAGGATGACTGCTGCTGTGACTGATAGGCTGGGGGCTGCTGCTGCTGGTGATCTCTCTGCTGGCTGTACTGCCCTCCCTGACCGGATGACTGCTGCTGGGGCTGGGCACCTCCGTTCCCCCACCTGAATCCGGGATGGTCCCGTCAGATTCCAGGCTGAGGGAGGTCATACCAAATCCCGTTGACATCCATCAACGGCTCTGCATCGTACTGGGCTGGCGGGAGTACTGCTAGAGGCTGATCCGGCTGGTATACCACCATCTGCATGTCTGGAGATGGTGGTGACGGGTAAGAGGGCTGCTGCTGCTGGTACGGCTCCGCATGTACAAGGTGAACCTGTCTAGGCTGCTGGTGTGAGCTGGAGCGCTGGAACGAGCTGCTGCTGCCGCCGGTATCGCCTCGCGACTGAAGACGGAGCTGTGGAGCCGTCTGTGCCTCCTGGAGACACATGAGCTGGGTCTTCATGTCGCTCAAAGTCTGTGCCATCTGCTCCATCTGAGTGATGCCCTGACACTGCTTCTTCTCGATCAGCTCCATCCGATCCAACTTCTCGCTGATAATACCCATATCCGCAGCTGATGACTCTACCTGTGCTGCTGCTACTGTGGATGAACTGGATGGACCGGCGTCGACCCGTGCTATCCTCTTGTACTGCACGGGTCCTGGTTGCTGCTGGGGTCTGCCCTGAGTGTATAACCTGGTCTGGGACACCACCATGTAGTTCTCGGCCATCTCCTCGTAGATGGCCCAGACCTGGTCGTGATCCTTGGTGAAGTAAGACCCTCCACAAGAAGCGTTCACCAAGCCCTGGAGCTCTAGTGTCAGCCCGCTGAAAAAGCTCTGCACAAGGTTGGGCTTCGAAATATCGTGGTACGGGCATCGATCAGTAAGCTCACGGAACCTCTCCCATATCTCATGGAATTGCTCGTTGGGGAGCATGGAGAAGTTGCTGATGAGGGCTCTCACTGCATTGGTCCGCCCGAGTGGATAGTACTTGTTCAAGTACTCGGTACGGAGCTGCTCCCAGGTGTAAACAAACTTCCCCAAGTGCTTCAGCCAGGTGGCTACTCTGTCGGCCAAGGAAAAGGGGAAGGCAATCATCCGAATCGTATCCTGGTCCACCTGACGATCGTGGACAGTACTGCAGATCATAAGAAACTCCTGGAGGTAGAGATGGGGCTCCTCAGTAGCGAGTCCGTGGAAGTGGGGGAGTAACTGCAAGGTGTTCGGGGGGAACTTGAAGTCCCCCACGATGGCTGGAAGTACAACCCAGTGGTGCGTCAGCGTCGATCCAGGGTTGTGCAACTCCCGCATCGGTCTTGGTGGTCCTCCTGCGGCGGCTGCGGCGGCTGCTGCGGCTGCAGCTGCAGCTGCTGCATCTGCACCTCTGGAATCCTCGGTCCATCTCTGCGCTCCTCGCGCTCAGCTCGCATCTGCTCCATCTCTCTCCTCATATCGATCATGAATGCTCCCTGATCCCTCAACTGCTGCTGAACGGTCTCTAGTGAGGCGATCAGGGTGGAGTTGATCGCACCCTGGTCCAATACGAAGTGCTCTCCTCTGGTGCGATCCTCAAAACTACCGGCCATGACGTCTGCAAAATCAAATGAGCCAAACTCATGTGCTGAAAAATCTGCTAATCTCTCCTCTGGCTCATGTCTCTCAGAACCAAAAGAAAGGGGTCGAGGGGGAATAGGGCGGAGTCATACTCGGGCTCGGAGAGCTGGTCTCGGCTCTCGCGGGCCAACTTAAATGAACGGGTAGACGTGCCCGAAAGCGGTGCAGCCAGAGGCTGCCTAAGAGAGCATCTACCCATCATCGTGATCTGACGAGTAAGGCGGATGAGATCTGGAGAAACTATGATCGGCAACCAAACCCTCTATTCACCAACGCAACACGAGCTGAAGACCGTAAAGGCTCGGTCAAATTATCTTGTCAAATTTTTTTAGGTGAACAAACAATCTATCAGAGCGCTTACGTGACCTGTTGGGATACCCGATGCTACCCCAACCGACTGGCCCGCACGGAAGAGTCGGTAGTCAGTCAGGAATAACACCGGAGGGCTCTACCTAGTGAACGGGTCACTCTCTCGCGCAATCAAACCAAACAATGAGGGGGTTGCTCTCCCCAAGACAAATTTTTAAGTCGAGTGTCTTTTAGGGTCAATAGTTTTATCCAGTCCCAATTTTATGGTTTTTCTTTTTAATCTTTTTCAATAAAAACAAAAGCCTAATGAATTTTCAGGTTCTCCTGGTTATTTAGTCAATAACAAGGGGGAGAAGACGAAAAAGCCGATGCGCGATGAAATCAATGATGCATGCAAAGATAGAAATGCGTACCTTCCTCCAGCATTCTACATGCAAGTGATCCGCGCAGAAATGTAAAGACAGAAAATAAACTACCTAAATGTGCAGCGATGAAAACCGAGTCCTAAACAAGCAAGTCTACTCGAAGAACCGTCTAACTGGTCACCGATCCTTCAAGCCAAAGGTCCGGTCTCGGTCTACCCCTCCTCCTCCCGACACATCGGGTTCAGGGGCAGCGCTTGGCAGGGCAGGCTACGGCACGTAGGCTACGAAGGGGATGAGTCAGTTATTTTTATTAATCAATTATTAGTAGGTCCAATTAATCGCACTATAGGAACAAGCAAGCAATTAGGTGTGGGGACCCTACTAATTACGGCACAATCAAGCAAAAAATCCTAAGTCTAGGTGCTCGATAAAAACCGCGTAAAACCGTAAAAGGCAGCAAGAAAAACCAAAACCGCGAAAAAACTAAGGGTCCCCCGAGCACATCGGTGCTCGGCAAAACAAACCCGCTAGAGAAGTCAAGTCCGAGAGTCTGTCCCTGTATTATTACAAGAATAATCAAATGAATAATAAAAAAATCTAAGCTAATCCTACTCTAATCCTCGCCCGCTCGTCTACTCTCTCACGCTCTCCTACGGCTCCGTGCAGAAGGGAGCCGCCTCCAAGTTCCTCGGTTGCGTCGGCTTCTCGAGATCAGCCGCCTCGGTCCTCGGGCCCTCGCAAGAAAGGAGACAAGTGGTCAGTCCAATAAAATAATCAAATAATATCAAGAAAAATAAAAGAAAGGGTATATGTGCAAAAATACCAAATAAAATAAACACTCAAAAATAAAACCAAAAAACAAAATAAAATAAAATAAAATAAAACAAAATACAGCAAAAATAAAATGAAAACGAAAAGCCGCGAAAAGCCGCGGACTCTGAAAGAACCGCGGAAAGCCACAAAAAAGAAAATGAAAATAAAAAGAAAACTACTAAGCCGTGCTCCCCGACAACGGCGCCATTCTGATAGTTGACCTGACCACTAGGGTACAAGGTGCTAAATGGTCGTTGCGACCCAAGCAATCATGCTCGATCAATCAAGAAGAAGAGACCACCAATAGAAGATAAAATCAACTCGAAATCAATAGCGGTCTTGCTATTTTATTAACCTGGTATAGCGACCAAGGTGATGAACCCACATTTCATCATCGTTATTCTATCATTTTGGCACCAAAAACCCTAGAAAATGCCTGTAAATAGCATTAAATAGAGCATCTTAGCATTCATGCATGTGCATTTATATAGTGTATAAAATGCTGTAATTAAAGCCAAAATTATAGAATAAATAAAAGAAAAGAAAAAGAATGAAATATTGTAAATATTTTATGACCCGAAACCCCGAGCCCTAGGCATCTTGATGAATAGGTCGACAAGGAATAAAGTAGGGGGAGATAAGGGCCAAATACATATAATTATTAATTCATTCTTTATTCATTTTGGGACTTATTTTTAGTTCCACTTTTTATACATCAAATAAAGAAACTTTGTACATGAAAGTTGTAGATAATTTTATAAAGAAAAATACAAAATTGATTTCACAGAAAAATAATGTACAGATAAAAAGTCATGGTCTGAATACAATTCCAGTATCCCAACTTCCCAGACCCGTATCTCATAAACGACAACTCCAAATGCAGCATACTCACCTTTAATTGTATATAGAAGAAAATAAGCTATTTAATGGCGGTGGTTTCGCATTTGGCGGAGCTACGGTTTGAAAGTTGACTTTTGGACCCTCATTGTACAGTGTGCCGAATAAAATATTCAATTTATTCTTTATTAATTATTTATTCTTTTTTATATTTTTATAATTATGTAAATATTACTTATAATATATATGTGCATTAAAATCAGAATAAAAATACAAAGAAAATACAAAATAGAAACACTTATATAAAGAACACATAGGTAAACTGTCTATACCTATACCTATACAATACTTATTCATATTTTATTAATTGTACAAAATAAATCAGAAAAATAAAATAAAAATATATTTGTGTATATAAAAGTATTTTATAATTTTAGAAAATTATAAACAAAATAAATAAATTAAAAATACAAAAAGAAAAATAAAATACTCAAATATGTAGATAATATACCTATATAGGGGTATAAAAGTAACTTGTAAAAATATACTTCATAAAATAAATTAAAAATCATAATAAAATACTACATTAAATTTTAAACATTTTTTATTCTTTAACCAAAAATTAATTCGGCTTTTTTCTATTTTTAAACGAATTAATAAAATAATTTTTCAATCTTTTCCCTGGTTGGTCCATGATGAGCGGCCTGAAGGACTAAGGTAAAGGTACAGAAATGGTCGTTGCGACCTCGGTCACTCAGATGCACTCAATCAAGAAGAATGAACCACTAATAGAGATAAAACAGATAAAACACAAAATAGCGGTCCTGCTATTGGATTAACCTGGTATAGTGACCAGGGTCGAACTCAAGGAGCACAGATTGGCCTCTCGGCCTACGAAGTAGTAAAAAGAAATAAAATAAAAGAAGAAACTATTTTTAGTGGTTTTTAATTTATTTTATATTTTTTGGATTTTTTAATGTATAAAGAAAATAAGAAAAACAAGTAAGCACACACTTCAACAAATTATTTAAAGCACTAAAAATCAACCAAAAATTCAAACAAAAATATTTTTATGTGTTTTATAATTTTTAGTGTTTTTGGTGAATTTTTGATAATTTTCTGATGTTTATTTAATTTTCTAAAAATAAAAAAGTAGCTGAAATAAATGGTACTGTCCAGCCGAGCCAAAAAGGCCTAGATAAAATCACTAAGAGCCCCAAAATGGCTGGGAGGTAATTTTCCTGTAAAGAAGACAAAATGAGGAAAATTTAGGCACCAATTTTATTATTTTTGGATTTTTGGTGTATTTACTAGAATTTTTATAAGATTTTATGTGTTTTTAAGTTTTTAGTGTTTTTCAGTAATGAAAAATAGCCAAAATTGGATAGAAAATCAAACTAAGTAAAATAGACAGTAGACAATATTTTTGTAATTTTTAGACACTATTTAATATTTTTTTGTGATTTTTAAAGTCAGACAGTGACAAAATTAAAGGTTTTTGATTTTTTAAAAATATCAAATGAAATAAAAAATGTCCTCAAAATCCACGAAAATTTTACACCATGGCAGGAGCCATGTGTCCAATTTTCGTTGGATTTGGAGGTGTTTTGCTATTTTATTCAAAAATAAAAAGAAGCAACAGTGCACAGGGACCTTTCTGCAATTAAAACAAAGTTCTGGGTCCCTGGAACAACAACCCTGGAAAGTATAAGGGTAGGAACGCAAATTACCCCCGGGCCACGCACGATACACGTGACTCAGGCCTGGGGGGACCTAATTGCAATTCCTATTTCTATAAAAGCAAAACTTAACAAGCCAAAAACACAGGGCCAAACATGCAAATGTACCAAAATACCACGTGTCGATGCACGTGTTCACCACTGGCAGGGGTATAAATGCAATTCGCATAAAAGATAAGGTCCTCAATGCAAAATTTACAAAAGTAAAAGAACTGAGCTGGATATTTACAATACTAGATAGTAAAGACAGAAACTAAAGGGGCCTAAGAGTTGTTTACCCCTTTTATTAACGTCGATGGCCGGATGTGTGACGCGTGGCGGATCTGACGACTGAGAGCAATGGCGCCTTTACCCTGGTAACGCTCGGCCTGATCGAACGGGCGGTGGCCCTCCATGTGGAGATCAGACGGTCACGGTGCTCTGGAGGCCAAGCCCTTGGTGTATCGACGGAGGAGGAGAGGGCACGTGGCAGATCCGACGGACGAGGCGTGCTGGTGCCTCTTCCTCCGAGCGGATGGTCAAGATCTGTCCTCGAAATGATCGGACGGTGATGCCACGCCTAGGATGAATGGCTCAGAAGACAACTGGGGCGCTGGGGACGATCGGACGGTGGACGAGGCTGTTGGAAGAACTGGCTGCCGGCGAGCTTCGCCG
The DNA here is from genome assembly GCA_037367405.1 of Ottelia alismoides. Classification (NCBI taxonomy): domain Eukaryota; kingdom Viridiplantae; phylum Streptophyta; class Magnoliopsida; order Alismatales; family Hydrocharitaceae; genus Ottelia; species Ottelia alismoides. Next base: position 885,973 of record JAZKJV010011853.1, read on the forward strand.
GCCCTCTGCGTGCACGATGGGCCTCGTCTGATGCTCCTGAGGTGCGAGGAAGCTTCGCCGTGAAGTTCCGCACCCGATGCGCTGCTCCGATGGACGCGAGGAGCTCCAGAGAGCTCCGGCGACGTGGATGAACAGGAGCCCCTGTGCTCTGAAGACTCGACCTCCAGATGAAGTCGAATGGCCTGGATACCTGCACAGGAAAGAAGCTGGGTCGAGGGCAAACTGCCTCGGCCCGTCAGAGCGGGCGGAAGATGAAAGATGAGGCGCTATGGAGACTCTCCGGCGAGCGGCGGAGGATGAGAGCCGATACCCTGCTCCGGGGCGTGCCAGGGGGAATGAAGGGTCGGAGAAGGTGGAGAGGGGACTGGTGGACATGGTGGTGGTGTCGGAGTGTGGAATGGGTGGTCGGAGACGGCAGGCGGAGGTGGCGGAGCTAAACTACCGGAAATCGAAAAAATCTAAACCTAAGCTACTCTACGGCCTAAAGAAGCTACCTGGTGGATGTAGTCGACTGGGCTGAAGCTCAGCAAGCTTCTGGTCGTTGCCTGCAAGGGGCTGTCGACTCCCCGAGGCTCGGCGTGCTCGCGGCGGCGCACGACGGAGTTAACCACCGGATCTGTGGCTCCCGGCTTCACGGGCCTCTCTACAACTCCCAAGACCACGGCTGTCACTCAGGGACTCCGGAGGAGGTCACAGGCACCGAGGGGAAGATCCAAAGATGGAAGAATTAGGTCGCCGGAGACGAAATTATATATGGTGCGGGATCCGAGAAGAAGGAGGCCGTGCGAGATGCACGGGGCTCGGATCCAGCAAACCCACCCCGGGCGAGGGTCCTGGATGATCGGAGGTTAATCGGAGCCTGGGGTTTGAGGTGCTGGCGGTCGGGTCAGGCGGGAAAAAAGTGGAGAAAACGGGTCGGGCAGGACAGACCCGGCTCTGGTGGTCCTGGGGGGAGAGTTGACCGGGGGTCAACAATCCCCTGTGGACCAATCAGAGCCCGCCAAGCACAAATTTCTTATTTATTTATTTTAGGGTAGAAAAAGGTCGAACTAATAAAAACTTAAAACATGAAAAATATTTATTTTATTTTTCTCTATTTTTTTGTGATTTTTAATTAATTTTTCAAAATAAAAATAAGGTATTTACATATTATGTACTATATAGGTATATATACATAATTAGGGTTTTTAATTTTTGATTTTTTTGATTATTATTTTTGTGCAATTTTATTCCTATTTTATATTTTATTTATTTTCATTATAAAATAAGGAATAAAAATGTATTTTTATTTTATTTTTATTATTTATATACATAGGTAAAATAAATACATATATACACTTATATACATGGTATATGTACAATGTATTTTTGTATTTTTAATTTTGTTATTTTTATTTTGTTTTTGTTTTGCTTGTTTTTATTTTATTTATTTATACTATATAATAACAAATATTTACAAAAACTATAAAGATTAATTTTATTTATTTATAGGGCTAAATAAATATGTAGGTGAGTCTATGTACAATGTGAAGGTGATATTTTTGTTCTTTTTGATTTTCATATTTTTATCTTTTGTTTTTATATTTATAAATATGTACAAGTATTTACAAGCCTATTTTTGGTGAGGAAAATATTTTTATTTATTTACATAAATATTTACACATGAGCCCCTATCTCCCTCTACTTTGATTTTTATGCGGTCAGGCCCATGCTGAGCCCTCCCTTGGGTTAGGTTGCTCAAAATTTATTCTAAATATTTCCCTCTTTTTCTTTTTAATCTTTATTCTTTTATTTTTGCACAAAAACATGCTAATTATAGGTTTTTACACAATGCATGCTTTTGGTAATTATTTGTATTTACATATATCTACATGCATTTGCAAAGGTTTTTGTAGCTAAAATATAAGAATAAAGAGTGATGAATGGGTATTCATCACCCCCCTATACTTAACTTTGCTAGTCCCTTAGCAAACACTTATTTGAAAAAGAAGTGAAAAAGAAAGAAAGAAAAAGAAAAAGAGGATGTACATGGATCAAGGTTGATTATTAAACTTGCCTTCATTAAATTGGGGTATGGAGCTCGATCAGATCTTTGGATTATTAGAGTGTCGGAACCTTATTTGACTTAAGTCTAAAACTCGACAGCCTCTAAGTTCCACTAATCTATAACCAAGACTCCTCAATGCTCCATGTCAGAACAAGTCATCAATCACAAACCCTGAAGACCATGAATCTTTTCTTGTCCTGTGAATGTGAGGTCTAAGCTCTCCACCTCAAAAATGGCAACTTGACAACCCTCCCCAACATGATAACTCTATGACCTCAATCTGGCCACTCTTTCCTCGAGGAGCGGGGTATTCCCTTCTAAGTTCAAGTTCAATCGGCTCAAGAAGAGGAGGAAGGAGAGAATGGGTCAAGGCCAGTGTAGCCAAGTACCCTTGGGAGCTTGACCAGTGTAGCCAAGTCTCCCTGCTGCAAGCTACAACAGGTGGATCATGAAACTCAAGCTTTGCTTATTGCACTCTACATACATACTCCGGTGGGATTATCATTTTCTATCAGACCCACCACTTTTTTGGAGTTATTTTCTTTTTCCACATTTTTTTTCAAGTGCATCTATACATCATATACATGTGCATCATATATACAAGGAGTTTTTCCTCTTGAGCCAGTAGACTATCCCTCTTTTGAAGCTTTATTGCAACCCACAACTCCCGTCGTTAGACCTCATGGCAACCAGACCAAGTTGAGACGCACTTCCTTCACTAAAAGAAGAAGAGAGGTTCCGCCTAGAAGTACTACCCTCATATGCTACCCCAAGTCAAGGAAGACTGCCTCCTCACCACCTCATCCGTGGAGAGCTCGGTGCATAGTGCTGGTGTCCAAGTAAAGCCATAATCTATATGAGTCATGTGTTGTTGTTAAGTGCTCTACTTAGGCTCATTGAGATGACATGTGATCATAGCCTAGTGAACTCAAAGAATTAAGTCACCCTGGACCTGAAAAGCCTTAAAGCTAATCCCTATAAGGTTCCTCTTAGAAGTTAGGTGGATTAAGATCTTAATCAAGCTCCATTTCTCAATTTGATTCCAGGCTAGTTTAAGTGTCAACTATCATCCAGAAAAACTATATACATATGTACAAAAGATGCTATTCACACAAATTTTACAAACATGCAAAATTTTTGAAAAAATGTTTTGAAATCATGAATGGATGATGCATGAAGTGCAAGTTTTGCAAAAAGATATTTACACACATTTACACAAGATTTTTGCAAACTTTTGATTTTCAAAACATTTTGGAAAAATTTTGTACTATATACATAATTTTGATACAAAAATATTTACGCAAGCTTTACACAAAAGATTTTTGAAATCATTTTTACAAAAATAATTTGTACACTAGCTATTTATGTGCAAATAAAAGAATGTTTATGTTCATGAAAATTTTTTAATTTTTGTGATTTTTAGCCATTTTATTTATTAACACACTCACACAAAGTACGAGTTATGGCTAAAGTATATATGAAATATATACACACTCCCCTATACTTAGCTCGAACGATGTCCTCAGAGTCAAGAGCGATGAAGAAGACATAACTCGTGCTAGGTATTAGGGAAGTGAAAAGAAGGGCTATATACAAAGACGAAGAATGAAAAGTCAAGAGGATCTCGGGTCTTCCCCCTATACTTAGGATTAAATAATCGTAAGTATAGCATGCTGTACACTAAGGAAAATCGAGTGGAGAATGTACAGGGTCTACCCCCCCTATACTTAGGGTAAAATATCCCTAAGTATAGGCAACAAAACAGGGGTAGCAATACACGAAGAAAATCACAAATATCTACAAGATGGAGGGTCATCACTCCCCCTATACTTAGGGTGAAGAACCTTAAGTATAGGCAACACAACAGAAGTGATGAAACAGAACGAAGAATAACCTAGTGTTTTCACCCCCTATACATAGGATGGGCAATATCCTAAGTATAGCAAAGATAATCCTAAGCGAGACCTGGGGTGAAAACAAGAACGGAAGAAGGAAAGATCAAAATAAGACGAAACACGTATATACAAAAGAATACAATGTTGAGGTGCCTCTCAACAAGCGCTAGGTTTTACGCCCCTAGCTGGGCGCAAAGGCTAGGACAACACAGTATCAAGGTTCAGGACGGCATCGGTAAGTCGAATGCCATACTGTTGTCGCAGTCTCGGTATGAGAACAGCGACGAACTCAACAGTGTAAACAATGACACCCAAGTATGTAATCAGGCGGGTGTCTGCTACCGGCCAGTGATATGGAAAGGAGTGATCGGGATCCGGTAGCACAAAAGAAATCATCGGCTCTGGATCAGACTTGAGTGAGAGTATAGAGCCGAAGAAATCAAACGTGGAGAAGGATGGATCAGTAATAGAATCCTCCACGTCAATCAGTGTCTCAAGCAGGTGTGGACAATCAAGATCAGGAGACTCTCTATGCAGAATGATATCCGATGCATGAAATAGAATCAGATCAGGCAAATCCTCGAATATATCTAGAATGGGCTCATCCTCGCGAGGTTCGTCGAGTTGAGAAGACTCAGAATCGGAATGATCTAAAGACTTGGTTCTGTGTTCTGCCAGATCGGAAACACACTCAGCAGGTGAAACCGAGTACTCATCGAGTGCGGCATCCTCCCGCAGATAACCCTCGGGGAGAGATGCAAGATCAGAAGTGACAAGAAGAGGATCAGGATCTAGATCGGCATCTGCGCTGCTACCAAGTATCCACTCAGTGCACCAGGCTGCATCATCATCAAAAGTGTAGGTCTCGGCAATCTGGAAGCAGGAGAAGGTACTAGTCAACACCGCGGAAGCTGGGAAAGTGTCTGCGGCTGATACTCGCTCTGCGGCTATGCTGTCTGTCAGCTGGTCCTCAGGAAATGTATCCATCTCAACAAAGTGGAGGACAAAAGGCTCTAAGACGGGACTCTCTGTATCAACTCTCTCAAAGTGCTGTCCCTCCTCAAGCTGTGGCTGCTGGGCTGAGTCCTGGTGACTGTCTGCATCCAAGAAGTGTCTCTGCAGGAAGGAAACTGACTCCTTCGGGACTGGAAACTGAAGTAGCTGAGTGAATGGCTGCAAAAGCTGGGGCTCCTCCGGCTCCTGGAGTATCAGAAGATCTGATATCCAAGACTCGTCAACTGAGAACTCTGGGACTGACTCGAATTCCAGCTGGAAAACCAACGGGAACTCAAGTAGACTCTGGGTCCGAACCTCTGCTATGGCATTCATCTCCTCTGTCGGTGGTGCTGCATGCTCCAAATCCTCGGGCTGGTGTGTAGAAGCTGACTCACCATGTGAAGTGACACACAACGCTGGTACTGCATCGTCCTCATGTGTTGTCCCGACCGAAGCATCTCGTGAAGAAGAACTCTGTGAAAGTAGCCTCGAGATGGTATCCAGGAAGGGAATGTCGGAACTGCGGTGTGAACTGCCACATGTGGTAATCACCAGTGCTATCTGCTCTGCGGTCATCCCCCGTATGGAGATCTCTATCAAGTCTGTAAGTGGCAGTCCGTGCTCAGGGAATCTCCTCAAGAGGTCAAGAAACCTCGGCCATGCCTCGTGCAATGGCTCCTGGCGGTCAACTGAAAAGTCCATGATCAAAGACCGCATGAAATCTGCTCTTCGTGGAGGGAAGTATCTCCGCAAGAACTCTCGGCGTAGCTCTCCCCACGTCTCGAATGTCCTCCCTAATCGTCGATGCCATCTCATGGCTCTGTCGTGAAGCGTGAAGGGGAAGGTCCTGCTCATCAGCTCCTCTGCAGTGACGTCTGAATATCTCTGTGCTCTACAAAACTCCTCGAAAGCGGACAGGTGAAGATAAGGCTCCTCGTGCGCCTCTCCTGAAAATGTCGGCAGTCGCTGAATGTAATCCAAATCCAAGACGAATGGACCTAGTGTAGAAGCTGACTGAGCTCCATGTGCTATATGTTCCTCCATCCTTCTGGAATAGGATATGTCTGCTGATCTCCATTGCTTTCTCTGGTCACCAACGGAGTGCGCTCTCAACTCAGCAACAACATCGTCCGGGTCTTGCATCTGCTCTATCTGATATCCTCGGACGTCTTGCACAGCATGCCCAGAGTGGTGAGATGAAAGGTAGGGAGGGAGCGGGAGGTTGGTCGGAGATCCGACCTCCCTAGAAGGTGGACTGGAGTGATGGTCAGAAGACGGAAAAGAAGCCGTAAGAGTCGGCTCGTAATGAGGGGAATCCATCATCCAGGGATAAAGAAGAAGAAAGGAGAAATGAAGGGAGATGAGAAAGGATCGAAGGGATCTGGCAATCAAACAAGATGAACAAGCAAACCCCCAATTCACCTACGCACACAGAGCTGAAGACCGAAGGGATCGGTCAATTATCTTATCAATTTTATTTTAGGTGATCATCCAGTCTATCAGAGCGATTACATGAGGTCAATAGGTATCCAGATCTTTCTCAACCGACTGTCCCGTACTAAAAGCCGGTAATCAGTCAAGAAAGGATCGGAGGCTCTATCCTAATGTGCGGATCACTCTCTCGCTCATCCAAACCAGCCAAGGAGGGGGTTACTCTCCCCAAGACAGATTTTTAGTGAGGTATCTTTTAGGTTAAGTATGATTAGCAGTCCCGATTTTATTGTTTTTTTGTTTTTAGATATTTTTCAATAAAAAGAAACGGCTAACGAATTTTTCGGTTCTCCTGGTTACTTAATCCAAAACAGGGAGGAGAAGACGAAAAAGCCGATGCGCGATGAAATCAATGATGCATGCTGAGTCAGAAATACGTACCTTGCCTCCCGCACTCTACATGCAAGTGATCCGCGCAGAATTTAAAGACAGAAAAGTAAACTACCCTAAATGATACAGCGGGAAAAGCCGAGTCCTAGATGAGCAATTTCTACTCGAAGAGCCGTCTAATCGATCACCGACCTCCAAGCCAAAGGGTCCGGTCTTGGCCCACCCCTCCTCTGCCCGACAAATCAGGGTAGGAGAAAGCGCTTTACAGGGCGAGCTGCGGCACGTAGGCTACGAAGGAGATGAGTCGATTATTTTTATTAATTGATTATTAGTGAGTCCAATTAGCGCACTATAGGAACATGCAAATAGTTAAGTGTGGGGACCCTATTAGTTACGGCACAAGCAAGAGAAATTCCTAGATCTAGGGGCTCGATGAAAACCGCGTAAACATCGGAAAAGGCAGAAAAAACGAAAAGAAAACAAAGCCGCGTAAAAAGCCGCGAAAAACTCTAAGGGTCCCCTGAGCACACCGGTGCTCGGCGAAACAGACCCGCTAAGTGTTCAAGAGTCCACAAGTCCAGTCTGAGTCCCTGTATTATTACAACAATAATAATCAAATAAAACCTAATCTAACCTCACCCACTCAACTCTCTCTCTCGCTCTCTCCTGCGGCTTTGTAGAGAAGGAAGCCGCCTCCAAGTTCCTCGGTTGTACCGGCTCCTCGAAAGTCGCCTCCGCGGTCCTCGGGCCCTCGCAAGAAAAAGAGATGAGTAGTCAGACCAAAATAATCAAATAATAATAAAGAAAATAAATGAAACTGAAAATGAGGGTATATATGCAAAAATACAAAATAAAATAAACACTCAAAATAAAACAAAAATAAAAATAAAAGAAAAAGAAATTAAAACAAAATAAAACAAAAATAAAATATAAACAAAAGCCGCGAAAAAGCAACGAGCTCTGAAAGAGCCGCGAAAAGCCGCGAAAACAAAAACGAAGATAAAATAAAAACTACTAAGTCGTGCTCCCCGGCAACAGCGCCATTCTGATGAGCGGCCTGAAGGACTAAGGTAAAGGTACAGAAATGGTCGTTGCGACCTCGGTCACTCAGATGCACTCAATCAAGAAGAATGAACCACTAATAGAGATAAAACAGATAAAACACAAAATAGCGGTCCTGCTATTGGATTAACCTGGTATAGTGACCAGGGTCGAACTCAAGGAGCACGGATTGGCCTCTCGGCCTACGAAGTAGTAAAAAGAAATAAAATAAAAGAAGAAACTATTTTTAGTGGTTTTTAATTTATTTTATATTTTCTTGGATTTTTTAATGTATAAAGAAAATAAGAAAAACAAGCAAGCACACACTTCAACAAATTATTTAAAGCACTAAAAATCAACCAAAAATTCAAACAAAAATATTTTTATGTGTTTTATAATTTTTAGTATTTTTGATGAATTTTTGATAATTTTCTGATGTTTATTTAATTTTCTAAAAATCAAAAAGTAACTGAAATAAATGGTACTGTCCAGCCGACCCAAAAAGGCCTAGATAAAATATCTAAGAGCCGCAAAATGGCTGGGAGGTAATTTTCCTGTAAAGAAGACAAAATGAGGAAAATTTAGGCACCAATTTTATTATTTTTGGATTTTTGGTGTATTTACTAGAATTTTTATAAGATTTTATGGGTTTTTAAGTTTTTAGTGGTTTTCAATAATGAAAAATAGCCAAAATTGGCTAGAAAATCAAACTAAGTAAAATAGACAGTAGACAATATTTTTGTAATTTTTAGACACTATTTAATATTTTTTTGTGATTTTTAAAGTCAGACAGTGACAAAATTAAAGGTTTTTGATTTTTTAAAAATAACAAATGAAATCAAAAATATCCTAAAAAATCCACGAAAATTTTATACCATGGCAGGAGCCATGTATCCAATTTTCGTTGGATTTGGAGGTGTTTTTCTATTTTATTCAAAAATAAAAAGAAGCAACAGTGCACAGGGACCTTTCTGCAATTAAAACAAAGTTCTGGGTCCCTGGAACAATAACCCTGGAAAGTATAAGGGTAGGAACGCAAATTACCCCCCGGGCCACGCACGATACACGTGACTCAGGCCTGGGGGGACCTAATTGCAATTCCTAATTCTATAAAAGCAAAACTTAACAAGCCAAAAACACAGGGCCAAACATGCAAATGTACCAAAATACCACGTGTCGATGCACGTGTTCACCACTGGCAGGGGTATAAAAGCAATTCGCATAAAAGATAAGGTCCTCAATGCAAAATTTAATAAAGTAAAAGAACTGAACCGGATATTTACAGTACTAGATAGTAAAGACAGAAACTAAAGGGGCCTAAGAGTTGTTTACCCCTTTTATTAACGTCGATGGCCGGATGTGTGACGCGTGGCGGATCTGACGACTGAGAGCAATGGCGCCTTTACCCTGGTAACGCTCGGCCTGATCGAACGAGCGGTGGCCCTCCACGTGGAGATCGGACGGTCACGGTGCTCTGGAGGCCAAGCCCTTGGTGTATCGACGGAGGAGGAGAGGGCACGTGGCAGGATCCGACGGACGAGGCATGCTGGTGCCTCTTCCTCCGAGCGGATGGTCAACATCTGTCCTCGAAATGATCGGACGGTGATGCCATGCCTAGGATGAATGGCTCAGATGACAACTGGGGCGCTGGGGACGATCAGACCGTGGACGAGGCTGGCTGAAGAACTGGCTGCCGGCGAGCTTCGCCGGCCCTCTGCGTGCACGATGGGCCTCGTCTGATGCTCCTGAGGTGTGAGGAAGCTTCGCCGTGAAGCTCCGCACCCGATGCGGCTGCTCCGATGGACGCGAGGGCTCCAGAGAGCTCCGGCGACGTGGAATGAACAGGAGCCCCTGTGCTCTGAAGACTCGACCTCCAGATGAGTCGAATGGCCTGGATACCTGCACAGGAAAGAGATGGGTCGAGGGCAAACTGCCTCGACCCGTCAGAGCGGGCGGAAGATGAAAGATGAGGCGTTATGGAGACTCTCCCGGCGAGCGGCGGAGGATGAGAGCCGATACCCTGCTCCGGGGCGTGCCAGGGGGAATGAAGGGTCGGAGAAGGTGGAGAGGGGACTGGTGGACATGGTGGTGGTGTCGGAGTGTGGAATGGGTGTCGGAGACGGCAGGCGGAGGTGGCGGAGCTAAACTACCGGAAATCGAAAAATCTAAACCTAAGCTACTCTACGGCCTAAAGAAGCTACCTGGTGGATGTAGTCGACTGGGTTGAAGCTCAGTAAGCTTCTGGTCGTTGCCTGGCAAGGGGCCGTCGACTCCCCGAGGCTCGGCGCGCTCGCGGCGGCGCACGGCGGAGTTAACCACCGGATCAGTGGCTCCCGGCTTCCCGGGCCTCTCTGCAACTCCCAAGACCACGGCTGTCACTCAGGGACTCCGGAGGAGGTCACAGGCACCGAGGGGAAGATCTAAAGATGGAAGAATTAGGTCGCCGGAGACGACATTATATATGGTGCGGGATCCGAGAAGAAGGAGGTCGGGCGAGATGCACGGGGCTCGGATCCAGCAAACCCACCCCGGGCGAGGGTCCTGGATGATCAGAGGTTAATCGGAGCCCGGGGTTTGAGGTGCTGGCGGTCGGGTCAGGCGGGCAAAAAGTGGAGAAAACGGGTCGGGCAGGACAGACCCAGCTCTGGTGGTCCTGGGGGGAGAGTTGATCGGGGGTCAACAATCCCCCGTGGACCATCAGAGCCCGCCAAGCACAAATTTCTTATTTATTTATTTTAGGGTAGAAAAAGGTCGAATTAATAAAAACTTAAAACATGAAAAATATTTATTTTATTTTTCTCTATTTTTTTGTGATTTTTAATTAATTTTTCAAAATAAAAATAAGGTATTTACATAGTATGTACTATATAAGTATATATACATAATTAGGGTTTTTAATTTTTGATTTTTTTGATTATTATTTTTGTGCAATTTTATTCCTATTTTATATTTTATTTATTTTCATTATAAAATAAGGAATAAAAAGGTATTTTTATTTTATTTTTATTATTTATATACATAGGTAAAATAAATACATATATACACTTATATACATGGTATATGTACAATGTATTTTTGTATTTTTAATTTTGTTATTTTTATTTTGTTTTTGTTTTTCTTGTTTTTATTTTATTTATTTATACTATATAATAACAAATAATTACAAAAACTATAAAGATTAATTTTATTTATTTATAGGGCTAAATAAATATGTAGGTGAGTCTATGTACAATGTGAAGGTGATATTTTTGTTCTTTTTGATTTTCATATTTTTATCTTTTGTTTTTATATTTATAAATATGTACAAGTATTTACAAGCCTATTTTTGGTGAGGAAAATATTTTTATTTATTTATATAAATATTTACACGTGAGCCCCTATCTCCCTCTACTTTGATTTTTATGCGGTCAGGCCCATGCTGAGCCCTCCCTTGGGTTAGGTTGCTCAATATTTATTCTAAATATTTCCCTCTTTTTCTTTTTAATCTTTATTCTTTTATTTTTGCACAAAAACATGCTAATTATAGGTTTTTACACAATGCATGCTTTTGGTAATTATTTGTATTTACATATATCTACATGCATTTGCAAAGGTTTTTGTAGCTAAAATATAAGAATAAAGAGTGATGAATGGGTATTCATCAGTCCACGTGGACCAACCAGGTGCGGTCTAGAGTTGACCTCGGTCAACTCCTTGACCGAGGCCTGCCATTTCTGACACCCTGATTTCTCCCCGATTTCCCCCAATTTTCGAGCTCGATCCGTTCGTCCTCACGCCTCGATCCCTTCTTGGGACTTCATCCCCGATCATCACTCTCCCACGCCATTTATCCGGATCCAGCCATATCTCCATCATTCGCGCGTGAGTCTGGCTTGAAGGAGACGCCATCATCTTCTACTTAAACACCCTGCCACCTTCAAGCCCAATTTTGAACCCTCCTTAGCCATTAATCCTCCTCCCTGTTGCGCTCTTCGTGTTGCTGGAGGTGACAGCTCCGCATCTACACCCTCAGGCGAGTCGAGGAGGCTCTGTAGCGGCTCCGCCACCTCCGCCGACCACCGGCGTTGAGGTCCTTCCACCTCAGGTCTTCCACCTTTGAGGTATCCCCTTTTCCCCTTCCTTTTCGCTTCATTTTATTCCCCGTAGCTTCAGTATCAAAAATTCCAAAAAAAATCTGCTTCCCGTCGATTGATCCATCTCCCATAGCTCATCGCCGGAGCGCACCTCCGGCTGTCGTCCCTTCGCCGTCCACCGTCCATTTCCGACTTCCATTGCACCTCCGCGGGGTCCAGGCAGTTTGCCCTGGACCCTCTCACCCCTTTTTGCAGTTACCTGGAGCAGTACATCGCCTGGGGGCTCGGATTCGACCTCCGTCGGAGATACCTGGAGCTTCGAGCTCCGCCGCTTCTGCAGCAGCGCCTCAGAGCTTCTCCGGCGATTTTGAGAGCCCCAGACGCCAGAGCATCATCGCAGGAGTCTCCCGGACCTTCTTGTTGCGGCCCAGACCACCGGAGGCGCGTCAGCTCGCCGGAGGAACTTCGTCCCGGCGAAGTTCTTCCCTGTTCTTCCTCCGGGTGCTTCCACCGTCCGATCCTAGGCCCGCTCCAGATCGCACCTCAGCCGTCAGATCTTGGCCACCTTCTGCCGTCGATCTCTTCGCCAGCTCTGATCTCCACTGATCATCGCCGAACCGTCATCGCGCGTTGTGCGCGCGCCACGTGGATAAGTGAGCGGCCCTCCGCCGTTCGATCGCGCACGAGGAGATAAGGCGTGGGTATTTTGCACTATCCCCCTCGCCAAATTTTGGATTTCATTTCAGTCCATAAACTTCAAGCTGTAGTTTAAATATTTCTGTAATATTTGCAATTAGGCCCCCGTAGTTTTCTTAATTGCACTTAGGTCCAACCCACGTCACCTCACGTGCCCAGTGTGCGTGAGGGGGCTGGGTATTTTGCAAGGACCCCCCTGGGGTTTGTTTATTTCGCTTAGGTCCATGAACTTTTTAATTAAGTTATAATGTTTTGGAGAAATTGCATCTGAGCCCCTGGAACTTTGTAATATTGCAAGAATACCCCTGCCAGGTCACGTGCCCAGTGCGCGTGAGTTGGACATTTTGCAACGAACCCCCTCCGGGTTTGGGTATTTGTTTTTAGTACAGAAACTTGTATTTAATGTTATATATTTTTGTGGAAATTGCATATGTGCCCTTGGATGTTTGAGAAATTGCATAAATGCCCATGCCAGGCCTGTTAATTATTTGGATGCTTGTTATAATTGTTTAAATTATCATTTTAAGTCCAAAAATTCCACAAAAATAGGGTTAAGCTTCTGGGTATTTGTACTTTGACGCTACGATTTTAGTTTTTGATTTTATTTTTATTTTATATTTATTAAAAATCAAAAACATGCTTTTTATTTACTGACTAGCTTAGAAAATGCCAAAAAAATATTAAAATACCTCCAAAAAATCCAAAAACATTCCCTAGTGTCTATTTTACTATATTTTAGTGTCAATCCAAAAATCACTAAAAATCTCAAAAGAAAAACACAAAAAAATTAAAAACACTTCAAAACTTCAAAAAATTATATAAAATCAAAGAAAAAGCCAAAAAATATAAACTCAGTTCCTGTTTGTTCCATATTTTGTTCTCTTTATTTGAAAAATAGTGTGAAAAATTTTGATTGCTGTTTGCTAATTTCAATTCTCATTTTACTCACAGCCAGCACATTTTCCACTGTTTTCCTTTATTTCAGTCTTTAAAAATACCAAAAACACCTTGAAAGATACCCAAAAATCACAAAAAAAGTAAAAAAATCCTAAAAATATCAAAAACATTTTATTTCTGAATTTTTGGTTATTTTTGCTTATTTTTATAAATATTTTACCTTGTCTTATATTCCATTGTTTTTAAATTCCAATATTGAAAAAAAATATATATATAATATAAATTATAAAGATCAGAAAATTAAAAATCAAAATACAAAATTAAAAATTAAATTAAAATAAAAAAATTAAAAAATTAAAAACCCACAAAAATTTCCTTTGATTGCTTGCTTAGTGTAGAGACTACACACACACACACACACTTGTGCACACTTTTGTGAATTACCCTGTTTGCTCCTTGTGTTCAAACTCTCTGCATATTTGTCACTATACACCATTTGTGCAGAGTTAAAAATAAATTTTAACTCCACATTATTTCTAATTTATTGATCCTTAGTGTGGGTTGATTGTTGATTAAATTCAGGTTTCATTTGAGAGTCTCCACAGCGACGGTTGTCTCCGCCTTGTGTGAGACACCAATTTAGGCTCTCTTGAAATCTGCGTTTATCAAATGGCGCCGTTGCCGGGGAGCAACAACAAGTAGCTCATTTTTGTTTACTTGTGTTTAGTGTTCACCATAGCTTCATTTCATCTCTCTTACATTTTTGATATATATATATATATATTGCTTGAGCTATCTGACCACCCTTTCTTGTCTTCTTGCGAGGGACCGCGGAGCGAGGCGGATCGCTTAGGTGACCCGGAGCATCCTTGGGAAGCGGAGCCGGCTTTTCTTTAGCCAGGCCGGCAGGAGAGAGCAAGAGGATTGAGAGAGAGTGATTAGTTTAGTTGCTTTTTATTTTTTGTGAGAGAGTGACCTTATTAATTTGTAATAATACAAGTACATTGGACACTCGGACTCTTGGACACTACCAGGCCTAATTTCCGGGTGTTTGTTCACCCGGGGGCTCACCGCGGTTTTCTCGTGTTTTATCGCTTGTCATTTTCCGGTTTTGTTTTCCTTTTTCCTTTCTTTTATGGATTGAGCCCTTAGCTTTAGGTCCTGCTTGATTCGATTAGAATAGGTCCAAACACACTAATTACCTTTGCATGTTCCTATAGATCGTTGTTGGACTTAGACTAATTAAGTAGTTGATCATTAGCTTTCGATCCACGCGCCGCGAGCTCCCTCCACACAAGCGCTTTCTCCTAACTCAAAGGTGTTGAGCAGAGGAGGAGTGAGCCTAGACCGGACACTAGGATTGAGAGTTAGCGGTTAACTCATGGTTCTTCACGCTAGCAGTTGCCTATTCTAGGACGATTTCCATTTTGCATATCGCCATATAGTATAGGTTTACAAATTCTGCTTTGCATCCCGCATGGAGAGAGCTGGGATTCGCTGTAAGTCTTCTTACTTTGCATGCATCATTTGGGCACAAAGGTGAGATTTCCACCTTGGTGTCGACTTGCACGACTCTTCCGACTCTATTCTCCCTCTGTTTTTGGAACAAAGTAGGATCAAGAAAATACAAAACCGTTAGGCGCTTGTTTGAATCTACTCAAAAGAAGCGATAACACCAAAAAAATTAAAAAAAGGGACTGCTAAGAAAACTTGACCAAAAATAAAATCGGTAATTGGAATCATTGCTTGGGGAGAGTAACACCCTCACTTGTATTCAGGTTGCATGGGAAGGTCTCCTTCCAAGTGAGGTGAGCGCTTCGTAAGGACTAGAGCCAAAACCCCAACTTGTGGCTGCCTTGTGTATTGCCTGGATTTCCGAAGTATTGGCGCTACTATCGTACGTAGTCGAGTAGGGCTTGGTCACCATTGGTGACTCACTTTTGTGTGAGCGCCAACCTTGTCCGAAGTACCGAGCTTAGGCCACGCCTTCACGGGTGTGTCTGTCTCACCGGCTGCGTCCGAGTAGGATCTTGCACACTCACGGGTGATTCCGTTGCGAGCGAGGTCCGAAGTATCGGTTTCGCCTATTGGCTTCCTCCCTCTATTTCTTTGGCTGAGTAGGGATCCAGGAAGGGTTACAAGGACCTCAAAAAGCGCAAGTTACAGGTTATACAGGAGGAGGACAAGTACGGGGACTCTTTCCTGGCAGTACTCTCTCTCCTTTAGGCGTAGCGTTCTAAGGACTCCTGAAAAGATAACCTCCTGAATCAAGATAAAATTGACAAGATAAAAGCCGAACCTTCACGGCTTCACGTGTTGAGTTGGTGAACTTACCCCTGCTTTGTGTTTGATTGCTAGATTTGTTTAGGTCAAGATCAAAAACACAGCACAATTGTGCGCGATTTTGTTGCATCTCATTTCATTCCTCCTCTTCTTCTCCTGCATTTTCCATGCTCTTCCCAAATAATCAAGATGATGGGGCGGAGATCTATTAGGCCGACCTTGTCGGCACCGCTATATAGCACTCCTCCTCATTCATCTAGGAATACCTCGGAGAGTCTGCTCTCCGAGCCTGAGTTTACATCCACCCTGTTCCCCCTCGACCACCCTTCCCATTCTCCCTCTCTCAATCCAATTGTTTCAGAATTCAGTGCATCACAGAGTTCAGCTCATTCAATAACACCTGAGATGGCCTCTTTTGCTTTTTCAGAAAATCCAGTGATGGCAGACAGAGGCGAGCACCCAGATGACCATGATCACCCTCCGTTCATAATTGATCAGGTGGCCATCAACAACTCCTTGTTAGCGTCCCTGGAGACCATGCGGAGACAGATTCGTGACCAGGGAACATTCATGGGTGATCTGATGAGAGAGTTAGCACAGATGAGAGAGAACCGACCTGGGGGCGGTGGAGGTGGAGGAGGAGGAGGACCTGATGCAGGAGGAGGCGATCCAGACGCTGAGAGACCACCACAGACCATCATGAGGGAATTGCACAACCCAGCTGCATCCCTCACTCATCGTTGGATCCGACTCCCGCCCATTCACAGAGATTTCGAGCTTCGGCCCCACACTATCCAGCTTCTACCCAAGTTCCATGGGTTGCCGACCGAAGAGTCGCACCTCCACCTCTAGGAATTCGAGATGATTTGCAGCACTATCCATGATCGATTGATGACCAAGGACACTATAAAGATGATCGCCTTTCCGTTCTCTTTGGTTGACAGAGCCGCATATTGGCTCAAACACCTTGGGCGATTCGTCGACACTTGGGCAGATCTCCGGACCGCGTATCTGAAGAAGTACTACCCTCTCGGCTGGACCAACGCAGCTAGAGCCATGATCAGTAACTTCGTCATGATCCCGAATGAACAGTTCTATGAATCTTGGGATCGCTTTCGAGAGCTCATCGACCGGTGTCCACATCATGACATCTCCAAGCCCAATCTCGTGCAGAGTTTCTTCTGCGGGCTGACACCGGAGCTGCAGGGGCTAGTGAACGCCTCTTGCGGTGGGTCTTATTTCTCCAAGGGAGAAGACGACGTCTGGGCCATCTACGAAGGCATGGCAGAAAACTCTACTGTGATGACCCATGCCCGAGTCTACACACAGCAGAAGCCCCCGCAAGGAGCGGGATCATTTTAGAGGATCGCCCGAATCGATGCCGATCCCAACACAGTGTCAGCTGCTGCAGCCCAAGCTGAATCAGCCGCAGCCGACATGGGCATCATTAGTGAGAAGCTGGACCGCCTCGAGATCCTCGAGAAGAAGCAGATGCAAGGCATGGCCCAGATGGACCAAATTGCCAAGACCATGAGCGATCTGAAGACGCAGATCTTGTGCGTCCAAGAGGCACAAACTCAGTCACAACAGCCTCCCAGATCACGTGCTGATCCGAGCAGTAGCAATGCCAGCCAGCCCTCTACCTCGTACCGTCAGGTGAACCATATCCAGGCAGAGCTGGTTCCATTGTTACCGTACTATCCATCGCAACCACCATCTACGGATACGCAGATGGTGGTGTATCAGCCTGAGCAGCCACTGGCAGTTCTTCCTCCACCGTCCTTTAAGCAGGAACCATTGATGGAAGTCAATGGGATTTGGTACGACCGGTACCCTCAGCCCGGGATTCGTCGTGATGACCCCGGATTCCGTTAGGGGAACGGTGGGTCCTTATCCCAACAGTAGAACCCTGCCCAAGGACATCAGAACAGCCAGCCACAACAGCAACACCAGCAGCCCCAGTATGCCCATCAACAGCAATATCAGAGTGGTCCTCGTCCCTCCTA
The DNA here is from genome assembly GCA_037367405.1 of Ottelia alismoides. Classification (NCBI taxonomy): domain Eukaryota; kingdom Viridiplantae; phylum Streptophyta; class Magnoliopsida; order Alismatales; family Hydrocharitaceae; genus Ottelia; species Ottelia alismoides. The sequence goes on from JAZKJV010011853.1 coordinate 903,728, forward strand.
TCAGGGACAGCATTGGAGGCAACGACAGCAGCCTCAGCAATCTTATGACCAGCCGACCCAGAATTATCCGTACCAGCAACATCAGCAGCAGCAGCCCCATTTCCAGTAGGGACAACCGTCCGGTTCTCAAGGTCCCATCTTTGAGAACCCAACGCTTGATGATCTTGCCCGCTTGCTATCTGAACATCGAGCATCTTTCAGGCAAGAAATGGATGTATTCCGGCAGGAAATGAGAGACATAATAAAAGGCAAGGCCGCCATACCCGCTCAGATTGAACCTAACCCGAACAATCTGAAGAGGAAGTCTGAGCAGGTAGAGTTTACAGAGGATACTTCTCCTAGTGACGATTCGAATGATATGTCTTATTCTTTGAATGATGTTGATTTTGTGACTACTAGGAGCGGTAGGATGCCAACCGGCGGCGCCTCTTCTGAGCGACAACCACCAGCTAAACCAGGAGCGCCAGAGGAGCAGAATAGCGGTGCTGGTGCCGCTAAAGATGAGGTTGAAGACGGTGGTGCTGATGCCACCCATGATGGAGTCCAGGACGACGGTGCTGATGCCGTCGTGATACCAGTTGCAGACGGTGGTGCTGAAGCCACCATTTTGGATGATGAACCAGAGCGCGGTGCTGATGCCTCAAAGACCGGTGCTAGTGGTGGTGCTGAGGCCACCACATCTACTTTTGTTGAGCCACCATCTATGATGTTGCCCCATTTTGTACCTAAGGACTGTGGGAACAAACAGAAAAACAAAAATATGAATAAAGGAAAAGTTTCTGTTCAAATTGCGGATCCATATGTGGTGAATGATGATTATTGTATGGAGTCTCCTTCTTCACAGGCACAGGAACCGATTCCTAGTCCTCCATCTGAGGAGGCCCCTACCATCCCCTTCCCTGATGCACTCCGTCGAGCGAAGGGGAATAAACAAGAAAATCCCAAAAAAGAGCAACAGGTAGAGTTCGGCAATCAGATGATAGACAGATTCCATATTCAGCTGACTCTACAAGAAGCACTTGAGCACATCCCCCTCTTCAAGAAGAACCTGAAAGAGAAGACTACCGTCCGCAGGAAGAGGAGGAACCACAGAGATCAAATCCATGTGCTCATTCATTCCACTTGCTGTACCATCCAAAACAAGCTCCCAGCTAAGCGACCAGATGCAGGAGCTCCCTATGTCAGATGCGAGATTCAGGAGCAGCAGTTTGATCGTACTCTATTAGACAGCGGCTCTTAAATTAAACTTCTTCCGGCAGCCTTACTCGACCGATTCGAGTTTGGTCCTCTTCTTCGGAGCAGGACAGTCCTTCAGTTTGCTGATAGGTCGACTAAGAGGCTGAAGGGGTTATTGAAAGACGTGGTCGTTACCATTCAGGGCCTGAAATTCCCCGTGGACTTCGTTGTGTTGGACATGGAGATCCCTGAGTCGGTAACCGATGCCCCCATGATTCTCGGACGTCCATTCTTGGCCACAGCCAAGGCGGTGACCGACCATGATAGTGGGAAGGTATGCTTTCGCGTAGAGGGCGAGACCATACAAATAGAGACGATCGAGGAAACCAGAGCCAGAGAGTTAGAATGCTCGGAGCAGTCCAGTGAAGCAGCGCATTTGACAGAGGAAGAGCTGGACATCCACCAGGTGTGTGATTCTGTGATGACTGATGATGAATCTAACTGGGTAGATCCTGTAGCACCGACCCTCGCCTTGCCTACAGATTCACTGTATCTACAACTCATGGTAGTCGAGAGCCGGGAGAGCACACCCCTGGATGAGGATATACCTGAGGCTGACAGTGTTGTGATGAGTGGTGCTGATGAGTTTCAATCATGTTCATCTTCTTCTGATCCCTCAGATTCAGACATTGATTGGGATGATTTTGATGATTATTTGCCTTGTCTGATCCCTTCTGAGCCAACAGCCATGACAGAGTGCGAGCCAGTGCAGTTCATTGATGATTCCGCAAACCGCCCTTTGTCAGAGATTCATGCAGAGCGAGAGTTCTCCCATGCAGACCTGGTCGCCTTCACACAGACATATCAGAAGCCAGATCTGCCACCTCCCAGTTGTCCAGAACTGAAGCCTCTGCCGTAGTCGTTGAAGTACAGATTCCTTGCGGGTGAGCCAGATATGCACCCAGTCATTATCTCAGCAGGTTTGACTGGAGAACAAGAATCTCGTCTGATGGAGGTTCTTGAAAGAAACCGCAAGGCGATAGGTTGGAGTATAGCTGATCTCCAGGGGATTAGTCCGGCTCTGTGCTCTCACCACATCTATCTTGAGGATGACGCTAGGCCGTCGCATGAGTTCCAACGACGACTGAACCCAAATCTTCGAGACATAGTCATGAAAGAAATTTCCAAGTGGTGGAGCACCGATTTTATCTACCCCATCTCCGACTCCAAATGGGTTAGTCCACTACATGTGGTACCCAAGAAGACGGGTATCACTACAGTTGTCAACGAGTCTGGAGAGGAGATCGCTACCAGAGTACCAACTTCTTGGAGGGTCTGTGTGGACTACAGACGATTGAATGAGGCCACCAAGAAGGATCACTTCACGCTACCCTTCATTGATCAGATTATCGAGCGGCTAGCCGGGAAGAGTCATTATTGTTTTCTTGATGGGTACTCTGGATACAATCAGGTGGCTATTGCGCCCGAAGATCAGGAGAAAACGACATTCACCTGTCCGTTTGGGACGTATGCTTTCAGATGTATGCCCTTTGGTCTATGTAACGCTCCGGTGACATTCCAAAGGTGCATGTTGTCCATCTTCTCGGACATGGTGGGTGACTGTCTAGAGGTCTTCATGGATGACTTCTTGGTCTATGGCGATGGGTTCGATGCTTGTCTTGACTGCCTAGACCGTGTGCTTCAGCGCTGCATAGAGGTCAACCTTGTTTTATCTTAGGAGAAAAGCCACTTTATGGTGACTCAGGGGACGGTCCTTGGTCATATCGTATCCAACAGGGGCATGGAGGTCGATCCGAATAAGGTGGATATCATCAAAAAACTCAATCCGCCGTCCAACTTGCGTCAGTTGCAGTCTTTTCTGGGGCATGTCGGTTTCTACCGACGGTTCATTCAGGACTTCAGTCGAATTGCCCGACCGCTTACTGACTTGCTGACGAAAGACACCGAGTTTATTGTCAATGATAAGTGTCTTGAGTCGTTTGAGACTCTCAAAGAGATGGTTGTTTCAGCTCCTGTCCTTCAGCCACCCGATTGGTCTCTCCCATTCGAGATCATGACGGATGCTTCAGATTCTGCCGTTGCGGTTGTGCTTGGACAGAGGAGGGATGGATTATCGTTTGCCATTCACTACGCCAGCCGGACTTTGGATGCCGCGCAGTGGAATTACACTGTGACTGAGAAAGAGATGCTGGCCGTAGTTTTTGCTCTTGATAAGTATCGATCTTACATTCTTGGATCTAGAGTAACCATCTACACTGATCATACCGCCATCCGGTACTTAATGGCTAAGAAGGATGCCAAAGCACGTCTCACCAGATGGATCCTTCTGCTTCAGGAATTTGATATTGAGATTAAGGACAAGCCTGGAGTCAAGAATGTGGTGGCGGATCATCTCTCCAGATTGGAGAATCTTGAGGAATCTGAGCCCAGCGCACCAATCACTGAGACGTTTTCAGATGAGGCGATCTTGGCTGTCACCTCACTCCCGTGGTATGCTGACTTTGTAAACTATCTTGTTGCCAAGATAGTCCCTCAGGGTTGCCCCAGGCAGAAACTTGAGACCTTCCTAGCTAAGGCCAAGTTTTACCATTGGGTGGATCCCGTCCTTTATCATGAAGGAGGGGATAGTATCTGGAGGAGGTGCATTCCTCAAGAAGAGCAGCATAGCGTCCTCAAATACTGCCACAAGCTTGAGGCAGGAGGACATCATTCTGGAAAAAGGACAGCACAGAAGGTGCTTCAATCCGGCCTATGGTGGCCTACTCTCTTCAAGGACTCTGATGAGTTCGTGAAGAGATGTACTGACTGTTAGAAAATGGGAACCTGCGGACAGAGAGACATGATGCCCATGCAACCCATTCACTTTTGTGAGGTTTTTGATGCATGGGGGATTGATTTCACGGGCCCATTTCATAAGAGTCAGGGATTCGAGCATATTTTGCTCGCTGTGGATTATGTCAGCCGATGGGTTGAGGCCATCCCCGCCCGAGCCGCAGATGCTAAAACCGTTTGCAAGTTCTTGAGGAAAAATATCATTTCACGGTTCGGGGTACCTAGAGTCTTGATTTCAGACGGGGGGTCTCACTTCATCAATGACAAGGTTAGGGACCTTGCAGACGAGTTCGGCATTGACCGTCGGGTTACCACACCGTATCACCCTCAGACTAATGGTCTTGCCGAAGTATCAAATCGGGAGATAAAGACAATCTTGCAGAAAGTTGTCCACCCTGACCGAAAGGATTGGTCACAACTTTTGGACTCGGTCTTGTGGGCTTATCGGACTTCTTTCAAGAATCCATTGGGGACATCTCCCTTTCATCTCGTCTATGGCAAGCCGTGCCATTTGCCAGTGGAGATCAAGCACAAATCTTTTTGGGCAGTCACTGAGTTGTTTTTTGATCCCGAGAGTATAGGAGACCAGAGAAGAGCAGAATTGGCATCCCTGGAGGAACTTAGAGACACAGCCTTTTCGAACAGCCTACAGTACAAAGAGAAAGTGAAGACATGGCACGATTCGCATATCAGCCATAAACAGTTTGAGCCAGATCAGAGAGTATGGTTGTTTGATTCCAGGCTGAAATTATTCCCAGGGAAGTTGCAAAGCAAGTGGAAAGGCCTGTATGTGGTCAGGAAGGTACATGACAATGGCAGCATCGACATATCCAAACCATCATCTTCCTCTATCTTCCGCGTCAATGGTCAACGTCTGAAGCTATATCTAGATCATGATCCGCCGACCGTTGACGTTGCCCCCATTCTTCTGGAATGAGATGTGTCCTTTGACTCTCATCATCTGCATCTCATACATGGTGATCAATTCCATCTTCCGCTGTATAGATCCATCTGTTCATATCACTTTCATCTATTGATTTATTTTCTTCTTTTCTTCTTTTCTTCTTTTCCTTTCCTATTTTCTTTATCTATCAAAAAGGTGTCGCCCCTTGCAGACAGTTTTCTATACTTAGGATGTACTTTGTCCTAAGTATAGGGGGGTTGGCACCCCGAGTTTCTCTATTCTTTTTGATCCTCTCCAGTGTCTCCTCTTCTTATCTATACTTAGGGATATTTTACCCTAAGTATAGGGGGAGACAATCTGAGTACGATCTGTTCATTCCCACCCTTGACCCTCCCTGCATTGTGTACAGTCTGCTATACTTAGGATTACTTGATCCTAAGTATAGGGGGGACGGTCAACTTCTCATTCATTCATTCGTTTATTCATTCATTCTTTAGACTTGTCTATACTTAGTACGAGTTATGTCTTCTCTTTTCTCTCCGAGGACATAGCTCAAGCTAAGTATATGGGGGTCGTATATACTGTGTATATACTTTAGCCATAACTCGTACTTTCGTCTTTTCTTAATAATATGGCTAATAATTCTTTAAAATTCATTAAAGATCTTTAATAAAAAGATGTGGTTATTCCTCAAATTCTTTTTGTATTTACTGATTAATAAATCAGGTGAAAATGTTTTTTGCAAAATATTTTGAAAATCCTTGTGAACAATTATTGAAAACTATTTTGAAAATATTTTGTTACATGTGTTCAACTTTTGTAAAAATATGTGGTTTGTAAAAATTTATTTTCTTTGTGTGAAATAAAACTTTTGCAAATGGTTTGGAAAATGGTTGCAAAAATATTTGAAAAACCTATATATACTGTTTTGAAAGCCTTTGCAAAATGATTTTCAAATGTGTGTACATGTTTGCAAAAATGTTTGTAAAAAAAATATTTTGGACTATAGTTTTCAAAAATTGTGTGTAAAATTGTTTTCAAATAAGTTTGAGGAATACATACATCACACCAAAATCCATTATATGTATATATGTATAAAATTGAGCACTTACCCTTGTAAATTCTTAAAACCCACTTCTTGTAAATATAAGAAGCACTCCCGTGTACATATTTTTAACCTAGTTTTCAGCCAAAACTTTTTCTTTTCAAAAATCCCAAAAACATTTGCAGAATTAAAATCCAAAAACATTCGAAAAATCCTTTTGAAAAATACAAAAATTCGCATCTGCATATGCATTCATCATATTTTCAAAAAAAAATCCATAAAAAGTTCAAAATCTTTGAAAATTGCATCACAAAAATATTTTCTGCATTGCATTGCATAGCATTCGCATTTTTTGGATTAAGTTTAAGAGTTGAACAAGTCTAAGTAAAATCCGGAGATTGGAGCTTGATTGGACCTTACAATCTACCTAATAACAGGAACCTTATAGGAACTGGGTTTGAGGTACTTCAGGTCTAGTTGACTTAATTCTTTGAGGATCCCGGGACTTGGTTCAATGGATTCTTGACTGCCTAAGTAGAGTATTTCGGAGCACACGCACGATTCTTGTTGATGATGACCTAACTTGGACACCTGCACCTTTCACATGGCTCAACTCAGTTGGAGTGGTGAGGGGATTGGATTTGCCGGTATGAGACGCACACAAGTGGAAACACTTGTCCTCCTCTAGGGAGTAGAGATGGCAACGGGTCCGGGTCTACCCGGATCCGAACCAGAACCGAACCGGATGGGTCGGTTCTGGTTCTATATATGAGGTAGATTTGTCAGTTCTGGTTCTTATAGAAACAAAACCGATAGGTGTCGGGTCGGTTCAGGTTCTGATGGGGAACCGACCCGAAGAACCGGAACCGATCCATAATTAATTAATTAATTTAAATATATCCCTCAGGTTCTAAGTGGCTAACCCTAACCTCCCAATATAAATACTGCCGCAGCTTTCCCCCCTTCGGCCAGTCATGATTTTCATCTTCTGCCGTGCCGTGAATGCTCTCACAGACTCGCCATCATCCATTGACATTTTATTGTAGACCTTCTGATAAATCTCATTCCATTTAAGCCACCACCAGGTTAGTGTTTTTTACTCCTTATACAACCCTAGATTTGGTTCATTTACATTTGTTCTTGTTTTTTATTTCGTTTTATGAAGATGGGCATAGAAACTAGAAAGCATGTTTTTTTTGTTATTTTAGATGGCATCAGAACATGGAGAGAATTATCGTATATCATTACCAGTATTGGAAGTTAGAGATTCTGGTGGTGAAGAAACTCAAGATGTAGAGAATGGGGGTGAAGATGAGAATGGGAAAGGAGAAACAATAGACCATTGTGATGATGATGATGGTGAAGTTTCAGAAAAGAGAAAATTAACATCTAAGATGTGGCAGCATTTTAGAAAGTACTATGATGATAAGTCAAAAGAATGGAAAGCCGAATGCAATTATTGCAAGAAACTATTGTCTGGTGACTCAAAAAATGGTACCTCAAATTTGAAAAAACATTTTGAGTCTTCATGCCGTAAGAGATCAAAGACAATGGATATTAAGCAGGCAGTGCTAAGGATGGGAAAGTGTGGAAATGTTGAAAATTTTGTATTTGATAAAGATCAATCAAGAGAAGAGCTTGCAAAAATGGTACTTTTGCATGATTACCCTATCAGTATTGTGGATCATATTGGCTTTAGAAATTTCTGCTCAAGTTTGAATCCAAGCTTTAAACCAGTCACAAGAAATACTTTGAGGCGGGACATCCTTTCTATGTATGCTAAGTACAAATCCAAATACTACATGTATTTGGAAAAGTTAAAATGCCGAATCACCATAACAACGGATATGTGGACATCTCAAAATAATAATAAAGGGTTCATGGCAATTACAGCTCATTACATTGATGATGATTGGTTGTTGAAGAGCTTTATATTAAGGTATATTTCCTTTTACAGTTTAACAATCCAAGTGGGAATATTATGATGATAATTGATTTTTTATTTCAGATTTGCATATCTTCCTGCTCCTCATACCGCGGATGCACTTTCTGATGCTTTGGTTGAAACTTTTGTCAAATGGAATATAGATCGCAAACTATCTACGATTACAATGGACAATTGTTTAACAAATGACAAAGTTATTAGTTTGCTTTTAGATAAGCTTCCAAGAAAAGAATTGCTTTTGAATGGGAAGGTACTTCATGTTCGTTGCAATGCTCACATTCTTAATTTGATTGTGCAAGTAGGTTTGTCAGAGATTGAGGATATAATTGAGAAAATTCGTGCTGGTATTGCTTATTGGACCTCTTCTCCAAAGAGAATTGAGAAATTTGAGTACGCAGCTCATCAATGCAACATACCTTATGATAAGAAATTGTCTCTTGATTGCAAGACACGTTGGAATTCGACATATTTAATGTTGAAATCTGCTTTCATTTATAAAGATGTATTTCCGTGACTTCCTTTAGTGGACAGACTGTATAAAAATCCCCCAACCGAAAAAGATTGGAGAGATGCAATGAAAGTAGCTGATGAGTTGCAAATCTTCTACCGTGCTACCTTGATATTTTCAGGTACTTTGTATCCTACCTCCAATCTATTCTTTCATATTATATGTGATATGAAAATCAAGCTAGATCAATGGGAGAAAAGTTTAGATGAGACAATTAGCAAAATGGCAAGCAAAATGATACAGAAATTTTCTAAATATTGGGATACTTGTCATTTATTATTGGGAGTTGCTGCTGTATTGGATCCGAGGAATAAGATGAAAGTGGTGGAGTTTTATTTTCCTTTGATTTATGGAAAAGACGCTGATCTAAAAATTTTAGAATTTAAGAAAAGTTGTCAAGATTTATTGGATGAGTTTAAGTCTTGTGATGCTTCTACTACTGCTTCAAGTAGTCTTGGGGCTTCTAGAAAAATTGGTGCTTCCTCTTGCTCCACTAGTTTTGAGTTTGATGATCAGGATATGTCAATGTATGATCAATACATGTCTCAAGGAATGGATTTTTCTAGTGCTTCGGATGTTTCAGAGTTAGAATTATATTTAAGAGAGCCTCTGTTTCCAAAAGTGGATAAATTCAATGTCCTTTCATGGTGGCAACTTTATGGGAATTCATACCCTACTATGAAAAAAATTGCTAAAGATATTCTGGCTGTTCCTGTTTCAACTGTTGCTTCCGAGTCTGCTTTCAGCACAAGTGGTAATATTATTACACCAATTCGAAGCAGACTTGAGGATGATATTTTGGAGGCATTGATGTGTGGTCGCATTGGGCTTGGAATGAGATTAACGATGAGCAAAAATGTTTCACTATCATTTGTTATGTTATCTTTATTTATTTTAATACTAATCTAATTCTATTGTTTTAGGAACTTATTCTACAAAAGAGAGGGCTTCTGTGAGAAATTCCGAAGTTGAAGATGAAGAAGTTGAAGCATATGTGCCTGGACTTTCAGATTGACTTTGCTTTTTGAGATTAAAACTTTATGTTCTTATTTGAACTTTTGCTATTGTTAGTTCAGTTTCAACAGTCAGGTTAGGGGGTCTGATTTTATAAATTTCATTACTGTGTTGTTGTGAATTGTGATACTTTGGAGTTCTGAGTTAAGTAACTAAGTTATATAAATTTGGATCAAGTGATTAACAGTTCTCAGTTAGAACCGAGCCGGAAATGGAACCGACGGATCCATTGATCCGATCCTGGTTCCGGTTCTAGATCGGTTCCAATTCGGTTCTGGATATTCCAAAACATGAAGCGGGTCAGTTCCGGGTACGGTGGGAACCGAGCCGGAACCGAACCGTTGCCATCTCTACTAGGGAGGGAAGTGCACCCCAACCCGTCCAGTGATTAGGAAGTCTAAAGACAGGAGGCTGTGGGTTGCGATAAAGCTTCAAAAGAGGGATAGTCTACTGGCTCAAGAGGAAAAACTCCTTATGTAAATGCTGCAGTATATAGTATTCAAAAAAAATTCAGGCATGTACAAAAATAAAAAGCCTGCAAGTATGTACCAAGTCAATAAGCAAGCTTGAGTTCCAAAGTCAAATATGTGAGCCTGCAGCAGGATGAGTTGACTACACTGGTCTTGCATCCCAGGACAGGTAGCTACACTGGCTACCGTCCATTCTTCTCTTCACCCCCTCCTCTTGAGCTGGTTGCCACTCGAACTTAGAAGGGAATACCCCGTTCCTCGAGGATGGAGTTATTGGATTGGGGAATCATTGGGCTGTCGTACTGAAGAAGTCAGTTTCTTTGCTATTCTAGTTGGGGAGAGCCACCATCACTTACACTGTACGAGTCAGATTCATAGTCGTAAGAGTTTGCGTATGAGTTGAAATATTTCTGATCTGGCTATTACGGAGACTTGGACATAGTTTCAGGATTCTCAGGGACTGTTGGATTTCAAACACGGTTCTCACTAAGGTTCCGCCCGCATTAAAATTCCAAAGGTCCTACTTAAGCTCCAAACTTTGATTTTGCGAAGACAAGTTTGATAATCAAATAAAATCCACATTTCTTCTTTTTCTTTTCTTTCTTTTCTTTTGCACTTATTGCATAAGTGTTTGCTAGGGACTAGCAAAGGTAAAGTATAGGGGGATGATGAACCCACATTTCATCATCGTTATTCTATCATTTTGGCACCAAAAACCCTAGCAAATGCATGTAAATAGCATTAAATAGAGCATCTTAGCATTCATGCATGTGCATTTATATAGTGTATAAAATGCTGTAATTAAAGCCAAAATTATAGAATAAATAAAAGAAAAGAAAAATAATAAAATATTGTAAATATTTTATGACCCGAAACCCCGAGACCTAGGCATCTTGATGAATAGGTCGACAAGGAATAAAGTAGGGGGAGATAAGGGCCAAATACATATAATTATTAATTCATTCTTTATTCATTTTGGGACTTATTTTTAGTTCCACTTTTTTACATCAAATAAAGAAACTTTGTACATGAAAGTAGTAGATAATTTTATAAAGAAAAATACAAATTTGATTTCACAGAAAAATAATGTACAGATAAAAAGTTATGGTCTGAATACAATTCCAGTATCCCAACTTCCCAGACCCGTATCTCACAAACGACAACTCCAAATGCAGCATACTCACCTTTAATTGTATATAGAAGAAAATAAGCAATTTAATGGCGGTCGTTTCGCATTTGGCGGAGCTACGGTTTGAAAGTTGACTTTTGGACCCTCATTGTACAGTGTGCCGAATAAAATATTCAATTTATTCTTTATTAATTATTTATTCTTTTTTATATTTTTATAATTATGTAAATATTACTTATAATATATATGTGCATTAAAATCAGAATAAAAATGCAAAGAAAATACAAAATAGAAACACTTATATAAAGAACACATAGGTAAACTGCCTATACCTATACCTATACAATACTTATTCATATTTTATTAATTATACAAAATAAATCAGAAAAATAAAATAAAAATATATTTATGTATATAAAAGTATTTTATAATTTTAGAAAATAATAAAAAAAATAAATAAATTAAAAATACAAAAATAAAAATAAAATACTCAAATATGTAGATAATATACCTATATAGGGGTATAAAAGTAACTTGTAAAAAATATACTTCATAAAATAAATTAAAAATCATAATAAAATACTACATAAAATTTTAAACATTTTTTATTCTTTAACCAAAAATTAATTCGGCCTTTTTCTATTTTTAAACGAATTAATAAAATAATTTTTCAATCTTTTCCCTGGTTGGTCCACGTGGACCAACCAGGTGCGGTCTAGAGTTGACCTCGGTCAACTCCCTGACCGAGGCCTGCCATTTCTGACACCCTGATTTCTCCCCGATTTCCCCCAATTTTCGAGCTCGATCCGTTCGTCCTCATGCCTCGATCCCTTCTTGGGACTTCATCCCCGATCATCACTCTCCCATGCCATGTATCCGGATCCAGCCATATCTCCATCATTCGCACGTGAGTCTGGCTTAAACACCCCGCCACCTTCAAGCCCAATTTTGAATCCTCCTTAGCCATTAATCCTCCTCCCTATTGCGCTCTTCGTGTTGCTGGAGGTGACAGCTCCACATCTACACCCTCAGGCGAGTCGAGGAGGCTCTGTAGCGGCTCCGCCACCTCCGCCGACCACCGGCGTCGAGGTCCTTCCACCTCAGGTCTTCCACCTTCGAGGTATCCCCTTTTCCCCTTCCTTTTTGCTTCATTTTATTCCCCGTAGCTTCATTATCAAAAATTCCAAAAAAAATCCGCTTCCCGTCGATTGATCCATCTCCCATAGCTCATCGCCGGAGCGCACCTCCGGATGTCGTCCCTTCGCCGTCCACCGTCCATTTCCGACTTCCATTGCACCTCCGCGGGGTCCAGGCAGTTTGCCCTGGACCCTCTCACCCCTTTTTGCAGGTACCTGGAGCAGTACATCGCCTGGGGGCTCGGATTCGACCTCCGCCGGAGATACCTGGAGCTTCGAGCTCCGCCGCTTCTGCAGCAGCGCCTTAGAGCTTCTCCGGCGATTTTGAGAGCCCCAGACGCTAGAGCATCATCGCAAGAGTCTCCCGGACCTTCTTGTTGCGGCCCAGACCACCGGAGGCGCGTCAGCTCGCCGGAGGAACTTCGTCCCGGCGAAGTTCTTCCCTGTTCTTCCTCCGGGTGCTTCCACCGTCCGATCCTAGGCCCGCTCCAGATCGCACCTCAGCCGTCAGATCTTGGCCACCTTCTGCCGTCGATCTCTTCACCAGATCTGATCTCCACCGATCATTGCCGAACCGTCATCGCGCGTTGTGCGCGCGCCACGTGGATAAGTGAGCGACCCTCCGCCGTTCGATCGCGCACGAGGAGATAAGGCGTGGGTATTTTGCACTATCCCCCTCGCCAAATTTTGGATTTCATTTCAGTCCATAAACTTTAAGCTGTAGTTTAAATATTTCTGTAATATTTGCAATTAGGCCCCCGTAGTTTTCTTAATTGCACTTAGGTCCAACCCACGTCACCTCACGTGCCCAGTGCGCGTGAGGGGGCTGGTTATTTTGCAAGGACCCCCCTGGGGTTTGTTTATTTCGCTTAGGTCCATGAACTTTTTAATTAAGTTATAATGTTTTGGAGAAATTGCATCTGAGCCCCCGGAACTTTGTAATATTGCAAGAATACCCCTGCTAGGTCACGTGCGTAGTGCGCGTGAGTTGGACATTTTGCAACGAACCCCCTCCAGGTTTGGGTATTTGTTTTTAGTCCAGAAACTTGTATTTAACGTTATATATTTTTGTGGAAATTGCATATGTGCCCCTGGATGTTTGAGAAATTGCATAAATGCCCCTGTCAGGCCTGTTAATTGTTTGGATGCTTGTTGTAATTGTTTAAATTATCATTTTAAGTCCAAAAATTCCACAAAATAGGGTTAAGCTTCTGGGTATTTGTACTTTGACGCTACAATTTTAGTTTTTGATTTTTTTATTTTATATTTATAAAAAATCAAAAACATGCTTTTTATTTACTGTCTAGCTTAGAAAATACCAAAAAAATATTAAAATACCTCCAAAAAATCCAAAAAAATTCCCTAGTGTCTATTTTACTATATTTTAGTGTCAGTCCAAAAATCACTAAAAATCTCAAAAGAAAAACACAAAAAAATTAAAAACACTTCAAAATTTCAAAAAATTATATAAAATCAAAGAAAAAGCCAAAAAAATATAAACTCAGTTCCTGTTTGTTCCATATTTTGTTCTCTTTATTTGAAAAATAGTGTGAAAAATTTTGATTTCTGTTTGCTAATTTTAATTCTCATTTTACTCACAGCCAGCACATTTCCACTGTTTTCCTTTATTTCAGTCTTTAAAAATACCAAAAACACCTTGAAAAATACCCAAAAAATCACAAAAACAGTAAACAAATCCTAAAAATATCAAAAACATTTTATTTCTGAATTTTTGGTTATTTTTGCTTATTTTTATAAATATTTTACCTTGTCTTATATTCCATTATTTTTAAATTCCAATATTGAAAATATATATATATATATAAAATATAAATTATAAAAATCAGAAAATTAAAAATCAAAATACAAAATTAAAAATTAAATTAAAATAAAAAAAATTAAAAAATTAAAAACCCAAAAAATTTTCCTTTGATTGCTTGCTTAGTGTAGACACTACACACACACACTTGTGCACACTTTTGTGAATTACCCTGTTTGCTCCCTGTGTTCGAACTCTCTGCATATTTGTCACTATACACCATTTGTGCAGAGTTAAAAATAAATTTTAACTCCTCATTATTTCTAATTTATTGATCTTTAGTGTGGGTTGATTGTTGATTAAATTCAGGTTTTATTTGAGAGTCGCCATAGCGACGGTTGTCTCCGCCTTGTGTGAGACACCAATTTAGGCTCTCTTGAAATCTGCGTTTATCAAATGGCACCGTTGCCAGGGAGCAACAGCGAGTAGCTCATTTTTGTTTAATTGTGTTTAGTGTTCACCATAGCTTCATTTCATCTCTCTTACATTTTTGATATATATATTGCTTGAGCTATCTAACCACCCTTTCTTGTCTTCTTGCGAGGGACCACGGAGCGAGGCGGATCGCTTAGGTGACCCGGAGCATCCTTGGGAAGTGGAGCCGGCCTTTCTTTAGCCAGGCCGGCAGGAGAGAGCAAGAGGATTGAGAGAGAGTGATTAGTTTAGTTGCTTTTTATTTTTTGTGAGAGAGTGACCTTATTAATTTGTAATAATACAAGTACATTGGACACTCGGAATCTTGGACACTACCGGGCCTAATTTCCGGGTGTTTGTTCACCCGGGGGCTCACCGCGGTTTTCTCGTGTTTTATCGCTTGTCATTTTCCGATTTTGTTTTCCTTTTTCCTTTCTTTTGTGGAATGAGCCCTTAGCTTTAGGTCCTGCTTGATTCGATTAGAATAGGTCCAAACACACTAATTACCTTTGCATGTTCCTATAGACCGTTGTTGGACTTAGACTAATTAAGTAGTTGATCATTGGCTTTCGATCCACGCGCCGCGAGCTCACTCCACACAAGCGCTTTCTCCTAACTCAAATGTGTTGAGCAGAGGAGGAGTGAGCCTAGACCGGACACTAGGATTGAGAGTTAGCGGTTAACTCGTGGTTCTTCACGCTAGCAGTTGCCTATTCTAGGACGATTTCCATTTTGCATATCGCCATATAGTATAGGTTTACAAATTCTGCTTTGCATCCCGCATGGAGAGAGCTGGGATTCGCTGTAAGTCTTCTTACTTTGCATGCATCATTTAGGCACAAAGGTGAGATTTCCACCTTGGTGTCGACTTGCACGACTCTTCCGACTCTATTCTCCCTCTGTTTTTGGAACAAAGTAGGATCAAGAAAATACAAAACCGTTAGGCGCTTGTTTGAATCTACTCAAAAGAAGCAATAACACCAAAAAAATTAAAAAAAGGGACTGCTAAGAAAACTTGACCAAAAATAAAATCGGTAATTGGATTCATTGCTTGGGGAGAGTAACACCCTCACTTGTATTCAGGTTGCATGGGAAGGTCTCCTTCCAAGTGAGGTGAGCGCTTCGTAAGGATTAGAGCCAAAAACCCAACTTGTGGCTGCCTTGTGTATCGCCTGGATTTCCGAAGTATTGGCGCTACTATCGTACGTAGTCTAGTAGGGCTTAGTCGCCATTGGTGACTCACTTTTGTGTGAGTGCCGACCTTGTCCGAAGTACCGAGCTTAGGCCACGCCTTCACGGGTGTGTCTGTCTCACCGGCTGCGTCCGAGTAGGATCTTGCACGCTCACGGGTGATTCCGTTGCGAGCGAGGTCCGAAGTATCGGTTTCGCCTATCGGCTTCCTCCCTCTATTTCTTTGGCTGAGTAGGGATCCAGGAAGGGTTACAAGGACCTCAAAAAGTGAAAGTTACAGGTTACACAGGAGGAGGACAAGTACATGGACACTTTCCTGGCAGTACTCTCTCTCCTTTAGGCGTAGCATTCTAAGGACTCGTGAAAAGATAACCTCCTGAATCAAGATAAAATTGACAAGATAAAAGCCGAACCTTCACGGCTTCACGTGTTGAGTTGGTGAACTTACCCCTGCTTTGTGTTTGATTGCTAGATTTGTTTAGGTCAAGATCAAAAACACAGCACAATTGTGCGCGATTTTGTTGCATCTCATTTCATTCCTCCTCTTCTTCTCCTGCATTTTCCTTGCTCTTCCCAAATAATCAAGATGATGGGACGGAGATCTCTTAGGCCGACCTTGTCGGCACCGCTATCCAGCACTCCTCCTCATTCATCTAGGAATACCTCGGAGAGTCCGCTCTCCGAGCTTGAGTTTACATCCACCCTGTTCCCCCTCGACCACCCTTCCCATTCTCCCTCTCTCAGTCCAAATGTTTCAGAATTCAGTGCATCACAGAGTTCAGCTCATTCAACAGCACCTGAGATGGCCTCTTTTGCTTTTTCAGAAAATCCAGTGATGGCAGACAGAGGCGAGCACCCAGATGACCATGATCACCCTCCGTTCATAATTGATCAGGTGGCCATCAACAACTCCTTATTAGCGTCCCTGGAGACCATGCAGAGACAGATTCGTGACCAGGGAACATTCATGGGTGATCTGATGAGAGAGATAGCACAGATGAGAGAGAACCGACCTGGGGGCGGTGGAGGTGGAGGAGGAGGAGGACCTGATGCAGGAGGAGGCGATCCAGACGCTGAGAGACCACCACAGACCATCATGAGGGAATTGCACAACCCAGCTGCATCCCTCACTCATCATTGGATCCGACTCCCGCCCATTCACGGAGATTTCGAGCTTCGGCCCCCCACTATCCAGCTTCTACCCAAGTTCCATGGGTTGCCGACCGAAGAGCCGCACCTCCACCTCCAGGAATTCGAGATGATTTGTAGCACTATCCATGATCGATTGATGACCGAGGACACTATAAAGATGATCGCCTTTCCATTCTCTTTGGTTGACAGAGCCGCATATTGGCTCAAACACCTTGGGCGATTCGTCGACACTTGGGCAGATCTCCGGACCGCGTATCTGAAGAAGTACTACCCTCTCGGCCGGACCAACGCAGCTAGAGCCATGATCAGTAACTTCATCATGATCCCGAATGAACAGTTCCATGAAGCTTGGGATCGCTTTCGAGAGCTCATGCAGTGGCTAGTGAACGCCTCTTGTGTCCACATCACAAGCCCAATCTCGTGCAGAGTTTCTTCTGCGGGCTGACACCGGAGCTGCAGGGGCTAGTGAACGCCTCTTGCGGTGGGTCTTATTTCTCCAAGGGAGAAGACGACGTCTGGGCCATCTACGAAGGCATGGCAGAAAACTCTACTGTGATGACCCAGGCCCGAGTCTACACACAGCAGAAGCCCCCGCAAGGAGCTGGATCATTTCAGAGGATCGCCTGAATCGATGCCGGTCCCAACACAGTGTCAGCTGCCGCAGCCCAAGCTGAATCAGCCGCAGCCGACATGGGCATCATTAGTGAGAAGCTGGACCGCCCCGCGATCCTCGAGAAGAAGCAGATGCAAGGCATGGCCCAGATGGACCAAATTGCCAAGACCATGAGCGATCTGAAGACGCAGATCTTGTGCGTCCATGAGGCACAAACTCAGTCACAACAGCCTCCCAGATCACGTGCTGATCCGAGCAGTAGCAATGCCAGCCAGCCCTCTACCTCGTACCGTCAGGTGAACCATATCCAGGCAGAGCCGGTTCCATTGTTACCGTACTATCCATCGCAGCCACCATCTACGGATACGCAGATGGTGGTGTATCAGCCTGAGCAGCCACTGGAAGTTCTTCCTCCACCCTCCTTTGAGCAGGAACCATTGATGGAAGTCAATGGGATTTGGTACGACCGGTACCCTCAGCCCGGGATTCGTCGTGATCACCCCGGATTCCGTTGGGGGAACGGTGGGTCCTTATCCCAACAGCAGAACCTTGCCCAAGGACATCAGAACAGCCAGCCACAACAGCAACACCAGCAGCCCCAGTATGCCCATCAACAGCAATATTAGAGTGGTCCTCGTCCCTCCTATCAGGGACAGCATTGGAGGCAACGACAGCAGCCTCAGCAATCTTATAACTAGCCGACCCAGAATTATCCGTACTAGCAACATCAGCAGCAACAGCCCCATTTCCAGTAGGGACAACCGTCCGGTTCACAGGGTCCCATCTTTGAGAACCCAGCGCTCGATGATCTTGCCCGCTTGCTATCTGAACAACGAGCATCTTTCAGGCAAGAAATGGATGAATTCCGGCAGGAAATGAGAGACATAATAAAAGGCAAGGCCGCCATACCCGCTCAGATTGAACCTAACCCGAACAATCTGAAGAGGAAGTCTGAGCAGGTAGAGTTTACAGAGGATACTTCTCCTAGTGACGATTTGAATGATATGTCTTATTCTTTGAATGATGCTGATTTTGTGACTACTAGGAGCGGTAGGATGCCAGCCGGTGGTGCCTCTTCTGAGCGACAACCACCAGCTGAACCAGGAGCGCCAGAGGAGCAAAATAGCGGTGCTGGTGTCGCTAAAGATGAGGTTGAAGACGGTGGTGCTGATGCCACCCATGATGGAGTCCAGGACGACGGTGCTGATGCCGTCGTGATACCAGTTGCAGACGGTGGTGCTGAAGCCACCATTTTGGATGATGAACCAGAGCGCGGTGCTGATGCCGCAAAGACCGGTGCTAGTGGTGGTGCTGAGGCCACCACATCTACTTTTGTTGAGCCACCATCTGTGATGTTGCCACATTTTGTACCTAAGGACTGTGGGAACAAACAGAAAAACAAAAATATGAATAAAGGAAAAGTTTCTGTTCAAATTGCGGATCCATATGTGGTGAATGATGATTATTGTATGGAGTCTCCTTCTTCACAGGCACAGGAATCGATTCCTAGTCCTCCATCTGAGGAGGCCCCTACCATCCCCTTCCCTGATGCACTCCGCCGAGCGAAGGGGAATAAACAAGAAAATCCCAAAAAAGAGCAACAGGTAGAGTTCGGCAATCAGATGATTGACAGATTCCATATTCAGCTGACTCTACAAGAAGCACTTGAGCACATCCCCCTCTTCAAGAAGAACCTGAAAGAGAAGACTACCGTCCGCTGGAAGAGGAGGAACCACAGAGATCAAATCCATGTGCTCACTCATTCCACTTGCTGTACCATCCAGAACAAGCTGCCAGCTAAGCGACCAGATGCAGGAGCTCCCTATGTCAGATGAGAGATTCAGGAGCAACAGTTTGATTGTACTCTATTAGACAGCGGCTCTTTAATTAACCTTCTTCCGGCAGCCTTACTCGACCGATTCGAGTTTGGTCCTCTTCTTCGGAGTAGGACAGGCCTTCAGTTTGCTGATAGGTCGACTAAGAGACCGAAGGGGTTATTGAAAGACGTGGTCGTTACCATTCAGGGCCTGAAATTCCCCGTGGACTTCGTTGTGTTGGACATGGAGATCCCTGAGTCGGTAACCTATGCCCCCATCATTCTCGGACGTCCATTCTTGGCCACAGCCAAGGCGGTGACTGACCATGATAGTGGGAAGGTATGCTTTCGCGTAGAGGGCGAGACCATACAAATAGAGACGATCGAGGAAACCAGAGCCAGAGAGTTAGAATGCTCGGAGCAGTCCAGTGAAGCAGCGCATTTGACAGAGGAAGAGCTGGACATCCACCAGGTGTGTGATTTTGTGATGACTGATGATGAATCCAACTGGGTAGATCCTGTAGCACCGACCCTCGCCTTGCCTACAGATTCACTGTATCTACAGCTCATGGCAGTCGAGAGCTGGGAGAGCACACCCCTGGATGAGGATATACCTGAGGCTGACAGTGTTGTGATGAGTGGTGCTGATGAGTTTCAATCATGTTCATCTTCTTCTGATCCCTCAGATTAAGACATTGATTGGGATGATTTTGATGATTATTTGCCTTGTCTGATCCCTTCTGAGCCAACAACCATGACAGAGTGCGAACCAATGCAGTTCATTGATGATTCCGCAAACCGCCCTTTGTCAGAGATTCATGCAGAGCGAGAGTTCTCCCATGCAGACCTGGTCGCCTTCACACAGACATATCAGAAGCCAGATCTGCCGCCTCCCAGTTGTTCAGAACTCAAGCCTCTGCCGCAGTCGTTGAAGTACAGATTCCTTGCGGGTGAGCCAGATATGCACCCAGTCATTATCTCAGCAGGCTTGACTGGAGAACAAGAATCTCGTCTGATGGAGGTTCTTGAAAGAAACCGCAAGGCGATAGGTTGGAGTTTAGCTGATCTCCAGGGGATTAGTCCGGCTCTTTGCTCTCACCACATCTATCTTGAGGATGACGCTAGGCCGTCGCGTGATTTCCAACGACGGCTGAACCCGAATGTTCGAGACGTAGTCATGAAAGAAATTTCCAAGTGGTGGAGCGCCGATTTTAACTACCCCATCTCCGACTCCAAATGGGTTAGTCCACTACATGTGGTACCCAAGAAGACGGGTATCACTACATTTGTCAACGAGTCTGGAGAGGAGATCGCTACCAGAGTACCAACTTCTTGGAGGGTTTGTGTGGACTACAGACGATTGAATGAGGCCACCAAGAAGGATCACTTCCCGCTACCCTTCATTGATCAGATTATTGAGCGGCTAGCCGGGAAGAGTCATTATTGTTTTCTTGATGGGTACTCTGGATACAATCAGGTGGCTATTGCACCCGAAGACCAGGAGAAAATGACATTCACCTGTCCGTTTGGGACGTATGCTTTCAGACGTATGCCCTTTGGTCTATGTAACGCTCCGGCGACATTCCAAAGGTGCATGTTGTCCATCTTCTCGGACATGGTGGGTGACTGTCTAGAGGTCTTCATGGATGACTTCTCGGTCTATGGCGATGGGTTCGATGCTTGTCTTGACTTCCTAGACCGTGTGCTTCAGTGCTGCATAGAGGTCAACCTTGTTTTATCTTGGGAGAAAAGCCACTCTATGGTGACTCAGGGGATGGTCCTTGGTCATATCGTCTCCAACAGGGGCATGGAGGTCGATCCGGCTAAGGTGGATATCTTCAGAAAACTCAATCCACCGTCCAACTTGCGTCAGTTGCGGTCTTTTCTGGGGCATGTCGGTTTCTACCGACGGTTCATTCAGGACTTCAGTCGAATTGCCCGACCGCTTACTGACTTGCTGACGAAAGACACCGAGTTTATTATCAATGATAAGTGTCTTGAGTCGTTTGAGACTCTCAAAGAGATGGTTGTTTCAGCTCCTGTCCTTCAGCCACCCGATTGGTCTCTCCCATTCGAGATCATGACGGATGCTTCAGATTTTGCCGTTGGGGTTGTGCTTGGACAGAGGAGGGATGGATTACCGTTTGCCATTCACTACGCCAGCCGGACTTTGGATGCCGCGCAGCGGAATTACACTGTGATTGAGAAAGAGATGCTGGCCGTAGTTTTTGCTCTTGATAAGTATCGATCTTACATTCTTGGATCTAGAGTAACCATCTACACTGATCATACCGCCATCCGGTACTTAATGGCTAAGAAGGATGCCAAAGCACGTCTCACCAGATGGATCCTTCTGCTTCAGGAATTTGATATTGAGATTAAGGACAAGCCTGGAGTCAAGAATGTGGTGGCGGATCATCTCTCCAGATTGGAGAATCTTGAGGAATCTGAGCCCAGCGCACCTATCACTGAGACATTTCCAGATGAGGCGATCTTGGCTGTCACCTCACTCCCGTGGTATGCTGACTTTGTAAACTATCTTGTTGCCAAGACAGTCCCTCAGGGTTGGCCCAGGCAGAAACTTGAGACCTTCCTAGCTAAGGCCAAGTTTTACCATTGGGTGGATCCCGTCCTTTATCATGAAGGAGGGGATAGTATCTCGAGGAGGTGCATTCCTCAAGAAGAGCAGCATAGCGTCCTCAAATACTGCCACAAGCTTGAGGCAGGAGGACATCATTCTGGAAAAAGGACAGCACATAAGGTGCTTCAATCCGGCCTATGGTGGCCTACTCTCTTCAAGGACTCTGATGAGTTCGTGAAGAGATGTACTGACTGTCAGAAAATGGGAACCTACGGACAGAGAGACATGATGCCCATGCAACCCATTCACTTTTGTGAGGTTTTTGATGCATGGGGGATTGATTTCATGGGCCCATTTCCTAAGAGTCAGGGATTCGAGCATATTTTGCTCACTGTGGATTATGTCAGCCGATGGGTTGAGGCCATCCCCGCCCGAGCCGCAGATGCTAAAACCGTTTGCAAGTTCTTGAGGAAAAATATCATTTCACGGTTCGGGGTACCTAGAGTCTTGATTTCAGACGGGGGGTCTCACTTCATCAATGACAAGGTTAGGACCCTTGCAGATGAGTTCGGCATTGACCATCGGATTGCCACACCGTATCACCCTCAGACTAATGGTCTTGCCGAAGTATCGAATCGGGAGATAAAGACAATCTTGCAGAAAGTTGTCCGCCCAGAACGAAAGGATTGGTCACAGCTTTTGGACTCGGTCTTGTGGGCTTATCGGACTTCTTTCAAGAATCCATTGGGGACATCTCCCTTTCGTCTCGTCTATGGAAAACCGTGCCATTTGCTAGTGGAGATCAAGCACAAATCTTTTTGGGCAGTCACTGAGTTGCTTTTAGATCCCGAGAGTATAGGAGACCAGAGAAGAGCAGAATTGGCATCCCTGGAGGAACTTAGAGACACAGCCTTTTCGAACAGCCTACAGTACAAAGAGAAAGTGAAGACATGGCACGATTCGCATATCAGCCATAAACAGTTTGAGCCAGATCAGAGAGTATGGTTGTTTGATTCCAGGCTGAAATTATTCCCAGGGAAGTTGCAGAGCAAGTGGAATGGCCCGTATGTGGTCAGGAAGGTACATGACAATGGCAGCATCGACATATCTAAACCATCATCTTCCTCTACCTTCCGCGTCAATGGTCAAGGTCTGAAGCTATATCTAGATCATGATCCGCCGACCGTTGACGTTACCCCCATTCTTCTGGTATGAGATGTGTCCTTTGACTCTCATCATCTGCATCTCATACATGGTGATCAATTCCATCTTCCGCTGTACAGATCCATCTGTTCATATCACTTTCATCTATTGATTTATTTTCTTCTTTTCTTCTTTTCCTTTCCTATTTTCTTTATCTATCAAAAAGGTGTCGCCCCTTGCAGACAGTTTTCTATACTTAGGACGTACTTTGTCCTAAGTATAAGGGGGTTGGCACCCCGAGTTTCTCTATTCTTTTCGATCCTCTCCAGTGTCTCCTCTTCTTGTCTATACTTAGGGATATTTTACCCTAAGTATAGGGGGAGACAATCTGAGTACGATCTGTTCATTCCCACCCTTGACCCTCCATGCATTGTGTACATTCTGCTATACTTAGGATTACTTGATCCTAATCATTCATTCGTTTATTCATTCATTCTTTAGACTTGTCTATACTTAGTACGAGTTATGTCTTCTCTTTTCTCTCCGATCTATGAGGACATAGCTCAAGCTAAGTATAGGGGGGTCGTATATACTGTGTATATACTTTAGCCATAACTCGTACTTTCGTCTTTTCTTAATAATATGGCTAATAATTCTTTAAAATTCATTAAAGATCTTTAATAAAAAGATGTGGATATTCCTCAAATTCTTTTTGTATTTACTGATTAATAAATCAGGTGAAAATGTTTTTTGCAAAATATTTTGAAAATCCTTGTGAACAATTATTGAAAACTATTTTGAAAATATTTTGTTACATGTGTTCAACTTTTGTAAAAATATGTGGTTTGTAAAAAATTTATTTTCTTTGTGTGAAATAAAACTTTTGCAAATGGTTTGGAAAATGGTTGCAAAAATATTTGAAAAACCTATATATACTGTTTTGAAAGCCTTTGCAAAATGATTTTCAAATGTGTGTACATGTTTGCAAAAATGTTTGTAAAAAAAATATTTTGGACTATAGTTTTAAAAATTGTGTGTAAAATTGTTTTCAAATAAGTTTGAGGAATACATACATCACACCAAAATCCATTATATGTATATATGTATAAAATTGAGCACTTACCCTTGTAAATTCTTAAAACCCACTTCTTGTAAATATAAGAAGCACTCCCGTGTACATATTTTTAACCTAGTTTTCAGCCAAAACTTTTTCTTTTCAAAAATCCCAAAAACATTTGCAAAATTAAAATCCAAAAACATTTGAAAAATCCTTTTGAAAAAAAAAATTCGCATCTGCATATGCATTCATCATATTTTCAAAAAAAATCCATAAAAAGTTCAAAATCTTTGAAAATTGCATCACAAAAATATTTTCTGCATTGCATTGCATAGCATTCGCATTTTTCGGATTGAGTTTGAGAGTTGAACAAGTCTAAGTAAAATCCGGAGATTGGAGCTTGATTGGACCTTACAATCTACCTAATAACAGGAACCTTATAGGAACTGGGTTTGAGGTACTTTAGGTCTAGTTGACTTAATTCTTTGAGGATCCCGGGACTTGGTTCAATGGATTCTTGACTGCCTAAGTAGAGTATTTCAGAGCACACGCACGATTCTTGTTGATGATGACCTAACTTGGACACCTGCACCTTTCACATGGCTCAACTCAGTTGGAGTGGTGAGGGGATTGGATTTGCCGGTATGAGACGCACATAAGTGGAAACACTTGTCCTCCTCTAGGGAGGGAAGTGCACCCCAACCCGTCCAGTGATTAGGAAGTATAAAGATAGGAGGCTGTGGGTTGCGATAAAGCTTCAAAAGAGGGATAGTCTACTGGCTCAAGAGGAAAAACTCCTTATGTAAATGCTACTGTATATAGTATTCAAAAAAAAAATTCAGGCATGTACAAAAATAAAAAGCCTGCAAGTATGTACCAAGTCAATAAGCAAGCTTGAGTTCCAAAGTCAAATATGTGAGCCTGCAGCAGGATGACTTGACTACACTGGTCTTGCATCCCAGGACAGGTAGCTACACTGGCTACCGTCCATTCTTCTCTTCACCCCCTCCTCTTGAGCTGGTTGCCACTTGAACTTAGAAGGGAATACCCCGCTCCTCGAGGATGGAGTTATTGGATTGGGGAATCATTGGGTTGTCGTACTGGAGAAGTCAGTTTCTTTGCTATTCTAGTTGGGGAGAGCCACCATCACTTACACTGTACGAGTCATATTCATAGTCGTAAGAGTTTGCGTATGAGTTGAAATATTTCTGATCTGGCTATTAAGGAGACTTGGACAGAGTTTCAGGATTCTCAGGGACTGTTGGATTTCAAACACGGTTCTCACTAAGGTTCCGCCCGCATTAAAATTCCAAAGGTCCTACTTAAGCTCCAAACTTTGATTTTGCGAAGACAAGTTTGATAATCAAATAAAATCCACATTTCTTCTTTTTCTTTTCTTTCTTTTCTTTTGCACTTATTGCATAAGTGTTTGCTAGGGACTAGCAAAGGTAAAGTATAGGGGGATGATGACCCCACATTTCATCATCGTTATTCTATCATTTTGGCACCGAAAACCCTAGCAAATGCATGTAAATAACATTAAATAGAGCATCTTAGCATTCATGCATGTGCATTTATATAGTGTATAAAATGTTGTAATTAAAGCCAAAATTATAGAACAAATAAAAGAAAAGAAAAATAATAAAATATTGTAAATATTTTATGACCCGAAACCCCGAGACCTAGGCATCTTGATGAATAGGTCGACAAGGAATAAAGTAGGTGGAGATAAGGGCCAAATACATATAATTATTAATTCATTCTTTATTCATTTTAGGACTTATTTTTAGTTCCACTTTTTATACATCAAATAAAGAAACTTTGTACATGAAAGTTGTAGATAATTTTATAAAGAAAAATACAAAATTGATTTCACAGAAAAATAATGTACAGATAAAAAGTTATGGTCTGAATACAATTCCAGTATCCCAACTTCCCAGACCCGTATCTCACAAACGACAACTCCAAATGCAGCATACTCACCTTTAATTGTATATAGAAGAAAATAAACTATTTAATAGTGGTCGTTTCGCATTTGGCGGAGCTACGGTTTGAAAGTTGACTTTTGGACCCTCATTGTATAGTGTGCCGAATAAAATATTCAATTTATTCTTTATTAATTATTTATTCTTTTTTATATTTTTATAATTATGTAAATATTACTTATAATATATATGTGCATAAAAATCAGAATAAAAATGCAAAGAAAATACAAAATAGAAACACTTATATAAAGAACACATAGGTAAACTGTCTATACCTATACCTATACCTATACAATACTTATTCATATTTTATTAATTGTACAAAATAAATCAGAAAAATAAAATAAAAATATATTTGTGTATATAAAAGTATTTTATAATTTTAGAAAATAATAAACAAAAATAAATAAATTAAAAATACAAAAATAAAAATAAAATACTCAAATATGTAGATAATATACCTATATAGGGGTATAAAAGTAACTTGTAAAAATATACTTCATAAAATAAATTAAAAATCATAATAAAATACTACATTAAATTTTAAACATTTTTTATTCTTTAACCAAATATTAATTCGGCCTTTTTCTATTTTTAAACGAATTAATAAAATAATTTTTCAATCTTTCCCCTGGTTGGTCCACGTAGACCAACCAGGTGCGGTCTAGAGTTGACCTCGGTCAACTCCCTGACCGAGGCCTGCCATTTCTGACACCCTGATTTCTCCCCGATTTCCCCCAATTTTCGAGCTCGATCCGTTCGTCCTCACGCCTCGATCCCTTCTTGGGACTTCATCCCCGATCATCACTCTCCCACGCCATGTATCCGGATCCAGCCATATCTCCATCATTCGCGCGTGAGTCTGGCTTGAAGGAGATGCCATCATCTTCTACTTAAACACCCCGCCACCTTCAAGCCCAATTTTGAACCCTCCTTAGCCATTAATCCTCCTCCCTGTTGCGCTCTTCGTGTTGCTGGAGGTGACAGCTCCGCATCTACACCCTCAGGCGAGTCGAGGAGGCTCTGTAGCGGCTCCGCCACCTCCGCCGACCACCAGCGTCGAGGTCCTTCCACCTCAGGTCTTCCACCTTCGAGGTATCCCTTTTTTCCATTCCTTTTCGCTTCATTTTATTCCCCGTAGCTTCAGTATCAAAAATTCCAAAAAAAATCCGCTTCCCGTCGATTGATCCATCTCCCATAGCTCATCGCCGGAGCGCACCTCCAGATGTCGTCCCTTCGCCGTCCACCGTCCATTTCCGACTTCCATTGCACCTCCGCGGGGTCCAGGCAGTTTGCCCTGGACCCTCTCACCCCTTTTTGCAGGTACCTGGAGCAGTACATCGCCTGGGGGCTCGGATTCGACCTCCGCCGGAGATACCTGGAGCTTCGAGCTCCGCCGCTTCTGCAGCAGCGCCTCAGAGCTTTTCCGGCGATTTTGAGAGCCCCAGACGCCAGAGCATCATCGCAAGAGTCTCCCGAACCTTCTTGTTGCGGCCTAGACCACCGGAGGCGCGTCAGCTCACCGGAGGAACTTCGTCCCGGCGAAGTTCTTCCCTGTTCTTCCTCCGGGTGCTTCCACCGTCCGATCCTAGGCCCGCTCCAGATCACACCTCAGCCGTCAGATCTTGGCCACCTTCTGCCGTCGATCTCTTCGCCAGATCTGATCTCCACCGATCATCGCCGAACCGTCATCGCGCGTTGTGCGCGCGCCACGTGGATAAGTGAGCGGCCCTCCGCCGTTCGATCGCGCACGAGGAGATAAGGCGTGGGTATTTTGCACTATCCCCCTCGCCAAATTTTGGATTTCATTTCAGTCCATAAACTTTAAGCTGTAGTTTAAATATTTCTGTAATATTTGCAATTAGGCCCCCGTTGTTTTCTTATTTGCACTTAGGTCCAACCCACGTCACCTCACGTGCCCAGTGCGCGTGAGGGGGCTGGGTATTTTGCAAGGACCCCCTGGGTTTGTTTATTTCGCTTAGGTCCATGAACTTTTTAATTAAGTTATAATGTTTTGGAGAAATTGCATCTGAGCCCCTGGAACTTTGTAATATTGCAAGAATACCCCTGCCAGGTCACGTGCCCAGTGCGCGTGAGTTGGACATTTTGCAACAAACCCCCTCCGGGTTTGGGTATTTGTTTTTAGTCCAGAAACTTGTATTTAACATTATATATTTTTGTGGAAATTGCATATGTGCCCCTGGATGTTTGAGAAATTGCATAAATGCCCCTGCTAGGCCTGTTAATTGTTTGGATGCTTGTTGTAATTGTTTAAATTATCATTTTAAGTCCAAAAATTCCACAAAAATAGGGTTAAGCTTCTGGGTATTTGTACTTTGACGCTACGATTTTAGTTTTTGATTTTTTTATTTTATATTTATTAAAAATCAAAAACATGCTTTTTATTTACTGTCTAGCTTAGAAAATGCCAAAAAAATATTAAAATACCTCCAAAAAATCCAAAAAAATTCCCTAGTGTCTATTTTACTATATTTTAGTGTCAGTCAAAAAATCACTAAAAATCTCAAAAGAAAAACACAAAAAATTTAAAAACACTTCAAAACTTCAAAAAATTATATAAAATCAAAGAGAAAGCCAAAAAATATAAACTTAGTTCCTGTTTGTTCCATATTTTGTTCTCTTTATTTGAAAAATATTGTGAAAAATTTTGATTGCTGTTTGCTAATTTTAATTCTCATTTTACTCACAGCCAGCACATTTTCCACTGTTTTCCTTTATTTCAGTCTTTAAAAATACCAAAAACACCTTGAAAAATACCCAAAAATAAAAACAGTAAAAAAATCCTAAAAATATCAAAAAGATTTTATTTCTGAATTTTTGGTTATTTTTGCTTATTTTTATAAATATTTTACCTTGTCTTATATTCCATTGTTTTTAAATTCCAATTTTGAAATATATATATATATATAAATTATAAAAATCAGAAAATTAAAAATCAAAATACAAAATTAAAAATTAAATTAAAATAAAAAAAATTAAAAAATTAAAAACCCACAAAAAATTTCCTTTGATTGCTTGCTTAGTGTAGACACTACACACACACACACACACTTGTGCACACTTTTGTGAATTACCCTGTTTGCTCCCTGTGTTCGAACTCTCTGCATATTTGTCACTATACACCATTTGTGCAGAGTTAAAAATAAATTTTAACTCCACATTATTTCTAATTTATTGACCTTTAGTGTGGGTTTATTGTTGATTAAATTCAGGTTTCATTTGAGAGTCGCCACAGCGACGGTTGTCTCCGCCTTGTGTGAGACACCAATTTAGGCTCTCTTGAAATCTGCGTTTATCACAGGGGTCGAACACAAGGAGCACGAATTGGCCTTGTGGCCTACGAAGTAGTCAAAAAGAAAAAATGAAAGAAAAGAAAAGGGTATTTTTGGTGGTTTTTAATTCTTTTTATATTTTTTTGGATTTTTTAATTAATCAAGAAACTAAAGAAAACAAGAAAACCAAGCAATTCAACTATTTATTTCATGCACTAAAAATCAACCAAAAATTCAAATAAAAATATTTTTGTGTGTTTTATAATTTTTAATGTTTTTAGTGATTTTTTGGGATTTTTCTTATGTTTATTTAATTTTACTAAAAATGAAACAATGCAAAAAGATAAAATCAATGTCCAGCCAAGCTTAAGGGGTTTAGATAAAATATCTAAAAATCCCCAAAAAGCCTAGAGGTAATTTTCCTGTATAGTAAACAATACAAAGAAAATTTAGCCACTGGATTTATGATTTTTGGGTTTTTAAATTATTTATTAGAATTTTTAGGAGTTTTTAGGTGTTTTTCAATTTGTATGAGTTATATATAATGAAAAATAGCCAAACTTGGCTAGAAAATCAAGCAAGCCAAAACAAACAATAGGTAATTTTTTTGTAATTTTTAGATAGGATTTAATATTTTTTTTGTGATTTTCAAAGTCAAACAGTAACAAAAATTGATGTTTTTGAATTTTTAAAAATATCAAATCAAAACAAAAATGCCCCCAAAAATTCCAGAAAATTTTACACTATGGCAGAGACATGTTTCCAATTTTCATTAGATTTGGAGTCGATTTGCTATTTTATTCAAAAATAAGAAGTAGGTACTGTGCACAGGGATCTGAGTGCAAATACCAAGAGTTCTGGGGGGTCCGGTGCAAAATACCCAGGAGAACACGTGCGTCGCGCATGCCTGAGGCACTCAGGGACCTAAATGCAAGGAAAACAAGTTCCGGGGGCTATTTGGTAACAGGTACCAAAAGTCCGAGGGCTTGTTTGCAATTTACCCAATAAAAAGCGCACATGCACAATTAATTCACGCACAGGGGTATAAATGCAATAATCCAAAAGTATTCATTCATTCCATAACCAACCAGAACTACAGGGAATAAAGTGCAAATAGCCCAGAAAACCATGTGTTGAAGCACGTGCTACACCATAGACAGGGGCATAAATGTGAACGAAATAAAGCACAGGGTCCACAATGCAATTGTACCAAAAACTAAACAACTAAACTATATATTTACAAGACTAAACGCGAAATAAAGTAAAAGGAAGGGCCTAAGGGTAAATTACCCTTTATTAATGAGGATGGTTGGATGGGCGCCACGTGGTGAATGGACGGTTGCGATGCGGGTGGCGCCCAACAAAGGTAGCCCTCGGGTGGATCGGACGGTCGGGGCTTCGCCACGTGATGGATCTGACGGTGGTGACGCGTCGCGGCTAAGCCTCGCTGGATCAACGGTGGAGATCGACCCCCGAAGGATCTGGCGGTCAGGGATACTCCTCAAATGGACGGTCACGATCAAGTCTGGAGCGCGGGGGCGATCGGACGACTAAGGAGGATGCTGGACGAACTGGGCGTCGGCGAACTTCGCCGGGCTCGTGGCGGTGCTGGTGTCCTCCTGGAAGCTCGTTGAAGATCGGAGAAGGTGCGCAGGAGTCTTCCGCGTCGAGTGGTGGTCTCCGATGACCCAACCGAGCTCTAGGGAGCTCCGGCAAGGTTGGCAGAGGCGGAGCTGCTGGACCTGATGGTCCAAGCCCTCAGATGGGCATGGATGAACCTGCAAAATGTACCAACAAGCTCGCGGGTCGAGGGCAAACTGCCTCGACCCCGTTAGGCGAGGTGGAAGTGATCGGGGGGTCGGTGTGGGCGAGCTCCGGCGAGGGTGTGGACGGAGGAGCTCGAGCCCCAGCTCCTGTACGAGATGGGTTGAATGGAGGGGTGCAAAATGTGCACGGGAGGAAGGCGGAGGCAAAGGTGGATTCCGATGATCGAACGGGAAGATGAGGTGGTCGGAATCGAAAGAAAGCGACGGCGGCGCGAATTGGGGATAATCGAAAATTAAAGAAAACGACAAAAAATCGAGACTACCTGGGTGGATGGTTCGACTGGGAAGGAGATTGCGAAGCTCTGGGTCCTCGCCTCAAGGAACGTCGACGTCCGAGGCTCTGGCTCCTGCTCTGGGCGGAGCACGACGGTGACGGCTCGCCGGATCAGTGGTCTGAACGCCCTCTCCTCGCTGCGACAGCACCTGGAGCGAGCTGTCACTCTCACTCGAGCACTGGAGGTCACTGGGGGTGGATCGAATGAGCCAAAGATGGGAATTAAGGTGGCGGAGCTGGGACTTTATATGTCTAGGGGTCCGGCTATCGGGAGGTCGGGCGAGCAGCTCAGTGCGCGGATCCCCCAAATCCACCCCGGGCGTGGATCAGGGATGATCAAGCTCGGATTAGAGCTCGGGGTTAACGGATTCAGAAGTCAGATCGAGTGTGCGAAATGTCGAGAAGTCGGGTGGCTGGCACGGATCCGGGACGGAGTGATCCTGGGGGGGGGAGTTGACCAGGGGGTCAACGTCCCCGTGGACCAGTAGAAGCAGGCCACGTGGAAAAGATTTAAAAATTCAATTAAAAATAACAAATGGCCGAATTATTGAAAAGTCAAAACATGAAATATTTTTGTTTTATTTTTTTCTATTTTTAGTGATTTTTAATTAATTTTTCAAAATAAAAATAAGGTATTTACAATATAGTACTATGCATAGGTATATATATACAATATAGGGTTTTTAATTTTGATTTTTAATTTGTTATTTTTATACAATTTTATTCCCATTTTATATTTTTTTTATTTATATCATAAAATAAGGAATAAAAAGATTTTTTTTTATTTTTATTATTTTTATACATAGGTGAAATAAATAGATATGTACATGCATATACATGGTATATTTACAAAGTATTTTTGATTTTTAATTTTATTATTTTTATTTTGTTTTTGTTTTAATTTATTTTATTTATTTACAACATAAGACATAGAATATGTACAAGATTTTTGGAAATTAATTTTATTTATTTTTAAGGCTAAATAAATATAAGATGAATGGACTATATACATGGTGACTATGTACATGAGTGATGTTTTTGTTTTCTTTTTACTTTTTCTATTTTTTTCTTGATTTCATAATTATAAATATATACAAGTATTTACAAGCCTATTTTAGTCTCTTTTTGGGAGGAAAATATTTTTATTTTATTTACATATATATTTACACACATGAGCCCCTATCTCCCTCTACTTTGGCTTTTATGCGGTTAGGCCCATGCTGAGCCCTCCCTTGGGTTAGGTTGCTCAATATTTATTCTAAATATTTCCCTCTTTTTCTTTTTGATCTTTATTCTTTTATTTTTGCACAAAAACATGCTAATTATTACTTTTTACACAATGCATGCTTTTGGTAATTATTTATATTTACAACTATATACATGCATTTGCAAAGGTTTTTGTAGCTAAAATATAAGAATAAAGAGTGATGAATGAGTATTCATCAATGAGCAAGGTTTAAGTATAGGGGGTTGATGAATCTGTGATTCATCACTCTTAAATTTGAAAATAGAGTCTTGTTCCCGATTATTTAGAAGCATATTTCCCTTTTATCTTTCATAAATAGCATTCATGCATGCATTCACAATACATGCATTTTAGCATCCATATTTGCATTAAAATATGAACCCTAATTCACTTGTAAAATACTCACCAACATTTACCTAGCTCCCTCAAAATTCAATAAAACCTTCCTTATACTGTGCATATTACTAGTTAATGATATAAGGAAGAAGGACAAAAATTCCTAGCTTGTGAATTACCCAATAAAACCCCAAACCCAATTTGAGACCCCAGACATTAGAATGCACATCTCTCTCTCATACAACCTCCGTATTAGGTCTACTCACTTTCAGATTAATACACATTCAGAGACCTTTAAAATGATACCAATTTCATTCAAATCGAAGCTCGTATGCAAAACTTGGGTTTTGGGCCCCTTTGTGTACTATAGGTATTTTTGTATCATATTTGACCTCATCTTCGTTTTTGGACAACATGAATCTTATAGATCTCATCAAGATCTACAACTTTCATGTTTTGAGTTTTTCCAAATTCGACCTCCTTTTAACTTCCCATTTTCTTTCAGCTATTCAGTGCATGCCACGTGGCGCCCTCTGATTTCGCCACACAGCCCGCTCCATTGTACGCCACGTGTCCCATTTCCATGGCCATTCGATTCTTCTTCCTCTCTCCTCATCTCCACCAATAACCACCACCATCTGATCGAGCCCAGATTGAATCTAGGCCGTTCGCTAGCGCCGCTCTCTCATTTCACCACATGTCAAACCCCTAACCACCCATTCTTCTTCTGATGATTTCATCCCCACCTCACATAGACGCCCTACTCTCCAGCACCCGATCTACCCACGGATCTCATCTGGACCACCCGCCAGCGTCCTGCTCTTAGCACACTAAGTGGCGTGTCCGAAGCCCTTCGATCGAATCGCCCAAGATCTAATCCAAAGCGTTCACCCGCACCTCCACCAGGGCCGTTGGATCTCGTGATCCAACGGTCCAGGCTTCGTCTTCCACCTCCCACAACCTCCACCCGAGCCCCGCGCCTCGTTGACACCCTTCCCCCTTCTAATTTAGCCGCTCCGTCTCGCTCCATCTCCACGACCTAACACCGGGCACACGTAGCCCTCACATCCCATACCCTCGCGCAACACCTAGCCACGACCACCCTCCTCTCCTCCGGTCGGCATCTACCCACGAAGCCCACGACTCCATCACCTGTACTTCGCCATCTCCCGACCATAAATAAGCCACCTCCGCCTCGAATCTTCTTCGTCCACCTTCACGAGGGTAAGGCCCAACCCTCCTCCTCCCTGTGATAGGGGGAGGAGTTAGGATCGAGCGACGATGACCCCAAAACCCCGATGAGACCTGCAGCTGCCCAGTTGCATCGCGGTGTCTCCGCCCCACCCGAGCTCGCTGGACCGACCGACCAGCACGCGTGACGACCCCGGGGTTCTCCAAGGACCTCAAGCCCAGGCCTCCGACCCGCCATTCGCCAGGTAAGCTCCTTCAATCTCCTCTGCATTTTTCTTCTGTTGCTCTCCTAATTAATTCGCCTCCCTCCGACATCTTCATGGTCACCAGATCCCCCCACGAGATACACCTATCATTGGACATCTCCGCCAGCCATCTGATCACCCTCCTCCTCCATCAAAACCTTCGCCATCCCAAGCTTTCTCCTCCACCGGAGGCAGAGGAGGACCCACTAAGGGCTCCACTTCTTCGTCTCCCTCAGCCCTCCGTTCACCTCAGCTCGCACACACACATGCCTCGGCTATCTTCCAACCACTCTTGCAGATCTAAAAACTCCATTGGCCGGACCTAGGGCGGAGCCAAGTTCTAGAGCTCTGCCTCTGGTGAACACGCGTCGACAACGAACTCCAGGCACCCCCGCATCTTCTTGGAGCTTAGATCTTCATCGCCAGGCATCCACCATTCTTCCTTTACCTTCACCGAGCACGGAGAAGTGCGGAGGAGCTCCAGGCCTCACGTCGGAGCTCCAATAAAGCCTCCACCCTGCGAGGAAGAAGGAGGTGCAGATGCCGTTGGATCTCGCCCCCCGATGGAGATCTAACAGCCCAGGAGCAGCCACATCGTCTTCCCGGAGTGCGGAGGCTCGGCGGGACAAAGTCTCACTCGAGGCATCCTCGAGACGCCACGTTGTCCGAGCCACCTGCTACGGCCGTCCGACCCTGCGCCGAACCTCGCCCCCACCCGAGCCTGGACTCACGTGCTTCACGCACGTGAGGGTCGACCTTTCTGCATCGGCGCCCTTACTACTTTCTCATATTGCATCCAGGTCCTTCCAGCCACATGCTGACCATGTGTATCGAGGGTATTTTGCAAGTATACCCTCGTGGGTTTCAATAATTGCAAAAATGCCCCTGTGTGTGTGTGGGTAATTTACATGGAAGGTCCCGAACTTTCTTTTATTTGCATTTTTATTCCCTCCTAGGGACCTATTTGCTATTTATGTTTTCATGTTTTCTTACATTTATGCCCCTGGCTTCACTTGTGTATATCTTGAGCATTTTAGCTCCGATTGAGTCGATTTCAGTGGCATTTTGAAGCTCATTTTATTGCCTTCTTGATAGCATACTTGTATTTCAGATTTGACACTGCGAGTTTTATTGTATTATTTTATTGGGTAAGTGTCTTGAGTATAATGATTCATATGCCTGATTTTTACGTCAGTGAAAGTATCTTCATTATTTGACCCTGATTTGACTTCTGATTAAATGGCTCAAGTATTCGTGTAATTCAGGCATATTTTTGTTGCATTTCATCACATCTCTTTGCATGATTAAAAATAAAATAAAAAATTTGCACGTTTCATGATGCATATTGTGTTATCATCTTCATATGTGTTTTTGACTTGCATTTATCCAACACTTAGTTAAATTAATCTAAGTCCAAATATCACCAGAGAAGCACGTGTCCCTGAGTTCGACCTTGGTTACTTACCAAGTAAAATATAAAAATGACCATTTGATTTTCATGACATATTAAATTAGATGGTTTTTGACGAGCCGAATCTAGCCCGACTGCAATGACCAATGAGTGTTAATTTCATGCTTTTAAAGGGATGGATTCTCGGCTTGTCATCTGTCCCCTGAGTCACCATGAAGTGACTCTTCTCCCAAGGTAACACAAGATGGACCTTGATGCATCGCTGAAGGACACGGTTGACGGCTCGAAAATCCCAAGCGACTAAGGGTAAAATGTGTCACTGGTCTTTGCGACCTCAACCACTCGGATCGGAATCAATCAAGAAAAAGAATACCACCACAATAAAAATAAATCAATCAACAAGCAAATAGTGGTCTCGCTATTTTATTTTACCTGGTATAGCTACCAGGGTCGACCTCAAGGAGCACGGTATGCGTGGGCTGTGAAGTAGTCGGAGATCCAAATAAAATAAAGAAATAAAATGAATTTGGTGGATTTTAGGTTTTTCAAAATTTTTTGTAATTTTTAATATTAAGAAAAGGTGGAAAAGAAATAAAAAATGCACAAACAAACAATTATTTAAGGTATCAAAAATATTCAGAAAATTGAAATAAAAATATTTTTGGTTTTTAGAAATACTCAAATGTTTTTGGTATTTTTCTTGGATTTTTTCTGATTTTTAGTTAATTTCCTAAAAATGAAATAAAACCAAAAATAGAAGGCAGTGTACAACCCAAGTCTAAAGGCAATTTAAAAATGCGTAAAATGCCTATAAAATTCAAGCAGTATATTTATGATAAACTAAAAATAAAAATCTAACTACAGAAGAAGAAAACACATTTTTTGAATTTTTTGAATTTTTAATGATTTTTCTTAGGGTTTTAATGTTTTTCAATTTTTAGGGTTTTTATAATGCCAATTCAACAAAAATTGGAAAGAAGTAAAATAAATCAAAACAAGAAAATGGTATTTTTTGGAATTTTTAAAGGGTTTTTAATATTTTTAATTGATTTTTAAAAACAAATAATAGCAATTTTGAGGTTTTTGAATTTTTAAAAATACTAAATGAAACCAAAATGCAACCAAAAATTCACAAAAATTCCTACACCACAACAGAGGCCATGTGTCGAAATTTCGTGATTTTTGGACGAGATTTGCTATTTATTAAAATAAAAGTCAAGCTCACAACATACATGGACTAATTTGTAAGAAAAACATGTTTCAGGGCTAATCAATAACACACATAAAAATCCTAAGGTCCTAACTACAATTTTCATACGAATTCACGCACATGCTGGAAAACAATACACACAGGGGTAGATTTGCAAATAGCTAAAACTAATCATTAATTCAATAATAGCTAAAAAGTCCATGATAATAATTGCAAATAACCCACATAGCACATGACGATGCACATGTATCTACACAATAAGGACTTAAATGTAAATACTAAAAACTACAAGTGCACGGATGCAAATAATCCTACTGTGTACTTTTTATTTTATAGACTAACTAATAAAAGGAAATAACTGCAGGGGTAGCAGAGCAAATTACCTGAGCCACTCGTGTTTCGCATATGGGGGGACAAGTATCGCGCTCTGACTGGATGGCGATGGCGACTCTGGCGCTGGTAGCTGGCGAATCGAACGGCTCTGACCGAGGTGCGAACGTGGGCGTATGGGGGCCGTTAGATGCCAGATCTAACGGCCTGACAGGTGTAGGCTCTGGACGGCAGCGATGTGATCTGGGCGACATGTGTAATCCAACGGTTGAGAAGGGTACGAGACAAACTCCGCCTGGGCGAAGTTCACCGGAGCATCGAGGAGATCGACGACTCCGATGAACGATCGGACGATGGTGGTCGACTCGCACAGCTCTTCCGCGTCGGGTGGACGGGTCCGATGAGCTTGCCATTGGTCGGATCTCCTGGAAAGTGGATGTGATCTAGGATAGCTCCAGTGAAGCGTGATGAAGGCGATCTGGGGCGTATCCGTGCGCGCTACGACCTACAGAGGAAAGCTTTAACTCGGAGCATAGTCTGGTCAAGGTTATTTGACTAAGGCTAAAGAGAAGCGACTGCGAATAGAGGTGGGGATTTCCGGCGAGTGATGGAGGAAACCTAAAGCCTAATCCTGGCTTCGATAGCCAAGGTTCGGGTGATCAGGTTGCGCATGAAGGGTGACAGTGGCGGAGCGACGGATGATGACAAATGAAGGATTCGAAGCTAAGGACTATGCGAGGTGTACCTGATGGTCCTAACTAGATCCTGAGCTCCAAGGGATGATGTCGAAGGGGTCATCGCCTCAACCTCGCTGCGGAAGGCGGGGGAGGCTCATCGCGGCGGAACTCCGGCCACGAAGCTCGAGCGTCGGCTGCAGCGGCCTTCTCCGACCACCAAAGGCCCAATCCGATTGCTGTCACCAAGGGGAAAGGTTCTAGAGTAGAATGGAAGTGTGTGGCGTGAGATCTCGACCTGGGGGATCGAAGGAGTGACTTTATAGCAAATCCCAGGCAGTTGACAAATCGGAGCCTGCGAGCAAACCGAGGAAGATCCGCATCTCCCTAGGGATCTACGAGGATCTTGGATCCAAGGGGAAGGTGCGGGAGAAGGAATCGGGGAAAGAAAAGGCGAGATCCACTCCAAAGAAGTCAGAGAAGTCAGGTACGTGAGGCAGATCCAAGCGTAGGAGGGTCCGGGAGGGGATGTTGATCGGGGTCAACATTCCTCCTGGACCAATCAAAACTTGGTCAAAATTATTTGTAAAATAATTAAAAATATAAGATGATTTTATTTTAAAAAATGTTCAAAATGAAAAATATTCATTATTTTTTGAACTTTTTTTTTGTGATTTTTATTTATTTTTATGAATAATAATTTAATCTATATACAATATATTATATTATATACATGTATAAAATACATAGGTATTTTATTTATTTTATTATTTTTGAATAAATACCCCAATTTTATATTTTATTTATTTACAACATATTATTAACATATTATTTGGAGTACAAAAAAATTTTATTTTTATTTTATTGGTTATTTACAAGTGTAAAATAAATAGGGGTACGATACCTATATACATGTGTTATATACAAGGTGAGAGGGAATTTATTTTATTTTTATTTTTATTTTATTTTTCTAATTTTAGTTTTATTTTTAGAAATATATACCAGGGAATATAAACACATTTTTGTTTTTATTTTTGTGAAAATAAAACATATATACATAGAAGGAGTATGTATAAGGTAGAGTGGCCCTATCTCTCTCTACTTATTTTATTTGGCGATCAGGCCCAGATTGGGCCCTCTCTTGGGATTATGTCACTCAATATTTATTCTAAATATTTCCTTCTTTTTCTTTTATTCTTTATTCTTTTTTTCACAAATACATGCTAATTATTAATTATTAACAAATG
Source organism: Ottelia alismoides (assembly GCA_037367405.1). NCBI lineage: Eukaryota > Viridiplantae > Streptophyta > Magnoliopsida > Alismatales > Hydrocharitaceae > Ottelia > Ottelia alismoides. The sequence continues at coordinate 942,962 of JAZKJV010011853.1, forward strand.
CATGCTTATTGGTAATTTATTGTATTTACAACTATATGCATGGTGTTTTGCCAAGATAAGTAGCTAAAATAAAAGAATAAAGAGTTATGAATGGGTATTCATCACCCCCCTATACTTTACTTTTGCTAGTCCCTTAGCAAACACTTATTTGAAAAAGAAGTGGAAAAGAGAAAGGAAAAGAAAAAGAAGAAAAAGAAGGTGAATCAAGGCTGATTATTAAACTTGTCTTCATTAAATTGAAGTATGGAGCTCAGTCAGACTTTTGGATTATTAATTTATCGGAACCTTATTTGGACTTAGGTTTAAAACTCAACAACCTCTAAGTTCCACCAATCTATGGTCAAGACTCCTCAACAATCCAGATCAGAACAAGTCTACATACACAAACTCTAATGACCACGAATCTTTTCTTGTACTGTGTAAGTGATATGTAGCTCCCCACCTCAGAAATGTCAAAGTGACAACCCTCCTCAGCAATGTAACTCTAATGCCCTAGTATGGCAACTCTTTCCTCGAGGAGTGGGGTATTTTCTTCTAAGTTCAAGTTCAACCGGTTCAAGAAGAGGTGGAAGAAGAGAATGGACCATGGCCAGTGTAGCCATGTATCCTAGGGAGCCCAACCAATGTAGCTATGTCTCCCTGCTGCAAGCTTCATGAGATAGGCATGGGTAACATAAGCTTTGCTTTATTTGACTATATACACTCCGGTGGGTATTTCATTTTCTATCAGACCCACCATTTATTTTGGAGTTTTTCTTTTTGCACATTTTTTTCGATGTGCATATGTACATATCTACATGGTGCAGCATATATACATAATGAGTTTTTCCTCTTGAGCTAGTAGACTATCCCTCTTTTGAAGCTTTATTACAACCCACAACTCCTGTCTTTAGACCTCAATGCCACCAGACCAAGTTGAGACGCACTTCCTTCACTAAAAGAAGAAGAGAGGTTCCACCTAGAAGTACTACCCTCATATGCAACCCCAAGTCAAAGAAGACTTCCTCCTCACCACCTCATCCGTAGAGAGCTAGGTGTAAAGTGCTGGTGCAAGTAAAGCCATTTCCTTTAAGAGTCATGTGTGTGTTGTTAAGTGTTCTACTTAGGCTCATCAAGATGACATATGATCATAGCCTAGTGGACTCAAAGAATTAAGTCACCATGGACCTGAAAAGTCTCAACCCTAAGCCCTATAAGGTTCCTCTTAGAGTTAGGTGGATTAACATCTTAACCAAGCTCCATTTTTCAATTTAATTCCAGTCTAGTTTAAATGTCAACTATGATTCAGGAAAACTATACAAAGATATATACAAAGATGCTTTTGTACAAATTTTGAAAATGTGCAAAATTTTTGAAAATGTTTGAATACATGAATGTATGCATGAATGCAGAAGTTTTGCAAAATATTTACACACATTTATAAAAGGATATTTGCAAACTTTTTGCTTTTCAAAGATTTTACAAAAATTTTGTACTATATACATAATTTTGATATCAAAATATTTACAAACTCTTTACACACAAAATATTTTTATAATCGTTTGTACAAAATTAATTTTGTAAATAGCTATGTAGGTGCAATAAAGAATTTTATGTACAAGAAAAATTTTAAATTTTTATTGGTTTTTAAGGATTTTATTCATTTTATTTATTAACACACTCACACAAAGTACGAGTTATGGCTAAAGTATATATGAAATATATACGACACCCCCTATACTTAGCTCGAACGATGTCCTCGGAGTGAATCAAGAGCGATGAAGAAGACATAACTCGTTCTTAGTATAGGGAAGTGAAAAGAAAACCTATACGAATGAAAGATAGAATGGAAAAAGACTCTCGGTGTTTCCCCCCTATACTTAGGATCAAGTAATCCTAGGTATAGTAGGTTGTACACAAAGGGAAATCCAAGTGGGAGAATGTATAGGGTCTACTCTCCCTATACTTTGGGTAAAATATCCATATGTATAGGCAACAAAAAAACGGTAGAAAAGAATCAAAAGAAAATCAAAAGTCTCCCACCCCCTATACTTAGGGTAAAGTACACCCTAAATTTAGAATAATCAAAGATGCAAATGGGATGTTGGATTGAAGAATGGTGTGATATGGACATCTGGATCTATACAAGGGGGAAGACAATGATAATCAGGTGTGAGATGCAATAGATGTGAGTCAAGAGACCACATCTCACGCAAAATGAATAGAGATGGCATCAACGACCAGTGGCTCATGATCTAGATATGGTTTGAGCTGCTGCTTGTTAACACGAAAGGTAGACTCAGATGACATCTCAGATATGTCAATGTTTCCATTATCTTGCACCTTTCGGACCAGGTGTGGTCCCATCCACTTGCTCTGCAACTTCCCTGGAAATAACCTAAGTCTGGAATCGAACAACCATACTCTCTGTCCTAGCTCAAAATGCTTGTGGCTGATATGAGAATTATGCCACTCCTTTACTCTCTCCTTATACTATAGGATGCTCAAAAAGGCTACATCTCTAAGCTCCTCCAGGGCTGCCAATTCTACCCTCCTCTGGTCTCCTACACTCACTGGATCCAAAAATATATCCGTGATTGTCCAAAGTGACCTATGTCTCAGCTCAACAGGTAAATGGCAGGGCTTTCCATAAACGAGGCGAAAGGGAGATGCACCCAAAGGCATCTTGAAGATTGTCCGATATGCCCACAAGACCGAGTCCAAAAGCTATGAACAATCCTTTCGGTCAGGGTGGATGACCTTCTGTAAAATAGTCTTGATCTCCTTGTTTGACACTTCAGCAAGACCATTGGTCTGAGGATGATATTGTGTGGCTACTCGATGGTCAATGCTGAACTCGCTAGCAAGGGCCGTTGACGAAATGAGACCCCCCGTCAGATATCAATACTCTAGGCACCCTGGACCGTGAAATGATATTCCTCCTAAAAAATCTACATATAGTCTTAGCATCTGCGGCTCGGGCGGGTATGGCCTCAACCCAACGATTCACATAATCAACGGCCAACAGAATGTACTCGAATCCCTGCCTCTTAGGGAATGGACCCATGAAATAGATGCCCCCATGCGTCAAAAACCTCACAGAAGTGAATGCTCTGCATCATCATCATATCACACTGTCCACAAGTGCCCATCCTTTGACAATCAGTACACCTCTTCACGAATTCATCAGAATCCTTGAAGAGGGTAGGCCACCATAGGCCAGATTGGAGCACTTTCTGTGTCGTTCTCCTCCCAGAGTGATGTCCTCCTGCCTCAAGCTTGTGGTAGTAAGTGAGGATGCTATGGTTCTTCTCCTGAGGAATGCATCGACGCCAGACACTATCCCCTCTTTCATGATAAACGATGGGATCCTCCCAATGGTAGAACTTGGTCTTCATGAGGAAGGTCTCAGGTCGCTGCCTGGGCCAACCATGTGGAACTTTCTTGGTAACAAGATAGTTCACAAGGTCGACGTACCATGGGAGAGAGGCAATAGCAAGGATCGCCTCATCTAGGAAGGTCTCAGAGAAAGGGTCAATCTGCTCAGAATCCTCAAGATGCTTTAATCGGGAGAGATGATCCGCCAACCACATTTTTGACTCCAGGCTTATCCTTAATCTCAATGTCAAACTCCTAGAGTAGAAAGATCCATCCGGTCAATCTCGCTTTGGCATCCTTCTTTGCCATGAGGTACCTCATGGTGGTGTGATCTGTAAATATGGTCACCTTAGATCCAATGATGTATGATTTGAATTTATCTGCGGCAAAAAATACGACTAGCATCTTCTTCTCAGTGACAGTATAGTTCTGCTGAGCGGCATCCAAAGTACGACTAGCGTAGTGAATGGCAAATGGTGAATCATACCTCCTCTGTCCCAGCACAACCCCTACGATAAAATCGGAGGCATCCGTCATGATCTCGAATGATAGAGACCAATCAGGCAGCTGGAGGACAAGAGCCTCAACAACTAGACTCTTGAGAGTATCAAATGACGTAAGACACTTATCATTCACAATGAACTCAGTGTCTTTGGTTAGCAAAACAGTCAACGGCCGGGCGATCCTGCTGAAATCATGAATGAATCGTCAGTAGAAACCGACGTGCTTCCTAATGATATCCACCTTGGACGGATCAACCTCCTTGCCTCTATTGGAGATGATATGGCCAAGCACCATCCCTTAAGTCACCATGAAGTGACTCTTCTCCCAAGATAGCATAAGATGGACCTCGATGCATCGCTGAAGGATGCGGTCTAGGCAGTCAATACAAGCATCAAACCCATCTCCATAGACCAAAAAGTCATCCATGAAGATCTCCAAGCACTCACCCACCATGTCCAAAAATATGGACATCATGCACCTTTGGATAGTCGTCGAGGCATTACATAGACCAAAGGGCATACGTCTGAAAGCATATGTCCCAAAGGAACATGTGAATGTGGTCTTGTCCTGGTCTTCGGGCGCAATGGCTACCTAATTATATCTGGAGTACCCGCCAAGAAAGCAGCAATGACTCTTCCCAGCTAGCCTCTCTATATTCTGATCAATAAAAGGCAGTGAGAAATGATCCTTCGTGGTGGCCTGATTCAAATGTCTGTAGTCCACACATACCCTCCAAGAAGTGGGTACCCGGGTAGCGATCTCCTCTCCAGACTCACTCACAACTGTAGTGATGCCTATCTTCTTGGGCACCACATGAAACAGACTAACCCACTTGGAGACGAAGATGGGGTAGATAAAATCGGCGTTCCACCATTTCAAGATTTCCTTCATGACAACCTTCCGAAGGTTCGGGTTCTGCCGCCACTGGAACTCACACGAAGGCATGGCGTCCTCTTCGAGATAGATATGGTGGGAGCACATGGCTGGACTTATCCCCTGTAGATCGGCTACACTCTATCCTATCGCCTTGCGGTTCTTTTCAAGAACCTCCATCAAACGAGATTCTCGTTCTCCAGTCAAATTTGCTGAGATAATGATTGGGTGCATCTATTGCTTACCCGCAAGGAACCTATACTTCAGCAACTGCGGCAAGGGCTTCAGCTCTGGACAACTGGGTTCTGGAGGATCTGGCCTCTGAAAGATCTGAGTGAATGCGACCAAATCTGCATGGGAGAACTCTCGCTGAACATAGAAATCTGGTAAAAACTGCTCTGCTAGTGTATCTGTACTCTGAATGGGATAAGTCTCCACCCTAGATGCTGGCTCTATGGAAATCAGACATGGAATCATATCATCAAACTATGCCCAATCAATGTCTGACTCCGAGGGATCTGAATCTATATCAAGAGAAAAATCAACTGCCTCGCCCTCTTGAACTCGATCTGCTGCCTGACATGTATCATGTACCAGGAATGTGCTCTCCAAGCTCTCCTCTATTGGAATCTGTGCATCAACGGACTCTAAAGGTGAGAGGATGTCTCATGAAACTAGGTCGGACCAAACTGGATCATCATCTGTAATCACAAAATCACAATCCTGGTGGATGTCTCGCTTTGCCTCTGTCATCTGTTCTGAATCTGTGAGCGGCTCTGAGCAAGCTGAATCTCACGCTCTGGTCTCATCGATCGTCTCTATTTGTATACGCTCGCCCTCGACGCGAAAGTACACCTTCCCGCTATCATGATCGGACCCTGCCTTGGCTGTGGCGAAGAATGGGCGTCGTAAAATGATGGGGGTATCGGTCATAGACTCAGGGATCTCCATGTCCAATACAACGAAGTCCACGGGGAATTTCAAACCCTGAATTATGATGACAACGTCCTTCAGCAACCCCTTCGGCCTCTTGACAGACCGATCAGCAAATTGAAGGACCGTCCTGCTCTGTCGAAGAGGACCAAACTCGAATCGGTCGAGCAAGGCTACCGGAAGTAGGTTGATGGAAGAGTCGCTGTCTAATAGAGTCTGATCAATGTGGCATCTGACATAAGGAGCTCCTACATCTGGCCTCTTGGCTAGCAGACGGTTCTGGATGGCGAAGCAGGTGGCGCGAGTGAGCACATGGATCTCTTACTGGTGGTTCCTCCTCTTCCTACGAATAGTGGTCCTCTCTCTAAGGTTCCTCTGGAAGAGGGGCATGTGCTCCAAGGCCTCCTGTAGAATCAGCTGTATATGAAATATGTCCATCATCTGCTGGCTGAACTCTAACTGATGTGAATTTTTTGGGTTTTCGTTTTAAGTCCCCTTAGGCAAGCAGAGTGCTTGGGGAAAGGGGATGGTTGGGCCCTCCTCAGATGGAGGGCTAGGATCGGGTCCCTACTGATGTGGTAAAGTAGAATACATACAAATATCTCCAATAATAACAGATGGACTCGCAAATGAAGAACCCTTTCCTTTATTATCAGAACAATCCTGAGAAACATAAACATGGGAAAATGCAATAGGAATGGAAATGGTGGCATCAATACCACCCACAGCATCTGGACTCGCGGCATCAGTACTGCGCTCTAGCTCAGCATCAACTCTAGTGGCATCAACACCACCTCCTGCATCTGGTGAAGTGACAACCTCAGTACCGTCAGCTGGATCAGCATCCTTGGTGGCGTCTGCACCAACACCATCATCATTATCATCACGAGCGGCATCAACACCGCTCTCCTCCTCATCTGGCACTCATGAAGCTGCATGGGGTAGTCGCTCAGACGAGGCACCGCCGGCTGGTATCCTACCGCTCCTAAGTGTAACAAAGTCAGCATCAAAAGTGTATGAAGTAATATCACCAAGTGAATCACTAGGAGTGTTAACCTCTGTAAACTCTACCTGCTCAGACTTCCTCTTGAGGTTGTTTGGATTAGGCTCAATCTGCGCAGGGATGGCGGCCTTTCCTTTCACAATCTCTCTCATCTCTTGTCGAAACTCATCCATCTCTCGTCGGAAGGTAGCCTACTGCTTGGAGATGAGGCGGGCTAGGTCATCTAAGGTTGGGTTCTCATAGACGTGCCCATGAGAACCTGACGGGTGGCCTCTATGAAAATAAGGCGGTTGTTGCTGAGAGTGAGAGGGATACTGCTAAGAATGATACTGCTGAGGCTGCTGCTACCTCGAAGAATGTCCCTGCTGATAGGGACGAGGACCTGTCTACTGGTAATGGGGCTATGGATGTGGCTGCTGCTGCTCTGGGAACTGGGGCTGCTGGTGTTGCTCTCGCTGTTGGACGTACTGGCCACCCTGAACTGGAGGTTGCTGTTGGGAATTGGTACCTCCGGCCGACCAACAGAATTCGAGATGGTCTCGTCAGATCCCAGGCTGAGGTCGGTCATATACCAAATCCCGTTGACGTCCATCAACGGCTCCTGCTCGTAGGTGGGTGGGGGGAGAACTGCCAGGGTCTGGTCCGGCTGATACACCACCATATGGTTGTCCTGAGATGGTGGTGGCTGAACATACTGTTGTTTCTGCTACTGGAACGGCTCCGCCTGAATGTGATGGACCTGTCGGTAGTGGGCGGAGGGCTGGGTCGAGCTGCTATTGTCGGTATCTGCCCGTGACCTGAGACAGGGCTGAGAGGCTGTCTGTGCCCCCTGGAGACACATGATCTGGGTCTTCAGGTCACTTAGCGTCTGTGCCATCTGATCAATATGCGTCATGCCCTAGCACTGCTTCTTCTCAATCAACTCGATCCGGTCTAACTTCTCATTGATAATCCCCATATCAGCGGCTGTCGACTCTGCATGTGCTGCGGCTACTTGTGATGCAAAACGATTAGCATCTACCCCTGATATTCTCTGATAGGACATGACCTGCGGTGTGGGCTTCCCCTGAGTGTATAATCGGGTCTGGGACATCACCATGTAGTTCTTGGCCATCTCCTCGTAAATGGCCCAGACCCGATCCTCATTATAGGCAAAATACGACCCCCACAGGATGTGTTAACTAGCCCTTGCAACTTTGGTGTAAGCCTACAGAAGAAACTCTGGACGAGATTGAGCTTGGATATATCATGGTGGGGACACCGGTTTATGAGCTCCCTGAAGCGGTCCCATGCCTCATGAAATTGCTCATTGGGGAGCATGGAAAAGTTGCTAATCAGGGCCCTGGCTACATTCATCCGGTCGAGTGGAGAGTACTTGTTCAAGTACTCGTTCCGGAGCTGTTCCCACGTTGTGACAAATCTCCCTAAATGCTTCAGCCAGTTGGCTTCTATGTCTACCAGGGAGAAAAGGAAGGCCATCATCCTGATGGTGTCCTTATCCACGAGATGATCGTGGATAGTATTACAGATCATCTCGAACTCCTGGAGATGGAGGCATGGCTCCTCTATGGCGAGTCCGTAGAAGCGGGGAAGAAGCTGAATCGTCTGAGGCGGGAGCTTGAAATCTCCCAAAATGGCTGGTAACACTATCCATCTGTGGGTTAGAGTTGTTCCACGGTTGTGCAACTCCCTCATCGGTCGTGTGGCTGCTGCTAGCTGTACGGGCTCCTCTGACTCTCTGGCATCAGGACCATCTCCTCCTCCTCTGACGGCTCTACGTTGCTCTCTATCTGCTCTCATCTGCTCCATCTCCCTACATATATCCACCATGAATGGTCCCTGATCCCGGATCTAATGCTGCACGGTCTCAAGGGAGGCTAACAGGGTGGTGTTGATGGCTAATTAACCGAGAAATGTAGGGGTCTAAATATGCCTCACATAAGGCGGAGGCAAAGTTGATGTGGCGACCCTCGATAAATCCCGATTAAGTCAACAATTAACCCACAACAACGATCAAACAATGAAAAGCAAATGTGTAATTAAAATTTATTATAACTCTACAATAAGTGCGTATAGGTGCAAGTATGTGTAGAGTGTCAAACACAGGGAACAAGCAGGATAGATCTAAAAATAAGTGCTCAATCAATGAAAGTAAACAAATGCCTACAAATGTGCTATTTTTTGTGTGTTTTTTAAAATTTTTTATTTAATTTTTGATTTTATATTTTTATATTTGATTTGTAATTTTTGATTTTTTATTTTCTTTTTATGTTTTATATTTATTTTTATTTTCTTTTCTTTTAATAAAGTAAATAGACAATATATGAAAAGGGGAATAAAGTATTATAAAAAAAGGTAAAAGTAAGCAAATTCAGGAAATAAAAATATTTTTGTCCTTTTTATAATTTTCTAATATTTTTTGATTTTTCTATATTTTTTCTAATTTTTTTGGTATTTTTAAAGACAAAAGTACTGAAAACAGTGAAGAGAATAAAATGGCTGAAACTAAAATGAGGAAGAAAAATATCAAACAGAGTCCAAAATTCCTCAAACTAATTTTAAATAAAAGATAATAAATCAAAGAAAATTCAGAGATGAAAATTTTGATTTTTAGAATTTTTCTAGAAATTTTAAGATTTTTATGAAGTTTTTTAGATTTTTTTAGGGGTTTTCTTTTGACTTTTTTGTGATTTTTGGATAGAAGTTAGAACACGAAGAAAGACAAAAAAATGATTTTCTTAGAATTTTTAAAGGGGTTTTGATAATTTTTATGTATTTTCTAATGCAAACAGTAGCAAAAATGCATGTTTTAAAATTTTTAGAAATACGAAAATGCAATAAACATGTGCAATAAAAATATGGCGTGAAAGAGCAACTAAACAAGAGCTTAAGTTAAATTTTTGGTGATTTTTGAGATTTTATAGATGCATGAAATAAATAGAGACAACAAATAGAAAAATCAACACTAGGAGGGGTATAAATGTAAATATCTAGAACTCCAGGGGCCACAATGCAATTTTTCCACAGAATATATAACTATTTGAAAAAATTCCAGGACCAAATACAAATAGCCAGAAACTCAAGGGTACACCTGCAAAATTCCCACCTACGTACGTGCTACGCACGCACCTAGTAGGGACGGAAACGCAAATACCAAAAACTTGAGGGGCTACTTTGCAAAATATCCAAAAATATTACACTGAATAAAATATTTCTTGGACTAATACGAAATAGAAATAAGTATAGGGGTCCCGATGCAAAATGTCCCCCACCCCACGTACGTGAGTCACGTGAGGTGACGCGGACAGGACCTGAATGCAAATATCTAAAGTACGGGGGTCTAAGGGCAAATATTACAAAATTTTAAAACTGCAAATGAGAGTTTTAATATTAATAAATAAATACACAAAATGACGAGGGGTGAAATGCAAAATACCCATGCCTGGCGCATCCAACGGCAGGCATCGCTTCACTTGACACGTGACGGCTCGGGAACGCCCGATGACGGTTTGTCGATGACGGCCCAGATTTGATCTCCAGATGGTGATCAGACGGTGGACGGATGGAGATCTAACGGCTGACGATCAATCTGGAGTGGCGGCCTAATCCAACGCTGCTGGAGGGCAGAGGAAGAACATGGAAGCAACGCCGGTGAGGCGAGCTTCCCCGCTCCAGATCTCGGTCCTCCGGCGCGCTCTCATGCTCAATCTCGGCCGGACAGCTCCTGGGGTCTCCCTCTTGCTCCTGGCGGCTTCAAAACACTCCGGCGATGGCCAGAGCTCGCGGGAAGGCTCGACTGAGCTCGCGGGCTCCTCGTGTCTCCGGCAAGACTCAAAATAAGCCCCAGGTCCTTCTGTGGCGCGCAAGACATGCAAAAAGAGGTGAAGGGGTCGAGGGCAAACTGCCTCGACCCTGCAACGAGGTGAAGAAAGGCGTAGGACGACAGTGGCACGTGAAGTTGAAGATGGCCAGAGCCACTACGGCGAGGGTTCGATTGGGCGAATGGATGAATGAAACTCGAAAATTCCTGGGGGGAGTTGATCAAGACAACAGGGAACAAAAAGGGCAAAAGAAAATGAACAGAAATAGAGCCCTCGAAGGTGGTATACCTGAGGGAGGAACCCCGACAGCAAAGGTGTTCGTCAGAGGTGGTTGATGAATACTCATTCATCACTCTTTCTTCTTATATTTTAGCTACAAAAACCTTTGCAAATGCATGTATATAGTTGTAAATATAAATAATTACCAAAAGCATGCATTGTGTAAAAAGTAATAATTAGCATGTTTTTGTGCAAAATAAAAGAATAAAGATTAAAAAGAAAAAGAGGGAAATATTTAGAATAAATATTGAGCAACCTAACCCAAGGGAGGGCTCAGCATGGGCCTGACCGCATAAAAGCCAAAGTAGAGGGAGATAGGGGCTAATGTGTGTAAATATATATGTAAATAAAATAAAAATATTTTCCTCCCAAAAAGAGACTAAAATAGGCTTGTAAATACTTGTATATATTTATAAAGATAAAAGCAAGATAAAAATAGAAAAATTTAAAAGAAAACAAAAACATCACTTTCACCATGTATATAGTCCACTCATTATTATTTATTTAGCCTTATAAATAAATAAAATTAATTTCCAAAAATCTTGTACATAATCTATGACTTATGGTGTAAATAAATAAAATAAATTAAAACAAAAACAAAATAAAAAGAACAAAATTAAAAATCAAAAACACTATTGTAAATATACCATGTAGATAAATGTACATATGTATTTATTTCACCTATGTATAAAAATAATAAAAATAAAATAAAAATATCTTTTTATTCCTTATTTTATGATATAAATAAATAAAATATAAAATAGGAATAAAAATGTATGAAAATAACAAATTAAAAATCAAAATTAAAAACCCTATATTGTACATATACCTATATAAAGCTATATAATGTAAATACCTTATTTTTACTTTGAAAAATTAATTAAAAATCACTAAAAAATAGAAAAAATTAAAATAAAAATATTTCATGTTTTGACTTTTTAATAATTCGGTCATTAGCTATCTTTAATTTAACTTTCAAATATCTGCCACGTGGCCTTCACCCATTGGTCCAGGGGATTGTTGAACGCCCGGTCAACTACCCCCCCAGGACCACTTCCCACGGGTTTTGACACCCGACCCAACTTCTCCCTAATTTCACACCTAAACCCGATCCCCTCTCGCCTAAACCTCGGGTCCGATTCGTTCATGATACATCCGAGACCCTCACCGGAGCCCCCGCCTCGAGATCCGCGCACTCCATTACCCTACCCGACCTCATCTTTCCGGACCCTCCACCGTATATAGCTCGAGCTCCGCCACCTTCATTCCCATCTTTGGCTCATTCGCTCCACCCCCAGTGACCTCCAGTGCGTGAGTGAGAGTGACAGCTCACTCCAGGTGCTGTCGCAGCGAGGAGAGGGGCAGTGGCCCACTGATCCGGCGAGATACACCGCCGTGCTCCGCCCAGAGCAGGAGCTCGAGCCTCAGAGGTCGACGCTCCTCGAGGCAAGGACCAGGAGCTGCGCAAACTTCTTCCCAGTCGATTCGTCCACCCAGGCAGACCCATTTCCCTTTCTTTTTCGCCAATTTCAGTTTACCCCCAATTCGCTCCCCCGTCGTGTTTCGCTGATTCCGACCATTCCACTGTTCCATTCGACCATCGGAATCCACCTTCACCTCCTCCTTCCTCCCGCGCACGTTCTGCACCCATCCATTCAACCCAGCTCGCACAGGAGCTGGGGTTCGAGCTCCTCCGTCCACACCCTCGCCGGAGCTCGCCCACATCGACCCCCTGACCACCTTCACCTCGCCTAACCGGGTCGAGGCAGTTTGCCCTCGACCCGCGAGTCTTCTGGACCCATTTTGCAGGAACAATGAGGGCCATCTGAGGTCCTCTGACTCAAGCCAGGAGCCTTTTCCTCCGCCGACCTCGCCGGAGCTCTCCAGAGCTCGGTTGGGTCATCGGAGAGCCCCATCTGACGCGGAGGCCCACGCCGACCCTTCTCCGATCATCAGAGCCCCGCGAGGAGGCTCGGAGCGAGCGTATCGGGTCGGCGAAGTTCGCCGGCCACCTGTTCTTCGAAGACCTCCAGCAGCCGTTCGATCGACCCCGAGCTCCAGTTGTGATCTTGAGCGTCCGTTCGAGGAGCAGCCCTGACCGCCAGATCCGTTGATGGTTGATCTCCACCGTCGATCTAGAGAGGTTCAGCCGCGACGCATCCCCACTGTCAGATCCACACGTGGCGAGGCCCAAACCGTTGGATTCGCCTGAGGAGCCCAGCTTTGGAGAGCCATCTGATCCTAACCGTCCATCTACCACGTGGCATCCATCCAGCGGCTCGCATTAATAAAGGGTAATTTACCCTTAGGCCCTCCTTTTTCTTTTATTCAGCATTTAGTCTTGTAAATACATAGTGTAGTTAATTAGTTTTGGTACAATTGCATTGCGGACCTTGCACTTTATTTCTTTCGCATTTATGCCCCTGTGTATGGTGTAGCACGTGCTTCGACACGTGGGTTTCTGGGCTATTTGCATTTTATACCTTGTAGTTCTGAGATATTTTGAGTGGAATGAAAACTTTTGGATTATTGCATTTATACCCCTATGCGTAAAGTAATTGTGCGTGTGCGTGTATTAGTGGGTTAATTGCAAACAAGCCCTTGGGCTTTTGGTACCTATTACCAAATAGCCCTCGGAACTTGTTTTCCTTACATTTAGGTCCCTAAGTGCCTCAGGCACGTGCGACGCGCGTGTTTACCTGGGTATTTTGCACCGGACCCCCCGGGACTCTTGGTATTTGCACTTAGGTCCATGTGCACAGTACCTTCTTTCTATTTTTGAATAAAATAGCACACATACTCCAATCCAATGAAAATTGGATACATGGCTCCTGCCATTGTGTAAAATTTTCTGGGATTTTTGGAGACATTTTTATTTTGATTTGATATTTTTAAAAATTCAAAAACATCTATTTTCATTACTGTTTAACTTTGAAAATCACAAAAAATATTAAAACCTATCTAAAAATTACAAAAAAATTATCTACTATTTCTTCTGTTGTGCTTGACTTTATAGCCAATTTTGGATATTTTTCATTATATAAAACTCATAAAAATTACAAAACACTTAAAAACTCATAAAAATTCTAATAAATAAACTAAAAACCAAAAAATAATAATTTAGGTGCTCAAATTTTCCTTATTTCTTTCTCTATACAGGAAAATTACTTCCAGGCTTATTGGGGATTTCTAGATATTTTATCTAGGTCCCTTAAGCTTGGTTGGACAGTACCTTCTTTTCCTTTCACTGTTTGATTTTTATAAAATTAAATAAACATCAGAAAAATCCCAAAAATTCATTAAAAACAATAAAAATTATAAAACACACAAAAATATTTTTATTTGAAATTTTGGTTGATTTTTAGTGCATTTAATAAATAATTGAATTGTCTTGTTTGTTTGTTTTTCTTATTTTCTTAATACCTTAAAAATTCAAAAAAATATAAAAAGACTCAAAAACCACCAAAAATACCTTTTTATTTCCTTTTGACTACTTCGTAGGCTGCAAGGCCAATTCGTGCTCCTTGTGTTCGACCCTGGTCGCTATACCAGGTTAAACTAATAGCAAGACCGCTATTGATTTTCGAGTTGATTTTTATACTGGTGGTCTATTTTTCTTGATTAATCGAGCCTGATTGCTTGGGTCGCAACGACCATTTAGCACCTTATACCCTAGTGGTCAGGACGGTTATCAGAATGGCGCCGTTGCCGGGGAGCATGGCTTATTAGTTTTCGTTTTATTTTCGTTTTCTTTTTCGCGGCTTTTCGCGGCTTTTTGTTTTTATTTTATTTTTGCTTTATTTTGTTTTATTTTATTTTCTTTTATTTTTGTTTTGTTTGATTTTAGTTTGTTTATTTCATTAGGCATTTTTGCATATATACCCTCATTTTATTTTCATTTATTTTTCTTGCTATTATTTGCTCATTTTATTGGTCTGACACTTGTCTCCTTTCTTGCGAGGGCCCGAGGACCGAGGCAGCCGATTTCGAGAAGCCGACGCAACCGCGAGACTCGGAGGCGGCTCCTTTCTGTACGGAGCCGCAGGAGAGCATGAGAGAGAGAGGCTGAGTGGGAGAGGTTTAGCTTAGATTTTATTTCATTTGATTATTATTTGTAATAATACAGGGACAGACACTTAGACTCTTGGACTTGAACTCTTAGCGGGCCTGTTTCGCTGAGCACCTGCGTGCTCGAGGGACCCTTAGGTTTTTCGCGGTTTTTCTCGCTGCTTTTGTTTTCTTCGCTGCCTTTTACGGTTTTCAGCGGTTTTTACCGAGCCCCTAGACTTAGGATTTTCTACTTGATTGTGCCGTAATTAGTAGGGTGCCCACACCTAATTGCTTGCCTGTTCCTATAGTACGATTAATTGGACCTACTAATAATTGATTAATAAAAATAACTGACTCATCCCCTTCGTAGCCTACGTGCCGTAGCCTGCCATGCCAAGCGCTGCTCCTGAACTCGATGTGTTGGGAGGAGGAGGGGTAGACCGAGACCGGACCTTTGGCTTGAAGGATCGGTGACCATTTAGACGGTTCTGCGAGTAGAATTGCCTGTTTAGGACTCGGTTTTCACCGCTGCACCATTTAGGTAGTTTATTTTCTGTCTTTACATTACTGCGCGGATCACTTGCATGTAGAGTGCTGGAGACAGGTACGCATTTCTATCTCTGCATGCATCATTTATTTCATCCCACATCGGCTTTTTCGACTTCTCCCCCCTGTTTTTGACTAAATAACCAGGAGAACCGAAAAATTCGTTAGGCCTTTTTTTTTATTGAAAAAAATTAAAAAGAAAAACCATAAAATTGGGACTGCTTAAACTATTGACCCTAAAAGACACCTGACTTAAAAAACTTGTCTTGGGGAGAGCAACCCCCTCATTATTTGGTTTGGTTGCGCGAGAGAGTGACCCGTTCACTAGGTAGAGCCCTCCGGTGTTATTCTTGACTGACTACCGACTCTTCCGTGCGGGCCAGTCGGTTGGGGTAGCATCGGGTATCCCAACAGGTCACGTAAGCTCTCTGATAGATTGTTTGTTCACCTAATAAAATTTGACAAGATAATTTGACCGAGCCTTTACGGTCTTCAGCTCGTGTTGCGTTGGTGAACAGAGGGTTTGGTTGCCGATCATAGTTTCTCCAGATCTCATCCGCCTTACTCGTCAGATCACGATGATGGGTAGACGCTCTCTTAGGCAGCCTCTGGCTGTACCGCTTTCGGGCACGTCTACCCGTTCATCTAGGTTGGCCCGCGAGAGCCGAGACCAGCTCTCCGAGCCCGAGTATGACTCCGCCCTGTTCCCCCTCGATCCCTTTCTTTCGGTTCTGAGAGACATGAGCCAGAGGAGAGATTAGCAGATTTGTCAGCACCTGAGTTTGGCTCATTTGATTTTGCATACGTCATGGCTGGTAGTTCTGAGGATCGTTCCCGAGGTCAGCCTGAGCACTTCGTATTGGACCAGGGTGCGATCAACTCCACCCTGATCGCCTCACTAGAGACCGTTCAGCAGCAGTTGAGGGATCAGGGAGCATTCATGCTTGATATGAGGAGAGAGATGGAGCAGATGCGAGCTGAGCGCGAGGAGCGCAGAGAGGGACCGAGGATCCCAGAGGATGCAGATGCAGCAGCCGCAGCAGCAGCCGCCGCAGCCGCGGCAGGAGGACCACCGAGACCGATGCAGGAGTTACACAACCCCGGATCGACGCTGACGCACCACTGGGTTGTACTTCCAGCCATCGTGGGGGACTTCAAGTTCCCCCCGAACACCTTGCAGTTACTCCCCCGCTTCCACGGACTCGCTACTGAGGAGCCCCATCTTGACCGCCAGGAGTTTCTCATGATCTGCAGTACTGTCCACGACCGTTAGGTGGACTAGGATATGATTCGTATGATTTCCTTCCCCTTTTCCTTGGCCGACAGAGCAGCCACCTGGCTGAAGCACTTGGGGAAGTTCGTCTACACCTGGGAGCAGCTCCGCACTGAGTACTTGAACAAGTACTATCCACTCGGGCGGACCAATGCAGCGAGAGCCCTTATCAGCAACTTCTCCATGCTCCCCAACGAGCAATTCCATGAGGCATGGGAGAGGTTTCGTGAGCTGACTGACCGATGCCCGCACCATGATATTTCGAAGCCCAACCTTGTGCAGAGCTTCTTCAGCGGGCTGACACCAGAGCTCCAGGGCTTGGTGAACGCTTCTTGTGGTGGGTCTTACTTCGCCAAGGATCACGACCAGGTCTGGGCCATCTACGAGGAGATGGCCGAGAACTACATGGTGATGTCCCAGACCAGGTTGTATACTCAGGGCAGACCCCAGCAGCAGCCAGGACCCGTGCAGTACCAGAGGATAGCACGGGTCGACGCTGGTCCATCCAGTTCATCCGCAGTAGCAGCAGCACAGGTAGAGTCGTCCGCTGCGGATATGGGTATCATCAGTGAGAAGTTGGATCGGATGGAGCTGATCGAGAAGAAGCAGTGCCAGGACATCACTCAGATGGAGCAGATGGCACAGACTCTGAGCAACATGAAGACCCAGCTCATGTGTCTCCAGGAGGCACAGACGGCTTCACAGCCCCGTCTTCAGTCGCGAGGCGATACCGGTGGCAGCAGCAGCTCGTTCCAGCGCTCCAGCTCACACCAGCAGCCTAGACAAGTTCACCTTGTACAGGAGGAGCCATACCAGCAGCAACAGCCCTCTTACCAGTCACCACCATCTCCAGACATGCAGATGGTGGTATACCAGCCGGATCAGCCTCTGGCAGTACTCCTGCCAGCCCAGTACGATGCAGAGCCGTTGATGGATGTCAACGGGATTTGGTATGACCATCCTCAGCCTGGGATCCGACGAGACCATCCCGGATTCAGGTGGGGGAGTGGAGGTACCCAGCCCCAGCAGCATCCATCTGGCCAGGGAGGCCAGTACAGCCAGCAGAGGGATCACCAGCAGCAGCAGCCCCCAGCCTATCAGTCACAGCAGCAGTCATCCTTCGTTCCTCGTCCCTATCAGCAGGGACAGTCTTGGAGGCGAGAGCAGCTTCACCAGCCACACCAGCAACAGCACCCTTCCTCTTACCCCTCTCAGCAGCAGCAGCACCAGTTCCAGTAGCCTCATCACCAGAGAGGCTACCCGTCGGGCTCTCATGGTCCTCCATACGAGAGCCCCGCCTTGGATGACATAGCCCGCCTCCTCACGGACCAGCAGGCTACTTTCAGACGGGAGATGGACGAGTTCCGCCAGGAGATGCGGGACATTGTGAGAGGGAAAGTCACCATTCCTGCCCAGATAGAGCCGAATCCCAACAGCCTGAAGCGGAAGTCTGAGCAGGTAGCCTACACTGAGCATGCCACTCCTAGTGATCCATTTGATGATACGTCTTCAGACATTTTTGATGCTGATTTTGTCACACATAGGAGCGGTAGGGCACCAGCAGGCGGCGCCTCAGCTGAGCGACATCATGAGGATACATCCAGGGCGCCAGATGAGGAGGAGGAGAGCGGTACTGAGGCCGCTCATGATGATGACGGTGGTACTGATGCCACCAAGGATGCTGATCCCCCAGGCGGTGCTGAGGCCGCCACTTCACCAGTTCGAGGAGGTGGTACTGACGCCACCCGAGTTCCCGAGCCAGCACGCGGTACTGAGGCTGCGAGACGTCCAGCAGAGCCAGCCCGTGGTGGTACTGAGGCCACCGGTGTTCATGTAGAGAGAGCTATTGTTTTTCCTTCCACTGATGTAGCTCGGAACCATGTTGTGAATAAAGGAAAAGGTTTAGTTTACTCTGGTCCCACTGTGGTGCTTGATGTATGTGCGGATCCGGCTGTCGAGCCGTCTAGACCTATTCCTAGTCCTTCATCTGAGAAGGACCCTGTGATCCCCTTCCCTAGAGCCCTTCAGATGGGGAAGGGGAAGAAAAAAGAAAAAGATCCAAAAAAGAGAGAGCAGGAGGAGTTCAGCCAGAGCATGATTGATCGTTTCCATATCCAGCTGACCCTTCAGGAGGCTTTGCAACACATCCCCCTTCTTCAGCGATCGTTGAGAGATAGGACCACAGTCAGGAGGAGGAGGAGGAACCACCATTCAGAGATTCATGTGCTGACGAAAGCCACGTGCTTCGCGATCCAGAACTGTCTGCCGGCCAAGAGGCCAGACTCAGGAGCCCCATATGTCAGATGTCACATTAGAGAGCAGAGGTTTGTCCGGACTCTATTGGATAGCGGATCGTCTATCAACCTCCTTCCGGCAGCCCTTCTCGACCGCTTCGAGTTGGGCACTCTTAGACAGAGCAGGACAGTCCTTCAGTTTGCTGATCGATCTGTTAAGAGGCCGAAGGGGTTGTTGCGAGACGTTATCATCACTATTCAGGGCCTGCAATTCCCCGTGGACTTCGTAGTGTTGGACATGGAGATCCCTGATTCAATGGCTGATACCCCCATCATTCTCGGTCGTCCGTTCTTGGCCACAGCCAAGGCGGTGACTGACGATGATAGCGGGAAGGTATACTTTCGCATCGAGGGCGAAAGTGTACAAATAGAGACGGTCGAGGACTACAGAGCCAGAGACAGAGCATGCTCAGAGACCAGCACAGACACAGAGCAGCTGACAGATGCAGGGCTAGACATCCACCAGGACTGTGATTTTGTGATTACAGACGATGAGGCAGCATGGGCAGACCCAGCAGCACAGGCCATCCTTTCATTTCCAGACACCGCTGATGCCGAGTTGATAGCAGAGGAGAGCTTGGAGAGCACAGCCCTGGTCCAGGATACTTAAGTGGCAGCAGAGCCGGTTCTTGACCGTGACACGATTTCTAGTGATGGTGGTACTGAGGCCACCTTGTGTGATGGTGGTACTGATGCCCCCTTGTTTGATACGGATCCCTCGGATTAAGAGTCTGATTGGGCAGATTGCGAGGATCAGATGCCATACCTGAGTCCCACAGAGCCTACAGCTGAGGAGGAGGTAGATGCAGAGAAGACCAGAGACAGTTCAGATGAGCAACCTTCTCCAGATCCAGTTTGCGAGAGTTCGTTTTCATTCTCCCAGGCAGACTTGGCAGCTTACACACACCTTCTTCCAAAGCCATATTTGCCAGCACCCAGCTGTCCAGAGCTGAAGCCGCTCCCTACTTCGCTGAAGTATCGATTCCTTGCGGGCGAGCCTGAGATGTACCCAGTCATCATCTCCGCCGATCTGACTGGAGAGCAAGAATCCCGTTTGATGGGGGTTCTTGAAAAGAACCGCAAGGCAATCGGATGGAGCGTAGCAGATCTCCATGGGATTAGTCCATCGTTGTGCTCCCACCATATTTATCTCGAGGAGGGGGTGAAGCCGTCGCGTGAGTTCTAGCGGCGGCTGAACCCCAACCCTAGAGAGGTCGTCATGAAGGAGATTTCAAAATGGTGGAGCGCAGATTTTATTTATCCCATTTCCGACTCCAAGTGGGTCAGCCCCTTGCATGTGGTGCCCAAGAAGACGGGCATTACGACTGTGATCAGTAAGTCGGGAGAGGAGATTGCTACACGAGTACCCGCCTCTTGGTGGGTCTCTGTTGACTACAGGAGACTCAACCAGGCCACCAAGAAGGACCATTTCCCTCTGCCTTTTATTGACCAGATCATTGAGAGACTGGCAGGGAAGAGCCATTACTATTTCCTGGATGGGTACTCGGGCTACAACCAGGTGGCCATTGCTCCTGAGGATCAGGAGAAGACCACCTTTACCTGTCCCTTCGGTACATATGGCTTCCGACGCATGCCATTTGGGCTATGCAATGCCCCTGCGACTTTTCGGAGATGCATGCTGTCGATCTTTTCGGACATGGTAGGGGAGTGTTTGGAGGTCTTCATGGACGATTTCTCGGTCTACGACGACGGATTCGACTCCTGTCTTGACTGCCTAGACCGGGTACTCCAGCGATGTATAGAGGTCCATTTGGTGCTTTCTTGGGAGAAGAGTCACTTCATGGTGACTCAAGGGACGGTGCTTGGCCATATCATCTCTAACAGGGGCATGGAGGTTGATCCTGCCAAGGTTGATGTCATTAGAAAACTCGCACCGTCGTCCAATTTGAGGCAGCTACGGTCATTCTTGGGGCACGTTGGTTTCTATCGGAGATTCATTCATGATTTCAGCAAGATTGCTCGGCCGTTGGCTGACCTCTTGATGAAAGACACTGAGTTCCTTGTCGATGACAAGTGTCTTTCGTCCTTTGCGACTCTCCAGCAGTGTGTTATTGAGGCTCCTATTCTCCAGCCGCCTGATTGGTCTCTCCCATTCGAGATCATGACGGATGCCTCCGATTTTGCCGTAGGGGCCGTGCTGGGACAGAGGAAGGATGGAGTCCCCTTTGCTATCCACTACGCTAGCCGCACATTGGATTCCGCGCAGCAGAATTATACCGTCACAGAGAAGGAGATGCTAGTCGTAGTGTTCGCCCTAGATAAGTTTCTATCTTATATCATTGGATCTAGAGTGACCTTGTACACTAATCACACCGCCATCCGATACCTCATGGCAAAGAAGGATGCCAAGGCCAGACTTACTAGATGGATCCTTCTACTCCAGGAGTTCGACATTGAGATCAAGGATAAGCCTGGAGTCAAGAATGTGGTGGCGGATCACCTCTCCCGTATAGAGCAGCCTGAGGAGTCTGAGCAGATTGATCCCATTTGTGAGACCTTCCCAGATGAGGCGATCCTTGCTATCGCCTCACTCCCATGGTATGCTGATATTGTGAACTTTCTCGTTGCTGGGAAAGTCCCACAAGATTGGCCCAGGCAGAGGCTTGAGACCTTCCTTGTGAAGGCCAAGTCCTACCACTGGGAGGATCCCATCCTTTACCACGAAGGAGGGGATAGCGTCTGGCGTCGGTGCATTCCTCATGAAGAGCACCATAGCGTCCTCACTTACTGCCACAAGCTTGAGGCAGGAGGACATCATTCTGGGAGGAGAACGGCACAGAAAGTGCTCCAATCCAGCTTGTGGTGGCCTACCCTCTTCAAGGACTCTGATGAGTTCGTGAAGAGGTGTACTGACTGTCAGAGGATGGGCACTTGTGGACAGCGTGATATGATGCCGATGCAGCCCATTCACTTCTGTGAGGTTTTTGACGCATGGGGCATCGATTTCATGGGTCCATTCCCTAAGAGTCAGGGATTCGAGTACATTCTGTTGGCCGTGGATTATGTTAGTCGTTGGGTTGAGGCTATCCCCGCCCGAGCCGCTGATGCGAGGACAGTTTGCAGATTTTTGAGGAAGCACATCATCACGCGGTTCAGGGTCCCTCGAGTTTTGATTTCAGATGGGGGGTCTCATTTCATCAACGACCAGGTGAAGGCCCTTGCTAGCGAGTTCGGTATAGACCATCGTGTTGCTACACCTTACCATCCACAGACGAATGGTCTAGCCGAGGTGTCGAACTGGGAGATCAAGACTATATTGCAGAAAGTCGTCCGCCCTGACCGAAAGGATTGGTCACAGCTTTTGGACTCGGTCTTGTGGGCATATAGGACATCTTTCAAGACACCATTGGGCACATCTCCATTTCACCTCGTATATGGCAAGCCGTGCCATTTACCTGTTGAGCTGAGGCACAGGTCACTATGGGCAGTTACTGATATACTTATGGATCCAGATGGTGTAGGAGACCAGAGGAGGGTAGAGTTAGCAGCCCTGGAGGAGTTGAGAGATACCGCCTTCTCAAACAGCCTACAGTATAAGGAGAGAGTGAAGGAGTGGCATGATTCTCATATCATCCACAACCATTTTGAGCCTGGTCAGAGAGTATGGTTGTTTGATGCGAGGCTTCATTTATTTCCAGGGAAGCTACAGAGCAAGTGGAAGGGACCCTACTTGGTGAGAAAGGTACATGACAATGGTAGCATTGATATATCCGAGTTGTCTTCTGAGAGTACCTTTCAAGTGAACGGCCAGTGGCTCAAGCCATTTCTAGATCATGAGCCGCGGGTCGTTGATCTTGCCCCTATTCATTTTGCGTGAGATGTGGTCTTTGACTCACATCCAAGGCATCTCACGCCTGAGTTCACTGATCATCCACCTTGTATAGATCCAGATGTCTATATCACCACATTCTTTAGTCCCACATCCCTTTCTTCATCTGATGATTATGTTATACTGAGGGTGCACTTTACCCTAAGTATAGGGGGGATGTAGGACCCTTGGGTATTTCTTTTGTTTCTTTCTACCCATGTTTTTGCTGCCTATACTTAAGGATATTTCACCTAAGTATAGGGGGGGTAGACCCTGTACATTCTCCGCTCGGTTCTCCCTTAGTGTACAGCCTGCTGTACTTAGGATTACTTGATCCTAAGTATAGGGGGAAGACCCGAGATCCTCTTGACTTTCCTATTTTATCTATTCGTCTTTGTATATAGCCTTTCTTTTCACTTCCCTATACCTAGCACGAGTTATGACTTCTTCATCGCTCTTGACTCTGAGGACATCGTTCGAGCTAAGTATAGAGGGTGTGTATATATTTCATATATACTTTAGCCATAACTCGTACTTTGTGTGAGTGTGTTAATAAATAAAATGGCTAAAATCCCTAAAAATCACAAAAATTAAAAAATTTTCATGTACATAAACCTTCTTTTATTTGCACATAAATAGCTAGTGTACAAATTATTTTTGTAAAAATGATTTCAAAAATCTTTTGTGTAAAGCTTGTGTAAATATTTTCTTATCAAAATTATGTAGATAGTACAAAATTTTTCCAAAATATTTTGAAAATCAAAAGGTTGCAAAAATCTTGTGTAAATGTGTGTAAATACTTTTTGCAAAACTTGCACCTCATGCATCATCCATTCATGATTTCAAAACATTTTTTCAAAAATTTTGCATGTTTGTAAACTTTGTGTAAATAGCATCTTTTGTACATATGTATATAGTTTTTCTGGATGATAGTTGACATTTAAACTAGCCTGGAATCAAATTGAGAAATGGAGCTTGATTAAGATCTTAATCCACCTAACTTCTAAGAGGAACCTTATAGGGCTTAGGTTTAAGGCTTTTCAGGTCCATGGTGACTTAATTCTTTGAGTCCACTAGGCTATGATCACATGTGATCTCAATGAGCCTAAGTAGAGCACTTAACAACAACACATGACTCATATAGACAATGGCTTTACTTGGACACCAGCACTATGCACCGAGCTCTCCACGGATGAGGTGGTGAGGAGGCAGTCTTCCTTGACTTGGGGTAGCATATGAGGGTAGTACTTCTAGGCGGAACCTCTCTTCTTCTTTTAGTGAAGGAAGTGTGTCTCAACTTGGTCTGGTTGCCATGAGGTCTAACGACGGGAGTTGTGGGTTGCAATAAAGCTTCAAAAGAGGGACAGTCTACTGGCTCAAGAGGAAAAACTCCTTGTATATATGCTGCACATGTATATGTTGTATAGATGCACTTAAAAAAATGCAAAAAGAAAATAACTCCAAAAAAGTGGTGGGTCTGAGAGAAAATAATAATCCCACCGGAGTATGTATATAGAGTGCAATAAGCAAAGCTTGAGTTTCATGATTCACCTTATGTAGCTTGCAGCAGGGAGACTTGGCTACACTGGTCAAGCTCCCAAGGGTACATGGCTACATTGGCCTTGACCCATTCTTTTCTTCCTCCTCTTCTTGAGCCGGTTGAACTTGAACTTAGAAGGGAATACCCCGCTCCTCGAGGAAAGAGTGGCCAGATTGAGGTGATAGAGTTACCTTGTTGGGGAGGGTTGCCAAGTTGCCATTTTTGAGGTGGAGAGCTTAGACCTCACATTCACAGGACAAGAAAAGATTCATGGTCTTCAGGGTTTGTGATTGATGACTTGTTCTGACCTGGAGCATTGAGGAGTCTTGGTTATAGATTAGTGGAACATAGAGGCTGTTAAGTTTTAAGCTTAAGTCCAAATAAGGTTCCGACACATTAATAATCCAAAGATCTGATCAAGCTCCATACCTTAATTTAATGAAGGCAAGTTTAATAATCAACCTTGATCCATGTACATTCTCTTTTTCTTTTTCTTTATTTCTTTTTCACTTCTTTTTCAAATAAGTGTTTGCTAAGGGACTAGCAAAGTTAAGTATAGGGGGGTGATGAATACTCATTCATCACTCTTTATTCTTATATTTTAGCTACAAAAACCTTTGCAAATGCATGTATATAGTTGTAAATATAAATAATTACTAAAAGCATGCATTGTGTAAAAAGTAATAATTAGCATGTTTTTGTGCAAAAATAAAAGAATAAAGAATAAAAAGAAAAAGAGGGAAATATTTAGAATAAATATTGAGCAACCTGACCCAAGGGAGGGCTCAACATGGGCCTGACCGCATAAAAGCCAAAGTAGAGGGAGATAGGGGCTCATGTGTGTAAATATATATGTAAATAAAATAAAAATATTTTCCTCCCAAAAAGAGACTAAAATAGGCTTGTAAATACTTGTATATATTTATAAAGATAAAAGCAAGATAAAAATAGAAAAATTAAAAAGAAAACAAAAACATCACTTTCACCATGTATATAGTCCACTCATATTTATTTATTTAGCCTTATAAATAAATAAAATTAATTTCCAAAAATCTTGTACATAATCTATGACGGGTGTAAATAAATAAAATAAATTAAAACAAAAACAAAATAAAAAGAACAAAATTAAAAATAAAAAATACTATTGTAAATATACCATGTAGATAAATGTACATATGTATTTATTTCACCTATGTATAAAAATAATAAAAATAAAATAAAAATATCTTTTTATTCCTTATTTTATGATATAAATAAATAAAATATAAAATAGGAATAAAAATGTATAAAAATAACAAATTAAAAATCAAAATTAAAAACCCTATATTCTACACATACCTATATATAGCTATATAATCTAAATACATTATTTTTACTTTGAAAAATTAATTAAAAATCACTAAAAAATAGAAAAAATTAAAATAAAAATATTTCATGTTTTGACTTTTTATAATTCAGCCATTAGTTATCTTTAATTTAACTTTCAAATATCTGCCACGTGGCCTTCACCCATTGGTCCAGGGGATTGTTGACCGCCCGGTCAACTACCCCCCAGGACCACTTCCCACGGGTTTTGACACCCGACCCGACTACTCCCTAATTTCACACCTAAACCCGATCCCCTCTCGCCTAAACCCCGGGTCCGATTCGTTCATGATACATCCGAGACCCTCGCCGGAGCCCCCGCCTCGAGATCCGCGCACTCCATTACCCTACCCGACCTCATCTTTCCGGACCCTCCACCGTATATAGCTCGAGCTCCACCACCTTCATTCCCATCTTTGGCTCATTCGCTCCACCCCCAGTGACCTCCAGTGCGTGAGTGAGAGTAACAGCTCGCTTCAGGTGCTGTCGCAGCGAGGAGAGGGGCAGTGGCCCACTGATCCGGCGAGATACACCGTCGTGCTCCGCCCAGAGCAGGAGCTCGAGCCTCGGAGGTCGACGCTCCTCGAGGCAAGGACCAGAAGCTGCGGAAGCTTCTTCCCAGTCGATTCGTCCACCCAGGTAGACCCATTTCCCTTTCTTTTTCGCCAATTTCAGTTTACCCCCAATTCGCTCCGCCGTCGTGTTCCGCTGATTCCGACTATTCCACTGTTCCATTCGACCATCGGAATCCACCTTCGCCTCCGCCTTCCTCCCGTGCACGTTCTGCACCCATCCATTCAACCCAGCTCGCATATGAGCTGGGGTTCGAGCTCCTCCGTCCACACCCTCGCCGGAGCTTGCCCACATCGACCCCCGACCACCTTCACCTCGCCTAACCGGGTCGAGGCAGTTTTCCCTCGACCCGCGAGTCTTTTGGACCCATTTTGCAGGAACAATGAGGGCCATCTGAGGTCCTCTGACTCGAGCCAGGAGCCTTTTCCTCCGCCGACCTCGCCGGAGCTCTTCAGAGCTCGGTTGGGTCATCGGAGAGCCCCATCTGACGCGGAGGCCCACGCTGACCCTTCTCCGATCATCAGAGCCCCGCGAGGAGGCTCGGAGCGAGCGTACTGGGCCGGCGAAGTCGTCGGCCACCTGTTCTTCGAAGACCTCCAGCAGCCGTTCGATCGACCCCGAGCTCCAGTTGTGATCTTGAGCGTCCGTTCGAGGAGCAGCCCTGACCGCCAGATCCGTTGAGGGTCGATCTCCACCGTCGATCCAGCGAGGTTCAACCGCGACGCATCCCCACCGTCAGATCCACACGTGGCGAGGCCCAGACCGTTGGATTCGCCTGAGGAGCCCAGCTTTGGAGAGCCATCTGATCCTAACCGTCTATCTACCACGTGGCATCCTTCCAGCGGCTCGCATTAATAAAGGGTAATTTACCCTTAGGCCCTCCTTTTTCTTTTATTTAGCATTTCGTCTTGTAAATACATAGTGTAGTTATTTAGTTTTGGTACAATTGCATTGCGGACCTTGCATTTTATTTCTTTTGCATTTATGCTCCGGTGTATGGTGTAGCACGTGCTTCGACACGTGTGTTTCTGGGCTATTTGCATTTTATACCTTGTAGTTTTGAGATGTTCTGAGTGGAATGAAAACTTTTGGATTATTGCATTTATACCCCTGCGCGTAAAGTAATTGTGCATGTGCGTGTATTAGTGGGTTAATTGCAAACAAGCCCTTGGGCTTTTGGTACCTGTTACCAAATAGCCCTCGGAACTTGTTTTCCTTACATTTAGGTCCCTGAGTGCCTCAGGCACGCGCGACGCACGTGTTTACCTGGGTATTTTGCACCGGACCCCCCAAGACTCTTGGTATTTGCACTTAGGTCCCTGTGCACAGTACCTTCTTTCTATTTTTGAATAAAATAGCAAACATACTCCAAATCCAATGAAAATTGGACAAATGGCTCCTGCCATTGTGAAAAATTTTCTGGGATTTTTGGAGACATTTTTATTTTGATTTGATATTTTTAAAAATTCAAAAACATCTATTTTCGTTACTGTTTAACTTTTAAAATCACAAAAAATATTAAAACCTATCTAAAAATTACAAAAAAATTACCTACTGTTTCTTCTGTTGTGCCTGACTTTCTAGCCAATTTTGGCTATTTTTAATACTCATAAAAATTACAAAACACTTAAAATTTCATAAAAATTCTAATAAATAAACTAAAAACCCAAAAATAATAATTTATGTGCTCAAATTTTCCTTATTTCTTTCTCTATACAAGAAAATTACCTCCAGGCTTATTGGGGATTTCTAGATATTTTATCTAGGTCCCTTAAGCTTGGTTGGACAGTACCTTCTTTTCCTTTCACTGTTTGATTTTTAGAAAATTAAATAAACATCAGAAAAATTCCAAAAATTCAATAAAAACATAAAAATATAAAACACACAAAAATATTTTTATTTGAATTTTTGGTTGATTTTTAGTGCATTTAATAATCAATTGAATTGTCTCGTTTGGTTGTTTTTCTTATTTTCTTAATACCTTAAAAATCCAAAAAAAATATAAAAAGACTCAAAAACCACCAAAAATACCTTTTTATTTCCTTTTCTCTTCCTTTTGACTACTTCGTAGGCCGCAAGGCCAATTCGTGCTCCTTGTGTTCGACCCTGGTCGCTATACCAGGTTAAACTAATAGCAAGACCGCTATTGATTTTCGAGTTGATTTTTATATTGGTGGTCTATTTTTCTTGATTAATCGAGCCTGATTGCTTGGGTCGCAACGACCATTTAGCACCTTATACCCTAGTGGTCAGGACGATTATCAGTGGTGGAGCTGCCTATGGCCCTCCTCGACTCGCCTGACGATAGGGCGATGAAGCAGTCACCTCCAGCTACCCGGGGAGCATGAAAGGGAGGAGAATGGTGGACCAAAAGGATTCAAATTTTGAATTGAAGGTCTGGGGTCCTATTTGAAGAGTTGACGGATGGCTGTGAAGAACGAGGCATAGCAGATGCATCGTCGGTCCAAAGATCGAGGTTGCACATGGGCATGCATGCCCGTTGATCGATGATCAAAAGTCAAGACGACACTAACTCGAAATGATGCAAGAGAAAGCCTTGAAAAATTTGAGAAAATGGGTCAAAATGCAGTTCTGACAAAGGGACAGGGGGAAGGACAACCAGTTGACCGAGGGTCAACACTGACTGTCACCTGGTTGGTCCACGTGGACCTACCAGGAAAAAGCCCTGAAAAAACATTTAAAATTTCAATTAAAAATAGTAAATAAATTTATTATTTTTAGAGTATAATATGAAAAATATTTATTGTTTTATGAATTATTTTATTATGATTTTTATTTATTTTTTTGAGGTATAAAAATACAAGTTGCCTTTTTAGGCCTATGTAGGTATACATATCTATATATTTTAATATTTTATTTTTATTTTGTGTGTTTGATTTTTTTTATTTTTTTAATATTTTATAAATTTAAAGAATGTTTTTATACACTAAAGAATATTTTTATTTATTTTTCTAAAGTATTTTGTACACTTAATAAAATAGGAGATTTAATTATATAGGTATATGTACATGCATTATACCTATGTGTTATATACATGTATTTATTTTTGTGTTTTCTTTAGGTTTTTACTCTGATTTTAATGTACATATATATTATAAATAATATTTACAAAATTATAAAAATATAAAATTATAAATCAATGAATAATTAATAAAATGAATATTTTAATCTGTACAAGTATACAATATGGGTCCAAAATTCAACTTTCAAACCGTAGCTCCGCAAAATACGAAACCACCTTCATTAAATAGCTTATTGAAAATTATATACAATTAAAAGTTTTGATGCGATTCGAGTTCTTATTAGGGAGATACAGGCCTGGGAAGTTTGGATTCTGGGTTCTTATTCAGATCATAACTTTTTATCTATACATTTTTTCTATGGAATAAATTT
Source organism: Ottelia alismoides (assembly GCA_037367405.1). NCBI lineage: Eukaryota > Viridiplantae > Streptophyta > Magnoliopsida > Alismatales > Hydrocharitaceae > Ottelia > Ottelia alismoides. The sequence continues at coordinate 972,616 of JAZKJV010011853.1, forward strand.
TGTATTTTCTTTATTTAATTATCTACAACTTTAATGTACAAAGTTTCTTTATTTGAGGTCTAAAAAGTGGAACCAAAAATTGGTCCTAAAATGAATAAAGAATGAATTAAATAAAAGGGAATTTTAATTGGTTTCTGGCTCTTATCTCCACCTACTTTATTCCTTGTCGACCTATTCTCGAGCTGCCTAGGTCTCGGGGTTTCGGGACATAAAATATCTACAATTTTTTATTCTTTTTCTTTTCTTTCCTTTGTTCTATAATTTTGGCATTAAAAATAGTATTTTATACACTGTTTACATTCACATGCATGATTGCTAAGATGCGACAATTAAGGGTATTTACATGCATTTACTAGGGCTTTTGAGGCCAAAATGATAGAATAAAGATGATGAAATGTGGATTTATCATCCCCCTATACTTTGCCTTTGCCAGTCCCTAGCAAACACTTATGCAATAAGTGCAGAAAGAAAAACAAAGAATAGAAAAAAAGAAGAAGGATGGATTATGTTTAATTATCAAACTTGTCTTTACAAAATCAAAGTTTGGAGCTTAGGTCGGACCTTTGCAATTTTAGTACGGTCGGAACCTTAATGAGAACCAGATTTGAAATCCAACAGCCTTCAAGAATCCCAACACTCTGTTCAAGTCTCCTCAATAGCCGGGTCAGAAATATCTCAACTCATAGGCAAACCCTTACGACTATGAATCTGACTCGTACAGTGTAAATGATAGTGGCTCTCCCCAACTAGAATGGCAAAGAGACTGACTTCTCCAACATGACAACCCAATGATTCCCCAATCCAATAACTCCTTCCTCGAGGAGCGGGGTTTTCCCTTCTAAGTTCATGTGGCAACCAGCTCAAGAGAAGGGGGTGGAGAGAAGTATGGATAGTAGCCAGTGTAGCTACCTATCCTAGGATGCAAGACCCGTGTAGTCAAGTCATCCAACTACAGGATCACATGATATGACTTTGGAACTCAAGCTTGCTTATTGACTTTACAACATATGTACATACTCCGGCAGGCATTTTATTTTTATACATGCTTGTCCACTTTTTTCGAAGTTTTTTTAATACTATATACAACAACATTTACATAGGGAGTTTTTCCTTTTGAGCCAGTAGACTATCCCTCTTTTGAAGCTTTATTGCAACCCACACTCTCCTGTCTTTAGAATTCCTCATCACTGGACGGGTTGGGGTGTACTTCCCTCCCTAGCGGAGGACAAGTGTTTCCACTTGTGAGCGTCTCATACTGGCAAATCCAATCCCCTCACCACTCCAACTGAGTTGAGCCATGTGGAAGGTGCAGGTGTCAATGTTAGGTCATTATCAATAAGAGCCGTGCGTGTGCTCCGAAACACTCTACTTAGGCAGCCAAGAATCCATTGAACCAAGTCCTGTGATCCTCAAAGAATTAAGTCAACTAGACCTGAAGTACTTCTATTTCAGCTCCTATAAGGTTCATGTTATTAGGTAGATTTTAAGGTCCAACCAAGCTCCAATCTCCGGATTTTATTTAGACTTGTTCAACTATCAAATTCAATCCAAAAAATGCTAATGCTATGCAATTGCTATGCAGAATGTAGAAAATATTTTTGTGATGCAATTTTCAAAGGTTTTTGAACTTTTTATGGAATTTTGAAAAGATGATGCATATGTACTTTTTTTGTATTTTCAAAAAAGATTTTTCAAATGTTTTTGGATTTTAGTTTTGCAAATGTTTTTGGGATTTTTGAAAACAAAAATTTTTGGCTAAAAACTAGGTTAAAAATATGTACACGGGCATGCATCTTATATTTACAAAAAGTGAATTTTAGGATTTACAAGGGTAAGTGGTCAATTATATATATATATATACTGGATTTTGGTGTAATGCATATATACCTCAAACTTATTTGAAAAAGGTTTTTCAAACAATTTTGAAAACTATAGTCCAAAATAATTTTTAGAAACAATTTTAAAATCATATACATACATTTGAAAAACATTTTGCAAAGGTTTTTCAAATAGTATAGATAGATTTTTCAAATATTTTTGCAACCATTTTCAAACCATTTGTAAATCATTTTTTGAACATTTTATTTCACACAAAGAAAATAAAATTTTCAAAACAAGATGTTTTTTACAAAGGTTAAAACATGTAACAAAATGTTTTCAAAATAGTTTTCGAAAGATTTTCACAAAGATTTTCAAATATTTTTCAAACATTTTGCAAAAAATATTTTCACCTGATTTATTAATCTGTACATACAAAAATAATTCGAGGAATAATAACATCTGTTTATTAAGTGTTTTTAATGAATTTCTAGCCATAATTATTAAGAAAATATGAAAGTACGAGTTATGACTAAAGTATATACACAATATATACTACCCCCTATACTTAGCTTGAGCTATGTCCTCATAGATTGGAGAGAAAAGAGAAGTCATAACTCGTACTAAGTATATACAAGCCTAAAGAATAAATAAATAAATAAAGGGATAAGCTATGAATGAACGAATGAGAAGTCGACCGTCCCCCCTATACTTAGGATCAAATAATCCTAAGTATAGTAGGTTGTACACAAAGCAGGGAGGGTCAAGGGTGGGAATGAACAGATCGTACTCAGATTGTCTCCCTCTATACTTAGGGTAAGATATCCCTAAGTATAGACAAGAAGAGGAGACAATGGAGAGGATCAAAGAATGAAAACTCGGGGTGCTCACCCCCACTATACTTAGGACAAAGTACGTCCTAAGTATAGAAGACTGTCAGGAAGGGGTGACACCTTTTTGGTACAAAAAGAAGATAGGAAAGGAAAAGAAGAAAAGAATCGATCACAGCTCAGTGGGTGTACCCCCTATACTTAGGACAAGGTGTGTCCTAAGTATAGCAAAATCATAAGATGGCAACGGGGTAGCAGACATAATGGGAGAATGAATGATGGATATGGACAGATGGATCTACACAACGGAAGATAGAAGTGACAATCATGTATAAGATGCAAGGGATATGAGTCAAAGAGAACATCTCATACCAGAAGAATGGGGGCAACGTCAACGGTCGGCGGATCATGATCTAGATATAGCTTCAGGCGCTGACCGTTAACACGAAAGGTAGAGGAAGATGACATCTCTTATATATTAATGCTGCCATTGTCGTGTACCTTCCTAACTACATACGGACCTTTCCACTTACTCTGCAATTTTCCTGGAAATAATTTTAGCCTAGAATCAAACAACCATACACGTTGATCGGGCTCAAACTGTTTATGGATGATATGAGAATCGTGCCATATCTTCACTTTTTCCTTATACTGTAGGCTGCTAGAAAAGGTTGTATCTCTCAGTTCCTCCAGGGCTGGCAACTCTACTTTCCTCTGTTCTCCTATACTCTCGGGATCCATCAATAACTCTGTAACTTCCCATAGTGACTTATGCTTGATTTCCACTGGCAAATGGCACAACTTACCATAGACGAGATGAAAGGGATATGTCCCTAATGGTGTCTTAAAGGAAGTCCGATAGGCCCACAAGACGGAGTCCAAAAGCTGTGATCAATCCTTTCGATCTGGGCGGACTACCTTCTGTAAAATAGTCTTGATCTCCATGTTCGATACTTCAGCAAGACCATTAGTCTGAGGGTGATATGGAGTGGCAACACGATGATCAATGCTGAACTCATGGCCTTTACCTTTTCATTGATAAAGTGATACCCCCCCCATCTGAAATCAAAACTCTAGGTATCCCGAACCGTGAAATGATATTTTTCCTCAAAAGCCGATACACAGTCTTAGCATCTATGGCTCGGGCGGGGATGGCCTCGACCCAATGACTCACATAATCCACAGCGAGCAGAATATACTCAAACCCCTGACTCTTAGGAAATGGGCCCATGAAGTCAACCCCCCATGCATCAAAAACCTCACAAAAGTGAATGGGCTGCATGGGCATCATGTCTCTCTGTCCGCAAGTACCCATCTTCTGACAGTCAGTACACCTCTTCACAAATTCATCGGAATCCTTGAAGAGAGTAGGCCACCAAAGGCCGGATTGGAGCACCTTCTGTGATGTCCGTCTCCCAGAATGATGTCCTCTTGCCTCAAGCTTGTGGCAGTAGGTGAGGACGCTATGCTGCTCTTCTTGAGGAATGCTGCTCCTCTAGATACTATCCCCACCTTCATGATAAAGGATGGGATCCTCCCAATGGTACGACTTGGCCTTCGCCAGGAAGGTCTCAAGTCGCTGCCTGGGCCAATCTTGTGGAACCGTCTTGGCAACAAGATAGTTCACAATGTCGGCGTACCATGGAAGCGAGGTGATAGCGAGTATCGCCTCATCTGGAAACGTCTCTGTAATAGGTGCACTGGGCTCAGATTCCTCAAGATTCTCTAAGCGGGAGAGGCGATCCGCCACCACATTCTTAACTCCAGGCTTATCCTTAATCTTTTTGTCAAACTCTTGGAGTAGAAGGATCCATCTGGTAAGGCAAGCTTTGGCATCCTTCTTGGCCATGAGGTAACTGATGGAGGTGTGATCTGTAAAGATAGTCACTCTAGATCCGAGAATATATGATCTGTACTTATCCAAATCAAAGACTACAACTAGCATCTCTTTCTCAGTCACGATGTAATTCCGCTGAGTGGCATCTAAAGTCCAGCTAGCGTAGTGAATGGCATACGACAATCCATACCTCCTCTGTCCAATCACAGCCCCTACTGCAAAATCAGAAGCATCCATCATGATCTCGAATGGGAGAGACCAATCAGGTGGCTGAAGGACAGGAGTCGTGACAGCCATATTCTTGAGAGTCTCAAAGGATGCAAGACATTTATCATCTACAATGAACTCAGTGTCTTTCGTCAGCAAATCATTGAGCGGTCGGGAAATTCGACTGAAGTCCTGAATGAACCGTCGGTATAAACCGACATGCCCCAGAAAAGACCACAATTGATGTAAATTGGACGGTGGATTGAGTTTTCTAATGATATCCACCTTGGCCGGATCAACCTCCATGCCCCTGTTGGAGATGATATGACCAAGGACTGTCCCTTGAGTCACCATGAAGTGACTCTTCTCCCAAGACAAGACAAGGTTGACCTCTATGCAGCGCTGAAGCACACAACCTAGACAGTCAAGACAAGCATCAAACCCATCGCCATATACTGAGAAGTCATCCATGAAGACCTCTAAACAGTCACCCACCATGTCCGAGAAAATGGACAACATGCACCTTTGGAATGTCGTCGGGGCGTTACATAAACCAAAGGGCATCCGTCTGAAAGCATAAGTCCAAAACATATAGGTGAATGTCGTTTTCTCCCGGTCTTTGGGCGCAATGGCCACTTGGTTATAACCAGATTACCGTCAAGAAAACAATAGTGACTCTTCCCAGCTAGCCTCTCGATAATCTGATCAATGAATGGCAGTGGGAAATGATCCTTCTTGGTGGCCTGATTCAATCGTCTGTAGTCCACACAGATCCTCCAAGAAGTGGGTACCCAGGTAGCTATCTCCTCTCCAGACTCACTCACAACTGTAGTGATACCCGTCTTCTTGGGTACCACATGTAATGGACTAACCCACTTGGAGTCGGAGATGGGGTAGATAAAATCGGCGCTCCACCACTTTGATATTTCCTTCAAGACCACATCTCGAAGATTCAGGTTCAGCTGTCGCTGGAACTCACGTGATGGCTTAGCGTCCTCTTTAAGATAGATTTGGTGGGAGCACAGGGCCGGACTAATCCCTTGAAGATCAGCTATACTCCATCCTATCGCCTTGCGGTTTCTTTCAAGATCTCCATCAGACGAGATTCTTGCTCTCTAGTCAAACCTGCTGAGATAATGACTGGGAGCATATCTGGCTCACCCGCAAGGAATCTATACTTCAGCGACTGTGGCAAGGGCTTCAATTCTGGACAACTGGAAGCTGGTAAATCTGGCTTCTGATATGTCTGTGTGAAGGCTATCGGATCTGCATGGGAGAACTCTCGCTGTGCATGAAAATCTGACGAACCCTGTTGTATATCTATGAACTGTGTTGGCTCGCTCTCCGTCCTAGTTGTCGGCTCAGAAGGAACCGGACATGGCAAATAGTCATCAAAATCATCCCAATCAATGTCTGAATCCGAGGGATCTGAACTAGAAGAACAAGAATGAAACTCTGCTTCACCATCATCCCACAACTGTAAGCCTCAAAAGTGTCCTCTGCCAAGGGTGCGCTATCCAAGCTCTCGACTGCCTTAAGCTGTAAGTATGCTGAATCTTCGGGCAAGGCGAGGGCTTGTGCTACTGGATCTGTCCAAATGGATTCATCATCGATCATCACAAAATCACACCCCTGGTGGACGTCTCGCTCAACCCCTGTCATCTGCTCAGTGTCACTGAACTTCTCTGAGCATGTTGAATCTCTCGCTCTGGTCTCGTCGATCGTCTCTATTTTTATACTTTCGCCCTCTACACGAAAGTACACCTTCTCACTATCATGGTCGGTCACCGCCTTGACAGTGGCCTAGAATGGGCATTCGGGTATGATGGGGGTATCTGTTACCAACTCAGGGATCTCCATGTCTAATACAACAAAGTCCACAGGGAATTTCAGGCCCTGAATGGTAACGACCACGTCTCTCAACAACCCCCTTCGGCCTCTTAATCGATCTATCAGCAAACTGAAGGACTGTCCTACTACGATGAAGAGAACCAAACTCGAATCAGTCAAGTAAGGCTGTCGGAAGGAGGTTGATGGATGAGCTGATGTCTAATAGAGTACGATCGAACCGTTGCTCCTGAATCTCACATCTGACATAGGGAGCTCCTGCATCAGGTCTCTTGGCTAGCAATCGGTTCTAAATGGAAAAGCATGCGGAATGGGTGAGCACATGGATCTCATCTCTGCGGTTCCTCCTCTTTCTGCGGACTGTAGTCATCTCTCTCAAGTTCTTTTGGAAGAGGGAGATGTGCTCAAGTGCCTCCTGTAGAGTCAGCTGAATCTGAAATCTATCAATCATCTGGTTGCTGAACTCTAACCGGTGATTCTTTTTGGAATTTTCTCTTTTATTCCCCTTCGCTAAGCGGAGTGCTTGAGGGAAGGGGATGGTAGGGACCTCCTCAGATGGAGGACAAGGAAGCGGTTCCTATGCCTGTGAAGGAGTTAAATCCATACAATGATCATCATGCAACACATATGGACCAAAAGTGGATATAAAAACCTTTCCTTTATTCATATTTTTGGTCTTTTTCTTATTACCACAGTCATGAGATACAAAAGGTGGCAACACAATAGGTGGGAGCTCAACAAAAGTAGAAGTGGTGGCCTCAGTACCACCAACGACATCTGACTTCACTTCATCAGCTCCGCGCTCTAGCTCTGCATCTGGTAAAATGGTGGCATCAGCACCATCGTCTGCATCTGGTGTCATGATGGCCTCAGTGCCGTCATCTGGATCTCCATCCTTGGTGGCATCAGTACCACCGTCATCAACTTCATCATCAATGGCATCAACATCGCTTCTCTCCTCATCTGGCACTCCTGGTTCCTTGTGTGGTTGTCGCTCAGATGAGACGCCGTCAGCTGGCATCCTACCGCTCCTAGTAGTTACGAAATCAGCATCACAAAAAGAAAACATGTCACTCTAATAGTCACTAGGAGAGGTATCCTCTGTAAAATGTACCTGCTCAGACTTCCTCTTCAGATTATTCGGATTCAGCTCAATCTGTGCTGGTATGGAGGCCTTGCCCTTGATGAAAATGTCCAACGGTTCACTGCCATTTGTTATTGACTCGAATGAATGAGGCCAAGGCTCGAACTGCACCACCATTAACACCAACTTTTTTCTTGTAAAAATGTTTAATGATTCTATGTTAATCATGTTTTTTAACATCATATTTTACAAAAAAAGCTACGGTTCACTGCTATTTGTTGTTGACTCGAATAATAATGGTTAGATAGTAAGAAAAGTGATAAAAAATTTGAGAGTAGGGGGAATACTAACCACGAGTTCATTGTAAAGGAAAAGTGGGGCATGATGTATCTATATGAGGTAGAGATTGGTTAGAAAATTGAAGATATAAATACATATAATAATTGTATAGGATTATGAGCATGAGTCGTCTTATTGGGCATCATTTAGGTCGGATTGGTATTCTTGGATTTGGATCGGACCAGGTCCATTCCATTTATTTTATGAGACAAATTTATAAATCAACCTCATATTTAGATCATTCTTTGGATCAGGTTATGGGTTGGGATTGGGGAGGTACAACCCAATGCTCATCCCTGTGTATTTGGTTGGAAAAAAGTAAAGACAAATGATCACTAGTCTATCAATTCACTTTCAACTCTATAGCGTGTGTCGTATCACATGCCAAATGTGAATGTACGATATGTGACAACGAGATGGTGCTTCTAAGGTCCAATATATCGAGTGGTCAACTTCCCCATTAACGCCCACTTTTTGCCTATAAAAAAGTCCAACTTTTCACTGCTATTTGTTGTAGACTCGAATGAATGAGGCCAAGGCTCGAACTGCACTAGCATTAACACCTACATTATTCCCATAAAAAAGATTAATGATTTCCTACCAATCATGTTTTTTAACATCTTATTTTACAAAAAAGGTATGATTCACTGCTATTTGTTATTGACTCGAATAATAATTATTAGATAGTAAGAAAAGTGATAAAACAATTTGAGAGGAGGGAAATACGTGATGTTGGTTTCATAGAGTAGCGACTACTTCCCCCTCTTGATGGTGGAAGGATAACGAGACAGTGCTTCTCATGTCCAATATATCGGGTGGTCAACTCCCCCATCAACACCCACTTTTTTCCTTTAAAAATCCAATGGTTCACTACTATTTGTTGTTGACTCGAATGAATGAGGTGATGAATCCATGATTCATCACCTTTATTCTTTCGTTTTGGCTAAAATCTTTGGTAAAATACATGTAAATAGTCACTAATTCCAACTAATTATCATTTTAACCATAAATATTAATATTATATATTTAACATTTATTTTACCAAAATAAAAGAATAAAAAAAGAAAAGAAAAGATGGATGTAGATATAAAATATATACAGACTGCTCCTAACCCCGAGACCAGGTCAATATTAACTTAGTCAACAAAATAAATAAGTAGGGAGATATAAGGATCCTAACCTATAAAAATATCCAGAAAATCAAGACTAAAAATATAATTTATCCATTTTACACAATGTAAATATTTCACCTATTTTATTCATCATTAAAACAATCTCAAATCAAAACACTTCTTTCATAAAAGTTGACCATAAAATATATATTATTTTATAAAAATATTAGAAAAATATTTCGTCGCAAAAATAAAATATCATAATGGACCGAAAAAATCGCAAATGTCGACATCCGAGGTCAATAACTATTTATAGAAAACTCCAAATGGACCAGACTCAATTTGAAACTTCGTTTTATACTTAATATTATTTAATAAAAATATCCAAAAATATTCGAATAAAATCGGTGAGTTTTGGCATTTAGGCCCCGTTGTATATATAGAAACTTCCTGGATTTTTAATTAATTAATCGTATACCCGATTAACTTGATTTCTTTTCTAAAAATCTTCTATAATATATATAAAAATATAAAAATAAAGTAAGTTGAAATACTAATAAAACCCGAAGCCTCGAAGCCGCTGTCTAAATTTTCCGAACCTCATAACTCAGTCGTATGAACTCCGAATTGGGCAAACTCAATCTTAAAATTCATATTATTTGATTATCTACAAAATGATACTGATTTCGCTAAATCAGAGTTAATATGAAAAATACGTGTTTCGTGATCGTATTGGTATATCGTACAATGTACCGTAATTTATATTATTATATTATTATTAAATTAAAGTAAATAATACTTTATTTATTTATTTATTTTTCTTAATTAATTTAGTTATTACTTATTACTTATTTATTGTTTAAGTAATTATTTAATTATATACTTAATTAATTAATTCATTCATTTCATTAAATTAATCCCTTAATTAATTACTTAACTATATATTTAATTATATCTTACTTAAATTATTTAATTTAATTATTTATTTAACCTATAATTAATTATAATATTATTAAATTATTTAATTTTATTTACTTTTCTCTCTCATACTTTGTCAATCTTTCTTCCTCCTGTATCTTGTTCCCCGTTTCCAGATGTGCAAGTCGTCGCCACCCTTCTCCTTCTCCATTGAGCCAACTGCTCAACGGTCGGTCGTTAGCCAGTCGTTCTTCCAACTTCCTCCAATCGCTCGTGGTACCCTCACCATTGCCGGTGACTGGATTCCTCCATTTCTATATAAGTCGCTGACCCTCCAAGAGCCTTGGCAGATCCACCATTTTCTCCATTTTATTACAGTGAGCTCAGGCAGTGGGTCGAGCGTGGGTGATTGACGCCCTCCCCAGCCGTCGTCGCAGCAAGGAGAGAGAAGTTCGATGAGATCCTCCGTCAGAGTAGAGCTCCACTCCTCCGCACGGCAGCCTCCGCGTCGTCGCACTTTGAGGTGACGACCGAGAGCACCTGGTCCTTCCCTGGCAACTACCTCTGTGAACCTCCCGCATTCGCACCTTCCAGGTTAGATACATGTACCTTCTACATCTCCTTCTCTCTGATCTCTCTCTCTTCTCAATCTCTCCCTTCTCTTGACTTCCTCTTCAATTTGATACGTCTAACGGGCATATCCTTCTCATTTCATCTCCGATTTCTCCTCATTTCTTTTTCTATCTTTCCATCCTTCTCATCCCCGGTGAGATCACACTGGGGCTCTACCTCTCTTCCTTCACCTTCGTCGAGAGGATTCGCTCACCATTCCACTTTTCAGAATGGATCGAGGCCATCGCCTCCAGTTGTGTTTGACAATTACAGGATCACCGGGAGCATCTGCAGTTGCAACACTATCCGTGAGGCGAAGCACCTGGAGGAGCTATAACTTATTATCGCCAATTCACCGCTTGAGTTTGGAATCTCCATCCATCGTCTCCGATTGGATAACCACCGCCTACATCGCCTCAAATCTTTGGTCGATCACTAACAAACGAAGTACCTGGGAAGCGATCTACTTCAGAATTCGATAGCCTCGGTCGATTGAGCATCACCGACCGAAGACCACAAACTTCATCGAAATTATCACAACATCTCTGCGAGATCCTTGTCGCCACTATCGAAGCATCATGTCGAGCCATCGCTACCTGAAGATCATCTATCATTTTCGTAATACATGAAGCTCGAAGCACGTCTGGAGATCAGGCCGCCTGTAGCCGTGAACAAAAATCAAATTACATGTAACATGGAGATACGCTCGGAGCATCTGTAGCTGAAGACTGAATCAATTTGGGGGAAATAACCCTAACCGCTCGATCAGATCTCATCGAACGATCAAGAGCGAACCATGTGTCAGCGCCCAGAGAAGATCCACCGCCCCACCGCACAATCGTTGAGCGGTGCATGTGCTTTGTACGTGCGCGGGATTAATTTTTGGTGAAATTGCACGTTAACCCTCTTAGCTTTTACTTTTCACATCCATATCTAGGTCGTTGCCCAGCACGTGAGAATTACGTGGATATTGGTGATTTAAGCGCACGAGCCCTTTCAACTTCTGCATTTTACACATAATAAATAAAAAAATATAAAACATAACAAAAATACATATAAATATTGTATATTATACTATAAATAGTATAAAATCAATTTTGAAAAATAAAAAACATTTTCTATTTTTAATAAATCATTTAAAAATAGAAAAAATGTAACAAACTTTAAAAATACATACAGAATATAAAACACCTCTGAAAATCCTATAAAAATTAGGCACAATATCTTTTAATATATTTTACAAATAAACCAAAAATAAATAAAATAAAATATAAAAATCTATAAAAAATACTAAATTCATTAAAACTTGTAGAAATCATAACTAAATAAATAAAAATAATCAAAATACGCATAATAAATCATTTTAAAGATAATTCCATCCACTTTCTAATTAAAATAAAATAAAAATATTTTTGTCTAGTTTCAAATTTAAAAGTAAAAAATGCCTCGCAATTTCTATAAAACTTCCTTTTTCAAACATTAAAAATAATTCAACATCAAATAAAAATATAAAAACCTCTTAAAAATCCATAAAAATAGGAAAATTGAATTAACATATAAAAATAGCAAAATAAAAATCAAATAAAAATTACAAACTTTTTCTAAAATAATGAAAAATTACAAAAATAATTAAAATTCACAAAAACAATATACAATCCATAAAAATCAAATAAAAATCCAGAACAATTCTTAAAAATCAAACAAAAGTTAGGAAATCCATAAAACCTTAATTCTTTACAATTTAACCTAGTTTCAAACAATTTGCCTCCTTGAGTTCGACACTCACATGCTTAACCGTTATACACTTAAGTTTAGGAGTATAAATAATAAAAATAAGAAGATTAATTAAAAATTAATCTTTTTCTACAAAAGTGCACCGGTCACCATAACAAGGGTTGTCTATCTTTTTAGACGACTCGACACGTATGTTTTCAGATGGTGTCGTTACCGGGGAGGCAGTGCTAGGATACCACAGACCTAGTTTTAGGGTTTCTCTTTTTGTTATTTTATTTCCTAACCTCACGGCTTTTTGATTCTAATTTGTACAATACATATTGAGTCGCATAGCTCAGAATCGCAAAGCAGATTAGCTGTGATTTCTTGTAATAAAATAAAAATATTTGTTCGTAGGAAGGGTCCCTTTCTGGGTATCCTGACTTGTACCTCTTCCTCCCTTCTTCTCGCAGTCTGTTTTTCCAGGGACGTATTTCTGGGGAAGTAAAGCACCCACCGCAGTTTTCTCGCTCATGATTTTTCTCGACGGTTTTCTGCGGTTTTTTCAAGGATAGGTGATTGTTAGGATTTTCTCGATTTTCCCTTCTCTGCGCACTCATAGATAGATGCTTGTATAGGTCGAATAACTTAGATGCTTGCAACCTAGGATGAATCTCAAAAAGACAAAAATATAGTTAGATGCTTGTCTGAAAAATACTCAAAAAAGTGATAGCCGAAATAAAACAGGGATTGCTAATTATATCTGACCTAAAATTATATGTAAGGACTTCACTTGTTTTGGGCGAGCAACCCCCGTAAATGAATTGCAGGTACACTCTACAGATTTGTGAGTGAGAGACGACACACAAGGTAGAGACAGAGTCTAGGCTTCTTTTGATGTACTACTTAGTTCATACTCTAAATCACTTAATCTTTTGTGGGTACTCTCAGGTAGCCAGAAATGGTCCGAGTTTACTTAGCAGAGTGAGAGGTTTAGAGGACACTGTGTAAGGCTCCATCCTCAAGTAACACGGGTAGCCAGCAACGATCTGTACTTACTCCCATACTAGCTGAGAATAGGTGATTTTTTTAAGAACTCGGGATAGTATTTCGGAGAAGTTGCAGGAACCTATCAGCTCTCGCTAATCTGTGAGAAGACTTGATTGCCAAACAACCTTAAAACTGACAAGATAAACAACCGAACTATTACGATCAAAACCAGGGTTGCGTTGGTGAACTCGAGGTTTTCTTTGTGTTTGCTTATAGTGTGGGTCCAATCATTCTGAGATATTGATCTACTTAATCTATCGAGATGATGGGTAGGTAATCTCTTCAGTCTACTCTGACCGATCCACTCTCTCGTGCACCTGCCCATTCATCCAGACTGATTCGGGATATCTCTCGTTCCAAAGGCATGACCCTAACCCAGGAAGCTTGTCGTCTATTTCTTCTCCTACTCATTCTCATTCATCATCGTCTCCTTTCTAGAAGATCATTAGGAGTTATATGTTGACCTGGTAGATCCTAATCTCTATTCTTTTTCTTTTCCAAAAGACATGGCTGGAAAGGGACCGCAGACAACCTCCGTAGTTAAAGATCAGGTTGTGATCAACATCAGTCTACTTGCCTCTCTAGAGACCATGCATAATCTGATTAGGGAGCAAGGTAGACTACTGAACGGTGTCAGAGTCGAGCTGGCTCAACTACGAGCGCAACGAGATCATCCAGATGCTGAGAACCTATGGGTTGAGGATCATGAGCAACCTGATGAAGCAGAGAGACCCTCACTTGGTCTGAATAGAACAATGCAGCAGCTCTACAATCATGGAGCTTTTACAACCCATCGGTGGATCCGTCTCCTGGTTATTCACGGGAACTTTGAGCTCCGACCTCAGACGATCCAACTATTGTCCAAGTTTCACAGGCTTTCTACCTAGGAGCTGCATCTGTACCTTCAGGAGTTTGAGCTTGTCTGTAGTACGTTGCATGATGCGCATGTTAACGAGGATACGTCAAGTTGATTACTTTTCCTTTATCCCTCATAGACCGAGCAACATACTGGCTAAAACATTTAGGGAGATATGTTTCGACGTGGGAGCATCTACGAACAACATATTTGAATAAGTATTACTCGCTTGATCGAACGAATGCTGCAAGAGCCATGATCAGTAACTTCACCATGATCGGGAATGAGCAATTCTGTGAGGAATGTAACCATTTTAGAGAGCTCATTGATCGATGACCCCATCATGAGATTTCGAAGCCAACTCATGTACATAGTTTCTTTAGTGGGCTGACACTAGATTTACAGGGAATGTTGAATGCTTCTTGCGGTGGATCCTATTTCTTGATGCAAGAGGATCAGGTCTAGGCCATTTATGAGAAAATGGCAGAGAACTACACAACAATATCTCAAACTCGGGTCTTCAACCAGATAAAGCCACCTACTTACCACCAGCACTCCCGAGCGGCACAAATTGAAGGGAATCCATCTTCTGTTTTCTCGATACCTATCGAATACTCATCAGCTAATATGGGGATCATTTGTTAGAAGCTGGACTGTACGGAAATTGTTGAGAAGAAGTACCAAAATTTAGACAAGCTCGATAAGATTGACGAGCTTGAGAGATGCCTTAGTGATCTAAGGACACATTATGTGCCTTCAAGAGATTCAAGCTGATTCCAACAAGTCTTCCAAATCATAGGCTGACTCAGGAAGCCGAGATCGAGGAATACTTCCACAGCCTCCAGTTCAGCACATCTACCATGTATACTCTTAGCCGACTCATCAGTCTTTAGCACACCAGCAATACCAGCAGACGTCGTCGTCTAACACTCAGATGGTGGTGTATCAGAGCGATCAGCCTTTGGCATCAATGCCCCCAGTCTACTCGGAGAAGCCTGAGCCATTGTCTAAGGTCAATGGGATTTGCTACAACCAGCCGCAACAATCAAGGATCCATCGTGATCACACTAGTTTTCGTCGTCAACAAGAGGTGCCTCTTCCCAATAGCCATCACAGGCACCGATCGGGCAAAGTGGAGAATCCCAGCAGCATTCTGGTCCTTGCCATTATCAGCAACCTCAGTGGAGACAAAGCACTTATCGATCTCAGTATCAACAGAATTATCCTCCAGAGCAGCAACTAGCTCAGCAGCAGTCTCAATACCATCGAGGTGACCCATCCGGATCTCATGGACCTTTCCATGATAACCCAGCATTAGAATACCTCGCCAACCTTATCACTGACCAGCAGGCATCTTTTAGGCAAGAAATGGATGAGTTCAAAACTCATGTCACAGATCTGGTTAAAGGAAAGTCTGTCTTTCCTGCTCAGATAGATCCAAATCCAAACAATATGAAGCGAAAGTCAGATCAGGTAGATTTGACCGATCCCACCCTTCAATCACAAGTATTTTCCGATGATTATCTCTACTGTGACGATGCTGACTTCATTTTTCTTAGGAGCGGTAGGATGCCAATAGGAAGAGGCTCAATTAGACTCGACGAAGATATACCTAAGGATACAAGCAAGCCTGTTGAGGACATTGATAGCGATGCTGAAGCTGCCTATCCCTTTAATAATAAAGATGGTGGTGTTGAAGCCACCAAATCTGAAGAGTAGCCAGAGCCGAATGCCAATACAAGTGTTGTACCTTTCTTTGTATATAGTGATGAGGAGAAAAAATCACAAAAAATGTACAAAAGAGAAGAACTCGAAAAAGAAATAAAAAGATAGTTGATCAATATATCTCTCTTCCTGATGATTCGAAGAAAGCAACTTGTTATTTTTCAAAAACATTTCATTCTTTTTCTTCTGGTCCTCTGATTGTACAGACTAACCATGGGATGTACGGATTCCTTTTCTCAAAGCACTCTGTTTAGGAAAATGCGATAAAAAGGAAAACTTTAAAAAGATCCAAATGAATGATCTGACGAAAGAGATGATCAACAAGTTCACGATCCAGCTCACTCTTTCGGAAGTCTTGACACACATCCCTCTTCTGTAGAAAGACCTAAAAGAATGTGAGATCAACGGAGGCCTAACACCTTTTCTCGATCTGTACGACTATCTGCAGCTCGAGTGGGGATAGCCTCCACCCATCGACTAAAATAATCCACGACGAGCATGGTGTACTGAAATCCCTGACTGATAGTAAATGGGCCCATGAAGTCTATGCCCCAAGCATCAAAAACATCAGAAATTTGTATGTATCTTAGGGGCATGGTATCTTTGAACAACCTCAAACATACTATATAGCATCCTTAAACAATGTGGGCCACCATCTGCCACTCTGTAAAACCTTCATTGTCGTGCATTTCCTCGAATGATGCCCACCAGATTCTAGTTTGTGACAATGCTCAAGTACACGGGTGTGCTCTTTCTAAGGAATTCACCTTCTCCAGATACAATCCATGCCCTCGCAAAATAGGTACGGATCCTCCCATTGGTAATCATGAATTTCTGACAGAAATTTGTCTTCCTTGTACTTCGACCAATCTTGTGGAACTTTCTTGGAGACAAGATAGTTCACAATATCATCATACCATGGAATTGAGTCCACATACAAAATAGCCTCATCTAGAAAGGTTTCAGAAATAGGGATCATGTTCTACTCAGAGGTCTCTGCATCCGTGATATGGGAAAGGTGACCTGCCACAACATTTTTCTCTCCAGGTTTATCTCGAATCTCTATATTAAATTCTTGTAGAAGAATGATTCATTTGATAAGGGGTTTGGCACCCTTCTTTGCCTGTAAGTATCGTATGGCAGTATAATCCGTGTAAACATAACGTGGGAATCGAGCAAGTAAGATCTGAACTTCTCTAGCCCATACACAACTGCTAACATCTCATTCTCTGTAACTATGTAATTTCATTGTGCTTCATTCAGAGTCTTGCTAGCATAGTGTATAGAAAAATGTATCCCATCTCTTCTCTGTCTTAAAACAGCTCAAACTACGAAATATGAGGTGTCCATCATGATCACGAAAGTAAGAATCAAGTGGCTGTAGGACAGGAGCACTCGTAACCATATCTTTCATCTAATTGATTGCAAGGGGGACTTTCTCATTGATAATAAACTCACTCTCCTTGCACAGAAGCTCAATCAAAGGTCTGGCAATCTTGCTGAAGTTCTTTATGAATCACCTATCGAATCCTACATGTTCCAGAAATGGCCTCAACTGCTTCAAATTCTGCAGTGGCTCTATCTTGAAAATCACATCAATCATGGCCGGATCAAGAACCTCCATACCATGTTTGGATATGACATAGCTCAATACAATCTCATTAGTAACCATAAAGTGACTCTTCTCCCATGAGAGCACTAGGTTTACCTCACAGTAACATTGAAAAAAGAACCCTCTATTTTAATCTCTAATCTGTATTTTTTTCAAGCTGCTAGGTTGGAAAGATATCAATTATTTTAGGAGTGGTGGTCCAGATTCTATATGAGTAGGATGGAGGGACAGTCTCAATGGTACACTCCTAAAGTAGGAGAATTGATGGTAAGTATTTTAAATTTAAAATAGATTGAAAGCTATTTTATAATTATATCCTATAATTAATTTCAACCTATGTTTCAAGATCAATATTTGGCTCTATCTATAGAGAAATGGGGTGGAACTCCTGAGACAAATCAACCCTCATTTGATAAAGTAATTTGAAACAAATATAGTAAAATATTAATGTATTACATTTATTTTTTAACTATATCGATATTTTGAAGAATCAAAATTTATATATGTATTGGAGGAGAAGGAAATTGTGGCCAACAAGAAATATATACTTGGTATCCTTCATCCATACTATGTGGAGGAACATTGTCATTCCTATTCTGCTTATGGTCATCCTTCGTATCAATAGCCGCAATAATCACATCAACCATCATAGTAGATGGAGTCCCAAATGGCGATGATGGTGGAGAAGGTGACCAAGCTGCATGAAGATTTCACGATGTACATGTAAGAATTCTCATTCTAGCATGTATTAGTTTAATACTTCTTAATTTCACATAATTATCTTATATACAATATGCTTATCATAGGTCACAAGGAAAAAGAGAGAGCTCAATAAAAGTGATGTATCCAGTGCTCCTTATTTAGCCAGCACTCCAACTGTTAAAGATGGCCTTGCTCTTTTCAGGCAGTCTGAGAAAATGAGTAGGGAAAGGCATCCCCTCGAGTCATCCTTGAGTGAGGACTCGGTCGACAGGGAAAGGGAAGTAGTTCGGTCAATGTCATCACTACGAGTATGAGGTGTGTATGCCTTCTACTTTGACATTTTGACGAACCAGCAAAGCCTTTGAGAGAATCAAGTTAGTTATTCATAGTGGTTAGATCAGAATTCTCTTTCCTTCTCACTTCTCAATGAAGTATAACCCTATAATCTAGTGGAAGCAAAAAATTAAAAAAGTCCCCTCAAGTCCCTAAATTATTCAACATGCATCTCAGTATGTGGATATAGAA
Organism: Ottelia alismoides; assembly: GCA_037367405.1. NCBI lineage: Eukaryota > Viridiplantae > Streptophyta > Magnoliopsida > Alismatales > Hydrocharitaceae > Ottelia > Ottelia alismoides. The sequence goes on from JAZKJV010011853.1 coordinate 991,404, forward strand.
TCAGGTGACGAGGAGGAGAATGACCTAGAAGAAGATGCACACATATATGTCAGGTTTAAGGAGAAGGAGAAGAAGAAATCAAAAACAGAGTTTGATTTAAAAATTTTTAGATCAAAGAAGAAATGATTTGTGGTCTTTTTCCTATGTACTTGTAGAATTTGGGTAGTTTTAAAATTTATAAGAACTTTAATGTTAGTTTCATGTGTACTTGTAGAATCTGTAGAACCATTAGAACATCTATATGTGGTATATATATATAAATGTTAGTTATTAGATATGATGTATTTACATATAATGAAGTTCCAAGAACTTATATGTTTAGAATATAAGTTTATATCTATATTATAGATTTAATGTATTTTTACAAGAATAAGAAGAGGTCGACAAGATGACAAATTACATGTACTTAACTCTAATAAGCACTTGTAGATGTTTCTAAGCAGGTTTTATAGGTTCGACGAGATGCCTAAACCCCATCAGGTATGTATATTTTTTACAAGTACATAGATTAAGCGAGGATACGTGCTCACCTATTGCACTCTCGATGTTCACCCACGTGTATGCAGGCGAGGCTTTGGGCGATTGCTTTCTGAACGGTCATGTGCGGGCGATCATATGGCGGTCACATGTTCTCGCCCGCCTCACCTTGTAACCAGACCATCAACGAGCACAGGTCGGGCAAGCGCATGTTCTTGCTAATTCTCTTGGCGTGCACTAGGTGTGCACGATGACCCACCATGTGCACGTCAATCATGCCTTTTCTTATAGTGATCTTAGGTTAGTCTCGGGAGCATGATGTATCTGAGAGATCTGTGGTTCCGGTCGGAATGAGAGAAAGCAAAGAAGCAATCTTTTAATTAACTAAGCAAAGAAACTAAATTCTATTCCAAGTTCAGTTATAGATAATATCGTGACAACAGAAGAAATCATTCATTCTATGTATACAGGGAAGGTAAAAAAATCTCATATGGCTCTCAAATTGGACATGGAAAAGGCATTTGATCTATTGGAATGGAGATTCATAAAATCTTCTTCTTCACTAAATATTCATCCCAATAGTAGTAGTCTTATTGCTTCTTGCACCTCCACCGTCTCATTATCGGTTTTAGTTAACGGGGATGCCACCAGTTTATTCTCATCTATAAGAAGCAACTATTTTTTGGGTCTTTGCCACAAAATTCCTCTCAAGACGAGTCATTTCTCTACACACTAACAATTTTTCAGGTATTAAAGTGGCCATCTAAATGAATCTAGTTACACATATCTTGTGTGTAGATGACACCGTCATCTTCACACAAGTTACTGTTGGGAGGGATTTTCTCAGGTTTTTATTTTAATGATGAATAAATGTGTCAATGTTGTCGTTGCAACTCAAAGAATTACTCAACAAAAAATATTTTTTGTTTGATTCACAAGCCAAATTATGTACACAAAATGTGTAGCAAGAGAATTTTTCTATTTAATTTACCTGTATAGCAACAAGATCGAACTCAGGGAGGCTACAAATCCTGAGGGTTATTGTAATAATCGAAAAAAAACAATTAAAAGAAAAAGGAATCTCCCTTTCGTGGGTGTGAAAACTTCTTCAAATCGATCCAATTTGAGAGATTTGATGCATATCCATCAAGAATTTTCAATTTACTTTCCCATCAGCAGATACTTTTCGCTTGATTTCTGTCCAATGTATACTTCACTTTAAAAAGTTTAACCCTTCCATTATCAAGATCTTTTATATATAACTCTAGACTATTGCAAATAATCATTAAATCATGATGAGATTTTATTGTATCTTTTGTATGACCAATTACATTCATATATGTATAAAAGATGTTATCGAAGATTTTTTTCTCAATATGCATAACATCTAAGTTGTGTTGTATCTGTAACTTGTTCCAATAAGGTACCTCCTTAAATATCCGCTTCTTAATCAAATTATGGTTGTCTCCAAAGGCAGATAGATTTTGTGATTTTGTACCATTTTCCATTGTTGAGTTTTCAAATTCCTCTAAACATGACAATATCATATCACCAGTTTTAATTGTCAGAGGATCTAAAAGTTTGATGGTATTCCTCTTACATGCTTGTTTCTATCTCTGATATGGATGAAAGAAAATGTCTATGACAATAAAAAAAAGGCTTCTGACCGTATTGAAACTGAAATGATTTTATACTCTCCATACAAGATGGGCATCTTTTACGTCCATGCGTACTCCATCCCGATAACATTCATTAAGCTAGGAAGTCATTATTGTTGAAAGTAGGGTTGCTTTCATATTGAGTGTTTGACATTTATTGGTATCGTATGTATCCACTCCATCGATCCAAAGAATCCTCAACTCATCAATAAGAGGACGTAAATACACATTGGTGTATTTTCCTGAATGTGTAGGTCATCGCACCAACAATGATAAAAACATGAATTGGCTCTTATTACGCAATCATGGAGGTAGATTGTAAGGTGTTGCCATTACTGGCCAACAAGAGTAATCTTTACTTCTTTGGTTTAAATCCGTCTGTACATAAGCATATAACACAATTCCTTCTTTCTTCTGAAAATGAAGGAAAAGTTGACATCAATATTTTCCAACAATCAAACTCTAATAGATGCTCAATATAATCTTCACGACTATGCTCTGCATGCCGTAACATATGCTTAGATGTCTCTTTACAATAATATAACTACTTCAATCTGAAAGTTAATGGAAACTATCGTAAAATTTTCCTTGATATTTTATTTCTACTCTTACTTGATTCCTAAAATCATGGCTCATCACATTCTGGATAACATATCAAATGTTCATGTTCACCATAATATAAAATATGATGATTCATATAAGAATCTATTTTATCTTCCTATAAACCCATCTCTTGCATCATTTTCTTGATTTATAGTAGATAATTTCCAGGTAATTCGACATCTTCGGGTAAAATTTTCTTGCTAATTATCAGCATAACATCAAAATTCTGATCAGTCTTATTATACTCCATCTTCATAGATAGAAGCTCTAAAACTGCTGAGAGTTTTATAATGCCTTACAACCCGACCATAGATGCACTTTTGCCTTGTTCAATAGCTCGTAGAAGTCTTCTGACTCACTGTGTGGTTCCTCTTCATCAGGACAATCAGTGTTAAATTCTGAACTCACAACGTTTATAACTATTTCTACAAATGGATTAATTTTGTCAGCATCATTGACTCATTGGACGTTTAATCATTGCCTCCATCAAATATGATATCCTTATATGAAATCATTTTTATAAAGGTACAACTGAATTTCATCCTTAGATCTTTTTTATGGTATTATTTATTTCAACCATAGTAGAGATTTCCTAAAAGCAAAGGCCGCAATCACTAAAATCAAATACCTCATGAAGTAGAGTTATCGACCATCTCTTATGGATTTCAACTAGCGAATAATTATGGCAACTAATCTCAAATTGTAAGACAATGTGGGACCAAAGTAGAGTTATCAACCATCTCTTATGGATTTCAGCTGACGAATAATTATGGCAACTAATCTCATACTGTAAGACAATGGTGGACCAAATGACCAATGAGCAACCATACTGAAAATATTAAAGATCGATTGAAGAATGTCAGTAAATATTACAAGATCACATACATTCAGATTTTCTTCAAGCAGCACATTGATGTAACATATTCTCATCAACTAGCAGTTTTTTCTTTAAAATATATCATTGAGAAAAAATGTGATGTCATGAATTTCCCACATGCTGACTTTTATTTAAAATAAAAAGTTATAAATAATTCTAGTTAAGACTTCAACCATAGACAAATGTGAAATCCATGCAGTTCGATGCAATCTAATGGTCGCATTTGTTTTCGACCATCAGATTTTAGTTCTATGGCGTGTGTCGTGTCACATGTCGAATGTGAATGTATGATACCCTTCATCCAAATGGTCAAGATGGTGTAGTCCTTATCTAAGATGATTTGAAAGTGAATTAATAGATTAGTGATCATTCTTATTTACTTGTTTGGCAACCAATATGTAGGATGAGCATTGGGTTGGGCCAGCACAACCCAACCCATAACCTATGCGAAAGGATCTAAATCCGAGCTTGATTTATAAGTTTTTCTCATTAAATAAATGGATTGGGCCTGGTCCGATCCATATCCATGAACACCAATCCGACCTAAATGATGCCCAATAAGATGACTCATGACACCTCATAATCCCATACAATTATTATATATATTTATATCTTTAATTTTCTAACCAATCTCTACTTCGTATAGATACTTCATGCCCCACTTTTCCTTTACAATGAACTCGTGGTTAGTATTCCCCTCCTCTCAAATCGTTTTATCACTTTTCTTACTATCTAATAATTATTATTCGAGTCAACAACAAGTAGCAGTGAACCGTACCTTTTTTTGTAAAAAGATGATGTTAGAAAAAAACCTGATTAACATGAAATCATTTAACTTTTTTATAGGGAAAAAGTAGGTGTTAATGGTGGTGCCGCTCGAGCTTTGGCCTCATTCATTCAAGTCAACAACAAATAGCAGTGAATTGTTGGACTTTTGTAAAGGGAAAAAATGGGTGTTATTGGGGAAGTTGACCACCCGATATATTGGAATTGAGAAGCACCATCTCGTTATCCTTCCACCATCAAGAGGGGGAAGTAGTCGCTGCTCTGTGAAACCAGCCTCACGCAGTGCCCTCCTCTCTACAGGTAGTGTGACTCGAGCCTTCGCCCGAGCGACAGAACCCAACTCCTGACTTGAAAGTGATCATTCTTCTTTACTTGTTTAGCAACCAATATGTAGGGATGAGCAAGCCCAGCCCAACCCATAACCTGTGTGAAAGGATCTAAATCCGAGCTTGATTTATAAGTTTTTCTCATTAAATAAATGGATGGGGCCTGGTCCGATCCATATCCATGAACACCAACCCAACCTAAATGATGCCTCATTCATTAACATGACAACTCATAATCCCATACAATCATTATATATTTATATCTTCAATTTTCTAACCAATCTCTATTTCGTATAGATACTTCATGCCCCACTTTTCCTTTACAATGAACTCGTGGTTAGTATCCCCCTCCTCTCAAATAATTTTATCACTTTTCTTACTATCTAACAACTATTATTTGAGTCAACAACAAGTAGCAGTGAACCGTACCTTTTTTGTAAAAGATGATGTTAGAAAACATCATTAACATGGAATCAGTAAATTTTTTTACAGGGAAAAAGTAGGTGTTAATGGTAGTGCAACTCGAGCTTTGGCCTCATTCATTCAAGTCAACAACGAATAGCAGTGAATTCTTGGACTTTTGTAAAGGAAAAAAGTGGGTGTTATTGGGGAAGTTGACCACCCGATATATTAGACCTGAGAAGCACCATCTCGTTATCCTTCCACCATCAAGAGGGGAAAGTAATCGTTGCTCTGTGAAACCAACCTCACGCAGTGCCCTCATCATTAACATGAAATCAGTAAATTTTTTTACAGGGAAAAAGTAGGTGTTAATGGAAGTGCAACTCGAGCTTTGGCCTCATTCATTCAAGTCAACAACGAATAGCAGTGAATTGTTGGACTTTTGTAAAGGGAAAAAGTGGGTGTTATTGGGGAAGTTGACTACCTGATATATTAGACCTGAGAAGCACCATCTCGTTATCCTTCCACCATCAAGAGGGGAAAGTAATCGTTGCTCTGTGAAACCAACCTCACGCAGTGCCATCATCTCTACAAGTAGTGCCCTCATCATTAACATGAAATCAGTAAATTTTTTTACAGGGAAAAAGTAGGTGTTAATGGTAGTGCACCTCGAGCTTTAGCCTCATTCATTCGAGTCAACAACAAATAGCAGTGAATTGTTGGACTTTTGTAAAGGGAAAAAGTGGGTGTTATTAGGGAAGTTGACCACCCGGTATATTAGACCTGAGAAGCACCATCTCGATATCCTTCCACCATCAAGAGGGGAAAGTAATCGCTGCTCTGTGAAACCAGCCTCACGCAGTGCCCTCCTCTCTACAAGTAGTGTGACTCGAGCCTTCGCCCGAGCCACAGAACCCAGCTCCTGACTTGGATCGAGCGAGACAGATAATGGATCTACAGGCCCACCAAGATAGATCAATACCCCAAATCCTAAGCCCACCTTGATGCCCCCACTTGGGTTACAAGCTTGCGTTGCCAAGCTCGGCGTTTCAACATTACCCGTAGACCTTTTAAAGCAAGTTGCAAATTTGAAATCTAGGCGAGGTGGCACTGTGGTTCGCTGGATCTTCTTTGGCCTCCCATTTAGGACAACAAATAAATTCGTGATTAGGCAAAATCCAAAGCTGAGTTGTTAATGACTCAGAAATTGACCAATCACGTTTAATATGCGTCGAGATAGGGTACGTTATGCCGATGTTCGATTCCTTGATGCCGAGATAAGATAATCCATCTCCATGTTTACTATCATCTAAATAATCCAAGTGGATGTCAATGATTCTTTTTTTTAATATGTAAACCAATCTCGATGTCTAATTCCAACGGATTACCAAGCTATGTCAACGTTTCTTTTAGCATCATGATATATGGATCACTATGCTAACCATTCGCTTTTCAAATGTATTATTGCAATATTGACCGTCCGTTCACCTTCTCCTTTAAGTATATGATATGACTCCCTCTCTCTTTCCCTCCTTACACTCATTAAGATAACATTATCTCGACGAGATAATCGTCTCAGCTTTTATTAAATGCCATCTAAAGCAGTTTAACATAGTTGTGTCAGGATCGATCAATCCAACTGCATCGATGAATTCGTAAAATCCGAAGGTACTAACGACATCACTATCGAGAAACAGAGGAATCAAATTTAAGCTCGTTGGAATCGTTCTCTACGAGAGGCTCAAGATAAGCAGATTTGGGTATTGTGGAAACAACTAATATAGAATAAATTACATAAAAATCACTTGGATGAATATATATGCAAATATGTCTCACTAGAATGCCCCTTACGAGATGCGCTACTCAAACTCTAAAACAAATGCGAAAAATGTGTTGTAATTGTTTCAAAAAGCTCGAACCACCTAAATTATAAGTCAGGAATTAATCTCTTAATTACAAGTCATGATAATCTAATCCGGATCTAGATTTAAAATCATGTTAGTTTGTTGATCACTAATTCTTAAGTTCAAAGCGAAGAGTAAGATTTTTTATTTATTTACCATGAAAGTTTAAAATCAAGTTATTGAAATATATACATGACCTGATAGTTCTAGAAAGAGAAACTATCGACATTATATCGGTTAGATGATATTTGCGGAAAATTTATTTTTATCTTATTTATACTCCTAAACTAATGTATATAGTATTTAGTATGGGAGTGTCGAACTCAGAAAGGCAAACTGTGGAAAACTAAGGTAAAATAATAGAAAATTTAAGATATAAGGGTTTCCTATTATTTAATTATTTTTAGGTGAATTTTCTGTATTTTTTATTTTATGAGTTTTATATTATTTTTATGATATCAATATACTATATAAAAGTATAGGTATAAAATTTTATATTTTTATATTCATTTTTATTTTGAAGTTTTATGTGTTTTAAGTAGTTTATAATTTTTATGTAATTCAATAAAAATGTTTTGTAATTTTTATTTGGTTTTTAAAGTTGAAAAGTATTTTTATTGCAAAAGGGTTTTGTTTTTATTTTGAAAACAGAAAATAGTGAGAAAATATTTTTTAAAAAAAAAGTAGAGGAAAATATCTTCAAAACGAGGTACTATATGTATTTTTACGATTTTTATTGAGTTAGTTATGAATTTTTAAATTTTTGAAATATTTTGTATTTTATAGTGATTTTAATATTCTATTTTTATTTTGTTCTTGGTTTAATATGTAAAATATAGAAAAAATATAAATTGTATATAATTTTTAAAGGATTTTAAAATTTTTTTCATTTTTTATTTGTGTTAAAGTTTCTTATATTTTTATTTAATTTTTGAATTATTATTTAATGCTAGAAAATATTTTTATTTTTCAAAATATGGTTTAATATTTTATATAATGTGATATACGATACTAATACGTATTTTTATACTATTTTTATATTCTATATTTTATTTCATATGTCGTATAATATGTATAATATTATGTACAATATAGGGGTATATTTGTTGTTTTCTGGAAAGATGGGGGTTCGCGTGTAAAATGAGAGAAATGCAGGGGAAATCTACAAAAAAATTCCAGCAGTTACATGTAGAATCATGTGAATAAGCTTTGACCCAGAACTGCTTGCAATTATATTAAATTGTCGGGAGATATCCTGCAAAAACACCAATTGCAACAAAATATCTCGGGTGCACGTGTGAACACGTGCACCATCGAAGGAGTTAAGCGGCGGGGCAAGGATGGCATCGACACTTGGATGGCTTTGGGCCGTGCGATCTGATCTAATCGCACGACTCCTATAAATCCTAGATAGGGGGCTTATTCCTCCCTAAAGTCGAAGAGGCGAATGTCAATTAATTGGCGGGGATTTCTGGAGCATGCGGTTATTTTGATCGGATTCTTATCTATCAAATGTAGTGCTTCGCTCCAGGTGTTGATTAATTTGCTTTGAGAATGGCGGTGATATTTCAGTATCAAGTGCTTCGCAGATCGGGCTGATTGTGACTATCGAGATTAGGTGTCCTGATCACACGATGACGATGATTCAAATCCCTAGGTTCTTCATTCTCCAGAGTACCCTTTGTGTTTAGAAATATTGATCAGAGAAGGGCCTAACCTGGAATGCAGATGGATGAAGGCTATCACGTGGGATGGAGCCGAAGGTCCAAGTCGTTACCTCGACATGGCATCGTACGCGGAGGCTCTACGCGCGGTGGAGCAGGGCTCATTTCCGGTGTTGATCGCACCTCTCCTTCTCCCTCTCGCTCGACAGGGAAGTGGATAGCTGCCACTCGACCACTCGCTCACCGGAGCTCGGGCAAAAATGAGGAACTAACGTCAGATGGGTCTTCAACCGGATAAGGGGGTTCCTTTAATAGAGGAAGAGGGAGGTTGACAGCAAGGTCGTTGGGCAACCAACCCAACAGCCAGGCTGTTGGGTTCGTTGAGAGAGGAGGAGGAGAATGAGAGGCGGAGGAAGAAGGAAGGGGAAGAAGGAACGGGCATCAGAGGGAGAAAGGAGAAAGGGGGAAAAGAGGAAACGAGGAAGAAGAGAGAGGAGAGAGAAAAGAATATTAAAAAGTTAAATTAATATATTTAAATGAATTATTAATATTAAATTAAATTAATAATTAAAATAAACAATTAAGTAACAAAATATAATCAATAATAAATAAATGATTAAATAATTAATTTAATTAGTCAATAGATACTTAAATAAATTTTTATTTATTTATTTTAATAATAAAATATTAATATAGTATAAAAAGATAAAAGAAATGAGATGTATTAAATAAAATTAAATTAAAATACATTGTATAATTTATACTAATAGGTTCCCAAAATCTACTTTTTGCATATTAACTCCGATTTTAATGAAATCAGCTTTATTTGATAGATAATTCTATAAAACGAACTTTAAAAGTGAGTATCCCAATTCGGAGTCCATATGGTCGAGTTATGAGATCCGGATGTTTATGGTCACGACTTTATGGCTTCCGGATTTATTGACATTTTACTCTAAGTTATATTTTTATATTTTTAAATTGATTTTATAAACATATTAGAAAAAGAAATAAGTCAAATGAAGTTCAGAATAATTAATTAGAAAATAAATAAGATTTATGTATTGTATAGTACATATATACAAAGGGGTCCAAATGCCAAAATTCATATGTTTTATTCTATTTTTTTAATATTTTTAATAGATAGTATTGGTTATAAAATAAAGTATAAAAGTGAGTTTGGTCAATTTGGAGTTTTCTATAAATAGTTATGAACCTTGGAAATTGGCATTAATGGCTTTTTCGGTTCATTGTAATATTTTATTTATACATTAAATAATTTTTCTGATATTTTTATAAATTAATATATGTTATTATGAACAATTTCATGAAGAGAAAATTTAAGTTTGAAGTGCTTTTGATGATAAATAAAATAGGTGAAATATTTACAATGTGAAAAATGTATTTTTGTGCTCTTGATTTCTTGACATTTTCATAAATTAGGATCCTTATCTCTTTCTACTTATTTATTTTGTCGACCAAGTCAATATTGTCCTAATCTCAAGTTTAGGACCAGTCTGTATATATTACATACATGCATCCTTCTTTTCTTTTATTTCCCTTTTTCTCTTTATTATTTTATTTTAAATAAAATAAGTATTAAATATATAATATTAATAAATGTAGTTACAATGTTAATTACTGAGAATTAATTAATATTTACATGTATTTTACCAAGGATTTTAGCCAAAATGAAAGAATAAAGGCAATTAATCATAGAATCACCATTCTCATATACTTTACCTTTGCTAGTCCCTTAGCAAACACTTATTCTATAAATAAGTGCATGCAAATAGAAAAGAAAAAATAAAATAAAAGAACTTGGAACATGCTCATTTCTTTCAATAAATTTTTTACTTCAGTCAAAATCTAGAACTTGGAGTAGGCCTTTAGATTAATAGTTTGTCGGGATATGTTATTAAATTTAGGATTTTTAGTCTCGACAGTCCCCAAGTTTCACAAATCGCTACCCAGGTTCACCTCAACTGCCAGCTCAGATCTACCCATCTATCACGCAAACTATTTGGCTTTGAAGGCAATTTGTACTGTGTGTGAAAGGTGTTAGCTCTTCCTTCTTAAAGAAGCAAAGAAATCACCCATCCCAGTAATACACTCCCATTGGGCCCACATCCAGCTACTCGATCCTCGAGGAGGGGGTATTTCCTTCTCACGTAAGGTCGTATTGCGTCCATAATCAAGTAGAGAAAGAAATGGAAGAATGGGAAGAGAACTGGAGTGTGACCAGTGTAGTCACATCTCCTTGTGAAGCTGGGTCAGTTTAGACAAGTCTCCACTAAGACATGCAGTCTTTCTGAAGCTTGGACCATTGTGGTCATATTTGTACTTGGTGTATGGATTTTTTTGGTAGAAATGATTAGTGCACTGCATTGATCCTTTGTGACCTGACGGTTATAGAATCTTTTATTTCCATCATTTTTTTGACGTCTTGGAAAAAATTATGCATGCAGATCCTTCCCTCATCCGAAGCTTTATTTCAACCCCATACTCCCATCTTTAGACGTCTGCACTACTAGACAAGGATGAGAATGCACCACCAAAATGGATTGTCTTTCGCAACCCCATGCAAGTTGAGCTAAGTGTAGAGTGCATGAGTTCAAAAGTGTTCCAAATGGAGAAGAGATACATGGAAGACACCAAGTGGCCTACTTAGGCAAGTTTAAGTTAAATTCCGAACACGGTCTCATGAAACCTAAAGATCTAAGTCGAAGTATCTGAAGAGTCTTAATTCCAATTCCTAATAAAGTCCCTTTAGAATTAAATGGATTAAGGCTGAAACCAAGCTTCATCTTTCAGACTTTGATCCATTCAGTTCAAGAATCAAACTTTCTGAGAAATATTAATGAATGCAACAGTTTCTTATGAAGTGAACTTTTCGCATTAAACTTCTTATGTGATTTTTGAAGAATTTTGTAAATTTTTATTGAATTTTAAAGCTTTTATTTTTTAGAAAATTTTTGAAGGAGTTAGTAAATTAAATCAATGTAAATGAATTTATAAGAATTATGTACATTTTACAAAGAATTTTATACACATTTTATATACAAGATTATATGGATTTTATACAAGATTTTACCAAAGAGTTTTATTTACAAATTTTTATAATTAAGAATTCTATCCAAGTATTTTACTATGCATTTTATATGTAATTTTTAAGAAAACTTTTTATAAGTTATATTTACAGTTTTCTATCAACTTTTAAAAATCCAAAATATGTACCCATACTTTTAGAGCCATATTATTAAAAATACAATAAAGTATGAGTTATGACTTCTAAAGTATGTATAGAATATATATACGACACCTCCTATACTTAGCGTGAACTATGCCCTCATAGTGACCAAAGAAGCAACAAAAGAAGACATAACTCGGGCTAAGTATAGATTGGTGAAAAGAATGCTATACTACAACGACTCAAAAGAAATAACGAATAAAGGAATAGAGTCAATCATCCCCGCTATACTTAGGATCAAATAATCCTAAGGATGGGAGACTCAAAAACGAAGATGATTGAGGTCAAAAGAATGTACGCAATCAACAACTCGGCTTGTCTTCCCCTATACTAAGGATAAAATATCCTTAAGTATAAAGAAGAATATCAACAGTTGAGGAACAAGTGAGAGAGCATATGATACAAAAATAAAAAACAATCAAAGGTCATAAATGAGTGATATTACCTCACCCCCATACTTAGGGTAAAGCACACCCTAAGTATAAGAAACAACAGAGGTAATAGAACAAAACGATATGAACAACACAAAGTCTACACCCCCTATACTTAGGATAAAGTACATCCTAAGTATTAGTAAAACTTCCTAAGCGAGACCTGGGGTGTAAAACAAATGAAAGAATGAAAGAATAAAAATTAAAAACACGTATGTACAAGGTGAGAAGAATGAACAAATCAGAACAAACTCTTCAACTCAAGAAAGTCGAAGAGTGGCCTTCTTACGTGAAAGAGGAATAATAGAATTTATAAGAGACATGTTGACATCAGGATCATCCTCAAAGATATCCATATCTGAATCGGGGGATCCCTGACCTGTGTTGACCGGTGAGGAGCAGTCTAGATGGCCGAAAAGATGGACAGAACTGACCTCTGAAAGCTGCATCACGATCTCTGAATCACTGTCGTCGTCAGCACTGAGATAAGAAGATGAAAAATCATCCTCTAACATTGTTTCCTCAACTCTGTGTGACTGTAGAGACATCAGTATCGTATTTGAAGTAGAAGCAAGAAAGAGGTCAAACTCTGATGCAATCTGATCTATCTCCTCATCAACATAGCCCTTATATGAATCTACATGAAAAGAGGACTTGATAATCTCACAACTAGAAGGCTCGACCAAAGTATCTAAAATTGAAACAAGTTCGGCCTTCAGAGTACGTGCCACCGACAGTTTCATCTCAATGATGTATGTACTACGAATCTCGTCAACACATCTCCAGACATGTTTTTATCGATCACCAAAAGTTGTGCTCTTCAAGTTTTCCTCTCTAGAGAGGAAATCTCGGGTCTCGGTAAAATCAAAAGGGATATGATCATGTCTAATCTCAGTGGTAATTCCACATGCCTCTATATCTGATGGCCTGGTAACACACTTGTCTACTGACAAAGTCTTTATCAGCTCGGTACGGCGCTGCTGGGAGGAAAAGTGACATTGTCTATCCCATAATCAATAACAACCTTATTTATACACAGAAAAGGTCGACCATGAATAATGGAAGCATCCTGTGATGGTACTAAGGAATCATAATTTAAGACAACAAAATCAACAGTGAATTTTGTGCCTTGTACCACCACAATAACATCACAAAATATACCCTTCGGCCTCTTGACCGATTTGTCTGGAAACTGAAGAATCATTCTGGCTCGCTTGAGAAGCCCTAAATGAAGTATTTCGAAAAGATGGAAGGGTAAAATTTTCAATGATGATCTAATGTCTGACAAGGTGTTCTCGAACTTATGATTTGAAATATGACAACTGACAAATTGTGTTCCCATATCTTTCTTTTTCTTTTTGGGAGATGCTGCTGGATGGCGTAATAAGTGGTAGTGGTCAACACTCATTTCTCAGAGCAATGATTACACCTCTTCTTTCTTCTAGGTGTCGTATCATGCTTCAGACATTTCTGTAGAAGAGGAATGTGAACCAAAGCCTCTGAAAGAGTGATCTTGATCTGAATTCTATCCATCATTTCTTTCATGATTTTAGACTCTTGGTTCTTTTGAAATTTTCTAATTTTTCTCCCTTCCCTATATTCAGAGCATCTGGAAGGCTATCTGTACATCCTCCTCACCATATGTACACTCAGAGGATGAGAAGAAGGAGAAGAAAATCTTTTTGTTAAATCGGGACTTGCTCCATGAGAAACAGAAGATAGAGATCTAGAAGGAGAGTCTGGAGTCTTATCTTTATTTCTATTTCTGGATTTTCTTTTTTTATCATTTTTTGTGATTTTCGCCTTTACTATGAAAAGACTCGAATTCTAAATGTCCACCTGCGTCGTTGTCTACTTTATAGTTCTTTCTCTTAAATGTCTCAGCAACTGTAGGCTACCTCTGATCATCATGGGAACTGGAAGAATAGAACTCAACAACTCATGTGAAATAAGAGTATCTGAAATTGATATCTGCTATATGACAATGCTGGCTATAGAATCTCTGAATGTGTTCATCTTCTCATTATGAAATGCAATCTTCTCATGAATCAAATGGATGAAATGAGACATGGATGAAATGATCGAATGTGGAACCATCTATATCTGGACTCTGATGAATGTGAAGATTGCCTCTTTAATTATCGATCATTGTAGTATAGGAGACGAAATTCAATCAATTAAAAATCATAATCTTTGAATGTTGTGGAATAATTTTGTTTTGCTTGGTAAGATACCAAGGACCAAAACAGGGAATGGACTATTTCTAGTTGCATGGTTTAAAATTAATTTAAATAATTAATTAAATGTTATGTTAATTTCTATGTCAAGAAATAATGAATAAATATTTGATGATGAAAATGCAAAAATAAACAGAGCGGATGAGCGCAGGATCTGTGATCTTATATAATTTAAATACTCAATTAAGATGATTGCTTAATCCTCAAAATTTTCACAAATCGAAAGAGATGTTTGTTCAAGAAATGTAATCAATCTAATTCCAAGATGCATGCTTAGAAGAATAACAATAATATAAAAGTAGTCTAACCTGCTTTCCCTGTAATGTAATCTTCAAATAAAATTTCATCACCACAAATATAAGGGAAAATAATTAATTTCACATCAAATGACTCCAGCAGAAATTAGATCCTTGATTTAAAATCACAAATAGTCGCAAGAGAAATAAAATTTCGACAATCGAGTCCCCTACGGACATTAAGTCCCAAAAAATGGTTCTCAATAATCACAGAAAGATTGATCACACTAAAATCCTCATTAGCATCCCTACAAAATAGATCATTTATCATCTCAATCAAGTATGCACAAAAAATCAGAAGTCAACCTCCATATATCAAGATGTTAAAATAATAATAATCATCAGTGATTAGCCTCAGATTTGTCCACAAGATTTATAATATGAAAGAGCAAGGAATAAGCTTATAAAAGACATATTATGCGCAAAAATCAGAGTTCAGATGGAGAAGATATGATAAAATGAACTATCATGGACTAAAATGTAAATAAAAATAAAGTTTTTCCTTCAAAGTGGTCTCCGGAGGACTTATCTATTAAATCTAAAACCCACAGGGAGTTTTCTGCAATTCGCCCCTACGCGCATGCATGAGAGTATGTGACTGGGGTGCGGGGGCCTCTATGTTATTTCTTGAAAGCTCGGGGGACCAATTGCAAATTTTCCACTATTGCGCGTACGATGCACGCTCATAGTGAGGCTCGGTGCTGAGGCTTAGGCTCAGGAGCCTGAGCCGACATGGCAACGTGTGGGCACTCTGGTCGACCTGAGCCTTGAGGCTTGGGCTGAGGCTCGAGGAGGTCCCGATCCGATGGCTATAGAGGAGAGTTGTAGCAGAGTCGGTGAGGCAAGACTCGACCAGTGGCGGACCTACATATATGACATGGGGGGCACGTGCCCCCCCCAGCCTTTCAATTTTCATTTATTTTGCCTCATTAAGAATTAAACAAAATCTCATGTTTGTAACATTGTGCCCCCCATCTATCGAGAGTTGAAAGTCAGAATTGTCACCTTCATCGCGCATGTGCCCTCGATCCTTCTCGGTTCGGCTTTTGCACATTCTCTGGGTTGTGCCTCCCTTAAATCCCCTTAAGGATGCAAACGGTCGGATACGGATACGGATATAGGTATTATCATATCCTTATCCGTTTTTTTAATACAGATGTAGATACGGATATTGATGGATATAAAAACTATCTTACCATATCATAAAATACATTATAAATATTATCATAGATTTATGTATATTCGAGTCAACAACAAGTATCAGTGAACCGTACCTTTTTTGTAAAAGATGATGTTAGAAAACATCATTAACATGAAATCAGTAATTTTTTTTACAGGGAAAATTGTTAGACTTTTGTAAAGGGAAAAAGTGGGTGTTATTGGGGAAGTTGACCACCCGGTATATTAGACCTGAGAAGCACCATCTCGTTAACCTTCCACCATCAAGAGGGGAAAGTAATCGCTGCTCTGTGAAACCAGACTCACGCAGTGCCCTCCTCTCTACAAGTAGTGTGACTCGAGCCTTCGCCCGAGCCACAGAACCCAGCTCCTGACTTGGATCGGGCGAGACAGATAATGGATCTACTGGCCCACCAAGATAGATCAACACCCCAAATCCTAAGCCCATCGGTAATGTTAGAAAACGGATATTAATCGCACATCAGTAATGTTAAAACTTTCTTACCATATCCTGATGTGGATACGGATATTGATGGATATTAAAACTATCTTACCATATCCTTAAAAAACGGATACGGATGTAAAACGGATATTGATTGCACATCAGTAATGTTAGAAATAATCTATAGAATCGACTTAAATATATAAGAATTGGATGGAAAACATATGATATTAATTTACTAAATGTGTTTGTATCATAAAAATTATATAAATATGGTAAAAGGAGGTAGAGAATTATGTTATATATGGTTAAAAATAAATATACGACTATATTTATATATGAAAACAGATATACGGATACGGATGCTTGCGGATATCAAAATGATATCCATATCCGTATCCATTTTAAAACGGATACGGACACGAATGTCAAAATCTGTATAAAACGGATACGATGACGGATCGGATACGATATCCGTATCCGTTTGCATCCGGAGGCCGCTCCCACGCAGTGACATCATACCACAGCCTTCCCCTCTCTCTAGTCTACGACATATTGTGCGCACCCCATTTGCTCAAGGATTTGTTGCATCGGTTGCACTAGATAAGTATGATTTTAGTGATTAATATCATAAAATACATTATAAATATTATCATAGATTTATGTATATTCGAGTCAACAACAAGTATCAGTGAAGCGTACCTTTTTTTGTAAAAGATGATGTTAGAAACATCATTAACATGAAATCAGTAATTTTTTTTACAGGGAAAATTGTTGGACTGTTGTAAAGGGAAAAAGTGGGTGTTATTGGAAAAGTTGACCACCCGGTATATTAGACCTGAGAAGCACCATCTCGTTATCCTTCCACCATCAAGAGGGGAAAGTAATCGCTGCTCTGTGAAACCAGCCTCACGCAGTGCCCTCATCTCCCATCAGTAATGTTAAAACTATCTTACCATATCATGATGCGGATAAGGATATTGATGGATATTAAAACTATCTTACCATGTCCTTAAAAAACGGATACGGATGTAAAATGGATATTGATCGCACATCGGTAATGTTAGAAATACTCTATAGAATCGACCTAAATATATAATAATTGGATGGAAAACACATGATATTAATTTACTAAATGTGTTTGTATCATAAAAATTATATAAATATGGTAAAAGGAGGTAGAGAATTATGTTATATATGGTTAAAAATAAATATACGACTATATTTATATATGAAAACAGATATACGGATACGGATGTTTGCGGATATCAAAATGATATCCATATCCGTATCCATTTTAAAACGGATACGGATACGAATGTCAAAATAGGTATAAAACGGATACGATGACGGATCGGATACGATATCCATATCCGTTTGCATCCGGAGGCCGCTCCCACGCAGTGACATCGTACCCCAGCCTTCCCCTCTCTCTAGTCTACGACATGTTGTATGCACCCCATTTGCTCATGGATTTGTTGCATCTTTGCACTAGATAAGTATGATTTTAGTGATTAATATCATAAAATACATTATAAATATTATCATAGATTTATGTATATTCAAGTCAACATCGGTTGCTCAGTGAACCGTACCTTTTTTGTAAAAGATGATGTTAGAAAACATCATTAACATGAAATCAGTAATTTTTCTTACAGGGAAAATTGTTGGACTTTTGTAATGGGAAAAGTGGGTGTTATTGGGGAAGTTGACCACCCGGTATATTAGACCTGAGAAGCACCATCTCGTTATCCTTCCACCATCAAGAGGGGAAAGTAATCGCTGCTCTGTGAAACCAGCCTCACGCAGTGCCCTCCTCTCTACAAGTAGTGTGACTCGAGCCTTCGCCCGAGCCACAGAACCCAGCTCCTGACTTGGATCGGGCGAGACAGATAATGGATCTACAGGCCCACCAAGATAGATCAATACCCCAAATCCTAAGCCCACCTTGATGCCCCCACTTGGGTTACAAGCTTGCGTTTCCAAGCTCGGCGTTTCAACATTACCCGTAGACCTTTTAAAGCAAGTTGCAAATTTGAAATCTAGGCGAGGTGGCACTGTGGTTCGCTGGATCTTCTTTGGCCTCCCATTTAGGACAACAAATAAATTCGTGATTAGGCAAAATCCAAAGCTGAGTTGTTAATGACTAAGAAATTGACCAATCACGTTTAATATGCGTCGAGATAGGGTACGTTATGCCGATGTTCGATTCCTTGATGCCGAGATAAGATAATCCATCTCCATGTTTACTATCATCTAAATAATCCAAGTGGATGTCAATGATCCTTTTTTTTAATATGTAAACCAATCTCGATGTCTAATTCCAACGGATTACCAAGCTATGTCAACATTTCTTTAAGCATCATGATATATGGATCACTATGCTAACCATTCGCTTTTCAAATGTATTATTGCAATATTGACCGTCCGTTCACCTTCTCCTTTAAGTATATGATATGACCCCCTCTCTCTTTCCCTCCTTACACTCATTAAGCCAACATTATCTCGACGAGATAATCGTCTCAACTTTTATTAAATGCCATCTAAAGCAGTTCAACATAGTTGTGTCAGGATCGATCAATCCAACTGCATCGATGAATTCGTAAGAATCCGAAGGTACTAACGACATCACTATCGAGAAACAGAGGAATCGAATTTAAGCTCGTTGGAATCGTTCTCTACGAGAGGCTCAAGATAAGCAGATTTGGGTATTGTGGAAACAACTAATATAGAATAAATTACATAAAAATCACTTGTATGAATATATATGCAAATATGACTCACTAGAATGCCCCTTACGAGATGCGCTACTCAAACTCTGAAACAAATGCGAAAAATGTGTTGTAATTGTTTCAAAAGGCTCGAACTACCTAAATTATAAGCCAGGAATTAATCTCTTAATTACAAGTCATGATAATCTAATCCAGATCTAGATTTAAAATCATGTTAGTTTGTTGATCACTAATTCTTAAGTTCAAAGCGAAGAGTAAGATTTTTTATTTATTTACCATGAAAGTTTAAAATCAAGTTATTGAAATATATACATGACCTGATAGTTCTAGAAAGAGAAACTATCGACATTATATCGGTTAGATGATATTCGCGGAAAATTTATTTTTGTCTTATTTATACTCCTAAACTAATGTGTATAGTATTTAGTATGGGAGTGTCGAACTCAGAAAGGCAAATTGTGGAAAACTACGGTAAAATAATAGAAAATTTAAGGTATAAAGGTTTCATATTATTTATTTATTTTTAGGTGAATTTTCTGTATTTTTTATTTTATGAGTTTTATATTTTTTTATGATATCAATATACTATATAAAAGTATAAGTATAAAATTTTATATTTTTATATTCATTTTTATTTTGAAGTTTTATGTGTTTTAAGTAGTTTATAATTTTTATGTAATTTAATAAAAATGTTTTGTAATTTTTATTTGGTTTTTAAAGTTGAAAAGTATTTTTATAGCAAAAAGGGTTTTATTTTTATTTTGAAAACAGAAAATAGTGAGAAAATATTTTTTAAAAAAGTAGAGGAAAATATCTTCGAAATGAGGTACTATATGTATTTTTACGATTTTTATTGAGTTATGAATTTTTAAATTTTTGATATATTTTGTATTTTATAGTGATTTTAATATTAATTTTTTTTGTTCTTGGTTTAATATGTAAAATATAGAAAAAATATAAATTATATATAATTTTTAAGGATTTTAAAATTTTTTCATTTTTTATTTGTGTTAAAGTTTCGTATATTTTTATTTAATTTTTGAAGTATTATTTAATGCTAGAAAATTTTTTTATTTTTCAAAATATGGTTTAATATTTTATATAATGTGATATACGATACTAATACGTATTTTTATACTATTTTTATATTCTATATTTTATTTCATATGTAGTATAATATGTATAATATTATGTACAATATAGGGGTATATTTGTTGTTTTCTGGAAAGATGGGGGTTCGCGTGTAAAATGAGAGAAATGCAGGGGGAAATCTACGAAAAAATTCCACTAGTTACATGTAGAATCATGTGAATAAGCTTTGACCCGGAACTGCTTGCAATTTTATTAAATCGTCGGGGGATATCCTGCAAAAACACCAATTGCAACAAAATATCTCGGGTGCACGTGTGAACACGTGCACCATTGAAGGAGTTAAGCGGCGGGGCAAGGATGGCATCGACACTTAGATGGCTTTGGGCTGTGCGATCTGATCTAATCGCACGACTCTTATAAATCCTAGACAAGGTGCTTATTCCTCCCTAAAGTCGAAGAGGCGAACATCAATTAATTGCCGGGGATTTCTGGAGCAGGCGGTTATTTTGATCGGATTTTGATCTATCAAATGTAGTGCTTCGCTCCAGGTGTTGATTAATTTTCTTTGAGGACGGCGTTGATATTTCGGTATCAAGTGCTTCGCAGATCGGGTTGATCGTGACTATCGAGATTAGGTGTCCTGATCGCACGATGACGATGATTCAAATCCCTAGGTTCTTCATTCTCCAGAGTACCCTTTGTGTTCATGAATATTGATCAGAGAAGGGCCTAACCTGGAATGCAGATGGATGAAGGCTATCGCATGGGATGGAGCCGAAGGTCCAAGTCGTTACCTCGACATGGCATCGTACGCGGAGGCTCTACGCGCGGTGGAGCAGGGCTCATTTTCGGTGTTGATCGCACCTCTCCTTCTCCCTCTCGCTCGACAGGGAAGTGGATAGCTGCCACTCGACCACTCGCTCACCGGAGCTCGGGCGAAAATGAGGAACCAACGTCAGATGGGTCTTCAACCGGATAAGGGGGTTCCTTTAATAGAGGAAGAGGGAGGTTGATAGCAAGGTCGTTGGGCAACCAACCCAACGGCCAAGCTGTTGGGTTCGTTGAGAGAGGAGGAGGAGAATGAGAGGCGGAGGAAGAAGGAAGGTGAAGAAGGAACGGGCATCAGAGGGAGAAAGGAGAAAGGAGGAAACGAGGAAACGAGGAAGAAGAGAGAGGAGAGAGAAAAGAATATTTAAAAAATAAATTAATATATTAAAATGAATTATTAATATTAAATTAAATTAATAATTAAAATTAACAATTAAGTAAATAAATATAATCAATAATAAATAAATGATTAAATAAATAATTTAATTAGTTAATATATACATAAATAAATTTTTATTTATTTATTTTAATAATAAAATATTAATATAGTATAAAAATATAAAAGAAATGAGATGTATTAAATAAAATTAAATTAAAATACATTGTATAATTTATACTAATAGGTTCCCAAAATCTACTTTTTGCATATTAAATCTGATTTTAATGAAATCATCTTTATTTGATAGATAATTCTATAAAACGAACTTTAAAAGTGAGTATCCCAATTCGGAGTTCATATGGTCGAGTTATAAGGTCCGGATGTTTATGGTCACGGCTTTATGGCTTCTGGATTTATTGGCATTTTACTCTAAGTTATATTTTTATATTTTTAAATTGATTTTATAAACATATTAGAAAAAGAAATAAGTCAAATGAAGTTCAGAATAATTAATTAGAAAATAAATAAGATCTATGTATTGTATAGTACATATGTACAAAGGGGTCCAAATGCCAAAATTCATATGTTTTATTCTATTTTTTTTAATATTTTTAATGAATAGTGTTGGTTATAAAACAAAGTTTAAAAGTGAGTTTGGTCAATTTGGAGTTTTCTATAAATAGTTATGAACCTTGGAAATTGGCATTAATGGCTTTTTCGGTTCATTGTAATATTTTATTTATATATTAAATAATTTTTTCTGATATTTTTATAAATTAATATATGTTATTATGAACAATTTCATGAAGAGAATATTTAAGTTTGAAGTGCTTTTGATGATAAATAAAATAGGTGAAATATTTACAATGTGAAAAATGTATTTTTGTGCTCTTGATTTCCTGACATTTTCATAAATTAGGATCCTTATCTCTTTCTACTTATTTATTTTGTCGACCAAGTCAATATTGTCCTAATCTCAAGTTTAGGACCAGTCTGTATATATTACATACATGCATCCTTCTTTTCTTTTATTTCTCTTTTACTCTTTATTATTTTATTTTAAATAAAATAAGTGTTAAATATATAATATTAATAAATGTAGTTACAATGTTAATTAGTGTTTAGCCAAAATGAAAGAATAAAGGCAATTAATCATAGAATCACCATTCTCAAATACTTTACCTTTGCTAGCCCCTTAGCAAACACTTATTCTATAAATAAGTGCATGCAAATAGAAAAGAAAAAATAAAATAAAAGAACTTAGAACATGTTCATTTCTTTCAATAAAATTTTTACTTCAGTCAAAATCTAGAACTTGGAGTAGGCCTTTAGATTAATAGTTTGTCGGGATATGTTATTAAATTTAGGATTTAAGTCTCGACAGTCCCCAAGTTTCACAAATCGCTACCCAGGTTCACCTCAACTGCCAGCTCAGATCCACCCATCTATCACGCAAACTATTTGGCTTTGAAGGCAATTTGTATTGTGTGTGAAAGGTGTTAGCTCTTCCTTCTTAAAGAAGCAAAGAAATCGCCCATCCCAGTAATACACTCCCATTGGGCCCTCATCCCTCTACTCGATCCTCGACGAGGGGGTATTTCCTTCTCACGTTAGGTCGTATTGCATCCATAATCAAGTAGAGAGAGAAATGGAAGAATGGGAAGAGAACTGGAGTGTGACCAGTGTAGTCACATCTCCTTGTGAAGCAGGGTCAGTTTAGACAAGTCTCCACTAGGACATGCAGGCTTTCTGAAGCTTGGACCATTGTGGTCATATTTGTACTTGGTGTATGGATTTTTTTGGTAGAAATGATTAGTGCACTGCATTGATCTTTTGTGACCTGACGGTTATAGAATCTTTTATTTCCATCAATTTTTTGACGTCTTGGTAAAAATTATGCACGCAGATCCTTCCCTCATCCGAAGCTTTATTTCAACCCCATACTCCCATCTTTAGACGTCTGCACTACTAGACAAGGATGAGAATGCACCACCAAAATGGATTGTCTTTCGCAACCCCATGCAAGTTGAGCTAAGTGTGGAGTGCATGAGTTCAAAAGTGTTTCAAATGGAGAAGAGATAAATGGAAGACACCAAGTGGCCTACTTAGGCAAGTTTAAGTTAAATTCCGAACACGGTCTCATGGAACCTAAAGATCTAAGTCGAAGGACCTGAAGAGTCTTAATTCCAATTCCGAATAAAGTCCCTTTAGAATTAAATGGATTAAGGCTGATAACAAGCTTCATCTCTCAGACTTTGATCCATTCAGTTCAAGAATCAAACTTATTTCGAAAAATATTAATGAATGCAACAATTTGTTATGAAGTGAATTTTTCGCATTAAACTTTTTGTGTGATTTTTGAAGAATTTTGTAAATTTTTATTGAATTTTAAAGCTTTTATTTTTTAGAAATTTTTTTAAGGAGTTAGTAAATTAAATCAATTTAAATGAATTTATAAGAATTATGTACATTTTACAAAGAATTTTTTACAAATTTTATGTACAAGATTATATGGATTTTATACAAGTTTTTACCAAAGAGTTTTATTTGCAAATTTTTATAATTAAGAGTCTATCCAAGTATTTTACTACGCATTTTATATGTAATTTTTAAGAAAACTTTTTATAAGTTATATTTACAGTTTTCTATCAGCTTTTAAAAATCCAAAATATGTACCCATGCTTTTAGAGCCATATTATTAAAAATACAATAAAGTATGAGTTATGGCTTCTAAAGTATGTATAGAATATATATACGACACCTCCTCTACTTAGCGTGAACTATGCCCTCATAGTGACCAAAGAAGCAACAAAAGAAGACATAACTTGGGCTAAGTATAGAGTGGTGAAAAGAATGCTATACTACAACGAGTCAAAAGAAATAACGAATAAAGGAATAGAGTCAATCATCCCCGCTATACTTAGGATCAAATAATCCTAAGGATGGGAGACTCAAAAACGAAGATGATTGAGGTCAAAAGAATGTACGCAATCAACAACTCGGCTTGTCTTCCCCTATACTAAGGATAAAATATCCCTAAGTACAAAGAAGAATATCAACAGTTGAGGAACAAGTGAGAGAGCATATGATACAAAAATAAAAAACAATCAAAGGTCATAAATGAGTGATTTACCTCACCCCCCATACTTAGGGTAAAGCACACCCTAAGTATAAGAAACAACAGAGGTAATAGAACAAAACGATATGAACAACACAAAGTCCACACCCCCCCTATACTTAGGATAAAGTACATCCTAAGTATTTGTAAAACTTCCTAAGCGAGACCTGGGGTGTAAAACAAATGAAAGAATGAAAGAATAAAAATAGAAAACACGTATGTACAAGGTGAGAAGAATGAACAAATCAGAACAAACTCTTCAACTCAAGAAAGTCGAAGAGTGGCCTTCTTACGTGAAAGAGGAATAATAGAATTTATAAGAGACATGTCGACATCAGGATCATCCTCAAAGATATCCATATCTGAATCGGGGGATCCCTGACCTGTGTTGACTGGTGAGGAGCAGTCTAGATGGCCGAAAAGATGGACAGAACTGACCTCTGAAAGCTGCATCACGATCTCTGAATCATTGTCGTCGTCAGCACTGAGATAAGAAGATGAAGAATCATCCTCTAACATTGTTTCCTCAACTCTGTGTGACTGTAGAGACATCAGTATCGTATTTGAAGTAGAAGTAAGAAAGAGGTCAAACTCTGACGCAATCTGATCTATCTCCTCATCAACATAGCCCTTATATGAATCTACATGAAAAGAAGACTTGATAATCTCACAATTAGAAGGCTCGACCAAAGTATCTACAATTGAAACAAGTTCGGCCTTCGGAGTACGTGCCACCAACAGTTTCCTCTCAATGATGTATATACTACGAATCTCGTCAACACATCTCCAGACATGTTTTTGTCGATCACCAAAAGTTGTGCTCTTCAAGTTTCCCTCTCTAGAGAGGAAATCTTGGGTCTCAGTAAAATCAAAAGGGATATGAGCATGTCTAATCTCAGCGGTAATTCCACATGCATCTATATATGATGGCCTGGTAACACACTTGTCTACTGACAAAGTCTTTATCAGCTCGGTACGGCGCTGCTGGGAGGAAAAGTGACATTGTCTATCCCATAATCAATAACAACCTTATTTTCACGCAGAAAAGGTCGACCAAGAGTAATGGCAGCATCCTGTGAGGGTACTAAGGAATCATAATTTAAGACAACAAAATCAACAGTGAATTTTGTGCCTTGTACCACCACAACAACATCACGAAATATACCCTTCGACCTCTTGACTGATCAGTCTAGAAACTAAAGAATCATTCTGGCTCGCTTGAGAATCCCTAAATGAAGTATTTCGAAAAGATGGAAGTGTAAAATTTTCAATGATGATCTAATGTCTGAAAAGGTGTTCTCGAACTTATGATCTGAAATATGACAACTGACAAATTGTGTTCCCATATCTTTCTTTTTCTTTTTGGGAGATGTATGCTGGATGGCGTAATAAGTGTTAGTGGTCAACACTCATTTCTTAGAGCAATGATTACACCTCTTCTTTCTTCTAGGTGTTGTATCATGCTTCAGATATTTCTGTAGAAGAGGAATGTGAACCAAAGCCTCTGAAAGAGTGATCTTGATCTGAATTCTATCCGTCATTTCTTTCATGATTTTAGACTCTTGGTTCTTTTGAAATTTTCTAATTTTTCTCCCTTCCCTATATTCAGAGCATCTGGAAGGCTATCTGTACATCCTCCTCACCATATGTACACTCAGAGGATGAGAAGAAGGAGAAGAAAATCTTTTTGTTAAATCGGGACTTGCTCCATGAGAAACAGAAGATAGAGATCTAGAAGGAGAGTCTGGAGTCTTATCTTTATTTCTATTTCTGGATTTTCTCTTTTTATCATTTTTTTGTGATTTTCACCTTTACTATGAAAAGACTCGAATTCTAAATGTGCACCTGCGTCGTTGTCTACTATATAGTTCTTTCTCTTAAATGTCTCAGCAACTGTAGGCTACCTCTGATCATCATGGGAACTGGAAGAATAGAACTCAACAACTCATGTGAAATAAGAGTATATGAAATTGATATCTGCTATATGACAATGCTGGCTATAGAATCTCTAAATGTGTTCATCTTCTCATTTGAAATGCAATCTTCTCATGAATCAAATGGATGAAATGAGACATGGATGAAATGATCGAATGTGGAACCATCTATATCTGGACTCTGATGAATGTGAAGATCGCCTCTTTAATTATCGATGATTGTAATATAGGAGACGAAATTCAATCGATTAAAAATCACAATCTTTGAATGTTGTAGAATAATTTTTTTGCTTGGTAAGATACCAAGGACCAAAACAGGGAATGGACTATTTCTAGTTGTGTGGTTTAAAATTAATTTAAATAATTAATTAAATGTTATGTTAATTTCTATGTCAAGAAATAATGAAAAAATATTTGATGATGAAAATGCAAAAATAAACAGAGCTAATGAGCGCAGGATCTGTGATCTTATATAATTTAAATACTCAATTAAGATGATCGCTTAATCCTCAAAATTTTCACAAATCGAAAGAGATGTTTGTTCAAGAAATGTAATCAATCTAATTCCAAGATGCAGGCTCAGAAGAATAACAATAATCTAAAGGTAGTCTAACCTGCTTTCCATGTAATGTAATCTTCAAATAAAATTTCATCTGCACAAATATAAGGGAAAATAATTAATTTCACATCAAATGACTCCAACGGAAATTAGATCCTTTATTTAAAATCACAAATAGTCGCAAGAGAAATAAAATTTCGACAATCGAGTCCCCTACGGACATTAAGTCCCAAAAAATGGTTCTCAATAATCACAGAAAATTTGATCACACTAAAATCATCATTAGCATCCCTACAAAATAGATCATTAATCATCTCAATCAAGTATGCACAAAAAGTAAGAAATCAACCTCCATATATCAAGATGTTAAAATAATAATAATCATCAGTGATTAGCCTCAAATTTGTCCGCAAGATTTATAATATGAAAGAGCAAGGAATAAGCTTATAAAAGACATATTATGCGCAAAAATCAGAGTTCAGATGGAGAAGATATGATAAAATGAACTATCAAGGACTAATATGTAAATAAAAATAAAGTTTTTCCTTCAAAGTGGTCTCCGGAGGACTTATCTATTAAATCTAAAAACCACAGGGAGTTTTCTGCAATTTGCCCTTACGCTCATGCGTGAGAGTATGTGACTGGGGTGTGGGGGCCTCTATGTTATTTCTTGAAAGCTCGGGGGACAATTGCAAATTTTCCACTATTGCGCGTGCGATGCACGCTCATAGTGAGGCTCGGTGCTGAGGCTTAGGCTCAGGAGCCTGAGCCGACATGGCAACGTGTGGGCACTCTGGTCGACCTGAGCCTTGAGGCTTGGGCTGAGGCTCGAGGAGGTCCCGATCCGATGGCTATAGAGGAGAGTTGTAGCAGAGTCGGTGAGGCAAGACTCGACCAGTGGAGGACCTACATATATGACATGGGGGGCACGTGCCCCCCCAGCCTTTCAATTTTTATTTATTTTGCCTCATTAAGAATTAAACAAAATCTCATGTTTGTAATGTTGTGCCCCCTATCTATCGAGAGTTGAAAGTCGGAATTGTCACCTTCATCGCGCATGTGCCCTCGATCCTTCTCGGTTCGGCTTTTGCACATTCTTTGGGTTGTGCCTCCCTTAAATCCCCTTAAGGATGCAAACGGTCGGATACAGATACGGATATAGGTATTATCATATCCTTATCCATTTTTTAATACGAATACAGATGCGGATACGGATATTGATGGATATTAAAACTATCTTACCATATCATAAAATACATTATAAATATTATCATAGATTTATGTATATTCGAGTCAATAATAAGTATCAGTGAACCATACCTTTTTTGTAAAAGATGATGTTAGAAAACATCATTAACATGAAATCAGTAAATTTTTTTACAGGAAAAGTTGTTGGACTTTGTAAAGGGAAAAAGTGGGTGTTATTGGGGAAGTTGACCACCCGGTATATTAGATCTGAGAAGCACCATCTCGTTATCCTTCCACCATCAAGAGGTGAAAGTAATCGTTGCTCTGTGAAACCACCCTCACGCATTGCCCTCCTCTCTACAAGTAGTGTGACTCGCGCCTTCGCCCGAGCCACAGAACCCAGCTCCTGACTTGGATCGGGCGAGACAGATAATGGATCTACAGGCCCACCAAGATAGATCAACACCCCAAATCCTAAGCCCATCAGTAATGTTAGAAAACAGATATTAATCGCACATCAGTAATGTTAAAACTATCTTACCATATCCTGATGCGGATACGGATATTGATGGATATCAAAACTATCTTACCATGTCCTTAAAAAATGGATACGGATGTAAAATGGATATTGATCGCACATCAGTAATGTTAGAAATACTCTATAAAATCGACTTAAATATATAATAATTGGATGGAAAACACATGATATTAATTTACTAAATGTGTTTGTATCATAAAAATTATATAAATATGGTAAAAGGAGGTAGAGAAATATGTTATATATGGTTAAAAATAAATATACGACTATATTTATATATGAAAACAGATATACAGATACGGATGTTTGCGGATATCAAAATGATATCCATATCCGTATCCATTTTAAAACGGATACGGATACGAATGTCAAAATCTGTATAAAACGGATACGGTGATGGATCGGATACGATATCCATATCCGTTTGCATCCGGAGGCCGCTCCCACGCAGTGACATCGTACCCCAGCCTTCCCCTCTCTCTAGTCTACGACATGTTGTGCGCATCCCATTTGCTCATGGATTTTTGTGATTAATATCATAAAATACATTATAAAATTATCATAGATTTATGTATATTCGAGTCAACAACAAGTATCAGTGAACCGTACCTTTTTTTTGTAAAAGATGATGTTAGAAAACATCATTAACATGAAATCAGTAAATTTTTTTACAGGGAAAATTGTTGGACTTTTGTAAAGGGAAAAAGTGGGTGTTATTGGGGAAGTTGACCACCCGGTATATTAGACCTGAGAAGCACCATCTCGTTATCCTTCCACCATCAAGAGGGGAAAGTAATCGCTGCTCTGTGAAACCAGCCTCACGCAGTGCCCTCCTCTCTACAAGTAGTGTGACTCGAGCCTTCGCCCGAGCCACAGAACCCAGCTCCTGACTTGGATCGGGCGAGACTGATAATGGATCTACAGGCCCACCAAGATAGATCAACACCCCAAATCCTAAAGCCGACCTTGATGCCCCCACTTGGGTTACAAGCTTGCGTTGCCAAGCTCGGTGTTTCAACATTACCCGTAGACCTTTTAAAGCAAGTTGCAAATTTCAAATCTAGGCGAGGTGGCACTGTGGTTCGCTGGATCTTCTTTGGCCTCCCATTTAGGACAACAAATAAATTCGTGATTAGGCAAAATCCAAAGCTGAGTTGTTAATGACTCAGAAATTGACCAATCACGTTTAATATGCGTCGAGATAGGGTACGTTATGCCGATGTTCGATTCCTTGATGCCGAGATAAAATAATCCATCTCCATGTTTACTATCATCTAAATAATCCAAGTGGATGTCAATGATCCTTTTTTTTAATATGTAAACCAATCTCGATGTCTAATTCCAACGGATTACCAAGCTGTCAACGTTTCTTTAAGCATCATGATATATGGATCACTATGCTAACCATTTGCTTTTCAAATGTATTATTGCAATATTGACCGTCCGTTCACCTTCTCCTTTAAGTATATGATATGACTCCCTCTCTCTTTCCCTCCTTACACTCATTAAGCCAACATTATCTCGACGAGATAATCGTCTCAGCTTTTATTAAATGCCATCTAAAGCAGTTTAACATAGTTGTGTCAGGATCGATCAATCCAACTGCATCGATGAATTCGTAAAATCCGAAGGTACTAACGACATCACTATCGAGAAACAGAGGAATCGAATTTAAGCTCGTTGGAATCGTTCTCTACGAGAGGCTCAAGATAAGCAGATTTGGGTATTGTGGAAACAACTAATATAGAATAAATTACATAAAAATCACTTGTATGAATATATATGCAAATATGTCTCACTAGAATGCCCCTTACGAGATTCGCTACTCAAACTCTAAAACAAATGCGAAAAATGTGTTGTAATTGTTTCAAAAAGCTCGAACCACCTAAATTATAAGCCAGGAATTAATCTCTTAATTAAAAGTCATGATAATCTAATCCGGATCTAGATTTAAAATCATGTTAGTTTGTTGATCACTAATTCTTAAGTTCAAAGCGAAGAGTAAGATTTTTTATTTATTTACCATGAATGTTTAAAATCAAGTTATTGAAATATATACATGACTTGATAGTTCTAGAAAGAGAAACTATCCACATTATATCGGTTAGATGATATTCGCGGAAAATTTATTTTTATCTTATTTATACTCCTAAACAAATGTGTATAGTATTTAGTATGGGAGTGTCGAACTCAGAAAGGCAAACTGTGGAAAACTACGGTAAAATAATAGAAAATTTAAGGTATAAGGGTTTCCTATTATTTATTTTGTTTTTAGGTGAATTTTCTGTATTTTTTATTTTTTGAGTTTTATATTGTTTTTATGATATCAATATACTATATCAAAGTATAGGTATAAAATTTTATATTTTTATATTTGCTTCTATTTTGAAGTTTTATGCGTTTTAAGTAGTTTATAATTTTTATGTAATTTAATAAAAATGTTTTGTAATTTTTATTTGGTTTTTAAAGTTGAAAAGTATTTTTATTTCAAAAAGGGTTTTGTTTTTATTTTGAAAACATAAAATAGTGAGAAAATATTTTTTAAAAAAGTAGAGGAAAATATCTTCGAAATGAGGTACTATATGTATTTTTACGATTTTTATTGAGTTAGTTATGAATTTTTAAATTTTTGATATATTTTGTATTTTATAGTGATTTTAATATTCAATTTTTATTTTGTTCTTGGTTTAATATGTAAAATATAGAAAAAAATATAAATTGTATATAATTTTTAAAGGATTTTAAAATTTTTTCATTTTTTATTTGTGTTAAAGTTTCGTATATTTTTATTTAATCTTTGAATTATTATTTAATGCTAGAAATTTTTTTTATTTTTCAAAATATGGTTTAATATTTTATATAATGTGATATACGATACTAATACGTATTTTTATACTATTTTTATATTCTATATTTTATTTCATATGTAGTATAATATGTATAATATTATGTACAATATAGGGGTATATTTGTTGTTTTCTGGAAAGATGGGGGTTCGCGTGTAAAATGAGAGAAATGCAGGGGGAAATCTACAAAAAAATTCTAGTAGTTACATGTAGAATCATGTGAATAAGCTTTGACCCGGAACTGCTTGCAATTTTATTAAATCGTCGGGAGATATCCTGCAAAAACACCAATTGCAACAAAATATCTCGGGTGCACGTGTGAACACGTGCACCATTGAAGGAGTTAAGCAGCGGGGCAAGGATGGCATCGACACTTGGATGGCTTTGGGCCATGCGATCTGATCTAATCGCACGACTCCTATAAATCCTAGACAAGGTTCTTATTCCTCCCTAAAGTCGAAGAGGCAAACGTCAATTAATTGCCGGGGATTTCTGGAGCAGGCGGTTATTTTGATCGGATTCTGATCTATCAAATGTAGTGCTTCGCTCCAGGTGTTGATTAATTTGCTTTGAGGACGGCGGTGATATTTCGGTATCAAGTGCTTCGCAGATCGTGTTGATCGTGACTATCGAGATTAGGTGTCCTGATCGCACGATGACGATGATTAAAATCCCTAGGTTCTTCATTCTCCAGAGTACCCTTTGTGTTCAGGAATATTGATCAGAGAAGGGCCTAACCTGGAATGCAGATGGATGAAGGCTATCGCATGGGATGGAGCTGAAGGTCCAAGTCGTTACCTCGACATGGCATCGTACGCGGAGGCTCTACGTGCGGTGGAGCAGGGCTCATTTCTGGTGTTGATCGCACCTCTCCTTCTCCCTCTCGCTCGACAGGGAAGTGGATAGCTGCCACTCGACTACTCGCTCACCGGAGCTCAGGCGAAAATGAGGAACTAACGTCAGATGGGTCTTCAACCGGATAAGGGGGTTCCTTTAATAGAGGAAGAGGGAGGTTGATAGCAAGGTCGTTGGGCAACCAACCCAACGGCCAAGCTGTTGGGTTCGTTGAGAGAGGAGGCGGAGAATGAGAGGCAGAGGAAGAAGGAAGGGGAAGAAGGAACGGGCATCAGAGGGAGAAAGGAGAAAGGGGGAAAAGAGGAAACAATGAAGAAGAGAGAGGAGAGAGAAAAGAATATTAAAAAATAAATTAATATATTAAAATGAATTATTAATATTTAATTAAATTAATAATTAAAATAAATAATTAAGTAAATAAATATAATCAATAATAAATAAATGATTAAATAATTAATTTAATTAGTCAATAGATACATAAATAAATTTTTATTTATTTATTTTAATAATAAAATATTAATATAGTATAAAAATATAAAAGAAATGAGATGTATTAAATAAAATTAAATTAAAATACATTGTATAATTTATACAAATAGGTTCCCAAAATCTACTTTTTGCATATTAACTCCGATTTTAATGAAATCAGCTTTATTTCATAGATAATTCTATAAAACGAACTTTAAAAGTGAGTATCCCAATTCGGAGTCCATATGGTCAAGTTATAAGGTCCGGATGTTTATGGTCACGGCTTTATGGCTTCCGGATTTATTGGCATTTTACTCTAAGTTATATTTTTATATTTTTAAATTGATTTTAAAAACATATTAGAAAAAGAAATAAGAGAAATGAAGTTCAGAATAATTAATTAGAAAATAAATAAGATCTATGTATTGTATAGTACATATATACAAAGGGGTCCAAATGCCAAAATTCATATGTTTTATTCTATTTTTTTTAATATTTTTAATAAATAGTATTGGTTATAAAACAAAGTTTAAAAGTGAGTTTGGTCAATTTGGAGTTTTCTATAAATAGTTATGAACCTTGGAAATTGGCATTAATGGCTTTTTCGGTTCATTGTAATATTTTATTTATATATTAAATAATTTTTCTGATATTTTTTTAAATTAATATATGTTATTATGAACAATTTCTTGAAGAGAATATTTAAGTTTGAAGTGCTTTTGATAATAAATAAAATAGGTGAAATATTTACAATGTGAAAAATGTATTTTTGTGCTCTTGATTTCCTGACATTTTCATAAATTAGGTTCCTTATCTCTTTCTACTTATTTATTTTGTCGATCAAGTCAATATTGTCCTAATCTCAAGTTTAGGACCAGTCTGTGTATATTACATACATGCATCCTTCTTTTCTTTTATTTCTCTTTTTCTCTTTATTATTTTATTTTAAATAAAATAAGTGTTAAATATATAATATTAATAAATGTAGTTACAATGTTAATTAGTGAGAATTAATGAATATTTATATGTACTTTACCAAGGATTTTAGCCAAAATGAAAGAATAAAGGCAATTAATCATAGAATCACCATTCTCATATACTTTACCTTTGCTAGTCCCTTAGCAAACACTTATTCTATAAATAAGTGCATGCAAATAGAAAAGAAAAAATAAAATAAAAGAACTTAGAACATGCCCATTTCTTTCAATAAAGTTTTACTTCAGTCAAAATCTAGAACTTGGAGTAGGCCTTTAGATTAATAGTTTGTCGGGATATGTTATTAAATTTAGGATTTAAGTCTCGACAGTCCCCAAGTTTCACAAATCGCTACCCAGGTTCACCTCAACTGCCAGCTCAGATGCACTCATCTATCACGCAAACTATTTGGCTTTGAAGGCAATTTGTATTGTGTGTGAAAGGTGATAGCTCTTCCTTCTTAAAGAAGTAAAGAAATCGCCCATCCCAGTAATACACTCCCATTGGGCCCTCATCCCGCTACTGGATCCTCGAGGAGGGGGTATTTCCTTCTCACGTTAGGTCGTATTGCATCCATAATCAAGTAGAGAGAGAAATGGAAGAATGGGAAGAGAACTGGAGTGTGACCAGTGTAGTCACATCTCCTTGTGAAGCTGGGTCAGTTTATACAAGTCTCCACTAAGACATGCAGGCTTTCTGAAGCTTGGACCATTGTGGTCATATTTGTACTTGGTGTATGGATTTTTTTGGTTGAAATGATTAGTGCACTGCATTGATCTTTTGTGACCTGACGGTTATAGAATCTTTTATTTCCATCATTTTTTTGATGTCTTGGTAAAAATTATGCACGTAGATCCTTCCCTCATCCGAAGCTTTATTTCAACCCCATACTCCCATCTTTAGACGTCTGCACTACTAGACAAGGATGAGAATGCACCACCAAAATGGATTGTCTTTCGCAACCCCATGCAAGTTGAGCTAAGTGTAGAGTGTATGAGTTCAAAAGTGTTTCAAATGAAGAAGAGATAAATGGAAGAGACCAAGTGGCCTACTTCGGCAAGTTAAAGTTAAATTCCGAACACAGTCTCATGGAACCTAAAGATCTAAGTCGAAGGACCTGAAGAGTCTTAATTCCAATTCCTAATAAAGTCCCTTTAGAATTAAATGGATTAAGGCTGAAACCAAGCTTCATCTCTCAGACTTTGATCCATTCAGTTCAAGAATCAAACTTATTCTGAAAAATATTAATGAATGCAATAATTTGTTATGAAGTGAATTTTTCGCATTAAACTTTTTATGTGATTTTTGAAGAATTTTGTAAATTTTTATTGAATTTTAAAGCTTTTATTTTTTATAAAAAATTTTAAGGAGTTAGTAAATTAAATCAATTTAAATGAATTTATAAGAATTATGTACATTTTACAAAGAATTTTATACAAATTTTATGTACAAGATTATATGGATTTTATACAAGATTTTACCAAAGAGTTTTATTTACAAATTTTTATAATTAAGAATTCTATCTAAGTATTTTACTACGCAATTTATATGTAATTTTTAAGAAAACTTTTTATAAGTTATATTTACAGTTTTCTATCGGCTTTTAAAAATCCAAAATATGTACCCATGCTTTTAAAGCCATATTATTAAAAATACAATAAAGTATGAGTTATGGCTTCTAAAGTATGTATAGAATATATATATGACACCTCCTATACTTAGCGTGAACTATACCCTCATAGTGACCAAAGAAGCAACAAAAGAAGACATAACTCGGGCTAAGTATAGAGTGGTGAAAAGAATGCTATACTACAATGACTCAAAAGAAATAACGAATAAAGGAATAGAGTCAATCATCCCCGCTATACTTAGGATCAAATAATCCTAAGGATGGGAGACTGAAAAACAAAGATGATTGACGTCAAAAGAATGTACGCAATCAACAACTCGGCTTGTCTTCTCCTATACTAAGGATAAAATATCCCTAAGTATAAAGAAGAATATCAACAGTTGAGGAACAAGTGAGAGAGCATATGATACAAAAATAAAAAACAATCAAAGGTCATAAATGAGTGATATTACCTCACCCCCCCATACTTAGGGTAAAGCACACCCTAAGTATAAGAAACAACAGAGGTAATAGAACAAAACGATATGAACAACACAAAGTCTACACCCCCCAATACATAGGATAAAGTACATCCTAAGTATTAGTAAAACTTCCTAAGCAAGACCTGGGGCGTAAAACAAATGAAAGAATGAAAGAATAAAAATTGAAAACACGTATGTACAAGGTGAGAAGAATGAACAAATCAGTACAAACTCTTCATCTCAAGAAAGTCGAAGAGTGGCCTTCTTACGTGAAAGAGGAATAATAGAATTTATAAGAGACATGTCGACATCAGGATCATCCTCAAAGATATCCATATCTGAATCGGGGGATCCCTGACCTGTGTTGACCGGTGAGGAGCAGTCTAGATGGCCGAAAAGGTGGACAGAACTGACCTCTGAAAGTTGCATCACGATCTCTGAATCATTGTCGTCGTCGGCACTGAGATAAGAAGATGAAGAATCATCCTCTAACATTGTTTCCACAACTCTGTGTGACTGTAGAGACATCAGTATCGTATTTGAAGTAGAAGCAAGAAAGAGGTCAAACTCTGGCGCAATCTGATCTATCTCCTCATCAACATAGCCCTTATATGAATCTACATGAAAAGAGGACTAGATAATCTCACAACTAGAAGGCTCGACCAAAGTATCTACAATTGAAACAAGTTCCGCCTTCGGAGTACGTGCCACCAACAGTTTCATCGCAATGATGTATATACTACGAATCTCGTCAACACATCTCCAGACATGTTTTTGTCGATCACCAAAAGTTGTGCTCTTCAAGTTTTCCTCTCTAGAGAGGAAATCTCGGGTCTCAGTAAAATCAAAAGGGATATGATCATGTCTAATCTCAGCGGTAATTCCACATGCCTCTATATATGATGGCCTGGTAACACACTTGTCTACTGACAAAGTCTTTATCAGCTCGGTACGGCGCTGTTGGGAGGAAAAGTGACATTGTCTATCCCATAATCAATAACAACCTTATTTACACACAGAAAAGGTCGACCAAGAATAATGGCAGCATCCTGTGATGGTACTAAAGAATCATAATTTAAGACAACAAAATCAACAATGATTTTTGTGCCTTGTACCATCACAACAACATCATGAAATATACCCTTCGGCCTCTTGACCGATCTGTCTGGAAACTGAAGAATCATTCTGACTCGCTTGAGAAGCCCTAAATGAAGTATTTCGAAAAGATGGAAGGGTAAAATTTTCAATGATGATCTAATGTCTGACAAGGTGTTCTCGAACTTATGATCTGAAATATGACAACTGACAAATTGTGTTCCCATATCTTTCTTTTTCTTTTTCGGAGATGTATGCTGGATGGCGTAATAAGTGTTAGTGGTCAATACTCATTTCTCAGAGCAATGATTACACCTCTTCTTTCTTCTAGGTGTTGTATCATGCTTCAGACATTTCTGTAGAAGAGGAATGTGAACCAAAACCTCTGAAAGAGTGATCTTGATCAGAATTATATCCGTCATTTCTTTCATGATTTTAGACTCTTGGTTCTTTTGAAATTTTCTAATTTTTCTCCCTTCCCTATATTCCGAGCATCTGGAAGACTATCTGTACATCCTCCTCACCATATGTACACTCAGAGGATGAGAAGAAGGAGAAGAAAATCTTTTTGTTAAATCGGGACTTGCTCCATGAGAAACAGAAGATAGAGATCTAGAAGGAGAGTCTGGAGTCTTATCTTTATTTCTATTTCTGGATTTTCTCTTTTTATCATTTTTTTGTGATTTTCGCCTTTACTATGAAAAGACTCGAATTCTAAATGTGCACATGCATCGTTGTCTACTATATAGTTCTTTCTCTTAAATGTCTCAGCAATTGTAGGCTACCTCTGATCATCATGGGAACTGGAAGAATAGAACTCAACAACTCATGTGAAATAAGAGTATATGCAATTGATATCTGCTATATGACAATGTTGTCTATAAAAATCTCTGAATGTGTTCATCTTCTCATTATGAAATGCAATCTTCTCATGATTCAAATGGATGAAATGAGACATGGATGAAATGATCGAATGTGGAACCATCTATATCTGGACTCTGATGAATGTGAAGATCGCCTCTTTAATTATCGATGATTGTAGTATAGGAGACGAAATTCAATCTATTAAAAATCACAATCTTTGAATGTTGTGGAATAATTCTTTTTGCTTGGTAAGATACCAAGGACCAAAACAGGGAATGGACTATTTCTAGTTGTGTGGTTTAAAATTAATTTAAATAATTAATTAAATGTTTTGTTAATTTCTATGTCAAAAAAATAATGAAAAAATATTTGATGATGAAAATGCAAAAATAAACAGAGCGGATGAGCGCAGGATCTGTGATCTTATATAATTTAAATACTCAATTAAGATGATCGCTTAATCCTCAAAATTTTCACAAATCGAAAGAGATGTTTGTTCAAGAAATGTAATCAATCTAATTCCAAGATGTAGGCTCAGAAGAATAACAATAATCTAAAGGTAGTCTAACCTGCTTTCCTTGTAATGTAATCTTCAAATAAAATTTCATCACCACAAATATAAGGGAAAATAATTAATTTCACATCAAATGACTCCAGCAGAAATTAGATCCTTGATTTAAAATCACAAATAGTCACAAGAGAAATAAAATTTCGACAATCGAGTCCCCTACGGAAATTAAGTCCCAAAAAATGGTTCTCAATAATCACAGAAAAATTGATCACACTAAAATCCACATTAGCATCCCTACAAATTAGATCATTAATCATCTCAATCAAGTATGCACAAAAAGTCAGAAATCAACCTCCATATATCAAGATGTTAAAATAATAATAATCATCAGTGATTAGCCTCAGATTTGTCCACAAGATTTATAATATGAAAGAGCAAGGAATAAGCTTATAAAGACATATTATGCGCAAAAATCAGAGTTCAGATGGAGAAGATATGATAAAATGAACTATCATGGACTAAAATGTAAATAAAAATAAAGTTTTTCCTTCAAAGTGGTCTCCGGAGGACTTATCTATTAAATCTAAAACCCACAGGGAGTTTTCTGCAATTTGCCCGTACGCGCATGCGTGAGAGTATGTGACTGGGGTGCGGGGGCCTCTATGTTATTTCTTGAAAGCTCGGGGGACTAATTGCAAATTTTCTACTATTGCGTGTACGATGCACGCTCATAGTGAGGCTCGGTGCTGAGGCTTAGGCTCAGGAGCCTGAGCCGACATGGCAACGTGTGGGCACTCTGGTCGACCTGAGCCTTGAGGCTTGGGCTGAGGCTCGAGGAGGTCCCGATCCGATGGCTATAGAGGAGAGTTGTAGAAGAGTCGATAAGGCAAGACTCGACCAGTGGCGGACCTACATATGTGACATGGGGGGCACGTGCCCCCCCAGCCTTTCAATTTTCATTTATTTTGCCTCATTAAGAATTAAACAAAATCTCATGTTTGTAATGTTGTGCCCCCATCTATCGAGAGTTGAAAGTCGGAATTGTCACCTTCATCGCGCATCTGCCCTCGATCCTTCTCGGTTCGACTTTTGCACATTCTCTGGGTTGTGCCTCCCTTAAATCCCCTTAAGGATGCAAACGGTCGGATACAGATACGGATATAGGTATTATCATATCCTTATCCGTTTTTTAATACGAATACGGATGCGGATACGGATATTGATGGATATTAAAACTATCTTACCATATCATAAAATACATTATAAATATTATCATAGATTTATGTATATTCGAGTCAACAACAAGTATCAGTGAACCATACCTTTTTTGTAAAAGATGATGTTAGAAAACATCATTAACATGAAATCAGTAAATTTTTTTACAGGGAAAGTTGTTTGACTTTTGTAAAGTGAAAAAGTGGGTGTTATTGGGGAAATTGACCACCCGGTATATTAGACCTGAGAAGCACCATCTCGTTATCCTTCCACCATCAAGAGGGGAAAGTAATCGTTGCTCTGTGAAACCAGCCTCACGCAGTGCCCTCCTCTCTACAAGTAGTGTGACTCGAGCCTTCGCCCGAGCCACAGAACCCAGCTCCTGACTTGGATCGGGCGAGACAGATAATGGATCTACAGGCCCACCAAGATAGATCAACACCCCAAATCCTAAGCCCATCAGTAATGTTAGAAAATAGATATTAATCGCACATCAGTAATGTTAAAACTATCTTACCATATCCTGATGCTGATACGGATATTGATGGATATTAAAACTATCTTACCATGTCCTTAAAAAACGGATACGGATGTAAAATGGATATTGATCGCACATCAGTAACGTTAGAAATACTCTATAAAATCGACTTAAATATATAATAATTGGATGAAAAACACATGATATTAATTTACTAAATGTGTTTGTATCATAAAAATTATATAAATATTGTAAAAGGAGGTAGAGAATTATGTTATATATGGTTAAAAATAAATATACGACTATATTTATATATGAAAACAGATATACGGATACGGATGTTTGCGGATATCAAAATGATATTTATATCCGTATCCATTTTAAAACGGATACAGATACGAATGTCAAAATCTGTATAAAACGGATACGGTGATGGATCGGATACGATATCCGTATCCGTTTGCATCTGGAGGCCGCTCCCACGCAGTGACATCGTACCCTAGCCTTCCCCTCTCTCTAGTCTACGACATGTTGTGCGCACCCCATTTGCTCATGGATTTGTTGCATCGGTTGCACTAGATAAGTACGATTTTAGTGATTAATATCATAAAATACATTATAAATATTATCATAGATTTATGTATATTCGAGTGAACAACAAGAATCAGTGAACCGTACCTTTTTTGTAAAAGATGATGTTAGAAAACATCATTAACCCGAGCCACAGAACCCAGCTCCTGACTTTAATCGGGCGAGACAGATAATGGATCTACAGGCCCACCAAGATATATCAACTCCCCAAATCCTAAGCCCACCTTAATGCCCCCACTTGGGTTACAAGCTTGCGTTGCCAAGCTCGACGTTTCAACATTACCCGTAGACCTTTTAAAGCAAGTTGCAAATTTCAAATCTAGGCGAGGTGGCACTGTGGTTCGCTGGATCTTCTTTGGCCTCCCATTTAGGACAACAAATAAATTCGTGATTAGGCAAAATCCAAAGTTGAGTTGTTAATGACTCAGAAATTGACCAATCACGTTTAATATGCGTCGAGATAGGGTACGTTATGCCGATGTTCGATTCATTGATGCCGAGATAAGATAATCCATCTCCATGTTTACTATCATCTAAATAATCCAAGTGGATGTCAATGATCCTTTTTTTTAATATGTAAACCAATCTCGATGTCTAATTCCAACGGATTACCAAGCTATGTCAACGTTTCTTTAAGCATCATGATATATGGATCACTATGCTAACCATTCGCTTTTCAAATGTATTATTGCAATATTGACCGTCCGTTCACCTTCTCCTTTAAGTATATGATATGACTCCCTCTCTCTTTCCCTCCTTACACTCATTAAGCCAACATTATCTCGACGAGATAATCGTCTCAGCTTTTATTAAATGCCATCTAAAGCAGTTTAACATAGTTGTGTCAGGATCGATCAATCCAACTGCATCGATGAATTCGTAAAATCCGAAGGTACTAACGACATCACTATCGAGAAACAGAGGAATCAAATTTAAGCTCGTTGGAATCGTTCTCTACGAGATGCTCAAGATAAGCAGATTTGGGTATTGTGGAAACAACTAATATAGATAAAATTACATAAAAATCACTTGTATGAATATATATGCAAATATGTCTCACTAGAATGCCCCTTACGAGATGCGCTACTCAAACTCTAAAACAAATGCGAAAAATGTGTTGTAATTGTTTCAAAAAGCTCGAACCACCTAAATTATAAGCCAGGAATTAATCTCTTAATTACAAGTCATGATAATCTAATCCGGATCTAGATTTAAAATCATGTTAGTATGTTGATCACTAATTCTTAAGTTCAAAGCGAAGAGTAAGATTTTTTATTTATTTACCATGAAAGTTTAAAATCAAGTTATTGAAATATATACATGAC
Source organism: Ottelia alismoides (assembly GCA_037367405.1). Lineage (NCBI taxonomy): Eukaryota > Viridiplantae > Streptophyta > Magnoliopsida > Alismatales > Hydrocharitaceae > Ottelia > Ottelia alismoides. The sequence continues at coordinate 1,033,618 of JAZKJV010011853.1, forward strand.
CTGATAGTTCTAGAAAGAGAAACTATCGACATTATATCGGTTAGATGATATTCACGGAAAATTTATTTTTATCTTATTTATACTCCTAAACTAATGTGTATAGTTATTAGTATGGGAGTGTCGAACTCAGAAAGGCAAACTGTGGAAAACTATGGTAAAATAATAGAAATTGTAAGGTATAAGGGTTTCCTATTATTTATTTATTTTTAGGTGAATTTTCTGTATTTTTTATTTTATGAGTTTTATATTGTTTTTATGATATCAATATACTATATAAAAGTGTAGGTATAAAATTTTATATATTTATATTCATATCTGATATCAACATTTTGGGGATCCCGAACCTAGAGATGATATGATCTCTAATGGATTTACAGACAGTCCTGTTGTCTGCGGCTTGGGTTGGGATAGCCTCCACCCACCTGGACAGATAATCTAATGCAAGAAGGATGTACTCGAATACATGGCTAACAGGGAATGGGCCCATGAAGTCGATGCCCCAGGCGTCAAAGAAATCACAAATGATGACAGGCTGCATCGGCATCTCATCCTTGGAACCAACGGTTCCTCCCATTCGCAAGCATACTGGGCACGACTTCGCAAAGGTGATCGCATCGCGAAACAGAGTCGGCCAATATAAGCCACACTGAAGTACCTTCCATGCGGTAACCTATGTACATTATTTATTTATTCATTTTCCTTTATATGTTTTTATATATTCTATTTTTAGTTAATTGCAAATACTGTAGTAGACTTATATAAATACAAACATAAACAAAATCTTGCATATATTGTATTTGTAGCAATATATATATTGTAAATATACCTATTTATTTAGCCTAATAAATCACCTCTTAAAAATCAAATAAAAATATCACTAATACACTTGTAAAATATTTTCAATTAATAAATTATTAATAATGTATATAATTGAAAAATAATAAACTAAAAATTAAGATGTTGTAAATATAGGTATATATACATATAAATAGTACATTTCATTTATTTTTACCTTTGTATATATTTTATTTAATTATTTTAAAATCACCATAATTAAGTTAATTATTTTCTAATATTTTTTATTTACATTATTTTTTATTTTAAATTTGTTATCTATTTTTAATTTTTACTCATTTTTCATCCTTTTTTTATCGTTTTCCCTATTTTGTCCTTTTCTCCATGCCTTTCCATTGGTTGGACTCACGTATGTTGACCCAGGTCAACTCTCCAGTCCACGCCTAATTCCACAATTTCCACGTGCCTCCCTCTCTTCTCCAAATTTCCACACATGCTATGATCCGTAATGCCTTCCACCTTCTTCTCATAACCTTCAACCTAATTAACTAACTCCTTCGCCACCTCATCCGATCCTTTAATCAGGCCTCGATTCGCTCGCAATTTGAAAATCATATCTAGTTGTACCCTATGCCTAGTTATATACGTTTTAAGTAGTTTATAATTTTTATGTAATTTAACAAAAATGTTTTGTTATTTTTATTTGGTTTTTAAAGTTGAAAAGTATTTTTATTGCAAAAAGGGTTCTGTTTTTATTTTGAAAACAGAAAATAGTGAGAAAATATTTATTAAAAAAGTAGAGGAAAATATCTTCGAAATGAGGTACTATATGTATTTTTACGATTTTTATTGAATTAGTTATGAATTTTTAAATTTTTGATATATATTGTATTTTATAGTGATTTTAATATTCAATTTTTATTTTGTTCTTGGTTTAATATGTAAAATATAGAAAAAAATATAAATTGTATATAATTTTTAAAGGATTTTAAAAATTTTTCATTTTTTATTTGTGTTAAAGTTTCGTATATTTTTATTTAATTTTTTAATTATTATTTGATGCTGGAAAATATTTTTATTTTTCAAAATATGGTTTAATGTTTTATATAATGTGATATACGATACTAATACGTATTTTTATACTATTTTTATATTCTATATTTTATTTCATATGTAGTATAATATGTATAATATTATGTACAATATAGGGGTATATTTGTTGTTTTCTGGAAAGATGGGGTTCGCGTGTAAAATGAGAGAAATGCAGGGGGAAATCTACAAAAAAAATCCAGTAGTTACATGTAGAATCATGTGAATAAACTTTGACCCGGAACTGCTTGCAATTTTATTAAATCGTCGGGAGATATCCTGCAAACACCAATTGCAACAAAATATCTCGGGTGCACGTGTGAACACGTGCACCATTGAAGGAGTTAAGCGGCGAGGCAAGGATGGCATCGACACTTGGATGGCTTTGGGCCGTGCGATCTGATCTAATCGCACGACTCCTATAAATCCTAGACAAGGTGCTTATTCCTCCCTAAAGTCGAAGAGGCGAATGTCAATTAATTGCCGGAGATTTCTGGAGCAGGCGGTTATTTTGATCGGATTCTGATCTATCAAATGTAGTGCTTCGCTCCAGGTGTTGATTAATTTGCTTTGAGGACGGCGGTGATATTTCGGTATCAAGTGCTTCGCAGATCGGGTTGATCGTGACTATCGAGATTAGGTGTCCTGATCGCACGATGACGATGATTCAAATCCCTAGGTTCTTCATTCTCCAGAGTACCCTTTGTGTTCAGGAATATTGATCAGAGAAGGGCCTAACCTGGAATGTAGATGGATGAAGGCTATCACATGGGATGGAACTGAAGGTCCAAGTCGTTACCTCGACATGGCATCGTACGCGGAGGCTCTACGCGCGGTGGAGCAGGGCTCATTTGCGGTGTTGATCGCACCTCTCCTTCTCCCTCTCGCTCGACAGGGAAGTGGATTGCTGCCACTCGACCACTAGCTCACCGGAGCTCGGGCGAAAAAGAGGAACTAACGTCAGATGGGTCTTCAACCGGATAAGGGGGTTCCTTTAATAGAGGAAGAGGGAGGTTGACAGCAAGGTCGTTGGGCAACCAACCCAACGGCCAAGCTTTTGGGTTCGTTGAGAGAGGAGGAGGAGAATGAGAGGCGGAGGAAGAAGGAATGGGAAGAAGGAATGGGCATTGGAGGGAGAAAGGAGAAAGGAGGAAAAGAGGAAACGAGGAAGAAGAGAGAGGAGAGAGAAAAGAATATTAAAAAAATAAATTAATATATTAAAATGAATTATTAATATTAAATTAAATTAATAATTAAAATAAACAATTAAGTAAATAAATATAATCAATAATAAATAAATGATTAAATAATTAATTTAATTAGTCAATAGGTACATAAATAAATTTTTATTTATTTATTTTAATAATAAAATATTAATATAGTATAAAAATATAAAAGAAATGAGATGTATTAAATAAAATTAAATTAAAATACATTGTATAATTTATACGAATAGGTTCCCAAAATCTACTTTTTGCATATTAACTCCGATTTTAATGAAATCAGCTTTATTTGATAGATAATTCTATAAAACGAACTTTAAAAGTGAGTATCCCAATTCGGAGTCCATATGGTCGAGTTATAAGGTCTGGATGTTTATGGTCACGGCTTTATGGCTTCCGGATTTATTGGCATTTTACTCTAATTTATATTTTTATGATTTTAAATTGATTTTATAAACATATTAGAAAAAGAAATAAGTCAAATGAAGTTCAGAATAATTAATTAGAAAATAAATAAGATCTATGTATTGTATAGTACATATATACAAAGGGGTCCAAATGCCAAAATTCATATGTTTTATTCTATTTTTTTAATATTTTTAATAAATAGTATTGGTTATAAAACAAAGTTTAAAAGTGAGTTTGGTCAATTTGGAGTTTTCTATAAATAGTTATGAACCTTGGAAATTGGCATTAATGGCTTTTTCGGTTCATTATAATATTTTATTTATATATTAAATAATATTTCTGATATTTTTATAAATTAATATATGTTATTATGAATAATTTCATGAAGAGAATATTTAAGTTTGAATTGATTTTGATGATAAATAAAATAGGTGAAATATTTACAATGTGAAAAATGTATTTTTGTGCTCTTGATTTCCTGATATTTTCATAAATTAGGATCATTATCTCTTTATACTTATTTATTTTGTCGACCAAGTCAATATTGTCCTAATCTCAAGTTTAGGACCAGTCTGTATATATTACATACATGCATCCTTCTTTTCTTTTATTTCTCTTTTTCTCTTTATTATTTTATTTTAAATAAAATAAGTGTTAAAAATATAATATTGATAAATGTAGTTACAATGTTAATTAGTGAGAATAAATTAATATTTACATGTATTTTACCGAGGATTTTAGCCAAAATGAAAGAATAAGGGCAGTTAATCATAGAATCACCATTCTCATATACTTTACCTTTGCTAGTCCCTTAGCAAACACTTATTCTATAAATAAGTGTATGCAGATAGAAAAGAAAAAATAAAATAAAAGAACTTAGAACATGCTCATTTCTTTCAATAAAATTTTTACTTCAGTCAAAATCTAGAACTTGGAGTAGGCCTTTGGATTAATAGTTTGTCGGGATATGTTATTAAATTTAGGATTTAAGTCTCGACAGTCCCCAAGTTTCACAAATCACTACCCAGGTTCACCTCAACTGCCAGCTCAGATCCACCCATCTATCACGCAAACTATTTGGCTTTGAAGGCAATTTGTATTGTGTGTGAAAGGTGTTAGCTCTTCCTTCTTAAAGAAGCAAAGAAATCGCCCATCCCAGTAATACACTCCCATTGGGCCCTCATCTCGCTACTCGATCCTCGAGGAGGGGGTATTTCCTTCTCACTTTAGGTCGTATTGCATCCATAATCAAGTAGAGAGAGAAATGGAAGAATGGGAAGAGAACTGGAGTGTGACCAGTGTAGTCACATCTCCTTGTGAAGCTGGGTCAGTTTAGACAAGTCCCCACTAAGACATGCAGGCTTTCTGAAGCTTGGACCATTGTGGTCATATTTGTACTTGGTGTATGGATTTTTTTGGTAGAAATGATTAGTGCACTGCATTAATCTTTTGTGACCTGACGGTTATAGAATCTTTTATTTCCATCATTTTTTTGACGTCTTGGTAAAAATTATGCACGCAGATCCTTCCCTCATCCAAAGCTTTATTTCAACCCTATACTCCCATCTTTAGACGTATGCACTACTAGACAAGGATGAGAATGCACCACCAAAATGGATTGTCTTTCGCAACCCCATGCAAGTTGAGCTACGTGTAGAGTGCATGAATTCAAACGTATTTCAAATGGAGAAGAGATAAATGGAAGACACCAAGTGGCCTACTTAGGCAAGTTTAAGTTAAATTCTGAACACGGTCTCATGGAACCTAGAGATCTAAGTCGAAGGACCTGAAGAGTCTTAATTCCAATTCCGAATAAAGTCCCTTTAGAATTAAATGGATTAAGGCTGAAACCAAGCTTCATCTCTCAGACTTTGATCCATTCAGTTCAAGAATCAAACTTATTCTGAAAAATATTAATGAATGCAACAATTTGTTATGAAGTGAATTTTTCGCATTAAACTTTTTATGTGATTTTTGAAGAATTTTAATTTTAAAGCTTTTATTTTTTAGAAAATTTTTTAAGGAGTTAGTAAATTAAATCAATTTAAATGAATTTATAAGAATTATGTACATTTTACAAAGAATTTTATACAAATTTTATGTACAAGATTATATGGATTTTATACAAGATTTTACGAAAGAGTTTTATTTACAAATTTTTATAATTAAGAATTCTATCCAAGTATTTTACTACGCATTTTATATGTAATTTTTAAGAAAACTTTTTATAAGTTATATTTACTGTTTTCTATCAGCTTTTAAAAATCCAAAATATGTACCCATGCTTTTAGAGCCATATTATTAAAAATACAATAAAGTATGAGTTATGGCTTCTAAAGTATGTATAGAATATATATACGACACCTCCTATACTTAGCGTGAACTATGCTCTCATAGTGACCAAAGAAGCAACAAAAGAAGACATAACTCGGGCTAAGTATAGATTGTTGAAAAGATTGCTATACTACAACGACTCAAAAGAAATAACGAATAAAGGAATAGAGTCAATCATCCCCGCTATACTTAGGATCAAATAATCCTAAGGATGGGAGACTCAAAAACGAAGATGATTGAGGTCAAAAGAATGTACGCAATCAACAACTCGGCTTGTCTTCCCCTATACTAAGGATAAAATATCCTTAAGTATAAAGAAGAATATCAACAGTTGAGGAACAAGTGAGAGAGCATATGATACAAAAATAAAAAACAATCAAATGTTATAAATGAGTGATATTACCTCACCCCCCATACTTAGGGTAAAGCACACCTTAAGTATAAGAAACAACAGAGGTAATAGAACAAAACGATATGAACAACACAAAGTCTACACCCCCCTATACTTAGGATAAAGTACATCCTAAGTATTAGAAAAACTTCCTAAGCGAGACCTGGGGTGTAAAACAAATGAAAGAATGAAAGAATAAAAATTGAAAACACGTATGTACAAGGTGAGAAGAATGAACAAATCAGAATAAACTCTTCCACTCAAGAAAGTCGAAGAGTGGCCTTCTTACGTTAAAGAGGAATAATAGAATTTATAAGAGACATGTCGACATCAGGATCATCCTCAAAGATATCCATATCTGAATCGGGGGATCCATGACCTGTGTTGACCGGTGAGGAGCAGTCTAGATGGCCGAAAAGATGGATAGAACTGACCTGTGAAAGCTGCATCACGATCTCTGAATCATTGTCGTCGTCAGCACTGAGATAAGAAGATGAATAATCATCCTCTAACATTGTTTCCTCAACTCTGTGTGACTGTAGAGACATCAGTATCGTATTTGAAGTAGAAGCAAGAAAGAGGTCAAACTCTGGCGCAATCTGATCTATCTCCTCATCAACATAGCCCTTATATGAATCTACATGAAAAGAGGACTTGATAATCTCACAACTAGAAGGCTCGACCAAAGTATCTACAATTGAAACAAGTTCGGCCTTTGGAGTACGTGCCACCAACAGTTTCATCTCAATGATGTATATACTACGAATCTCGTCAACACATCTCTAGACATATTTTTTGTCGATCACCAAAAGTTTTGCTCTTCAAGTTTTCCTCTCTAGAGAGGAAATCTCGGGTCTTTGTAAAATCGAAAGGGATACGATCATGTATAATCTCAGCGGTAATTCCACATGCCTCTATATATGATGGCCTAGTAACACACTTGTCTACTGACAAAGTCTTTATCAGCTCGGTACGGCGCTGCTGGGAGGAAAAGTGACATTGTCTATCCCATAATCAATAACAACCTTATTTACACGCAGAAAAGGTCGACCAAGAATAATGGCAGCATCTTGTAATGGTACTAAGGAATCATAATTTAAGACAACAAAATCAACAGTTAATTTTGTGCCTTGTACCACCACAACAACATCACGAAATATACCCTTCGGCCTCTTGACCGATCTGTCTGGAAACTGAAGAATCATTCTGGCTCGCTTGAGAAGCCCTAAATGAAGTATTTCAAAAAGATGGAAGGGTAAAATTTTCAATGATGATCTAATGTCTGACAAGGTGTTCTCGAACTTATGATCTGAAATATGACAACTGACAAATTGTGTTCCCATATCTTTCTTTTTCTTTTTGGGAGATGTATGCTAGATGGCGTAATAAGTGTTAGTGGTCAACACTCATTTCTCAGATAAATGATTACACCTCTTCTTTCTTCTAGGTGTTGTATCATGCTTCAGACATTTCTGTAGAAGAGGAATGTGAACCAAAGCCTCTGAAAGAGTGATCTTGATCTGAATTCTATCCGTCATTTCTTTCATGATTTTAGACTCTTGGTTCTTTTGAAATTTTCTAATTTTTCTCCCTTCCCTATATTCAGAGCATCTGGAAGGCTATCTATACATCCTCCTCACCATATGTACACTCAGAGGATGAGAGAAGGAGAAGAAAATCTTTTTGTTAAATCAGGAATTGCTCCATGAGAAACAGAAGATAGAGATCTAGAAGGAGAGTCTAGAGTCTTATCTTTATTTCTATTTTTGGATTTTCTCTTTTTATCATTTTTTTTGTGATTTGGCCTTTACTATGAAAAGACTTGAATTCTAAATGTGCACCTGCATCGTTGTTTACTATATAGTTCTTTCTCTTAAATGTCTCAGCAACTGTAGGCTACCTCTTATTATCATGGGAACTGGAAGAATAGAACTCAACAACTCATGTGAAATAAGAGTATATGAAATTGATATCTGCTATATGACAATGCTGGCTATAGAATCTCTGAATGTGTTCATCTTCTCATTATGAAATGCAATCTTCTCATGAATCAAATGGATGAAATGAGACATGGATGAAATGATCGAATGTGAAACCATCTATATCTGGACTCTGATGAATGTGAAGATCGCCTCTTTAATTATTGATGATTGTAGTATAGGAGACAAAATTCAATCGATTAAAAATCACAATCTTTGAATGTTGTGGAATAATTTTTTTGCTTGGTAAGATACTAAGGACCAAAACAGGGAATGGACTATTTCTAGTTGTGTGGTTTAAAATTAATTTAAATAATTAATTAAATGTTATGTTAATTTCTATGTCTAGAAATAATGAAAAAATACTTGATGACGAAAATGCAAAAATAAACAGAGCGGATGAGCGCAGGATCTGTGATCTTATATAATTTAAATACTCAATTAAGATGATCGCTTAATCCTCAAAATTTTCACAAATTGAAAGAGATGTTTGTTCAAGAAATGTAATCAATCTAATTCCAAGATGCGGGCTCAGAAGAATAACAATAATCTAAAGGTAGTCTAACCTGCTTTCCCTGTAATGTAATTTTCAAATAAAATTTCATCACCACAAATATAAGGGAAAATAATTAATTTCACATCAAATGACTCCAGCAGAAATTAGATCCCTGATTTAAAATCACAAATAGTCGCAAGAGAAATAAAATTTCGACAATCGAGTCCCCTACGGAAATTAAGTCTCAAAAAATGGTTCTCAATAATCACAGAAAAATTGATCATACTAAAATCCTCATTAGCATCCCTACAAAATAGATCATTAATCATCTCAATCAAGTATGCACAAAAAGTCAGAAATCAACCTCCATATATCAAGATGTTAAAATAATAATAATCATCAGTGATTAGCTTCAGATTTGTCCACAAGATTTATAATATGAAAGAGCAAGGAATAAGCTTATAAAAGACATTATGCGCAAAATTCAGATTCAGATGGAGAAGATATGATAAAATGAACTATGATGGACTAAAATGTAAATAAAAATAAAGTTTTTCCTTCAAAGTAGTCTCCGGAGGACTTATCTATTAAATCTAAAACCCACAGGGAGTTTTCTGCAATTTGCCCGTACGCGCATGCGTGAGAGTATGTGACTGGGGTGTGGGGGCCTATATGTTATTTCTTGAAATCTCAGGGGACCAATTGCAAATTTTCCACTATTGCGCGTACGATGCACGCTCATAGTGAGGCTCGGTGCTGAGGCTTAGGCTCAGGAGCCTGAGCCGACATGGCAACGTGTGGGCACTCTGGTCGACCTGAGCCTTGAGGCTTGGGCTGAGGCTCGAGGAGGTCCCGATCCGATGGCTATAGAGGAGAGTTGTAGCAGAGTCGGTGAGGCAAGACTCGACCAGTGGCGGACCTACATATATGACATGGGGGGCACGTGCCCCCCCAGCCTTTCAATTTTCATTTATTTTGCCTCATTTAGTATTAAACAAAATCTCATGTTTGTAATGTTGTGCCCCCCATCTATCGAGAGTTGAAAGTCAGAATTGTCACCTTCATCGCGCATGTGCCCTCGATCCTTCTCGGTTCGGCTTTTGCACATTCTCTGGGTTGTGCCTCCCTTAAATCCCCTTAAGGATGCAAACGGTCGGATACAGATACGGATATAGGTATTATCATATACTTATCTATTTTCTAATACGAATACAGATGCGGATACGGATATTGATGGATATTAAAACTATCTTACCATATCATAAAATACATTATAAATATTATCATAGATTTATGTATATTCGAGTCAACAACAAGTATCAGTGAACCGTACCTTTTTTGTAAAAGATGATGTTAGAAAACATCATTAACATGAAATCAGTAAATTTTTTTACAGGGAAATTTGTTGGACTTTTGTAAAGGGAAAAAGTGGGTGTTATTGGGGAAGTTGACCACCCGGTATATTAGACCTGAGAAGCACCATCTCGTTATCCTTCCACCATCAAGAGGGGAAAGTAATCGCTGCTCTGTGAAACCAGCCTCACGCAGTGCCCTCCTCTCTACAAGTAGTGCGACTCGAGCCTTCACCCGAGCCACAGAACCCAGCTCCTGACTTGGATCGGGCGAGACAGAAAATGGATCTACAGGCCCACCAAGATAGATCAACACCCCAAATCCTAAGCCCACCTTGATGCCCCCACTTGGGTTATAAGCTTGCGTTGCCAAGCTCGGCGTTTCAACATTACCCGTAGACCTTTTAAAGCAAATTGCAAATTTCAAATCTAGGCGAGGTGGCACTGTGGTTCGCTGGATCTTCTTTGGCCTCCCATTTAGGACAACAAATAAATTCGTGATTAGGCAAAATCCAAAGCTGAGTTGTTAATGATTCAGAAATTGACCAATCACGTTTAATATGCGTCGAGATAGGGTACGTTATGCCGATGTTCGATTCCTTGATGCCGAGATAAGATAATCCATCTCCATGTTTACTATCATCTAAATAATCCAAGTGGATGTCGATGATCCTTTTTTTTAATATGTAAACCAATCTCGATGTCTAATTCCAACGTATTACCAAGCTATGTCAACGTTTCTTTAAGCATCATGATATATGGATCACTATGCTAACCATTCGCTTTTCAAATGTATTATGCTAACCATTCGCTTTTCAAATGTATTATTGCAATATTGACCGTCCGTTCACCTTCTCCTTTAAGTATATGATATGACTCCCTCTCTCTTTCCCTCCTTACACTCATTAAGCCAACATTATCTCGACGAGATAATCGTCTCAGCTTTTATTAAATGCCATCTAAAGCAGTTTAACATTGTTGTGTCAGGATCGATCAATCCAACTGCATCGATGAATTCGTAAAATCCGAAGGTACTAACGACATCACTATCGAGAAACAGAGGAATCGAATTTAAGCTCGTTGGAATCGTTCTCTACGAGAGGCTCGAGATAAGCAGATTTGGGTATTGTGGAAACAACTAATATAGAATAAATTACATAAAAATCACTTGTATGAATATTTATGCAAATATGTCTCACTAGAATGCCCCTTACGAGATGCGCTACTCAAACTCTAAAACAAATGCGAAAAATGTGTTGTAATTGTTTCAAAAAGCTCGAACCACCTAAATTATAAGCCAGGAATTAATCTCTTAATTACAAGTCATGATAATCTAATCCGGATCTAGATTTAAAATCTTGTTAGTTTGTTGATCACTAATTCTTAAGTTCAAAGCGAAGAGTAAAATTTTTTATTTATTTACCATGAAAGTTTAAAATCAAGTTATTGAAATATATACATGACCTGATAGTTCTAGAAAGAGAAACTATCAACATTATATCGGTTAGATGATATTCGCGGAAAATTTATTTTTATCTTATTTATACTCCTAAACTAATGTGTATAGTATTTAGTATGGGAGTGTCGAACTCAGAAAGGCAAACTGTGGAAAACTAAGGTAAAATAATAGAAAATTTAAGGTATAAGGGTTTCCTATTATTTATTTATTTTTAGGTGAATTTTCTGTATTTTTTATTTTATGAGTTTTATATTGTTTTTATGATATCAATATACTATATAAAAGTATAGGTATAAAATTTTATATTTTTATATTCATTTTTATTTTTAAGTTTTATGTGTTTTAAGTAGTTTTTAATTTTAATGTAATTTAATAAAAATGTTTTGTAATTTTTATATGGTTTTTAAAGTTGAAAAATATTTTTATTGCAAAAAGGGTTTTGTTTTTATTTTGAAAACAGAAAATAGTGAGAAAATATTTTTTTAAAAAAGTAGAGGAAAATATCTTCAATACGAGGTACTATATGTATTTTTACGATTTTTATTGAGTTAGTTATGAATTTTTAAATTTTTGATATATTTTGTATTTTATAGTGATTTTAATATTCAATTTTTATTTTGTTATTGGTTTAATATGTAAAATATAGAAAAAAATATAAATTGTATATAATTTTTAAAGGATTTTAAAATTTTTTCATTTTTTATTTGTGTTAAAGTTTCTTATATTTTTATTTAATTTTTGAATTATTATTTAATGCTACAAAATATTTTTATTTTTCAAAATTTGGTTTAATATTTTATATAATGTGATATATGATACTAAGACGTATTTTTATACTATTTTTATATTCTATATTTTATTTCATATGTAGTATAATATGTATAATATTATGTACAATATAGGGGTATATTTGTTGTTTTCTGGAAAGATGGGGGTCCGCGTGTAAAATGAGAGAAATGCAGGGGGAATTCTACAAAAAAATTCCAGCAGTTACATGTAGAATCATGTGAATAAGCTTTGACCCGGAACTGCTTGCAATTTTATTAAATCATCGGGAGATATCCTGCAAAAACACCAATTGCAACAAAATATCTCGGGTGCACGTGTGAACACGTGCACCTTTGAAGGAGTTAAGCGGCGGGGTAAGGATGGCATCGACACTTGGATGGCTTTGGGCCGTGCGATCTGATCTAATCGCACGACTCCTATAAAACTTAGACAAGGTGCTTATTCCTCCCTAAAGTCGAAGAGGCAAACGTCAATTAATTGCCGGGGATTTCTGGAGCATGCGGTTATTTTGATCAGATTCTTATCTATCAAATGTAGTGCTTCGCTCCAGGTGTTGATTAATTTGCTTTGAGGACGGTGGTGATATTTCGGTATCAAGTGCTTCGCAGATCAGGTGATCGTGACTATCGAGATTAGGTGTCCTGATCGCACGGTGACGATGACTCAAATCCCTAGGTTCTTCATTCTCCAGAGTACCCTTTGTGTTCAGGAATATTGATCAGAGAAGGGCCTAACCTGGAATGCAGATGGATGAAGGCTATCGCGTGGGATGGAGCCGAAGGTCCAAGTCGTTACCTCGACATGGCATCGTACGCGGAGGCTCTACGCGCGGTGGAGAAGGGCTCATTTCCGGTGTTGATCGCACCTCTCCTTCTCCCTCTCGCTCGACAAGGAAGTGGAGAGCTGCCACTCGACCACTCGCTCACCGGAGCTCGGGCGAAAATGAGGAACTAACGTCAGATGGGTCTTCAACCGGATAAGGGGGTTCCTTTAATAGAGGAAGAGGGAGGTTGACAGGAAGGTCGTTGGGCAACCAACCCAACGGCCAAGCTGTTGGGTTCGTTGAGAGAGGAGGAGGAGAATGAGAGGCGGAGGAAGAAGGAAGGGGAAGAAGGAACGGGCATCAGAGGGAGAAAGGAGAAAGGGGGAAAAGAGGAAACGAGGAAGAAGAGAGAGGAGAGAGAAAAGAATATTAAAAAGTTAAATTAATATATTAAAATGAATTATTAATATTAAATTAAATTAATAATTAAAATAAACAATTAAGTAAATAAATATAATCAATAGTAAATAAATGATTAAATAATTAATTTAAATAGTCAATTGATACTTAAATAAATTTTTATTTATTTATTTTAATAATAAAATATTAATATAGTATAAAAATATAAAAGAAATGAGATGTATTAAATAAAATTAAATTAAAATACATTGTATAATTTATACTAATAGGTTCCCAAAATCTACTTTTTGCATATTAACTCCGATTTTAATGAAATCAGCTTTATTTGATAGATAATTCTACAAAACGAACTTTAAAAGTGAGTATCCCAATTTACAATATGGTTGAGTTATGAGGTCCAGATGTTTATGGTCACGGCTTTATGGCTTCCGGATTTATTGGCATTTTACTCTAAGTTATATTTTTATATTTTTAAATTGATTTTATAAACATATTAGAAAAAGAAATAAGTCAAATGAAGTTCAGAATAATTAATTAGAAAATAAATAAGATCTATGTATTGTATAGTACATATATACAAAGGGGTCCAAATGCCAAAATTCATATGTTTTATTCTATTTTTTTAATATTTTTAATAGATAGTATTGGTTATAAAACAAAGTTTAAAAGTGAGTTTGGTCAATTTGGAGTTTTCTATAAATAGTTATGAACCTTGGAAATTGGCATTAATGGCTTTTTCGGTTCATTGTAATATTTTATTTATATATTAAATAATTTTTTCTGATATTTTTATAAATTAATATATGTTGTTATGAACAATTTCATGAAGAGAGTATTTAAGTCTGAAGTGCTTTTGATGATAAATAAAATAGGTGAAATATTTACAATGTGAAAAATGTATTTTTGTGCTCTTGATTTCCTGACATTTTCATAAATTAGGATCCTTATCTCTTTCTACTTATTTATTTTGTCGACCAAGTCAATATTGTCCTAATCTCATGTTTAGGACCAGTCTGTATATATTACATACATGCATCCTTCTTTTCTTTTATTTCTCTTTTTCTCTTTATTATTTTATTTGAAATAAAATAAGTGTTAAATATATAATATTAAGAAATGTAGTTACAATGTTAATTAGTGAGAATTAATGAATATTTACATGTATTTTACCAAGGATTTTAGACAAAATGAAAGAATAAAGGCAATTAATCATAGAATCACCATTCTCATATACTTTACCTTTGCTAGTCCCTTAGCAAACACTTATTCTATAAATAAGTGTATGCAAATAGAAAAGAAAAAATAAAATAAAAGAACTTAGAACATGCTCGTTTCTTTCAATAAAATTTTTACTTCAGTCAAAATCTAGAACTTGGAGTAGGCCTTTAGATTAATAGTTTATCGGGATATGTTATTAAATTTATGATTTAAGTCTCGATAGTCCCCAAGTTTCACAAATCGCTACCCAGGTTCACCTCAACTGCCAGCTCAGATCCACCCATCTATCACGCAAACTATTTGGCTTTGAAGGCAATTTGTATTGTGTGTGAAAGGTGTTAGCTCTTCCTTCTTAAAGAAGCAAAGAAATCGCCCATCCCAGTAATACACTACCATTGGGCCCTCATCCTGCTACTCGATCCTCGAGGAGGGGGTATTTCCTTCTCACGTTATGTCGTATTGCATCCATAATCAAGTAGAGAGAGAAATGGAAGAGTGGGAAGAGAACTGGAGTGTGACTAGTGTAGTCACATCTCCTTGTGAAGCTGGGTCAGTTTAGACAAGTCTCCACTAAGACATGCAGGCTTTCTGAAGCATGGACCATTGTGGTCATATTTGTACTTGGTGTATGGATTTTGGTAGAAATGATTAGTGCACTGCATTGATCTTTTGTGACCTGACGGTTATAGAATCTTTTATTTCCATCATTTTTTTGACGTCTTGGTAAAAATTATGCACGCAGATCCTTCCCTCATCCGAAGCTTTATTTCAACCCCATACTCCCATCTTTAGACGTCTGCACTACTAGACAAGGATGAGAATGCACCACCAAAATGGATTGTCTTTCGCAACCCCATGCAAGTTGAGCTAAGTGTAGAGTGCATGAGTTCAAAAGTGTTTCAAATGGAGAAGAGATAAATGGAAGACACCAAGTGGCCTACTTAGGCAAGTTTAAGTTAAATTCCGAACACGGTCTCATGGAACCCAAAGATCTAAGTCGAAGGACCTGAAGAGTCTTATTTCCAATTCCGAATAAAGTACCTTTAGAATTAAATGGATTAAGGTTGAAATCAAGCTTCATCTCTCAGACTTTGATCCATTCAGTTCAAGAATCAAACTTATTCTGAAAAATATTAATGAATGCAACAATTTGTTATGAAGTGAATTTTTCGCATTAAACTTTTTATGTGATTTTTGAAGAATTTTGTCAATTTTTATTGAATTTTAAAGCTTTTATTTTTTAGAAAATTTTTTAAGGAGTTAGTAAATTAAATCAATTTAAATGAATTTATAAGAATTATGTACATTTTACAAAGAACTTTATACAAATTTTATGTACAAGATTATATGGATTTTATACAAGATTTTACCAAAGAGTTTTATTTACAAATTTTTATTATTAAGAATTCTATCCAAGTATTTTACTACGCATTTTATATGTAATTTTTAAGAAAACTTTTTATAAGTTATATTTACAGTTTTCTATCTGCTTTTAAAAATCCAAAATATGTATCCATGCTTTTAGAGTCATATTATTAAAAATACAATAAAGTATGAGTTATGGCTTCTAAAGTATGTATAGAATATGTATATACGACACCTCCTATACTTAGCGTGAACTATGCCCTCATAGTGACCAAAGAAGCAACAAAAGAAGACATAACTCGGGCTAAGTATAGAGTGGTGAAAAGAATGCTATACTACAACGACTCAAAAGAAATAACGAATAAAGGAATAGAGTCAATCATCCCCGCTATACATAGGATCAAATAATCCTAAGGATGGGAGACTCAAAAACGAAGATGATTGAGGTCAAAAGAATGTACGCAATCAACAACTCGGCTTGTCTTCCTCTATACTAAGGATAAAATATCCCTAAGTATAAAGAAGAATATCAACATTTGAGGAACAAGTGAGAGAGAATATGATACAAAAATAAAAAACAATCAAAGGTCATAAATGAGTGATATTACCTCACCCCCCATACTTAGGGTAAAGCACACCCTAAGTATAAGAAACAACAGAGGTAATAGAACAAAACGATATGAACAACACAAAGTGTACACCCCCCTATACTTAGGATAAAGTACATCCTAAGTATTAGTAAAACTTCCTAAGCGAGACCTGGGGTGTAAAACAAATGAAAGAATGAAAGAATAAAAATTGAAAACACGTATGTACAAGGTGAGAAGAATGAACAAATCAGGACAAACTCTTCAACTCAAGAAAGTCGAAGAGTGGCCTTCTTACGTGAAAGAGGAATAATAGAATTTATAAGAGACATGTCGACATCAGGATCATCCTCAAAGATATCCATATCTGAATCGGAGGATCCCTAACCTGTGTTGACCGGTGAGGAGCAGTCTAGATGGCCGAAAAGATGGACAGAACTGACCTCTGAAAGCTGCATCACGATCTCTGAATCATTGTCGTCGTCGGCACTGAGATAAGAAGATGAAGAATCATCCTCTAACATTGTTTCCTCAACTCTGTGGGACTGTAGAGACATCAGTATCGTATTTGAAGTAGAAGCAAGAAAGAGGTCAAACTCAGGCGTAATCTGATCTATCTCCTCATCAACATAGCCCTTATATGAATCTACATGAAAAGAGGACTTGATAATCTCACAACTAGAAGGCTCGACCAAAGTATCTACAATTGAAACAAGTTCGGCCTTCGGAGTACGTGCCACCAACAGTTTCATCTCAATGATGTATGTACTACGAATCTCGTCAACACATCTCCAGACATGTTTTTGTCGATCACCAAAAGTTGTGCTCTTCAAGTTTTCCTCTCTAGAGAGGAAATCTCGGGTCTCAGTAAAATCAAAAGGGATATGATCATGTCTAATCTCAGCGGTAATTCCACATGCCTCTATATATGATGGCCTGGTAACACACTTGTCTACTGACAAAGTCTTTATCAGCTCGTTACGGCGCTGCTGGGAGGAAAAGTGACATTGTCTATCCCATAATCAATTACAACTTTATTTACACGCAGAAAAGGTCGACCAAGAATAATGGCAGCATCCTGTGATGGTACTAAGGAATCATAATTTAAGACAACAAAATCAACAGTGAATTTTGTGCCTTGTACCACCACAACAACATCACGAAATATACCCTTCGGCCTCTTGACCGATCTGTCTGGAAACTGAAGAATCATTCTGGCTCGCTTGAGAATCCCTAAATGAAGTATTTCGAAAAGATGGAAGGGTAATTTTCAATGATGATCTAATGTCTGACAAGGTGTTCTCGAACTTATGATCTGAAATATGACAACTGACAAATTGTGTTCCCATATCTTTCTTTTTCTTTTTGGGAGATGTATGTTGGATGGCGTAATAAGTGGTAGTGGTCAACACTCATTTCTCAGAGCAATGATTACACCTCTTCTTTCTTCTAGGTGTTGTATCATGCTTCAGACATTTCTGTAGAAGAGGAATGTGAACCAAAGCCTCTGAAAGAGTGATCTCGATCTGAATTCTATCCGTCATTTCTTTCATGATTTTAGACTTCTTTTGAAATTTTCTAATTTTTCTCCCTTCCCTATATTCAGAGCATCTGGAAGGCTATCTGTACATCCTCCTCACCATATGTACACTCAGAGGATGAGAAGAAGGAGAAGAAAATCTTTTTGTTAAATCGGGACTTGCTCCATGAGAAACAGAAGATAGAGATGTAGAAGGAGAGTCTGGAGTCTTATCTTTATTTCTATTTCTGGATTTTCTCTTTTTATCATTTTTTGTGATTTTCGCCTTTACTATGAAAAGACTCGAATTCTAAATGTGCACCTGTGTCGTTGTCTACTATATAGTTCTTTCTCTTAAATGTCTCAGCAACTGTAGGCTACCTCTGATCATCATGGGAACTGGAAGAATAGAACTCAACAACTCATGTGAAATAAGAGTATATCAAATTGATATCTTCTATATGACAATGCTGGCTATAGAATCTCTGAATGTGTTCATCTTCTCATTATGAAATGCAATCTTCTCATGAATCAAATGGATGAAATGAGACATGGATGAAATGATCGAATGTGGAACCATCTATATCTGGACTCTGAGGAATGTGATCGCCTCTTTAATTATCGATGATTGTAGTATAGGAGACGAAATTCAATCGATTAAAAATCACAATCTTTGAATGTTGTGGAATAATTTTTTTTGCTTGGTAAGATACCAAGGACCAAAACAGGGAATGGACTATTTCTAGTTGTGTGGTTTAAAATTAATTGAAATAATTAATTAAATGTTATGTTAATTTCTATGTCAAGAAATAACGAAAAAATATTTGATGATGAAAATGCAAAAATAAACAGAGCGGATGAGCGCAGGATATGTGATCTTGTATAATTTAAATACTCAATTAAGATGATCGCTTAATCCTCAAAATTTTCACAAATCGAAAGAGATGTTTGTTCAAGAAATGTAATCAATCTAATTCCAAGATGCAGGCTCAGAAGAATAACAATAATCTAAAGGTAGTCTAACCTACTTTCCCTGTAATGTAATCTTCAAATAAAATTTCATCACCACAAATATAAGGCAAAATAATTAATTTCACATCAAATGACTCCAGCAGAAATTAGATACTTGATTTAAAATCACAAATAGTCGCAAGAGAAATAAAATTTCGACAATCGAGTCCCCTACGGAAATTAAGTCCCAAAAAATGGTTCTCAATAATCACAGAAAAATTGATCACACTAAAATCCTCATTAGCATCCCTACAAAATAGATCATTAATCATCTCAATCCAGTATGCACAAAAAGTCAGAAATCAACCTCCATATATCAAGATGTTAAAATAATAATAATCATCAGTGATTAGCCTCAGATTTGTCCACAAGATTTATAATATGAAAGAGCAAGGAATAAGCTTATAAAAGACATATTATGCGCAAAAATCAGAGTTCAGATGGAGAAGATATGATAAAATGAACTATCATGGACTAAAATGTAAATAAAAATAAAGTTTTTCCTTCAAAGTGGTCTCCGGAGGACTTATCTATTAAATCTAAAACCCACAAGGAGTTTTCTGCAATTTGCCCATACGCGCATGCGTGAGAGTATGTGACTGGGGTGTGGGGGCCTCTATGTTATTTCTTGAAAGCTCGGGGGACCAATTGCAAATTTTCCACTATTGCACGTACGAAGCACGCTCATAGTGAGGCTCGGTGCTGAGGCTTAGGCTCAGGAGCCTGAGCCGACATGGCAACGTGTGGGCACTCTGGTCGTCTTGAGCCTTGAGGCTTGGGCTGAGGCTCGAGGAGGTCCCGATCCGACGGCTATAGAGGAGAGTTGTAGCAGAGTCGGTGAGGCAAGACTCGACCAGTGGCGGACCTACATATATGACATGGGGGGCACGTGCCCCCCCAGCCTTTCAATTTTCATTTATTTTGCCTCATTAAGAATTAAACAAAATCTCATGTTTGTAATGTTGTGCCACCCATCTATCGAGAGTTGAAAGTCGGAATTGTCACCTTCATCGCGCATGTGCCCTCGATCCTTCTCGGTTCGGCTTTTGCACATTCTCTGGGTTGTGCCTCCCTTAAATCCCCTTAAGGATGCAAACGGTCGGATACAGATACGGATATAGGTATTATCATATCCTTATACGTTTTTTAATACGAATACAGATGCGGATACGGATATTGATGGATATTAAAACTATCTTACCATATCATAAAATACATTATAAATATTATCATAGATTTATGTATATTCGAGTCAACAACAAGTATTAGTGAACCGTACCTTTTTTTGTAAAAGATGATGTTAGAAAACATCATTAACATGAAATCAGTAAATTTTTTTACAGGGAAAATTGTTGGACTTTTGTAAAGGGAAAAAGTGGGTGTTATTGGGGAAGTTGACCACCCGGTATATTAGACCTGAGAAGCACCATCTCGTTATCCTTCCACCATCAAGAGGGGAAAGTAATCGCTGCTCTGTGAAACCAGCCTCACGCAGTGCCCTCCTCTCTACAAGTAGTGTGACTCGAGCATTCGCCCGAGCCACAGAACCCAGCTCCTGACTTGGATTGGGCGAGACAGATAATGGACTACATGCCCACCAAGATAGATCAACACCCCAAATCCTAAGCCCATCACTAATGTTAGAAAACAGATATTAATCGCATATCAGTAATGTTAAAACTATCTTACCATATCCTGATGCGGATACGGATATTGATGGATATTAAAACTATCTTACCATGTCCTTAAAAAACGGATACGGATGTAAAACGGATATTGATCACACATTAGTAATGTTAGAAATACTCTATAGAATCGACTTAAATATATAATAATTGGATGGAAAAACATGATATTAATTTACTAAATGTGTTTGTATCATAAAAATTATATAAATATGGTAAAAGGAGGTAGAGAATTATGTTATATATGGTTAAAAATAGATATACGACTATATTTATTTATGAAAACAGATATACGGATACGGATGTTTGCGGATATCAAAATGATATCCATATCCGTATCCATTTTAAAACGGATACGGATACGAATGTCAAAATCTGTATAAAACGGATACGGTGATGGATCGGATACGATATCCGTATCCGTTTGCATCCGTAGGCCGCTCCCACGCAGTGACATCGTACCCCCGCCTTCCCCTCTCTAGTCTACGACATGTTGTGCGCACCCCATTTGCTCATAGATTTGTTGCATCGGTTGCACTAGATAAGTATGATTTTAGTGATTAATATCATAAAATACATTATAAATATTATCATAGATTTATGTATATTCGAGTCAACAACAAGTATCAGTGAACCGTACCTTTTTTGTAAAAGATGATGTTAGAAAACATCATTAACATGAAATCAGTAATTTTTTTTACAGGGAAAATTGTTGGTCTTTTGTAAAGGGAAAAAGTGGGTGTTATTGGGGAAGTTGACACCGGTATATTAGACCTGAGAAGCACCATCTCGTTATCCTCCCACCATCAAGAGGGGAAAGTAATCGCTGCTCTGTGAAACCAGCCTCACGCAATGCCCTCCTCTCTACAAGTAGTGTGACTCGAGCATTCGCCCGAGCCACAGAACCCAGCTCCTGACTTGGATCGGGCGAGACAGATAATGGATCTACATGCCCACCAAGATAGATCAACACCCCAAATCCTAAGCCCATCAGTAATGTTAGAAAACAGATATTAATCGCACATCAGTAATGTTAAAACTATCTTACCATATCCTGATGCGGATACGGATATTGATGGATATTAAAACTATCTTACCATGTCCTTAAAAAACGGATACGGATGTAAAACGGATGTTGATCACACATTAGTGATGTTAGAAATACTCTATAGGATCGACTTAAATATATAATAATTGGATGGAAAAACATGATATTAATTTACTAAATGTGTTTGTATCATAAAAATTATATAAATATGGTAAAAGGAGGTAGAGAATTATGTTATATATGGTTAAAAATAAATATACGACTATATTTATATATGAAAACAGATATACGGATACGGATGTTTGCGGATATCAAAATGATATCCATATCCGTATCCATTTTAAAACGGATACGGATACGAATGTCAAAATCTGTATAAAACGGATACGGTGATGGATCGGATACGATATCCGTATCCGTTTGCATCCGGAGGCCGCTCCCACGCAGTGACATCGTACCCCAGCCTTCCCCTCTCTCTAGTCTACGACATGTTGTGCGCACCCCATTTGCTCATGGATTTGTTGCATCGGTTGCACTAGATAAGTATGATTTTAGTGATTAATATCATAAAATACATTATAAATATTATCATAGATTTATGTATATTCGAGTGAACAACAAGAATCAGTGAACCGTACCTTTTTTGTAAAAGATGATGTTAGAAAACATCATTAACCCGAGCCACAGAACCCAGCTCCTGACTTGGATCGGGCGAGACAGAAAATGGATCTACAGGCCCACCAAGATAGATCAACACCCCAAATCCTAAGCCCACCTTAATGCCCCCACTTGGGTTACAAGCTTGCGTTGCCAAGCTCGGCGTTTCAATACTACCCGTAGACTTTTTAAAGCAAGTTGCAAAATTCAAATCTAGGCGAGGTGGCACTGTGGTTCGCTGGATCTTCTTTGGCCTCCCATTTAGGACAACAAATAAATTCGTGATGAGGCAAAATCCAAAGCTGAGTTGTTAATGACTCAGAAATTGACCAATCACGTTTAATATGCGTCGAGATAGGGTACGTTATGCCGATGTTCGATTCCTTGATGTCGAGATAAGATAATCCATCTCCATGTTTACTATCATCTAAATAATCCAAGTGGATGTCAATGATCCTTTTTTTTAATATGTAAACCAATCTCGATGTCTAATTCCAACGGATTACCAAGCTATGTCAACGTTTCTTTAAGCATCATGATATATGGATCACTATGCTAACCATTTGCTTTTCAAATGTATTATTGCAATATTGACCGTCCGTTCACCTTCTCCTTTAAGTATATGATATGACTCCCTCTCTCTTTCCCTCCTTACACTCATTAAACCAACATTATCTCGACGAGATAATCGTCTCAGCTTTTATTAAATGCCATCTAAAGCAGTTTAACATAGTTGTGTCAGGATCGATCAATCCAACTGCATCGATGAATTCGTAAAATCCGAAGGTACTAACGACATCACTATCGAGAAACAGAGGAATCGAATTTAAGCTCGTTGGAATCGTTCTCTACGAGATGCTCAAGATAAGCAGATTTGGGTATTGTGGAAACAACTAATATAGAATAAATTACATAAAAATCACTTGTATGAATATATATGCAAATATGTCTCACTAGAATGCCCCTTACGAGATGCGCTACTCAAACTCTAAAACAAATGCGAAAAATGTGTTGTAATTGTTTCAAAAAGCTCGAACCACCTAAATTATAAGCCAGGAATTAATCTCTTAATTACAAGTCATGATAATCTAATCCGGATCTAGATTTAAAATCATGTTAGTTTGTTGATCACTAATTCTTAAGTTCAAAGCGAAGAGTAAGATTTTTTATTTATTTACCATGAAAGTTTAAAATCAAGTTATTGAAATATATACATGACCTGATAGTTCTAGAAAGAGAAACTATCGACATTATATCGGTTAGATGATATTCGTGGAAAATTTATTTTTATCTTATTTATACTCCTAAACTAATGTATATAGTATTTAGTATGGGAGTGTCGAACTCAGAAAGGCAAACTGTGGAAAACTACGGTAAAATAATAGAAAATTTAAGGTATAAGGGTTTCCTATTATTTATTTATTTTTAGGTGAATTTTCTGTATTTTTTATTTTATGAGTTTTATATTGTTTTTATGATATCAATATACTATATAAAAGTATAGGTATAAAATTTTATATTTTTATATTCATTTTTATTTTGAAGTTTTATGCGTTTTAAGTAGTTTATAATTTTTATGTAATTTAATAAAAATGTTTTGTAATTTTTATTTGGTTTTTAAAGTTGAAAAGTATTTTTATTGCAAAAAGGGTTTTGTTTTTATTTTGAAAACAGAAAATAGTGAGAAAATATTTTTTAAAAAAGTAGAGGAAAATATCTTCGAAATGAGGTACTATATGTATTTTTACAATTTTTATTGAGTTAGTTATGAATTTTTAATTTTTTGATATATTTTGTATTTTATAGTGATTTTAATATTCAATTTTTATTTTGTTCTTGGTTTAATATGTAAAATATAGAAAAAATATAAATTGTATATACTTTTTAAAGGATTTTAAACTTTTTTTCATTTTTTATTTGTGTTAAAGTTTCGTATATTTTTATTTAATTTTTGAATTATTATTTAATGATAGAAATTTTTTTTCAAAATATGGTTTAATATTTTATATAATGTGATATACGATACTAATACGTATTTTTATACTATTTTTATATTCTATATTTTATTTCATTTGTAGTATAATATGTATAATATTATGTACAATATAGGGGTATATTTGTTGTTTTCTTGAAAGATGGGGGTTCACGTGTAAAATGAGAGAAATGCAAGGGGAAATCTACAAAAAAATTCCAATAGTTACATGTAGAATCATGTGAATAAGTATTGACCCGGAACTGCTTGCAATTTTATTAAATCGTCGGGAGATATCCTGCAAAAACACCAATTGCAACAAAATATCTCGGGTGCACGTGTGAACACGTGCACCATTGAAGGAGTTAAGCGGCGGGGTAAGGATGGCATCGACACTTGGATGGCTTTGGGCCGTGCGATCTGATCTAATCGCACGACTCCTATAAATCCTAGACAAGGTGCTTATTCCTCCCTCAAGTCGAAGAGGCGAACGTCAATTAATTGCCGGGGATTTCTGGAGCAGGCAGTTATTTTGATCGGATTCTGATCTATCAAATGTAGTGCTTCGCTCCAGGTGTTGATTAATTTGCTTTGAGGACGGCGGTGATATTTCGGTATCAAGTGCTTCGCAGATCGGGTTGATCGTGACTATCGAGATTAGGTGTCCTGATCGCACGATGACGATGATTCAAATCCCTAGGTTCTTCATTCTCCAGAGTACCCTTTGTGTTCAGGAATATTGATCAGAGTAGGGCCTAACCTGGAATGCAGATGGATGAAGGCTATCGCATGGGATGGAGCCGAAGGTCCAAGTCGTTACCTCGACATGGCATCGTACGCGGAGGCTCTACGCACGGTGGAGCAGGGCTCGTTTCTGGTGTTGATCGCACCTCTCCTTCTCCCTCTAGCTCGACAGGGGTTCCTTTAATAGAGGAAGAGGGAGGTTGACAGCAAGGTCGTTGGGCAACCAACCCAACAGCCAAGCTGTTGGGTTCGTTGAGAGAGGAGGAGGAGAATGAGAGGCGGAGGAAGAAGTAAGGGGAAGAAGGAACGGGCATCGGAGGGAGAAAGGAGAAAGGAGGAAAAGAGGAAACGAGGAAGAAGAGAGAGGAGAGAGAAAAGAATATTAAAAAATAAATTAATATATAAAAATGAATTATTAATATTAAATTAAATTAATAATTAAAAAAATTAAGTAAATAAATATAATCAATAATAAATAAATGATTAAATAATTAATTTAATTAGTCAATAGATACATAAATAAATTTTTATTTATTTATTTTAATAATAAAATATTAATATAGTATAAAAATATAAAAGAAATGAGATGTATTAAATAAAATTAAATTAAAATACATTGTATAATTTATACTAATAGGTTCCCAAAATCTACTTTTTGCATATTTACTCTGATTTTAATGAAATCAGCTTTATTTGATAGATAATTCTATAAAACGAACTTTAAAAGTGAGTATCCCAATTCGGAGTCCATATGGTCGAGTTATAAGGTCCGGATGTTTATGATCACGGCTTTATGGCTTTCGGATTTATTGGCATTTTACTCTAAGTTATATTTTTATATTTTTAAATTGATTTTATAAACATATTAGAAAAAGAAATAAGTCAAATGAAGTTCAGAATAATTAATTAGAAAATAAATAAGATCTATGTATTGTATTTTTTTAATATGTTTAATAAATAGTATCAGTTATAAAACAAAGTTTAAAAGTGAGTTTGGTCAATTTGGAGTTTTCTATAAATAGTTATGAACCTTGGAAATTGGCATTAATGGCTTTTTCGGTTCATTGTAATATTTTATTTATACATTAAATAATTTTTCTGATATTTTTATAAATTAATATATGTTATTATGAACAATATTTTTGTGCTCTTGATTTCCTGACATTTTCATAAATTAGGATCCTTATCTCTTTCTACTTATTTATTTTGTCGACCAAGTCAATATTGTCCTAATCTTAAGTTTAGGACCAGTCTGTATATATTACGTACATGCATCCTTCTTTTCTTTTATTTCTCTTTTTCTCTTTATTATTTTATTTTAAATAAAATAAGTGTTAAATATATAATATTAATAAATGTAGTTACAATGTTAATTAGTGAGAATTAATGAATATTTACATGTATTTTACCAAGGATTTTAGCCAAAATGAAAGAATAAAGGTAATTAATCATAGAATCACCATTCTCATATACTTTTCCTTTGCTAGTCCCTTAGCAAACACTTATTCTATAAATAAGTGCATGCAAATAGAAAAGAAAAAATGAAATAAAAGAACTTAGAACATGCTCATTTCTTTCAATAAAATTTTTACTTCAGTCAAAATCTAGAACTTGGAGTAGGCCTTTGGATTAATAGTTTGTCGGGATATGTTATTAAATTTAGGATTTAAGTCTCGACAGTCCCCAAGTTTCACAAATCGCTACCCAGGTTCACCTCAACTGTCAGCTCAGATCCACCCATCTATCACGCAAACTATTTGGCTTTGAAGGCAATTTGTATTGTGTGTGAGAGGTGTCAGCTCTTCCTTCTTAAAGAAACAAAGAAATTGCCCATCCCAGTAATACGCTCCCATTGGGCCCTCATCCCGCTACTCGATCCTCGAGGAGGGGGTATTTCCTTCTCACATTAGGTCGTATTGCATCCATAATCAAGTAGAGAGAGAAATGGAAGAATGGGAAGAGAACTGGAGTGTGACCAGTGTAGTCACATCTCCTTGTGAAGCTGGGTCAGTTTAGACAAGTCTCCACTAAGACATGCAGGCTTTCTGAAGCTTGGACCATTGTGGTCATATTTGTACTTGGTGTATGGATTTTTTTGGTAGAAATGATTAGTGCACTGCATTGATCTTTTGTGACCTGACGGTTATAGAATCTTTTATTTCCATCATTTTTTTGACGTCTTGGTAAAAATTATGCACGCAGATCCTTCCCTCATCCGAAGCTTTATTTCAACCCCATACTCCCATCTTTAGACGTCTGCACTACTAGACAAGGATGAGAATGCACCACCAAAATGGATTGTCTTTCGCAACCCCATGCAAGTTGAGCTAAGTGTAGAGTGCATGAGTTCAAAAGTATTTCAAATGGAGAAGAGATAAATGGAAGACACCAAGTGGCCTACTTAGGCAAGTTTAAGTTAAATTCCGAATACGGTCTCATGGAACCTAAAGATCTAAGTCGAAGGACCTGAAGAGTCTTAATTCCAATTCCGAATAAAGTCCCTTTAGAATTAAATGGATTAAGGCTGAAACCAAGCTTCATCTCTCAGACTTTGATCCATTCAGTTCAAGAATCAAACTTATTCTGAAAAATATTAATGAATGCAACAATTTGTTATGAAGTGAATTTTCACATTAAACTTTTTATGTGATTTTTGAATAATTTTGTAAATTTTTATTGAATTTTAAAGCTTTTATTTTTTAGAAAATTTTTTAAGGAGTTAGTAAATTAAATCAATTTAAATGAATTTATAAGAATTATCTACATTTTACAAAGAATTTTATACAAATTTTATATACAAGATTATTTGGATTTTATACAATATTTTACCAAAGAGTTTTATTTACAAATTTTTATAATTAAGAATTCTATCCAAGTATTTTACTACGCATTTTATATGTAATTTTTAAGAAAACTTTTTATAAGTTATATTTACAGTTTTCTATCGGCTTTTAAAAATCCAAAATATGTACCCATGCTTTTAGAGCCATATTAATGAATGCGTCTCGAACTCCATACAAATTACTTCTCAATACAATTTCTTTCAAATTCATTAAAATTTCATGTACAGATTCTTCAATACCTGGTATCGTCGAATATTCATGTGGTACCTTCTCAAATTTTGCATGTGTGATACACGTACCCTCTATTTCTCCAAGTAAAACCCTTCGCATGGCAATACCTATTGTATCGGCTTGGCCTTTCATAAGTGGGGACAGAATGAAACATCCTTACCCTGAAATTTTCTTGTCTTTTCAAAATGATAAGGAGAAAAAAAGATTGGGTCAAAGGAAAATGCCATTTTGGAGTTTTATCAACAATTTGCTTGTGTAGGCGGTGACCCAGTATTTTCTGAGTTCTATATTACATTATTTGTATAGTTTTCATTTCATCATTAGTGCTTGTTTGTGACAGATTAGTGTTGGTTCATTTGGTTTGGTTCGTCCATAGAAGTGAAAAGATTACCACATACTTGTATGGATCCATAGGTACAGGAAAATAAAAATACATTTCTTTCAATGGATCCAATTAGTATTTATCAAATCATCCAATCTCGGACAAACAAACCCCTTCTTCTTCATTATTCAATTGTCATTATTTATTATTAATTTTTTATTATTAACTCAATTCTAGAAATTATATTCTATTTCATTATGGAAAATTGTATTTCTAATAATTAATAATAATTAATAATAAAAAATTAATAATAAATAATTTATATATTAATTATATTTTGATCTATTATACACACAAAATACATACAAAAAGAAATTAAAATCATTCTTTCTTGAGCCGTATGAGGAGAAAACCTCTTATACGTTTCTAGGGGGCGTTGTTTATCTATATCTATTCCAATGAGCCATCTATCGAATAGTTGCAATTGATGTTCGATCCCGAAGAGAAGGAAGGGATCTTCGGAAAGTGGGTTTTTACGATCCGATAAGGATCATTTTTATTTAATTTTTATTTAATTTAGACACAAGAAAAAGGGTGAAAATCCTCTTTCTTGTGTCGAATAAAAGATTATAAAGACTAGTAATCTCCTCTAGAAAGATTTGTTTCTTTCATTTATCCTTTTCGTTGTATTCCATTTGCCTCATCAATCGAATTTGTTGAATAAATAGTTGTAATCATATAATCAGATATAATTAATAATATACTGTTTTAATGTAGAATAAAATTATTTATTCTTTTTTATTATTATTAATTTTCTTTTATTATTAGTTTTAATAATTTATAATATTATTAATTTTGATATTCACTAATTTTACTTTAGTTTAGAGTTCAGGTATTATTTTTTTCCTCTGTTTCCGAAAAAGAATTAAGAGACACTAATGGTAACCATTCGAGCCGACGAAATTAGTAATATCTATTTTTGTACCACATATTTTGTTTTGACATGACACCAAAAAACAGAAAAAAAATTCTCGAAAAAAAAATATTTTTTCGTTCACAAATTTATTTGTAATACGATTCTGATTTTTTCGTTACCAAAATATTTTTGTCATATTTGCAATTAGGTATTGTGCGGGAACCCAATCGAGTCTTTGCCCCCCGGACCTACTCCCCAACCCAGAGTAGCTAGATGGGGTAGTAAAATCAATCCTTGTTCATACATGGGCTTCTCTGGTACGAAATGAGCCACTTCAAATAGGTTCATTGCTCCAGCCCAAAATACAATTAATCCGGCATGGGCCACGTGGGCTCCAAGTAGTTTACCGGACAAATTGATAAGTCTGGCATTCCCGGGGTAAATCCATGAGTTCGAGTCCTTACTATTACTATTTACTTTACTAGTTTTAATAACCACTTGAATCCTGAATTGTCCTATGACTCTAATTTCATAGTATATCTTTTAACTAACAGATCAAATAAAAAAAGAAACTTCGAATATTGATCTTTTTATTTTACCTTTACTTTGATACGGTAGATAAAAAAATTACCTATTAAAGATACAATAAAGTATGAGTTATGGCTTCTAAAGTATGTATAGAATATATATACGACACCTCCTATACTTAGCGTGAACTATGCCCTCATAGTGACCAAAGAAGCAACAAAAGAAGACATAACTCGGGCTAAGTATAGAGTGGTGAAAAGAGTGCTATACTACAACGACTCAAAAGAAATAACGAATAAAGGAATAGAGTCAATCATCCCCGCTATACTTAGGATCAAATAATCCTAAGGATGGGAGACTCAAAAACGAAGATGATTGAGGTCAAAAGAATGTACGTAATCAACAACTCGGCTTGTCTTCCCCTATACTAAGGATAAAATATCCCTAAGTATAAAGAAGAATATCAACAGTTGAGGAACAAGTGAGAGAGCATATGATACAAAAATAAAAAACAATCAAAGGTCATAAATGAGTGATATTACCTCACCCCCCATACTTAGGGTAAAGCACACCCTAAGTATAAGAAACAACAGAGGTAATAGAACAAAACGATATGAACAACACAAAGTCTACACCCCCTATACTTAGGATAAAGTATATCCTAAGTATTAGTAAAACTTCCTAAGCGAGACCTGGGGTGTAAAACAAATGAAAGAATGAAAGAATAAAAATTGAAAACACGTATGTACAAGGTGAGAAGAATGAACAAATCAGAACAAACTCTTCAACTCAAGAAAGTCGAAGAGTGGCCTTCTTACGTGAAAGAGGAATAATAGAATTTATAAGAGACATGTCGACATCAGGATCATCCTCAAAGATATCCATATCTGAATCAGGGGATCCCTGTCCTGTGTTGACCGGTGAGGAGCAGTCTAGATGGCCGAAAAGATGGACAGAACTGACCTCGGAAAGATGCATCACGATCTCTGAATCATTGTCGTCGTCGGCACTGAGATAAGAAGATGAAGAATCATCCTCTAACATTGTTTCCTCAACTCTGTGTGACTGTAGAGACATCAGTATCGTATTTGAAGTAGAAGCAAGAAAGAGGTCAAACTCTGGCGCAATCTGATCTATCTCCTCATCAACATAGCCCTTACATGAATCTACATGAAAAGAGGACTTGATAATCTCACAAATAGAAGGCTCGACCAAAGTATCTACAATTTAAACAAGTTCGGCCTTCGGAGTACGTGCCACCAACAGTTTCATCTCAATGATGTATATACTACGAATCTCGTCAACACATCTCCAGACATGTTTTTCTCGATCACCAAAAGTTGTGCTCTTCAAGTTTTCCTCTCTAGAGAGGAAATCTCAGGTCTCAGTAAAATCAAAAGGGATATGATCATGTCTAATCTCAGCGGTAATTCCACATGCCTCTATATATGATGGCCTGGTAACACTCTTGTCTACTGACAAAGTCTTTATTAGCTCGGTACGGCGCTGCTGGGAGGAAAAGTGACATTGTCTATCCCATAATCAATAACAACCTTATTTACACGCAGAAAAGGTCGACCAAGAATAATGGCAGCATCCTGTGATGGTACTAAGGAATCATAATTTAAGATAACAAAATCAACAGTGAATTTTGTGCCTTGTACCACCACAACAACATCACGAAATATACCCTTCGGCCTCTTGACCGATCTGTCTGGAAACTGAAGAATCATTCTGGCTCGATTGAGAAGCCCTAAATGAAGTATTTCGAAAAGATGGAAGGGTAAAACTTTCAATGATGATCTAATGTCTGACAAGGTGTTCTCGAACTTATGATCTGAAATATGACAACTGACAAATTGTGTTACCATATCTTTCTTTTTCTTTTTGGGAGATGTATGATGGATGGCGTAATAAGTGTTAGTGGTCAACACTCGTTTCTCAGAGAAATGATTACACCTCTTCTTTATTCTAGGTGTTGTATCATGCTTCAGACAATTCTGTAGAAGAGGAATGTGAACCAAAGCCTCTGAAAGAGTGATCTTGATCTGAATTCTATCCGTCATTTCTGTCATGATTTTAGACTCTTGGTTCTTTTGAAATTTTCTAATTTTTCTCCCTTCACTATATTCAGAGCATCTGGAAGGCTATCTGTACATCCTCCTCACCATATGTACACTCAGAGGATGAGAAGAAGGAGAAGAAAATCTTTTTGTTAAATCGGGACTTGCTCCATGAGAAACAGAAGATAGAGATCTAGAAGGAGAGTCTGGAGTCTTATCTTTATTACTATTTCTGGATTTTCTCTATTTATCATTTTTTTGTGATTTTCGCCTTTACTATGAAAAGACTTGAATTCTAAATGTGCACCTGCATCGTTGTCTACTATATAGTTCTTTCTTTTAAATGTCTCAGCAACTATAGGATACCTCTTATCATCATGGGAACTGGAAGAATAGAACTCAACAACTCATGTGAAATACGAGTATATGAAATTGATATCTGCTATATGACAATGTTGTCTATAGAATCTCTGAATGTGTTCATCTTCTTATTATGAAATGCAATCTTCTCATGAATCAAATGGATGAAATGAGACACGGATGAAATGATCGAATGTGGAACCATCTATATCTGGACTCTGATGAATGTGAAGATCGCCTCTTTAATTATCGATGATTGTAGTATAGGAGACGAAATTCAATCGATTAAAAATCACAATCTTTGAATGTTGTGGAATAATTTTTTTGCTTGGTAAGATACCAAGGACCAAAACAGGGAATGGACTATTTCTAGTTGTGTGGTTAAAAATATTTTAAATAATTAATTAAATGTTATGTTAATTTCTCTGTCAAGAAATAATGAAAAAATATTTGATGATGAAAATGCAAAAATAAACAGAGCGGATGAGCGCAGGATCTGTGATCTTATATAATTTAAATACTCAATTAAGATGATCGCTTAATCCTCAAAATTTTCACAAATCGAAAGAGATGTTTGTTCAAGAAATGTAATCAATTTAATTCCAAGATGCAGGCTCAGAAGAATAACAATAATCTAAAGGTAGTCTAACCTGCTTTCCCTGTAATGTAATCTTCAAATAAAATTTCATCACCATAAATATAAGGGAAAATAATTAATTTCACATCAAATGACTTCAGCAGAAATTAGATCCTTGATTTAAAATCACAAATAGTCGCAAGAGAAATAAAATTTCGACAATCGAGTCCCCTACGGAAATTAAGTCCCAAAAAATGGTTCTCAATAATCACAGAAAAATTGATCACACTAAAATCCTCATTAGCATCCCTACAAAATAGATCATTAATCATCTCAATCAAGTATGCACAAAAAGTCAGAAATCAACCTCCATATATCAAGATGTTAAAATAATAATAATCATCAGTGATTAGCCTCAGATTTGTCCACAAGATTTATAATATGAAAGAGCAAGGAATAAGCTTATAAAAGACATATTATGCGCAAAAATCAGAGTTCAGATGGAGAAGATATGATAAAATGAACTATCATGGACTAAAATGTAAATAAAAATAAAGTTTTTCCTTCAAAGTAGTCTCCGGAGGACTTATCTATTAAATCTAATACCCACAGGGAGTTTTCTGCAATTTGCCCGTACGCGCATGCGTGAGAGTATGTGATTGGGGTGTGGGGGCCTCTACGTTATTTCTTGAAAGCTCGGGGGACCAATTGCAAATTTTCCACTATTGCG
The DNA here is from genome assembly GCA_037367405.1 of Ottelia alismoides. Lineage (NCBI taxonomy): Eukaryota > Viridiplantae > Streptophyta > Magnoliopsida > Alismatales > Hydrocharitaceae > Ottelia > Ottelia alismoides. The sequence continues at coordinate 1,067,492 of JAZKJV010011853.1, forward strand.
CGTGCGATGCACGCTCATAGTGAGGCTCGGTGCTGAGGCTTAGGCTCAGGAGCCTGAGCCGACATGGCAACGTGTGGGCACTCTGGTCGACCTGAGCCTTGAGGCTTGGGCTGAGGCTCAAGGAGGTCCCGATCCGATGGCTATAGAGGAGAGTTGTAGCAGAGTCGGTGAGGCAAGAATCGACCAGTGGCGGACCTACATATATGACATGGGGGGCACGTGCCCCCCCAGCCTTTCAATTTTCATTTATTTTGCCTCATTAAGAATTAAAAAAAAATCTCATGTTTGTAATGTTGTGCCCCCCATCTATCGAGAGTTGAAAGTCGGAATTGTCACCTTCATCGCGCATGTGCCCTCGATCCTTCTCAGTTCGGCTTATCCACATTCTCTGGGTTGTGCCTCCCTTAAATCCCCTTAAGGATGCAAACGGTCGGATACAAATACGGATATAGGTATTATCATATCCTTATCCGTTTTTTAATACGAATACAGATGCGGATACGGATATTGATGGATATTAAAACTATCTTACCATATCATAAAATACATTATAAATATTATCATAGATTTATGTATATTCGAGTCAACAACAAGTATCAGTAAACCGTACCTTTTTTGTAAAAGATGATGTTAGAAAACATCATTAACATGAAATCAGTAAATTTTTTTACAGGGAAAATTGTTGGACTTTTGTAAAGGGAAAAAGTGGGTGTTATTGGGGAAGTTGACCACCCGGTATATTAGACCTGAGAAGCACCATCTCGTTATCCTCCCACCATCAAGAGGGGAAATTAATCGCTGCTCTGTGAAACCAGCCTCACGCAGTGCCCTCCTCTCTACAAGTAGTGTGACTCGAGCCTTCGCCCGAGCCACAGAACCCAGCTCTTGACTTGGATCGGGCGAGACAGATAATGGATCTACAGGCCCACCAAGATAGATCAACACCCCAAATCCTAAGCCCATCAGTAATGTTAGAAAACAGATATTAATCGCATATCAGTAATGTTAAAACTATCTTACCATATCCTGATGCGGATACGGATTTTGATGGATATTAAAACTATCTTACCATGTCCTTAAAAAACGGATACGGATGTAAAATGGATATTGATCGCACATCAGTAATGTTAGAAATACTCTATAAAATCGACTTAAATATATAATAATTGGATGGAAAACACATGATATTAATTTAATAAATGTGTTTGTATCATAAAAATTATATAAATATGGTAAAAGGAGGTAGAGAACTATGTTATATATGGTTAAAAATAAATATACGACTATATTTATATATGAAAACAGATATACGGATACAGATGTTTGCGGATATCAACATGATATCCATATCCGTATCCATTTTAAAACGGATACGGATACGAATGTCAAAATCTGTATAAAACGGATACGATGATGGATCGGATACGATATCTGTATCCGTTTGCATCCGGAGGCCGCTCCCACGCAGTGACATCGTACCCCAGCCTTCCCCTCTCTCTAGTCTACGACATGTTGTGCGCACCCCATTTGCTCATGGATTTGTTGCATCGGTTGCACTAGATAAGTTTGATTTTAGTGATTAATATCATAAAATACATTATAAATATTATCATAGATTTATGTATATTCGAGTCAACAACAAGTATCAGTGAACCGTACCTTTTTTGTAAAAGATGATGTTAGAAAACATCATTAACCCGAGCCACAGAACCCAGCTCCTGACTTGGATCGGGCGAGACAGATAATGGATCTACTGGCCAACCAAGATAGATCAACACCCCAAATCCTAAGCCCACCTTAATGCCCCCACTTGGGTTACAAGCTTGCGTTGCCAAGCTCGGTGTTTCAACATTACCCGTAGACCTTTTAAAGCAAGTTGCAAATTTCAAATCTAGGCGAGGTGGCACTGTGGTTCGCTGGATCTTCTTTGGCCTCCCATTTAGGACAACAAATAAATTGGTGATTAGGCAAAATCCAAAGCTGAGTTGTTAATGACTCAGAAATTGACCAATCACGTTTAATATGCGTCGAGATAGGGTACGTTATGCCGATGTTCGATTCCTTGATGCCGAGATAAGATAATCCGTCTCCATGTTTACTATTGATGAATACCCATTCATCACTCTTTATTCTTATATTTTAGCTACAAAAACCTCTGCAAATGCATGTAGATATGTGTAAATAGGAATAATTACCAAAAGCATGCATTGTGTAAAAACCTATAATTAGCATGTTTTTGTGCAAAAATAAAAGAATAAAGATTAAAAAGAAAAAGAGGGAAATATTTAGAATAAATATTGAGCAACCTAACCCAAGGGAGGGCTCAGCATGGGCCTGACCGCATAAAAGCCAAAGTAGAGGGAGATAGGGGCTCATGAGTAAATATTTGTGTAAATAAATAAAACTATATTTTCCTCACCCAAAAATATGTTTGTAAATACTTGTACATATCTATAAAAGATAAAAACAAAATAAAAAGTTAAAAATTAAAAAGAATCAAAAGTATCCTTTTCATCATGTACATATACCACATCTATGTATTTATTTAACCTTGAAATAAATAAAATTAATTTTTAAACTTTTTGTAAATACTCTATGTTATGTATTGTAAATAAATAAAATAAAAAGAATCAAAACCAAAACAAAATAAAAATAGAAAAATTAAAAATACAAAAATACATTGTACATATACCATGCATATAGATGTATATATATTTATTTTACCTATGTATATAAATAATAAAAATAAAATAAAAATACCTTTTTATTCCTTATTTTATTCTATAAATAAATAAAATATAAAATAAGAATAAAATTGTATAAAAATAATAATTAAAAATCAAAAATCAAAACCCTATACATTGTATATATACCTATATATAGGACATACTATGTAAATAGCTTATTTTTATTTCTAAAAAATTATTAAAAATCACCAAAAAATAGAAAAAAATAAGAGAAAAATATTTCATGTTTTGAGGTTTGGCTGAATCGGGCTCTAGCTACCTCCATTTGTCACTCCAAGATCCTGCCACGTGGCCCATTCTCATAGGGTCCTGGGGATGTTGACCGCCCGGTCAACTAGCCCCCCCAGGACCACTTCCCACGGGTCCAAGCTCCGGACCCGATTTCTCCATTTTTTATCCGCTCGACCCGATCACCACTCCGCCTAACCCCGGGTTCTAATCCGAGATTTTTCGATCATGATCCACGCCCGGGGAGGTTTTTGGGGATCCACGCGCTACGCTGCTCGCCCCGACCTCTCTTAGTCGGACCCCTAATCGTATTTAGCTGCAGCTCCGCCACCTTCTCTTTCCATCTTTGGTCATTCGCCTCCTTCCCTGTGAGCTCCAGAGAGACCGCGAGAGTGACAGCGAGCGATTCCACCTGTTGCAGCGAGGAGAGGAGGAGGAATCCACTGATCCGGCGACGTACCCGTCGTAGCTCCGCCACCTGAGCGAGCTTCGAGCCTCGGGCCGAGACATCCCTTGAGGCCAAGACCGGGAGCTTCCCCAGCTCCACCATAGTCTCCACGACCATCCAGGTAGCCACTTAGCCCCGTCATTTTCTTTGATTTTCGTTTATCCCCAAATCGCTCCGCCGTCGTATTCCTCTGATTCCGACCACCCCGTGACTCTTCTCGATCATCGGAATCGACCACCATCACCGCCTCCCTCCGACGCACCTTCTGCACCCTCTCACTCAACCCAGCTCGCACAGGAGCTGGGAACCGGGCTCCTCCGTCCACCACCTTTGCCGGAGCCCGTCACCCCGGGTCGAGGCAATTTGCCCTCGACCCGCGAGTCTTTTGGTTCACATTGCAGGTCAGAACGAGGGCCATCTGAGGCTCTCCGTCATTCAGCCAGAGGACCCAGCTCCGCCGACCGCCCCTGAGCTCCTCCGAGCTCGGGCCGATCATCGGAGCACCGCAGCAGATGCAGGAGCGCACCAGCTTTCTTCTCCGACCATCAGAGCGCTCCGAGGAGGAGGCTAGCGCCCGCACGAGCCCGGCGAGTCTCGCCGGGGCCTTGTTCTTCCAGCATCCTCCCGCGCCGTCGATCTTCGTCCCTCGCTCCAGTTCTAATCTGAGTCGTTCATATCCGGAGCAGCCATCACCGTCAGATCCGAGGAGACGTCATCTGGAGCGCCCACCATCCGTAGCCGTCAGATCGCCACGTGGAGCGCATCCAACGCCCCCGCCTAATAATGGGTAATTTACCCTTAGGCCCAGTCTTTAGTTTTATTTCATTTTAGTCCTGTAAATATTAGAATCAGTTGTTTAGTTTTAGGTTTAATTGCATAGAGGACCCTGAGCTTTAGTGTAATTGCATTTAAACCCCTGACTGTTGTGGACACGTGCTTCGACACGTGATTTCTTTGGGTTAATTGCAGTAGATGCCCTTATAGTTCTAGATGTTATTGCATGAATGAAAAGTTTATTTTATTTGCATTTATACCCCTGTACGTGTTTTATTTCAGCATGTGCGTGAATTTTTGGGTAAATTGCAGGTAAGCTCCCTGGACTTTTGGTACCTGTTACCAATAAGTCCTCGGGACTTATTTTTCTTACATATAGGTCCCTGAGTGCCCCAGGCACGCGCGTGGCGCGTGTTTTGCTGGGTTAATTGCACCGGGACCCCCAGAACTTTGGGTATTTGCATTTCAGTCCCTGTGCACAGTACCCTCTTTTGATTTTTGAATAAAATATCAATTCACCTCCAAATCCAATGAGAATTTGACACATGGCTCTTGCCATGGTGTAGGATTTTCACGGATTTTTGAGGACATTTCTGATTTTGTTTGCTATTTTTAAAAATTCAAAAACCTATATTTTCGTCGCTGTCTAGTTTGAAAAATCACAAAAAAAATCTAAAAATTCCCAAAAAAATTCCACAAAAATTATCTACTGTTTAGTTTAGTGTGTTTGATTTTCTAGCCAATTTTGGCTATTTTTCATTGCTTAAAAACCTTAAAAACTTAAAAACACTTAAAAACCCATAAAAATTCTAATAAATACATTAAAAATCCAAAAACAATAAAATTGGTATCTGAATTTTCCTTGTTTCATCTACTTTATAGGAAAATTACCTCCAGGCCATTTTGAGGCCCTTAGATATTTTATCTAGGGACTTTTGGCTTGGCTGGACAGTACCACTGTTGTTAGCTACTGTTTGATTTTTAGAAAATAAAATAAACATCAGAAAATTATCAAAAATTCACCAAAAACATAAAAAATATAAAACACATAAAAATATTTTTGTTTTGATTTTTGGTTGATTTTTGGTGCTTGAAATAATTTGTTGAATTGTGTTCTTCCTTGTTTTCTTATTTTCTTCATATATTAAAAATCCAAAAAAAATACAAAAATAATTAAAAACCACTAAAAATATTTTGTTCTTTTATTTTCTTTATTTTTACTACTTCGTAGGCCTTCGGCCAATCTGTGCTCCTTGAGTTCGACCCTGGGTGCAATACCAGGTTAATCACATAGCAGGACCGCTTCTTCGTGTTTCGTTGATTTTATCTTTATTTAGTGGTTCGATTTTTCTTGATTGACATAGCCAGGTGATCTAGGTCGCAACGACCATCTAGACACCTTTGCCTTGATCATTTGGTCGTGTCATCAAAATGGCACCGTTGTCGGGGAGCACGGCTTAGTAGTTTTATTTTTCCTTTAGTTTTTATTTTCGCGGCTTTTCGCGGCTCTTTCAGAGCTCGCGGCTTTCCGCGGTTTTTGTTCATATTTTATTTTTGTTTTTGTTTTATTTTGTTTTATTTTCTTTTTCTTTTATTTTTGTTTTTATTTTTTTTTGTGTGTTTATTTTTATTTTGCATTTTTGCATATATACCCTGTTATTTTTATTTTCATTTCTTTTTACTTTATTATTTGATTATTGGTTCTGACCACTCTGTTTTCTCTTGCGAGGGCCCGAGGACAGAGGCGGCTGGTCTCGAGAAGCTGACGCAACCGCGGGATTCGGAGGCGGCTCCTTTCTTCGTGGAGCCGCAGGAGAGAGTGAGAGAGAGTTGAGTAGGCGAGGCTTTTTATTTTCATTTCATTATTATTGTAATAATACAGGACATTGGACTTGGACATTTGTGGACTGCCGTAGCAGGTCTGTTTCGCCGAGCACCGGTGTGCTCGGGGGACCCTTAGGACCTTAGCGGTTTTTCGCGGTTTTTCACGGTTTCATTTTATTTTCTTTCTGCCTTTTCCGGTGTTTACGCGGTTTTTGCTCGAGCCCCTAGACTTAGGAATTTCTGGTGATTGTGCCGTAATTAGTAGGATCCACACACCTAACTGATTATCTGTTCCTATAGAACGTTAATTGGACCTACTAAAAATAATTAATAAAAATAACCGACTCATTTGCCTTCGTAGCCTACGTGTCGTAGCCCGTCCTGTAAAGCGCTTTCTCCTTCCCCCGATTTGTCGGACAGAGGAGGGACGGGCCAAGACCGGACTCTTCGGCATGGAGGTCGGTGACCGGTTAGACGGTTCTTCGCTAGAATTGCTCATCTAGGACTCAGCTTTCCCGTTGCATCATAAAGGTAGTTTCCTTTCTGTCTTTACATTTATGCGCGGATCATATTGCATGTAGAGTGCTGGAGACAGGTACGCATTTCTTACTTAGCATGCATCATTGATTTATCGCGCATCGGCTTTTTCATCTTCTCCCCCTGTTTTGGACTTAATAACCAGGAGAACCGAAAAATTCGTTAGGACGTTTGTTTTTATTTGAAAAATACTAAAAAGAGAAACCATAAAATTGGGACTGGTTAATACTATTGATCTTAAAAACCGCTCACCCTAAAAATTTTGTCTTGAGGAGAGCAACCCCCTCATTGTATGGTTTGGATGCGCGAGAGAGTGACCCGCACCCTAGGTAGAGCCCTCCAGTGCTAGTCCCGACTGATTACCGACTCTTCCGTGCGGGCCAGTCGGTTGGGATAGCATCGGGTATCCTAACAGGTCACGTAAGCGCTCTGATATTTTGTGTGTTCACCAAATAAAATTGACAAGATAATTTGACCGAACTTTCACGATCTTCAGCTCGCGTTGCGTTGGTGAACCAGGGGTTTGTTTGTGATCTTAGTTTCTCCAGATCTCATCCGCACTACTCGCCAGATCGAGATGATGGGTAGACGGTCTCTTAGGCAGCCTCTGGCTGCACCGCTTTCGGGCACGTCTACCTCATCATCTAGGTTGGCCCGCGAGAGCCAAGACCAGCTCTCCGAGCCCGAGTACGACTCCGCCCTGTTCCCCCTCGACCCCCTTTCTTTCCTGCCTGAGAGACACGAGCCCGAGGAGAGACTGATTGATTTGACAGCACCTGAGTTGGGCTCGTTTGATTTTGCAGACGTCGCCATGGCCGGCAGTTCAGATGATCACTCCCGTCAGCCCGAGCATTTTGTACTAGACCAGGGAGCGATCAACTCCACCCTGATCGCATCACTTGAGACAGTCCAGCAGCAGTTACGCGATCAGGGGGCATTCATGATAGAGATGAGGCGAGAGTTGGAGAAGCTCAGAGTAGAGCGAGATCAGCAGAGCGAGCCTGAGGAGATACCTGATGCAGAGGCACGAGCCGCAATAGCCGTAGCAGCAGCAGCTGTCGCCGCCGCAGCGGGAGGCGCCGCGGCAGGAGGACCACCACGACCGATGCGGGAGTTGCACAACCCCGGATCGACACTAATGCATCATTGGGTAGTAGTGCCGGCGATCGTGGGGGACTTCAAGTTCCCCCCGAACACTTTGCAGTTACTGCCCCGTTTCCACGGACTTGCCACTGAGGAGCCCCACCTTCACCTCCAGGAGTTTCTTATGATCTGCAGCACTGTCCACGATCGCCACGTGGACCAGGACACGATCCGGATGATAGCCTTCCCGTTTTCACTGGTAGATAGAGCAGCCACCTGGCTGAAGCATCTCGGGAGGTTTGTATACACCTGGGAGCAGCTCCGCACCGAGTACTTGAACAAGTACTATCCACTCGGGCGGACGAATGCAGCGAGGGCCCTGATCAGCAACTTCTCCATGTTCCCCAACGAGCAGTTTCATGAGGCATGGGAGAGGTTTTGAGAGCTCCTAGACAGATGCCCGCACCATGACATTTCCAAGCCGAACCTAGTTCAGAGCTTTTTCAGCGGGTTGACGCCAGAGCTTCAGGGTCTGGTGAACGCTTCTTGCGGCGGGTCCTACTTCGCCAAGGACCACGACCAGGTCTGGGCCATCTATGAGGAGATGGCTGAGAATTACATGGTGATGTCCCAGACCCGGTTGTATTCTCAGAGACCCCAGCCACAGCAGCCAGGACCCGTGCAGTACCAGCGGACAGCACGGGTAGATGCAGGTCCATCCAGTTCGTCCGCAGTCGCAGCAGCACAGGCAGAGTCGTCCGCTGCGGACATGGGCATTATCAGTGAGAAGTTGGACCGCATGGAGCTGATTGAGAAGAAGCAGTGCCAGGGAATAGTGCAGATGGAGCAGATGGCACAGACTCTGAGCGACATGAAGACACAGCTCATGTGTCTCCAGGAGGCACAGACGGCTCCACAGCCCCGTCTTCAGTCACGAGGCGACTCCGGCAGCAGCAGCAGCTCGACCCAGCGCTCCAGCTCCCTACAGCAGCCTAGACAGGTTCATCTTGTACAGGCGGAGCCGTACCAGCAGCCGCAGCCCACCTACCAGTCCCCACCATCTCCAGACATGCAGATGGTGGTTTACCAGCCAGACCAGCCTCTGGCAGTACTCCCGCCAGCCCCCTACGATGTAGAGCCGTTGATGGATGTCAACGGGATTTGGTATGACCGCCCCCAGCCTGGGATCCGACGAGACCATCCCGGATTCAGGTGGGCGAGTGGTGGTGCCCAGCCCCAGCAGCAGCCGTCAGGACAGGGAGGGCAGTACTCCCAGCAGAGAGATCACCAGCAGCCGCAGCAGCAGCCCCCATCAAACCAGCAGCACCAGCCATCATCCTTCGTTCCTCGTCTTTATCAGCAGCAGGGACAGTCGTGGAGACGTGAGCAGCAGGCTCACCCAGTTCAGCAGCAGCACCCTTCCTCATACCCTTCTTACCACCAGCAGCAGTTCCAGCAGCCTCACCCCCAGAGAGGCTACCCGTCGGGATCCCATGAGAGCCCCGCTTTGGATGACATCGCCCGCCTCCTCACGGACCAGCAGGCCACATTCAGACGGGAGATGGACGAGTTCCGCCAGGAGATGCGGGACTTGGTGAGAGGGAAGGCCGCCATTCCAGCCCAGATCGAGCCGAATCCGAATAACCTCAAGAGGAAATCTGAGCAGGTAGTGCATACTGAGTTTGCCACTCCTAGTGACCCATTTGTTGATACATCTTCGGATCTGTTTGATGCTGATTTTGTCGCACTTAGGAGCGGTAGGACCCCAGCAGGCGGCGGCGCCTCATCTGAGCTTCACCACGAGGACACTTCAGAGGCGCCACATGAGGAGGAGGAGAGCGGTACTGAGGCCGCTCCAGATGATGACGGTGGCACTGAGGCCACCAAGGATGCTGATCCCACCGGCGGTACTGAGGCCGTCGCTTCACCAGATCGAGCCGAGCCAGCCCGCGGTACTGATGCCGCAAGACGTCTACCAGCAGCAGCAGCAGAGCCAGCCCGTGGTGGTACTGAGACCACCGGTGTTTGTGTTGAGAGAGATGTTGTCTTTCCCCGCCTTGATGTATCTCAAAACTTTGGTTTGAATAAAGGAAAAGGTTAGTTTCTTCTGGTCCCACTGTGGTGCATGATGTATGTGTGGATCCGGTCGTCGAATCGTCTAGGCCTTTTCCTAGTCCTTCATCTGCGAAGGACCCTGTGATCCCCTTCCCTAGAGCCCTTCAGATGGGGAAGGGGAAGAAAAAAGAAAATCCAAAAAAGAGAGAGCTTAAGGAGTTCAGCCAGAGCATGATTGATCGATTCCACATCCAGCAGACCCTCCAGGAGGCTTTGCAGCACATCCCCCTTCTCCAGCGTTCTTTGAGAGACAGGACCACAGTCAGGAGGAGGAGGAGGAACCACACTTCAGAGATACATGTGCTGACAAAAGCCACGTGTTTTGCGATCCAGAACCGACTGCCGGCCAAGAGGCCAGATTCAGGGGCCCCGTATGTCAGATGCCAGATCAGTGAGCAGAGGTTCGACCGTACTCTTCTAGATAGGGGATCGTCGATCAACCTTCTTCCAGCAGCCCTTCTCGACCGCTTCGAGTTGGGCACTCTTCGACAGAGCAGGACAGTCCTTCAGTTCGCTGATCGATCTGTCAAGAGGCCGAAGGGGTTATTACGAGACGTTATCGTCACGATTCAGGGACTGAAATTCCCCGTGGACTTCGTAGTGTTGGACATGGAGATCCCTGAGTCAGTGGCCGATACCCCCATCATCCTTGATCGTCCGTTCTTGGCCACAGCCAAGGCGGTGACTGATCATGATAGTGGGAAGGTGTACTTTCACGTCGAGGGCGAGAGTATACAAATAGAGACGGTCGAGGACTACAGAGCTAGAGAGAGAGCCCGCTCAGATGCGAGTATAGATTCAGAGCAGCTGACAGACGCAGAGCCAGACATCCACCAGGACTGTGATTTTGTGATCACAGACGATGAGGCAGCTTGGGCAGACCCTGCAGCACAGACCATCCTCTCATATTCAGATACAGCTGATGCCGAGATGATAGCAGAGGAGAGTCTGGAGAGCACAGCCTCAGTTCAGGATACCATAGAGGCAGCAGAGCCGGTCCTTGATCGCGACACGGATTTCAGTGATGGTGGTGCTGAGGCCACCTTGCTTTACGGTGGTACTGATGCCACCGCAGTCGATACAGATCCCTCGGATTCAGAGTCTGATTGGGCAGATTGTGATGATCAGATGCCAGACCTGAGTCCACCTGAGCCTACAGATGAGGAGGAGGCAGATGCAGAGCAGACCAGAGACAGTGCAGTTGAGTAGCCTTCCCCCGATCCAGTTTGCGAGAGTGCGCTTTCTTTCTCCCAGGCAGATTTGGCAGACTTAGCAGCATTCACTCAGTTTCTTCCGCAGCCAGATTTGCCAGCACCCAGCATTCCAGAGCTGAAGCCGCTCCCTACTTCGCTGAAGTATCGATTCCTTGCGGGCGAGCCAGAGATATATCCAGTCATCATCTCTGCTGAGTTGACTGGAGAGCAAGAATCCCGTTTGATGGGGGTTCTTGAAAAGAACTGCAAGGCGATCGGATGGAGCGTAGCAGATCTCCATGGGATTAGTCCATCAGTGTGCTCCCACCATATCTATCTCGAGGAGGGGGCGAAGCCGTCGCGTGAGTTCCAGCGGCGTCTGAACCCCAATCTGAGAGAGGTTGTGATGAAGGAAATATCAAAATGGTGGAGTGCAGATTTTATTTATCCCATTTCCGACTCCAAGTGGGTCAGCCCCTTGCATGTGGTGCCTAAGAAGACGGGCATCACGACTGTGATCAGTGAGTCGGGAGAGGAGATCGCTACACGAGTACCCACCACTTGGAGGGTTTGCGTTGACTACAGGAGACTCAACCAGGCCACGAAGAAGGACCATTTCCCCCTGCCTTTTATTGACCAGATCATTGAGAGACTGGCAGGGAAGAGCCATTACTGCTTCCTGGATGGGTACTCGGGCTACAACCAAGTGGCCATCGCTCCTGAGGATCAAGAGAAGACCACCTTTACATGTCCCTTCGGCACATATGCTTTTCGACGCATGCCATTTGGGCTATGCAATGCCCCTGCGACTTTTCTGAGGTGCATGCTGTCGATCTTTTCGGACATGGTAGGGGAGTGTTTAGAGGTCTTCATGGACGACTTCTCGGTCTACGGCGACGGATTCGATTCTTGTCTTGACTGCCTAGACCGAAGACTCCAGCGATGTATTGAGTATCATTTGGTTCTTTCTTGGGAGAAGAGTCACTTCATGGTGACTCAAGGGACGGTGCTTGGCCATATCATCTCCAACAGGGGCATGGAGGTTGATCCGGCCAAGGTTGATGTCATTAGGAAACTCGCACCGCCGTCCAATCTGAGGCAGCTACGGTCATTCCTGGGGCACGTCGGATTTTATAGGAGATTTATTCGGGATTTCAGCAGGATTGCCCGACCGTTGACTGACCTCTTGATGAAAGACACCGAGTTCCTTGTCAATGACAAGTGTCTTTCGTCGTTCGTGACTCTCCAGAAGTGTGTTATTGAGGCTCCTGTCCTTCAGCCGCTTGATTGGTCTCTCCCATTCGAGATCATGATGGACGCCTCCGACTTTGCCGTAGGGGCAGTGCTGGGACAGAGGAGGGATGGAGTTCCATTTGCCATACACTACGCTAGCCGCACATTGGATTCCGCCCAGCGGAATTACACGGTCACCGAGAAGGAGATGCTAGCCGTAGTGTTTGCCCTGGATAAGTTCAGATCGTATATCATCGGATCTAGAGTGACTTTGTTTACAGATCACACCGCCATCAGGTACCTCATGGCAAAGAAGGATGCCAAGGCCAGACTGACTAGATGGATCCTTCTACTCCAGGAGTTCGATATCGAGATCAAAAATAAGCCTGGAGTCAAGAATGTGGTGGCGGATCATCTCTCCCGACTAGAGCAGCCTGAGGATTCTGAGCAGATTGACCCTATTAGAGATACCTTCCCAGATGAGGCGATCCTTGCTATCGCCTCACTCCCATGGTACGCCGATATTGTGAACTTTCTCGTTGCTGGGAAAGTCCCACAAGATTGGCCCAGGCAGAGGCTTCAGACCTTCCTAGCGAAGGCCAAGTCTTACCACTGGGAGGATCCCATCCTTTACCACGAAGGAGGGGACAGCGTCTGGCGTCGGTGTATTCCTCAGGAGGAACACCATAGCGTCCTCACTTACTGCCACAAGCTTGAGGCAGGAGGACATCATTCTGGGAGGAGAACGGCACAGAAGGTGCTTCAATCCGGCTTGTGGTGGCCTACCCTCCTCAAGGACTCAGATGAGTTCGTGAAGAGGTGTACTGACTGTCAGAGGATGGGCACTTGTGGACAGCGTGATATGATGCCGATGCAGCCCATTCACTTCTGTGAGGTTTTTGACGCATGGGGCATCGATTTCATGGGTCCATTCCCTAAGAGTCAGGGATTTGAGTACATTCTGTTGGCCGTTGATTATGTGAGTCGTTGGGTGGAGTCTATCCCCGCCCGAGCCGCTGATGCGAGGACAGTTTGCAGATTTTTGAGGAAGCACATCATCACGCGGTTCGGGGTTCCACGAGTTCTGATTTCTGATGGGGGATCTCACTTCATCAACGACCAGGTGAAGGCACTTGCTAGCGAGTTCGGTATAGACCATCGTGTTGCTACACCTTACCATCCACAGACGAATGGTCTAGCCGAAGTGTCGAATAGGGAGATCAAGACTATTCTGCAGAAAGTCGTCCGCCCTGACCGAAAGGATTGGTCACAGCTTTTGGACTCGGTCTTGTGGGCATATAGGACGTCTTTCAAGACACCTTTGGGCACATCTCCCTTTCGCCTCGTGTATGGCAAGCCATGCCATTTACCTGTTGAGCTGAGGCACAAGTCACTTTGGGCAGTTACAGAGATTTTGATGGATCCAGATGGTATGGGAGACCAGAGGAGGGCAGAGTTAGCTGCCCTGGAGGAGCTTAGAGATGCAGCTTTCTCAAGCAGCCTACATTATAAGGAGAAAGTCAAGGAGTGGCATGATTCTCATATCAGCCACAAGCATTTTGAGATTGGACAGAGAGTATGGCTGTTTGATGCGAGGCTACGATTATTTCCAGGGAAGCTACAGAGCAAATGGAAGGGACCTTATCTGGTTAGAAAGGTACACGACAACGGTAGCATTGACATATCTGAGTTGTCCTCTGAGAGTACCTTTCGAGTGAACGGCCAGCGGCTCAAGCCATTTCTAGATCATGAGCCACGGGTCGTTGATCTTGCCCCTATTCATTTTGCGTGAGATGTGGTCTTTGACTCACATCTAATGCATCTCACGCCTGAGTTTCACTGATCTTCCGCCTTGTATAGATCCAGATGTCCATATCACCACATTCTTTAGTCCCACATCCCTTTCTTCATCTTGTGATTATGCTATACTTAGGGTGCACTTTACCCTAAGTATAGGGGGGATGTGAGACCTTTTGGGTATTTCTTTTGTTTCTGTCTACCCCTGTTTTTGTTGCCTATACTTAGGGATATTTCACCCTAAGTATAGGGGGGGTAGATCCTGTACATTCTCCACTCAGGTTTTCCCTTAGTATACAGCCTGCTATACTTAGGATTATTTGATCCTAAGTATAGGGGGAAGACCTGAGACCCTCTTCACTTCTCAGTCTTCTTATTTTTGTATAGCCTTTCTTTTCACTTCCCTATACCTAGCACGAGTTATGTCTTCTTCATCGCTCTTGACTCTGAGGACATCGTTCGAGCTAAGTATAGGGGGGTGTGTATATATTTCATATATACTTTAGCCATAACTCGTACTTTGTGTGACTGTGTTAATAAATAAAAATGGCTAAAAACCACAAAAATTAAAAATTTTCATGTTCATAAACTTCTTTTATTCGCACATACATAGCTAGTGTACAAATTATTTTTGTAAAAATGATTTCAAAAAATCTTTTGTGTAAAGCTTGTGTAACTATTTTGGTATCAAAATTATGTATATAGTACAAAATTTTTCCAAAATGTTTTGAAAATCAAAAGTTTGCAAAAATCTCGTGTAAATGTGTGTAAATATCTTTTTTTTGCAAAACTTGCACTTCATGCATCATCATTTCATGATTTCAAAACATTTTTCAAAAATTTTGCATGATTGTAAAATTTGTGTAAATAAGCATCTTTTTGTACATATTTATAGAGTTTTTCTGGATGATAGTTGACATTTAAACTAGCCTGGAATCAAATTGAGAAATGGAGCTTGATTAAGATCTTAATCCACCTAATTTCTAAGAGGAACCTTATAGGGCTTAGGTTTAGGGCTTTTCAGGTCCATGGTGACTTAATTCTTTGAGTCCACTAGGCTATGATCACATGTCATCTCAATGAGCCTAAGTAGAGCACTTAACAACAACACATGACTCATATAGATTATGGCTTTACTTGGACACCAGCACTATGCACCGAGCTCTCTACGGATGAGGTGGTGAGGAGGCAGTCTTCCCTGACTTGGGGTAGCATATGAGGGTAGTACTTCTAGGCGGAACCTCTCTTCTTCTTTTAGTGAAGGAAGTGCGTCTCAACTTGGTCTGGTTGCCATGAGGTCTAACGACGGGAGTTGTGGGTTGCAATAAAGCTTCAAAAGAGGGATAGTCTACTGGATCAAGAGGAAAAACTCCTTGTATATATGTTGCACATGTATATGTTGTATAGATGCACTGAAAAAAAAATGTGCAAAAAGAAAAGAACTCCAAAAAAGTGGTGGGTCTGATAGAAAATGATAATCCCACCGGAGTATGTATATAGAGTGCAATAAGTAAAGCTTGGTTTCATGATCCACCTGTTGTAGCTTGCAGCAGGGAGACTTGGCTACACTGGTCAAGCTCCCAAGGGTACTTGGCTACACTGGCCTTGACCCATTCTCTTCTTCCCCCTCTTCTTGAGCCGGTTGAACTTGAACTTAGAAGGGAATACCCCGCTCCTCGAGGAAAGAGTGGCCAGATTGAGGTCATAGAGTTACCTTGTTGGGGAGGGTTGTCAAGTTGCCATTTCTGAGTGGAGAGCTTAGACTTCACATTCACAGGACAAGAAAAGATTCATGGTCTTCAGGGTTTGTGATTGATGACTTGTTCTGATGTGGAGCATTGAGGAGTCTTGGTTATAGATTCGTGGAACTTGGAGGCTGTTGAGTTTTAAGCTTAAGTCTAAATAAGGTTCCGACACATTAATAATCCAAAGATCTGGTCGAGCTCCATACCCCAATTTAATGAAGGCAAGTTTAATAATAAACCTTGATCCATGTACATCCTCTTTTTCTTTTTCTTTCTTTCTTTTTCACTTCTTTTTCAAATAAGTGTTTGCTAAGGGACTAGCAAAGTTAAGTATAGGGGGGTTATGAATACCCATTCATCACTCTTTATTCTTATATTTTAGCTACAAAAACCTCTGCAAATGCATGTAGATATGTGTAAATAGGAATAATTACCAAAAGCATGCATTGTGTAAAAACCTATAATTAGCATGTTTTTGTGCAAAAATAAAAGAATAAAGATTAAAAAGAAAAAGAGGGAAATATTTAGAATAAATATTGAGCAACTTAACCCAAGGGAGGGCTCAGCATGGGCCTGACCGCATAAAAGCCAAAGTAGAGGGAGATAGGGGCTCATGTGTAAATATTTGTGTAAATAAATAAAACTATATTTTCCTCACCCAAAAATATGTTTGTAAATACTTGTACATATCTATAAAAGATAAAAACAAAATAAAAAGTTAAAAATTAAAAAGAATCAAAAGTATCCCTTTCATCATGTACATATACCACATCTATCTATTTATTTAACCTTGAAAATAAATAAAATTAATTTTTAAACTTTTTGTAAATACTCTATGTTATGTATTGTAAATAAATAAAATAAAAAGAATCAAAACCAAAACAAAATAAAAATAGAAAAATTAAAAATACAAAAATACATTGTACATATACCATGCATATAGATGTATATATATTTATTTTACCTATGTATATAAATAATAAAAATAAAATAAAAATACCTTTTTATTCCTTATTTTATTCTATAAATAAATAAAATATAAAATAAG
Organism: Ottelia alismoides; assembly: GCA_037367405.1. Classification (NCBI taxonomy): domain Eukaryota; kingdom Viridiplantae; phylum Streptophyta; class Magnoliopsida; order Alismatales; family Hydrocharitaceae; genus Ottelia; species Ottelia alismoides. The sequence goes on from JAZKJV010011853.1 coordinate 1,084,264, forward strand.
AATAAAATTGTATAAAAATAATAATTAAAAATCAAAAATCAAAACCCTATACATTGTATATATACCTATATATAGGACATACTATGTAAATAGCTTATTTTTATTTCGAAAAAATTATTAAAAATCACCAAAAAATAGAAAAAAATAAAAGAAAAATATTTCATGTTTTGAGTTTTGGCTGAATCGGGCTCTAGCTACCTCCATTTGTCACTCCAAGATCCTGCCACGTGGCCCATTCTCATAGGGTCCTGGGGATGTTGACCGCCCGGTCAACTAGCCCCCCCAGGACCACTTCCCACGGGTCCGAGCTCCGAACCCGATTTCTCCATTTTTTATCCGTTCGACCCGATCACCACTCCGCCTAACCCCGGGTTCTAATCCGAGATTTTTCGATCATGATCCATGCCCGGGGAGGTTTTTGGGGATCCGCGCGCTACGCTGCTCGCCCCGACCTCTCTTAGTCGGACCCCTAATCGTATTTAGCTGCAGCTCTACCACCTTCTCTTTCCATCTTTGGTCATTCGCCTCCTTCCCTGTGAGCTCCAGAGAGACTGCGAGAGTGACAGCGAGCGATTCCACCTGTTGCAGCGAGGAGAGGAGGAGGAATCCACTGATCCGGCGACGTACCCGCCGTAGCTCCGCCACCTGATAACGCTCCCGCACCCTTAGTTAATTCAGGCAAATTAATGTCCAAATCACTTAATATGTCTCGTTGTAGTCGGATACGAGGGGTTAATCAAAAACCACTTAACGATTAATGTGAAGTTAATTTTAAGCGGCAATATTTTTTTACTTGGTGGAAGTCCAAGGTCGATCTCAAGGAGGCATCTGTCTCCTTAGGCGAATTTAAGCAGGGATCCAAGTGTTGATTTTCGAGGAGTAATTTTTTTTGGTCTTTTTTAATTTGAATGCAGACTTATGCAGCCAAGGCAAGCCAATTTAATGTTCAATTTAATTAATGTATCAAATCAAGTCCAAAAATCATGAAAATTGGCCAGATGGTTAATTATGATGAAAATGACCTACGCTAATTTTTTGGAATTTTTCGACTCAAAATGAATTTACAGTTAATTAAATAAACAGACAAAGTGATTTTCAGTATTTAATTTTTAATAAATATCAAACCACAATTTTTCCAAGAACTAAAATTATCCTAGGTTACTCTAATGGTAAAGGACCTAGGAAAATTAACAGAACTTAATTTCGCTGTGAAATGAATTAATTAAAATTAATCTAAGAAAATCACTGATCAATTTATTTAGGCCTCGATATGCGTGCAAATGCTATGAAATTTTTATGGTATGTTAAAAATGATGTCCTTAAGCTACTGTGAATTTTTTATAATTTTTAAAGGCACGGAGAATTAATTAAAAATCAAAAGGCATCACTGGGCAAAATATGTCAACAATGCACCAATTAATTCATTAATAATTCAATTGAGCTTACAAACATAAGACACGTGTACCAATAGACAGAGGACAAAATTTCTAACAAAATGCAATTTTTAGAATTTCAAAATGATGAAAAATGCACTCTAGGGATGCGTGCAAACACAGGGGTGTAAATGCAATACTGGAAATTAAAATTTCAATAAATAAATTTGCTGACAGGGACTAAAATGCAATTACCGAGAATATGGTGGACTCTTATGCAAATTCTCCACAGGGCACGTGCTCCTCACGTGGGGTCTACTTCACAGGGACCTCTTTGTAATTTTGGAAAGCTTCAAGGGCTTCTGTGCAATTTGCCCAGGCCGCACGTGCTCCTCACGTGGGCGGCCTAGGCTCGGAGGGCGGCGGAGGTTCGGAGCGAGGCTCGGGCTCCCAGGAGGTTCGGACTGCGGCTCGGTGCAGCCTCGGGTCGCCCGAGCCTAGGCTTGGAGGCCGCGGCTCGGACTCGTCGACGTGGCGGCCTAAAGGCCCTCGGATCAAGATGGATCCGAGGGTTGGCGGTGAAGACGCGTGGCAACTGGAGGGCCCGTCAGATCTAAGGTGCGATCAACGGTCGAGGACGGGCGCGGTGAGAGAATACGTGGCGAAGTGAGGGTCGTTCGATCGGTTGATCGAACGGCAGCTGCTGCTTCTTCCTCGACGGCCCTCCGCCTCCTGCGGAGGAGAAGGCGGGGCTCCGGCGATCGGGCTGTAGCTCCGCCCGCCCTTCCTCGAGATGCTGACGCTCTCCGCTTTGTCGGAGATAGCTCTGGAGCTTCGCGGTGTGGAGGCGGAGGTGATGGCGGTCTAAGGAGCGTCGGAGAGTGCCCAGGTGTCTCTGTCGATGAAGCTCGATGGCGTCTCCGGCGAGCTTCCGTTCAGTGAAGGAGTGAAGGCCTGCAAGGAGTTAGGTGTATAGCCGAAGCGTGCAAGTGTTCGTGGAGAAGTGTGTGTGAACGGCGAGGCCTAAAGCGTGAAGGAGGTGCACTGGGGATGAGCTCCGGCCAATTGGCGGAGCTGTTGGTCGGAATCGTGCGCAAAGCATCGTCGGAGTGTGCAGACGGGACAGCGAGGACGGGAGCTTCGACGCGAAGCTCGTCGAGGTGGTTTGGAGGCGAGAAGGTGACCGGTGACGGCGAATAAAGTCGGAGAAATTAAAGGAAAAACTAGAGAGAAGATCAGACGATGATGGAGGGGTTTACCTGGGGAATGGAGCTCATATTTGAGCTCCAGGTCTTCGCTCGAGAGATCGGTAGGGTCCCGAGCTCGTGCAGCTGCTCGTGGGAGGCTGCAGCACGGCGGTGGCGGCCGCGGATCTCGCCGGAGTCGATTCCTTATCTTCGCTCGACAATACACCCAGTTGTTGTCACCAATGGATCGCTTGGAGCTCGAGGAACCTCTCTGGAGTGGCGGATGGGGGTGAACTGCGCCGGTGGTGGCGTATTTATAAGGCGAAGTAGGTGGCAGTGTTGGTGACGGGGCGAGGTTCGAGGGCGACGTGCGGCGACTATGGTGGAGATGGTGGAGCGTGAGGGAGCTGGCGAGGGAGAGGGATGAGTGGGTGATGTCGTGGGGGTGTCAGTAGTCGGAGGAGATGGCTGACGTGCGTCCAAAAATAGGAAGGGGGCGCCCCTCCCGCAAGGCAAGGGACGTGGGGGAAAGGGGGCGCCTGGAGGTAGGAGACGAGGTCTCCACCATTGGATCGTGTGATCCAACGGTGGGGATCAAGGCGTGGTGAGCGGGTAAGATTAGATCTGGGCGTATAGATGATGGGCCGAGAGCGCGCCACGTGGTGGGTGATGAATCCACATTTCATCATCTTTATTCTATCATTTTGGCACTAAAAACCCTAGTAAATGCCTGTAAATAGCCTTAAATCAAGCATCTTAGCATTCATGCATGTGCATCTAAATAGTGTATAAAATACTGTAATTAAGGCCAAAATTATAGAATAAATAAAGAAAAGAAAAAGAATAAAATATTGTAAATATTTTATGACCCAAAACCCCCGAGACCTAGGCATCTTGATGAATAGGTCGACAAGGAATAAAGTAGGGGGAGATAAGGGCCAAAACACAGATAAAATACCTATACATTTTATTCATTCTTTATTTATTTTGGGACCTATTTTTGGTTCCACTTTTTTTACATCAAATAAAGAAACTTTGTACATGAAAGTTGTAGATAAATTTATAAAGAAAAATACAAAATTGATTTCACAGAAAAAGAATGTACAGATAAAAAGTTATGGTCTGAATAAAAATCCAGAATCCCAACTTCCCAGACCCGTATCTCACAACTGACAACTCCAAATGTAGCAAACTCACCTTTAATTGTATATAGAATAAAATAATCTATTCAATGGCGGTGGTTTCGCATTTGGCGGAGCTACGGTTTGAAAGTTGAGTTTTGGACCCCCGTTGTATAGCTATGTTGATTAAAATATTCAATTTATTATTTATTCATTATTTTTATATTTTTTATATTTTTATATTTTTGTAAATATTACTAATAATATATATGTGCATTAAAATTAAAATAAAATGCAAAGAAGAATAAAAATAAAAATACTTGTATAAAGACTACATAGGTATACTGCCTATGCCTATACCTGTACAAAATACTCTTGTATTTTATTAAACATACAAAGTAAATCAGAAAAATAAAATAAAAATATATATGTGTATATAAAAGTATTTCATAATTTTATAAAATCATAAATAAAAATAATAATATTAAAAATACCTAAAATAAAAATAGAATACTAAAATACATAGGTATTATACCTATATAGGGTTAAAAAGGTAACTTGTAAAAATATAACTCCTAAAAATAATTAAAAATCAAAATAAAATACTACATAAAATTTTAAGTATTTTTTATTTTATAACTTTTATTTAATTCGGCCATTTAATATTTTAAATAGAATTAATAAAATATTTTTCCAGGGTTTTTCCTGGTTGGTCCACGTGGACCAACCAGGAGGCCAGGACTGTTGACCTAGGTCAACAGTCTGACCTACACCCTGTAGCTCGTGTCAGACCCGCTGTTGACCCCATTTTCACCATTTTTTCGAGGAGCGTGCTTTTATCCTTTCGACTCAATTCCTTCTGCAAAATCCTTCCTCGCTGGACCATCTTGCACGCCTAACGTTTGCATCGGGACGTGCATCACGCCAACCACCTCCGCACCTCGTTCTTCCTCCTCTGACCGTCAACCCTTTAAAACCTAAAGCCCACCTTCTTTTGAATTTCGAACCGCGCATTCCCATCGATCCTTCCCCCTTGGTCGTGGTGAAGGTGCCTGGAGGTGACAGCTCCGAGCCCCGAGCGTCCAGGCGACGGGAAAGCACCTGATCGACGCGCGTTCCACACCTCCGGCGAAGCTCCGCTGTCGAGGTATCTACCCTCTGGCCCCAGGCCATCGAGGCTGTTCTTTGCTTCGTTTTATTCCCTTCACGATTCTCATAGATCCTGGATCATTTCCCCCATCTTTCCGCGTTGAATCGATCACTTCATCACCTCATCGATCACCTCACCGTAGCGCAACTCCGGCGAGCCCCTATCTCGCCCTTCATTCCACTTCGAGAGTCACCTGAGGTCGAGGCACTTTGCCCTCGACCTCCTTAACCTTTTTGTGCAGGTGTTGGAGTGCTCTGACGCATCTGGAGCCCTTTTGACCCTTCGCCGGAGCACCTGGAGCACTGCATCTTCCGCGTCGCCGCTGAAGAGCTCCGTCGATCGCCTCGCCATTCCATCGCTTCCAGACGACAGAGGAGACTCCCAGCAACCTTCAGGGCCCTTTTTGGAGCTCAATCATTGCCGGAGCGCGTCGCCATCGTCGGGAGAAGGTCGCCACAGCGGTCCTTCTTCCCTGTTCTTCCACCAAGCGTCGCAGCCGTCCGATCAAGGAGAGGCCCCAGTTCTGACGTGGACCGTCCGATTGCCTTCGCCAGCCACCGTTGGATCTCACCCGAGATCTGATCTCAGCGGTCCACGGGCAAACCGTCATCGCGCTCGGGAGTTGCCACGTGGATAAGTGGCGTGCCTCACGCCGCTGGATCGCGCCTGAAGCCCAACCGTTGGATGTCCGCCACGTGTCAGCGCCTTCGCCAACGTCGTCGGATCGCCTATGCGAGGGTATTTTGCATCTAGACCCTCGCATCTTTTTGTATTTAGTATTCAGTATTCAAACTTTTGTCTGTCGTGTAATAATTTTGTAATATTTGCACAAAAACCCCCAGACTTTGTTTATTTGCATCCAAGTCCTTCGCCACGTCACCTCACGTGACCTGTACACGTGAGGGGGTGGGCATTTTGCAAGGACACCCTCGGACTTTTGTGTATTTCGTTTCAGTACAAAAACTTTCGTATCACGTGTAAACTTTTTGGATATTTTGCAAGTAGGCCCCCAGAGTTTGAGAAATTACATTCCAGTCCTCGCCAGGCGCGTGCAAGTCACGCGCCCTGGTGGGAAAATTGCTTGCGTGCCCAGTAGGCTTTTGTAATTGCATTTTGGTGCTAGAAATTGAATATTCAGTTCTATATTTTTGTGGAAAATTGCATGTATGCCCCTGGATGTTTGATATATTGCACATATACCCCTGCCAGGACTGTTTAATGTTTGGATGTTTGCTCTAATTATTTGACCTACCATTTTAACTCCAAAATTTCTCAAATTTTGAACTTAAGCTCCTGGACATGTGTACTTAGACGCCACCATTTTAGTTTTTGATTTTACTTTATTTTCATATTTATTAAAAATCAAAAACATCTATTTTGTGCACTGTCTAGCTTAGAAAATACCAAAAAAATATTAAAACCTCTCCAAAAATTCCAAAAAAATTACCTAGTGTCTATTCTATCGTATTTCAGTCAGTCCAAAAATCATTAAAAATCTCAAAAGAAAAACACTAAAAATTCAAAAACACTCAAAAACTTCAAAAAAATATATAAAATCAAGGAAAACTCTAAAAAATACAAACTCAGTTCCTGTTTGTTCCTTATTTTGTCCTTTTTATTTGAAAATAGTGTGAAAATTTTTAGCTACTGGTTGCTATTTTTAAATCCCATTTTACTCACAGCCAGCCCTATTCCCACTGTTTTGCCTTAATTCAGCATTTAAAAATACCAAAAACACCTTGAAAAATCTCCAAAAATCACAAAAACAGTAAAAAATCCTAAAAATACTAAAAACATTTAATTCGTGAATTTTAGGTTATTTTTGCACATTTTTATAAATATTTTAGCTTGTCTTTTATTACATTGTGTTTACTTTCCAATATTGAAAAATAAAAAAAGTAGATAAAATCTGAAATTATAAGAATCAGAAAATTAAAAACCAAAATACAAAATTAAAAAAAAAATATAAAAATTCAAAACCCACAAAAAATCATTTCCTTGCTTGCTTAGTATAGACACATCACACACACACACACTTGAGCACATTTGCTTGAACTACCCTGTTTGCTCCCTGTGTTCGAACTCTCTGCATACTTGACACTATACACCATTTGTGCAGAGTTAAAAATAAATTTTAGCTCCACATTAGTTCTAATTCATTGATCTTTAGTGTGGGTTAATTGTTGACTTTAGTCCGAATTTAGTGTGGTCACCACACCGACTGAGTTCACGCTTTGTGTTGAACTTAAGACCACCTGTTTTTGGCTAAATCAGTGGGCACTGGTGAAGGCGCGAGCGGACGGTTTAGATGAAGAGAGAGGGATGATCAGAGGGTCGAGATTCGCTGGAAGAGGGGCGGCTGCGATGGAGAGATCGGGGGTCTGATCAGGTGGTGCAGATGCTGCCACGTGGAAGGCTCTGGTGAAGGCGCGGACGAGCGGCATAGATCACGGCTGGAGATGATCGGATGGTCCAGGCAAGGGGCGTGCGTGGGCAGCGCTGGGCCGTTGGATCTGGAGCGAGATCCAACGGCTGAGCGCTGGCGGATGAGGCGATGGAAGGCGGGCCGCGTGGCGCAACCAGAGGGCGCCACGTGGCCTGCTGTGAGTGGCTGGAGTAAGAGGCACGTGTAGAGAGAAGAGGGAGCCGAATTTGGAAAAACTCAAAACATGAAGGTTGTAGATCTCGATGAGATCTACAAGTTTCATGTTGACCAAAGACGGAGATAAGGTCAAATATGATACATAAATACAAGGATACATAAATATACATCTGTAGTATACAAAGTGACCCAAAAATCCAAGTTTCTCATACGAGCTCCAAATTCAATGAAATTAGTATCATTTTGAAGGTCTTTTAATATGTAATATTCTAAGAGTGAGTAGACCTAATTCGGAGTTTGTATGGGGGCTTTATGTGTATTTTAGTGTACAAGGGCTCTCAGGCTATATTGGCTATTTTACAAGGGTGATTTTTGGCATTCTTCCCTATGTTATTAACTAAGGAGTATAGATTATAGAGAAGATGTTATTTTGGTGAAGAGATATTTTACAAGGGATTTTTGGCTTCTTATTTAGATGCAAATGAGCTGCTAAACTACATGAGTTATGAATACATGCATGAATGCTATTTATGCAATATAAGGGGAAATATGCCTCTATTTTCTCAGGAACAAGGCTCTATTTTTGACTTTTGAAGTGATGAATCACAGATTCATCAACCCCCTATACTTAAACCTTGCTCGTCCCCGAGCAACTAAATGAAATGCAAGAGTGAAATGATTTTGGGTTCCAAACCAGGGTCATGAACAAAAGTTGAAAAATGAAGCCTGACTCGACCTTTGGACTAATTGTGTGGCGGAACCTTATTTGGACCTGGACTTAGGACTTAACAGACTTCAAGTTCCACAAGTCTTCTATTCAAGACGCCTCAATAGTCAGGTCAGAACAAATCCTCAAACGCAAATTTCTGATGACTATGATTCTTACTTGTACTGTGTAAGTGATTTGTAACTCTCCATATCAGAAATGGCTCGGAACCAGCCTCCTCTAACAAGGTAACTCAATAACCCGGTCCAGTAACTCTTTCCTCGAGGAGCGGGGTATTCCCTTCTAAGTTCAAGTGCGACCAACTCAAGAGGAGGGGGTAGAGAAGAGAATGGACGGTAGCCAGTGTAGCTACCTATCCCGGGATGCCTGACCAGTGTAGCCAGGTCATCCAGCTGCATTTCTTTACTAGTATACAGGCTCCGACAGGTATTTTATTTTTTTCTTGAACCTGTCTGATTTTTTTGGAGTTTTTGTATTTTTTTTCGAAAAGAGCAGCATGTACATCAGGAGTTTTTCCTCTTGAGTCAGTAGACTATCCCTCTTTTGAAGCATTATTGCAACCCACAGCATCCTGTCCTTAGATGTCAACACCACTAGACTAGGTTGAGACGCACTTCCCTCCCTAGAGGAGGACGGATGTTTCCACCCGTGTGCTACTCCAAGCTAAAGGATTCTACCTCCTCACCACCTCATCAATGAAGAGCTACGTGCATTGTGCTTGTCCAAGTTAGGTCATTATCTAAAAGAATCCTGCGTATGCACGAGATATTCTACTTAGACTAATCAAGATGACATGTGAACATAGACATGCGGACTCAAAGAATTAAGTCACTTGACCTGAGAAATCTTAACTCCAATTCCTATAAGGTTCCTCTGAAATTAGGTGGATTAAGGTCAAATCAAGTCCATCCTCAATATCTACTCATAACTTGGTCCAGAACCCACTAGCTTTTCACTTTGCATATGCAAAGATATGCAGATGAGATGAGATGTCATGCTATGAAAATGCAAGACTCTTTTTCTATGCAGAGATGATATGCAAGAGTAAATAAGAAGCCTATTTTAAAAAAAAATTCGATTTTTACCCACCCGTAATTATTGTAAAATATATACAAAAATACGTGAAAGTACGAGCTATGGGTAAAGTATATATGTAATATATACACGCCCCCTATACTTAGCGTGTGCTATGTCCTCAGAGCACGAAGAGCGAGGGAAAAGACATATCTCGTGCTAAGCGTAGTAGAGCCAAAAAGAACAAAAAGTATAGAAGTCGTCTAGCCCCCCTATACTTAGGCTCTAGCAGCCTAAGTGTAGAAGAAGATCAGAAATGGGGATGACGAGGGAAAGATGAGAAATGGATGAGTATACAATGCGGGCATCGGTCTCCCCTATACTTAGGCTCAGGTTAGCCTAAGTATCGGTAGGAAATGAGTATGAGGACCAATGTGATCTGGAGAATGTACAGTGAATCGACTCGGGTGACTCCTTCCCCCTATACTTAGGATCTGGTCATCCTAAGTATAGTCCAAGATAATGGTTCGATGATGTGGGGATGGTTTACTAGAATCGTGGGGATAAAGGATAGGATATACAGGAAGAATGATATATATACAGATGAGTCGGTCTGAATCTTTTGAAGATGCTGCTGATGGCTGGAGTTCATTGCTGCAAGGTTTCATACGCGGCTCGAGATGTATCTGTTGTATCTGTCTCGCGCATGAATACAATCTCCTCCACATGGACTAACTGTTCATTGGATTCGACGAAGTGCTTCAACAGCTGCCCATTTACTAGGAATGTCGATGCGTCATCTGCGAGATCTGAGATCTCGACACATCCACTATCATGCACCGTTCGGACAACAAATGGTCCCGTCCATTTAGACTTTAACTTGCCTTGGAAAATCTTCAGCCTAGCATTGAACAACCATACCTTCTGTCCAGGAACAAAGGTCTTTCGTCTGATATATCTATCATGCCAACGCTTCACCTTGTCCTTGTACACCAAATTGTTGTCGTATGCTCGGTTTCTGACTTCCACAAGCTCATTCAGATCCATGTCTCTCTGCTTCTGACCCAGGTGTGTGTTCCAGTTGACCTTCTTTATTGCCCATTCTGATTTGTGCACTAACTCTGTGGGCAAATGGCACGGCTTTCCGAATACCATTCGGAATGGGGAGGTGTCTAACGGTGTCTTGTAAGCCGTCCTATACGCCCAGAGGACTTGATCTAAGATCTGAGACCAGTCCTTCCTGTCCGGGCAGACAAGCTTTTGCAATATGGTTTTCACCTCCCTATTCGACACCTCAGCCATACCATTGGTTTGTGGGTGGTAAGGACTTGCGACACGGTGTTCGATGCCGTAGTCCTTCAGGAGTTTCTTCACCTCCCGATTCACAAAGTGGCTACCCCCGTCTGATATCATCATCTTGGGGATCCCGAACCTAGAGATTATGTTCTCTCTGATGAATTTACAGACAGTCCTGCTGTCTACGGCTCGGGTTGGGATAGCCTCCACCCATCTGGATAGGTAGTATACCGCAAGAAGGATGTATTCAAACCCGTGGCTGACAGGGAATGTGCCCATGAAATCGATGCCCCATGTGTCAAAGACATCACAAATGATGACCGGCTGCATCGGCATCTCATCCTTGGAACCAATGGTTCCTCCCATTCTCTGGCAAACTGGGCACGACTTCGCGAAGGCGGTGGCATTGCGAAACAGAGTCGACCAGTAGAAGCCACACTGAAGTACCTTCCATGCGGTCCTCTTCCCGGAGTGGTGTCCTCCTGCCTCTAAGCTATGGCATAAAGAAAGGACACTCTGGTATTCCTCCTGAGGAATACAGCGTCTCCAGACACAATCCGGTCCTTCAAAGAAAAGGATCGGATCCTCCCAATGGTAGTGTCTAGCGTCCGACTTTAGTCGGTCGATTTGGCTCTTTGGCCAATCCTCGGGAACTTTCTTGGAGACAAGATAGTTCACGATATTGGCGTACCATGGGAGTGAGTCGATAACAAAAATTGACTCGTCAGGGAAGGAGTCTCGAATTGGTGAAACCTCGGAAGTATTAAGATCTTCGAGACGAGAGAGATGATCGGCTACTATGTTCTTCTTTCCAGGTTTATCACGGATATCCAAATCAAACTCCTGGATAAGTAGAATCCACCGAAGAAGACGCGCCTTCGCGTCCTTCTTTGCCATCAAGTATCGTAGTGTCGTGTGGTCTGTGAACACCGTTACCTTGGATCCGATTAAGTGGGATCTGAATTTGTCCAAGGCAAACACTACCGCAAGCATTTCTTTTTCTGTAACTGTATAGTTACGCTGAGCAGAATCAAGCACTTTGCTTGCGTAGTGTATTGCAAACGGGACGCCATCTCTTCTTTGTCCCAATACAGCCCCAACAGCATAATCTGAGGCGTTCGTCATGATCTCAAAAGGTAGAGACCAATCTGGGGCTTGTAAGATGGGTGCGTCCATGATCATTCCTTGTAGAAGCTTAAAGGCCTCGAGACATTTATGATCTACAATAAACTCCATGTCCTTGCCTAAAAGCTCAGTTAGCGGTCGGGCAATCTTAGAAAAATCCTTGATAAATCTTCGATAAAATCCGACACGCCCGAGGAACGACCGCAACTGCCTTACGTTGGTCGGTGGCTGGAGTCGTCTGATCACGTCCACCTTGGCAGGGTCAACCTCCATTCCTCTCTTGGAGATGACATGCCCCAACACTATGCCCTCCGTCACCATAAGTGACTTTTCTCCCAGGAGAGCACCAGATTGACCTCACAACATCTTTTGAGGACTCGGTCCAGATTCCTAAGGCAGGAATCAAAAGAATCGCCGTGGACCGAGAAGTCGTCCATGAAGACTTCCAGGAATTCGCCGACCATTTCGGCGAACACAGCAATCATGCACCTTTGAAAAGTACCTGGAGCATTGCATAGCCCAAAAGGCATGCTCCTGAAAGCATAGGTACCAAAGGGGCATGTGAACGTGGTCTTTTCCTGGTACTCCTGAGCAATGGCTACTTGATTGTAGCCCGAGAACCCATCAAGGAAGCATAAGAATTCTTTCCCCGCTAATCTTTCTAGGATCTGATCAATGAATGGTAGGGGGAAATGATCCTTCTTCGTCGCAGCATTCAGGCGTCTGTAATCCACACATACACGCCACGACGTGGGTACTCTCGTCACGATCTCTTCTCCATCCTCGTTGGTGGTCGTCTGAATTCCCGACTTTTTCGGGACAACATGGATTGGGGCCACCCACTTAGAGTCGGAGATTGGGTAAATAAAACCCGCATCGCACCATTTTTCTATCTCTTTCTTCACAACCTCTCATAAATTTGGATTCAACCGGCGTTGGAATTCACGAGAGGGTTTGGCTTCGTTCTCCAAGTATATATGGTGCAAACACAGAGTGGGATTTATCCCATGGAGATCGGAAATGCTCCAGCCTATTGCCTTGCGGTTCTTCTCCAGGATCTCTAGCAAGCGAGATTCTTGCTCCTCGGTCAGTTGCGAACTGACAATGACCGGAAATTTCTTGTCTTGGCCCGCAAGGAAGGCATACTTCAGGGTTGTGGGTAAAGGTTTGAGCTCAGGAATAGTGTGATCGTCTAGAAAGTCTGGCTCAATCTGATCTGGTTCGGTGTTGGAAGTGGCTGGATCCTGTTCTGTAGCAGCTGCCACCAAACTCAGCTCTGGAGTCAGATCGTCAAAGGTCTCCATGCAATCGGCAAACGCCTCGTCCGACTCGTCATCCTCATCTTCCGATTTTCCTAAGGATGTAAGGACTGACAGGCCCAACCGGGCCTTTACGTCATCGAAGATGTAGGGCGATGCAGGCTTAGAGCTGTACTCGTTCCTGAGGATCTCGCAGACTGACTCATGCACTGGATCATCTTCAAAGGAGATGGACACATCGGTGCTGGCTGGGTTCTGTCTCCATGGCCCAACTACGTCTACATGCTCACAGTCTGTTCCGATAGAAGAGTACTCGGTGCTGGATTCGGAGTCCGGTCTCTGCCATCTCGTCTGCTTCATTTCAAGTTCCTCATCTCCGCCTGGAGTTTGGAACTGAATCTTCTCATTCTTATAATCGAATAAGGCCCCTACTGTTCTGAGGAAGGGCCTACCTAAGATGATCTGGGAATCTCTCCAATTACGAGGGGTTTCCATATCCAGGACAGTGAAGTCCACCATGTATTCTTGCCCCTCGAACTTGATCACAATGTTCCTTAACTCTCCTTGGGACCTCTTAGTAGATTTGTCAGCAAACTGCAAAATAGCTCTAGATTTCCTAAGAGGTCCGAGATTAAGCCGCTCATAGAGGGTTGTGGGCATCAAGTTGATCGAGGAACCATTGTCCAGGACAGTGCGTGCAAACGCGATGTCATCAACATGACTCACTACATAGTGTGCACCCATGACTCTTCGTTTCCGAGGAAACGAGTTCTTTATTGCACAAGTCGTGGCTACTGATAGAACGTGTTTCTCAACACGGCTTTTGGTCTTCCTGCTAACCCTAGTAGGTGTGCATCTCACCTTAAGGTATTTTTGGAATGCAGGGGTCATTTCCACGAACTTGTCAAAAGGGATTGTGACCTTGATGTGTCTATTGCAAAATTCAGCCATCTCAGGGTCATCTTTTTGGATTTTTTTGATTTTCTTCTTTCCACCCTTGAGAGCTTGGGGGAAAGGGATTATTAACTCAGGTTCTGGAACTGAAATATTCTCATTGATTTCTGGAACTGAGTTTTTGACACGACTCTGACTTGGACTCTGATACAGACTCGGACTTGGACTCTGACCAAAAAGAAAATGCTGGGGCGAGACCGGTGATGCTTCTTCCGCTTCTTCTGGACGATCCTCCTCAGATGGAGGTGCGGGCTCATCGGCGCCGTCTGACTCTGGATGGATGCAGGAATGCTGCTTCGAGGACTCAGATGTCCTCTTCTTCTACTGGCGGTGGCGGTGGTGATGCTCCTCCTCTTCTTCCTCCGAATTCTCCTCAGGTAGAGTTTCGGAGGTTCCTTCCTTTTGCGCCCGTGCCCGATCAGGTATGGTCACGGTCCTTCCGCTCCTGAGGGACATATGGTTAACATTATCGTACGAAAGGATCTCATGTTCAGATAAATAATCATCTGAATAGTGTACCTGATCTCGGGGTCGGTTCTGGCCCTGGTGTACGCTGTTTGGGTTGGCCTGAACCTGTGCGGGGATTGGAGTCCTTGGCGCCATTTGTTGGTACTGAGCACGAGAGACCCGATTGATGTCGGTCCTCATGTCCAGGTAGTCATTCTGCATCTGCTGGACCCTATCAGATAGGGTCTGGATCGCCAAGGTGAGGGACTCCAATTCGGTGGGCTGGGCTGGCTGCTGAGTGGATGCGGTCCTGTACTGGCTCTGCTGGCCGTGTCGATACTGTTGCTGATGGGACGGTGCTGGCCCCTGCTGGTAGGTGCGCTGCTGCGGCTGGTACCCCTATTCTGGCCTGGACTGGTATCGCGGGACTGTGACGGGCCTGGTCTCTTGGTAGACTGGGGTTGGGCGGTGTGTCTGATCCTTCCCCATCTCGATTTGCCGGACTAGCGGGTCACGGCTATACCAAAGCCCATTGATCTCGTAAACAGGCGGAGGCTCCTCGTATTCCGTTTCCACTGGTGGGGGTGCATGATGGTTCTGCTGGGCATAAGTCTGATCCCAGCTGCTCTGAGACCCCGGTGCCTGTTCCTGTACAAGATGGACTCGATGTACAGGTACAGGTGGTGCAGAAGGGGTGGGTAGCTTGATCTTAGCTACCTTTTCAGAGAGTTCCTCCACTTTATTGGGAAGGCTCGAAAGAGACTCCATCTCCGCGACTCTCTTGTGGATCTGCTCGACCATGGTAAGCTTGTCGGCTATCATCCCCATGCTGGGGATGAGGTCCTCAGTCAGATCTGCAACAGTCCTTCTGGTTGTCTCATTGGATAAGATCGAGGGAGACAACTGATAGGCCCTTGTGGCCTGTGACCTGCCGGTTTCTGCCATCTGTTCTAGGATTTTCCACACGGCGTGCTCGTTCTTGTTCAGATAGCTTCCTCCACAGGCGGCGCTGACTAACCCCTGCATCTCTGGGGTTAGACCGCAGAACAAGGTCTGGACTAAGATCGCCTTAGAAATGCCGTGGCATGGGCATTTCTGTACTAAGTCATTGAACCTGTCCCATGCCTCATGGAACGGTTCGCTGGGTCCTTGGGTGAAGCTGGCGATCTTCGTTCGCATCTGATTGGTTCTACTGAGAGGGTAGAACTTCTTCAAGAAGAGGTCCTTGAACTGCATCCAGGTAGTACATACCACCCATAGGTTTTTCAGCCAATGAGCAGCCTTATCTCCTAAGGCAAACGGGGTGGCCTTCAGCCGGATATAATCTTGGCCAACATTG
Source organism: Ottelia alismoides (assembly GCA_037367405.1). NCBI lineage: Eukaryota > Viridiplantae > Streptophyta > Magnoliopsida > Alismatales > Hydrocharitaceae > Ottelia > Ottelia alismoides. The sequence continues at coordinate 1,099,858 of JAZKJV010011853.1, forward strand.
GGATGGCTAAGATTGTTGCACACTAGTTCGAAGTCACGGAGGAAGGTGTATGGTTCTTCACTGAGGTTTCCGTTAAACTTCGGCAGCAGGCTAAGGAAGTGGGGCTTTAGCTCGAATGCCTGGTCGGGAACTGCAGGTGCTAACCAGTTTTGGATCTCGTTCTCCGCCGAGTTGTAGGTATCGACCATTGGTCGGTTGATCCCTTCAGCTACAATGATCTGTCCCATCCGTGCCGTGAGATCAGCATTTTTCTGTTCGGCTTCGGCAAGGCGTCTAAGAATCTGTCGCATCTGGTCCTCATCGGGCGGCATCCTTGGCGGCATTTCTCCCTCTAGTTCTGGGGATTGGAAAATAAGATCGGTGTTAGAGGGTGAATCAAGGAAGGGATTACCGCGGCAATGGTCTTCCTCGGTAATCTCGGAGGAGATAAAAGGGTTGGTTTGAGAGTAACCACCCTGAGTATGGGGGAACCAGGACTCAAGAGGGTCATGAGTCCTGGGTGGTCCAAGGTGCGCTCGGATCGAGAAAGACGAGTTACTTGGGGGACTCATAGAGAGATCAGTTAATAGTGCGTCGAGATCTCCCCAGTCACTCATCTTGATAAGCGAGAAGAAGATAGGATTTTACTCCTACCTGAAGCAAGCAAAAAGAACAATCCAAGACCCTGGGTTCACACTCGACACAGTGAAGGAGTCAAAGTCAAGTCCAATTTATCTTGTAGTTTTTAAGTGTGATATTCAAGCAAAAATAGCAAGGATTACGCGGCCTAAAGGGAAGTCAGCTCAGAGCCGGATGCGTCTTCCCTGTTTATCCTGTCGTCTAAGATACCGCCGCTCCTTCCTTTCTTCGCTCCTATCCCAAGCCGATGGATTCAGTGACCACGCCCCTATCTACCTGCAAGCAGGCAGAGGCTGACAAGGCCGGAACTTCACCCCGGGGGGTTACTGGCAGCTTGTCGCAAAGTACCGCAATTTCGCCCCTATCTACCTGAGACAGGCGGAGGCTACTTGGTACTAGTCAAAGAACCTTAGATTATTCGGCTCGTGATATTTGCTAGGATCAGTTAGAACGTGATATGGAAGACGGGGATTTGGGCTCTACCTTAGGGTGTTCACACACACTCAGGTACCCTCACTCAGCCTGAAAACATGGTCGGGGATTAATCTCCCGCAAACAATTTTCAGTTTTTATTCTCTTTTTTTTGGTCAATACTGTTAGCAGTCCCGATTTTAAAGTCAGGTTATCACTTTAATTAATCCACCACAAAGCACGCCTATCGGACAGTCCCAATTTCCTTTTTAGTTTAAGTGAGAAAATCAGAGGGGGAAATCGTGAAAAGCCGATGCACGAAAAAAAATCGATGATGGTATGCTGAGTAGAGAATACTTACAGTGATCCCTTCGCTTTTTGATGCAGGATGCAGAACAGAATTGAAAACTTTACTCTACATGCAAATGCAAGCGATGAAAAGCCGCTCCTAGACAGGCAGTTCTATTAGCGTGAAGAACAGTTTGAGTTTGACTAAGTCCTGCGGTCTAGGTGCGTCTTTTATGTGTGATGTGTAGTCCTATTGATTACGAGCACAAACAATTCCTAGAGTGGCTCGAGGAGCCGCTAGTGCAAGCTAAACTACAATTCACCCACACAGCACACGGGACACAGTTTCCACTATATTTACACGCGCGAGATCCCAAACGGGAACCGCTGGAAATAATACAAAAGAAAAATAAAAAAAATAAAATATACAATCCTTCTCTTTCTCTCAACACAATTTACATGCTAAGTCCTCGAAGCGTCGTCGACTCCTCGCGGTCCTCGCACAAAAATTAAATGGAGGTCAGAGAGTGACACAAAAATAAAATAATGCAAAAATAAATGAGAGAAATAATTACAAGAAAAACCGGGGGTCAGACTACCTGGGGAATGAAAATCAAACACTCAAAATATCACTAAAAATTAACCTAAGCCGTGCCTCCCCGGCAACGGCGCCATTTTGATAACGCTCCCGCACCCTTAGTTAATTCAGGCAAATTAATGTCCAAATCACTTAATATGTCTCGTTGTAGTCGGATACGAGGGGTTAATCAAAAACCACTTAACGATTAATGTGAAGTTAATTTTAAGCGGCAATATTTTTTTACTTGGTGGAAGTCCAAGGTCGATCTCAGGGAGGCATCTGTCTCCTTAGGCGAATTTAAGCAGGGATCCAAGTGTTGATTTTCGAGGAGTAATTTTTTTTGTCTTTTTTAATTTGAATGCAGACTTATGCAGCCAAGGCAAGCCAATTTAATGTTCAATTTAATTAATGTATCAAATCAAGTCCAAAAATCATGAAAATTGGTCAGATGGTTAATTATGATGAAAATGACCTACACTAATATTTTTGGAATTTTTCGACTCAAAATGAATTTACAGTTAATTAAATAAACAGACAGAGTGATTTTCAGTATTTAATTTTTAATAAATATCAAACCATAATTTTTCCAAGAACTAAAATTATCCTAGGTTACTCTAATGGTAAAGGACCTAGGAAAATTAACAGAACTTAATTTCACTGTGAAATGAATTAATTAAAATTAATCTAAGAAAATCACTGATCAATTTATTTAGGCCTCGATATGCGTGCAAATGCTATGAAATTTTTATGGTATGTTAAAAATGATGTTCTTAAGCTACTGTGTATTTTTGATAATTTTTAAAGGCACAGAGAATTAATTAAAAATCAAAAGGCATCACTAGGCAAAATATGTCAACAATGCACCAATTAATTCATTAATAATTCAATTGAGCGTACAAACATAAGACACGTGTACCAATAGACAGAGGACAAAATTTCTAACAAAATGCAATTTTTAGAATTTCAAAATGATGAAAAATGCACTCTAGGGATGCGTGCAAACACAGGGGTGTAAATGCAATACTGGAAATTAAAATTTCAATAAATAAATATGCTGACAGGGACTAAAATGCAATTACCGAGAATATGGTGGACTCTTATGCAAATTCTCCACAGGGCATGTGCTCCTCACGTGGGGTCTGCTTCACAGGGACCTCTTTGTAATTTTGGAAAGCTTCAGGGGCTTCTGTGCAATTTGCCCATGCCGCATGTGCTCCTCACGTGGGCGGCCTAGGCTCGGAGGGCGGCGGAGGTTCGGAGCGAGGCTCGGTCTCCCAGGAGGTTCGGACTGCGGCTCGGTGCAGCCTCGGGTCGCCCGAGCCTAGGCTTGGAGGCCGCGGCTCGGACTCGTCGACGTGGCGGCCTGAAGGCCCTCGGATCAAGATGAATCCGAGGGTTGGCGGTGAAGACGTGTGGCAACTGGAGGGCCCGTCAGATCTAAGGTGCGATCAACGGTCGAGGACGGGCGCGGTGAGAGAATACGTGGCGAAGTGAGGGCCGTTCGATCGGTTGATCGAACGGCAGCTGCTGCTTCTTCCTCGACGGCCCTCCGCCTCCTGCGGAGGAGAAGGCGGGGCTCCGACGATCGGGCTGTAGCTCCGCCCGCCCTTCCTCGAGATGCTGACGCTCTCCGCTTTGTCGGAGATAGCTCTGGAGCTTCGCGGCGTGGAGGCGGAGGTGATGGCGGTCTAAGGAGCGTCGGAGAGTGCCCAGGTGTCTCTGTCGATGAAGCTCGATGGCGTCTCCGGCGAGCTTCCGTTCAGTGAAGGAGTGAGGGCCTGCAAGGAGTTAGGTGTATAGCCGAAGCGTGCAAGTGTTCGTGGAGAAGTGTGTGTGAACGGCGAGGCCTAAAGCGTGAAGGAGGTGCACTGGGGATGAGCTCCGGCCAACTGGCGGAGCTGTTGGTCGGAATCGTGCGCAAAGCGTCGTCGGAGTGTGCAGACGGGACAGCGAGGACGGGAGCTTCGACGCGAAGCTCGTCGAGGTGGTTTGGAGGCGAGAAGGTGACCGGTGACGGCGAATAAAGTCGGAGAAATTAAAGGAAAAACTAGAGAGAAGATCAGACGATGATGGAGGGGTTTACCTGGGGAATGGAGCTCAGATTTGAGCTCCAGGTCTTCGCTCGAGGGATCGGTAGGGTCCCGAGCTCGTGCAGCTGCTCGTGAGAGGCTGCAGCACGGCGGTGGCGGCCGTGGATCTCGCCGGAGTCGATTCCTTGTCTTCGCTCGACAATACACCCAGTTGCTGTCACCAATGGATCGCTTGGAGCTCGAGGAACCTCTCTGGAGTGGCGGATGGGGGTGAACTACGCCGGTGGTGGCGTATTTATAAGGCGAAGTAGGTGGCAGTGTTGGCGACGGGGCGAGGTTCGAGGGCGACGTGCGGCGACTATGGTGGAGATGGTGGAGCGTGAGGGAGCTGGCGAGGGAGAGGGATGAGTGGGTGATGTCGTGGGGGTGTCAGCGGTCGGAGGAGATGGCTGACGTGCGTCCAAAAATAGGAAGGGGGCGCCCCTCCCGCAAGGCAAGGGACGTGGGGGAAAGGGGGCGCCTGGAGGTAGGAGACGAGGTCTCCACCGTTGGATCGTGTGATCCAACGGTGGGGATAAAGGCGTGGTGAGCGGGTAAGATTAGATCTGGGCGTGTAGATGATGGGCCGAGAGCGCGCCACGTGGTGGGCACTGGTGAAGGCGCGAGCGGACGGTTTAGATGAAGAGAGAGGGATGATCAGAGGGTCGAGATTCGCTGGAAGAGGGGCGGCTGCGATGGAGAGATCGGGGGTCTGATCAGGTGGTGCAGATGCTGCCACGTGGAAGGCTCTGGTGAAGGCGCGGACGAGCGGCGTAGATCACGGCTGGAGATGATCGGATGGTCCAGGCAAGGGGCGTGCGTGGGCAGCGCTGGGCCGTTGGATCTGGAGCGAGATACAACGGCTGAGCGCTGGCGGATGAGGCGATGGAAGGCGGGCCGCGTGGCGCAACCAGAGGGCGCCACGTGGCCTGCTGTGAGTGGTTGGAGTAAGAGGCACGTGTAGAGAGAAGAGGGAGCCGAATTTGGAAAAACTCAAAACATGAAGGTTGTAGATCTCGATGAGATCTACAAGTTTCATGTTGACCAAAGACGGAGATAAGGTCAAATATGATACATGAATACAAGGATACATAAATATACATCTGTAGTATACAAAGTGACCCAAAAACCCAAGTTTCTCATACGAGCTCCAAATTCAATGAAATTAGTCTCATTTTGAAGGTCTTTTAATATGTAATATTCTAAGAGTGAGTAGACCTAATTCGGAGTTTGTATGAGGGCTTTATGTGTATTTTAGTGTACAAGGGCTCTCAGGCTATATTGGCTATTTTACAAGGGTGATTTTTGGCATTCTTCCCTATGTTATTAACTAAGGAGTATAGATTATAGAGAAGATGTTATTTTGGTGAAGAGGTATTTTACAAGGGATTTTTGGCTTCTTATTTAGATGCAAATGAGCTGCTAAACTACATGAGTTATGAATACATGCATGAATGCTATTTATGCAATATAAGGGGAAATATGCCTCTATTTTCTCGGGAACAAGGCTCTATTTTTGACTTTTGAAGTGATGAATCACAGATTCATCAACCCCCTATACTTAAACCTTGCTCGTCCCCGAGCAACTAAATGAAATGCAAGAGTGAAATGATTTTGGGTTCCAAACCAGGGTCATGAACAAAAGTTGAAAAATGGAGCCTGACTCGACCTTTGGATTAATTGTGTGGCGGAACCTTATTTGGACCTGGACTTAGGACTTAACAGACTTCAAGTTCCACAAGTCTTCTATTCAAGACGCCTCAATAGTCAGGTCAGAACAAATCCTCAAACGTAAATTTCTGATGACTATGATTCTTACTTGTACTGTGTAAGTGATTTGTAACTCTCCATATCAGAAATGGCTCGGAACCAGCCTCCTCTAACAAGGTAACTCAATAACCCGGTCTAGTAACTCTTTCCTCGAGGAGCGGGTATTCCCTTCTAAGTTCAAGTGCGACCAACTCAAGAGGAGGGGGTAGAGAAGAGAATGGACGGTAGCCAGTGTAGCTACCTATCCCGGGATGCCTGACCAGTGTAGCCAGGTCATCCAGCTGCATTTCTTTACTAGTATACAGGCTCCGACAGGTACTTTATTTTTTTCTTGAACCTGTCTGATTTTTTTGGAGTTTTTGCATTTTTTTTCGAAAAGAGCAGCATGTACATCAGGAGTTTTTCTTTGAGGACGGCGGTGATATTTCGGTATCAAGTGCTTCGCAGATCGGGTTGATCGTGACTATCGAGATTAGGTGTCCTGATCGCACGATGACGATGATTCAAATCCCTAGGTTCTTCATTCTCCAGAGTACCCTTTATGTTCAGGAATATTGATCAGAGAAGGGCCTAACCTGGAATGCAGATGGATGAAGGCTATCGCATGGGATGGAGCCGAAGGTCCAAGTCGTTACCTCGACATGGCATCGTACGCGGAGGCTCTACGCGCGGTGGAGCAGGGCTCATTTCCGGTGTTGATCGCACCTCTCCTTCTCCCTCTCGCTCGATAGGGAAGTGGATAGCTGCCACTCGACCACTCGCTCACCAGAGCTTGGGCGAAAATGAGGAACTAACGTTAGATGGCTCTTCAACCAGATAAGGGGTTTCCTTTAATAGAGGAAGAGGGAGGTTGACAGCAAGGTCGTTGGGCAACCAACCCAACGGCCAAGCTGTTGGGTTCGTTGAGAGAGGAGGAGAATGAGAGGCGGAGGAAGAAGGAAGGGGAAGAAGGAACGGGCATCGGAGGGAGAAAGGAGAAAGGAGGAAAAGAGGAAACGAGGAAGAAGAGAGGGGAGAGAGAAAAGAATATTAAAAAATAAATTAATATATTAAAATGAATTATTAATATTACATTAAATTAATAATTAAAATAAACAATTAAGTAAATAAATATAATCAATAATAAATAAATGATTAAATAATTAATTTAATTATTCAATAGATACATAAATAAATTTTTATTTATTTATTTTAATAATAAAATATTAATATAGTATAAAAATATAAAAGAAATGAGATGTATTAAATAAAATTAAATTAAAATACATTGTATAATTTATACTAATAGGTTCCCAAAATCTACTTTTCGCATATTAACTCTGATTTTAATGAATTCAGCTTTATTTCATAGATAATTCTATAAAACGAACTTTAAAAGTGAGTATCCCAATTCGGAGTCCATATGGTCGAGTTATAAGGTCCGAATGTTTATGGTCACGGCTTTATGGCTTCCGAATTTATTGGCATTTTACTCTAAGTTATATTTTTATATTTTTAAATTGATTTTATAAACATATTAGAAAAAGAAATAAGTCAAATGAAGTTCGGAATAATTAATTAGAAAATAAATAAGATCTATGTATTGTATAGTACATATATACAAAGGGGTCCAAATGCCAAAATTCATATGTTTTATTCTATTTTTTTAATATTTTAATATATAGTATTGGTTATAAAACAAAGTTTAAAAGTAAGTTTGGTCAATTTGGAGTTTTCTATAAATAGTTATGAACTTTGGAAATTGGCATTAATGGCTTTTTCGGTTCATTGTAATATTTTATTTATACATTAAATAATTTTTCTGATATTTTTATAAATTAATATATGTTATTATAAACAATTTCATGAAGAGAATATTTAAGTTTGAAGTGCTTTTGATGATAAATAAAATAGGTGAAATATTTACAATGTGAAAAATGTAATTTTGTGCTCTTAATTTCCTAACATTTTCATAAATTAGGATCCTTATCTCTTTCTACTTATTTATTTTGTCGACCAAGTCAATATTGTCCTAATCTCAAGTTTAGGACCAGTCTGTATATATTACATACATGCATCCTTCTTTTCTTTTATTCCCTTTTTCTCTTTATTATTTTATTTTAAATAAAATAAGTATTAAATATATAATATTAATAAATGTAGTTACAATGTTAATTAGTGAGAATTAATGAATATTTACATGTATTTTACCAAGGATTTTAGCCAAAATGAAAGAATAAAGGCAATTAATCATAGAATCACCATTCTCATATACTTTACCTTTGCTAGTCCCTTAGCAAACACTTATTCTATAAATAAGTGCATGCAAATAGAAAAGAAAAAATAAAATAAAAGAACTTGGAACATGCTCATTTCTTTCAATAAAATTTTTACTTCAGTCAAAATCTAGAACTTGGAGTAGGCCTTTAGATTAATAGTTTGTCGGGATATGTTATTAAATTTAGGATTTTAATCTCGACAGTCCCCAAGTTTCACAAATCACTACCCAGGTTCACCTCAACTGCCAGCTCAGATCCACCCATCTATCACGCAAACTATTTGGCTTTGAAGGCAATTTGTATTGTGTGTGAAAGGTGTTAGCTCTTCCTTCTTAAAGAAGCAAAGAAATCACTCATCCCAGTAATACACTCCCATTGGGCCCTCATCCAGCTACTCGATCCTCGAGGAGGGGGTATTTCCTTCTCACGTTAGGTCGTATTGCATCCATAATCAAGTAGAGAGAGAAATGGAAGAATGGGAAGAGAACTGGAGTGTGACCAGTGTAGTCACATCTCCTTGTGAAGCTGGGTCAGTTTAGACAAGTCTCCACTAAGACATGCATGCTTTCTGAAGCTTGGACCATTGTGGTCATATTTGTACTTGGTGTATGGATTTTTTGGCAGAAATGATTAGTGCACTGCATTGATCTTTTGTGACCTGATGGTTATAGAATCTTTTATTTCCATCATTTTTTGACGTCTTGGAAAAAATTATGCATGCAGATCCTTCCCTCATCCGAAGCTTTATTTCAACCCCATACTCCCATCTTTAGACGTCTGCACTACTAGACAAGGATGAGAATGCACCACCAAAATGGATTGTCTTTCGCAACCCCATGCAAGTTGAGCTAAGTGTAGAGTGCATGAGTTCAAAAGTGTTTCAAATGGAGGAGAGATAAATGGAAGACACCAAGTGGCCTACTTAGGCAAGTTTAAGTTAAATTCCGAACACGGTCTCATGGAACCTAAAGATCTAAGTCGAAGGACCTGAAGAGTCTTAATTCCAATTCCTAATAAAGTCCCATTAGAATTAAATGGATTAAGGTTGAAACCAAGCTTCATCTCTCAGACTTTAATCCATTCAGTTCAAGAATCAAACTTATTCTGAAAAATATTAATGAATGCAACAATTTGTTATGAAGTGAATTTTTCGCATTAAACTTCTTATGTGATTTTTGAAGAATTTTGTAAATTTTTATTGAATTTTAAAGCTTTATTTTTTAGAAAATTTTTGAAGGAGCTAGTAAATTAAATCAATGTAAATGAATTTATAAGAATTATGTACATTTTACAAAGAATTTTATACAAATTTTATATACAAGATTATATGGATTTTATACAAGATTTTACCGAAGAGTTTTATTTACAAATTTTTATAATTAAGAATTCTATCCAAGTATTTTACTACGCATTTTATATGTAATTTTTAAGAAAACTTTTTATAAGTTATATTTACAGTTTTCTATCAGCTTTTAAAAATCCAAAATATGTACCCATACTTTTAGAGCCATATTATTAAAAATACAATAAAGTATGAGTTATGACTTCTAAAGTATGTATAGAATATATATACGACACCTCCTATACTTAGCGTGAACTATGCCCTCATAGTGACCAAAGAAGCAACAAAAGAAGACATAACTCGGGCTAAGTATAGATTGGTGAAAAGAATGCTATACTACAACGACTCAAAAGAAATAACGAATAAAGGAATAGAGTCAATCATCCCCGCTATACTTAGGATCAAATAATCCTAAGGATGGGAGACTCAAAAACGAAGATGATTAAGGTTAAAAGAATGTACGCAATCAACAACTCGGCTTGTCTTCCCCTATACTAAGGATAAAAAATATCCTTAAGTATAAAGAAGAATATCAACAGTTGAGGAACAAGTGAGAGAGCATATGATACAAAAATAAAAAACAATCAAAGGTCGAAAATGAGTGATATTACCTCACCCCCCATACTTAGGGTAAAGCACACCCTAAGTATAAGAAACAACAGAGGTAATAGAACAAAACGATATGAACAACACAAAGTCTACACCCCCTATACTTAGGTTAAAGTACATCCTAAGTATTAGTAAAACTTCCTAAGCGAGACCTGGGGTGTAAAACAAATGAAAGAATGAAAGAATAAAAATTGAAAACACGTATGTACAAGGTGAGAAGAATGAACAAATCAGAACAAACTCTTCAACTCAAGAAAGTCAAAGAGTGGCCTTCTTACGTGAAAGAAGAATAATATAATTTATAAGAGACATGTCGACATCAGGATCATCCTCAAAGATATCCATATCTGAATCGGGGGATCCCTGACCTGTGTTGACCAGTGAGGAGCAGTCTAGATGGCCGAAAAGATGGACAGAACTGACCTCTGAAAGCTGCATCACGATCTATGAATCACTGTCGTCGGCACTGAGATAAGAAGATGAAGAATCATCCTCTAACATTGTTTCCTCAACTCTGTGTGACTGTAGAGACATCAGTATCGTATTTGAAGTAGAAGCAAGAAAGAGGTCAAACTCTGATGCAATCTGATCTATCTCCTCGTCAACATAGCCCTTATATGAATCTACATGAAAAGAGGACTTGATAATCTCACAACTAGAAGGCTCGACCAAAGTATCTACAATTGAAACAAGTTCGGCCTTCGGAGTACATGCCACCAACAGTTTCATCTCAATGATGTATGTACTACGAATCTCATCAACACATCTCCAGACATGTTTTTGTCGATCACCAAAAGTTGTGCTCTTCAAGTTCTCCTCTCTAGAGATGAAATCTCGGGTCTCAGTAAAATCAAAAGGGATATGATCATGTCTAATCTCAGCGGTAATTCCACATGCCTCTATATCTGATGGCCTGGTAACACACTTGTCTACTGACAAAGTCTTTATCAGCTCAGTACGGCGCTGCTGGGAGGAAAAGTGACATTGTCTATCCCATAATCAATAACAACCTTATTTATACGCAGAAAAGGTCGACCAAGAATAATGGCAGCATCCTGTGATTGTACTAAGGAATCATAATTTATGACAACAAAATCAACAGTGAATTTTGTGCTTTGTACCACCACAACAACATCACGAAATATACCCTTCGGCCTCTTGACCGATCTGTCTGGAAACTGAAGAATCATTCTGGCTCGCTAGAGAATCCCTAAATGAAGTATTTCAAAAAGATGGAAGGGTAAAATTTTCAATGATGATCTAATGTCTGACAAGGTGTTCTCGAACTTATGATCTGAAATATGACAACTGACAAATTGTGTTCCCATATATTTCTTTTTCTTTTTGGGAGATGTATGTTGGATGGTGTAATAAGTGGTAGTGGTCAACACTCATTTCTCAGAGCAATGATTACACCTCTTCTTTCTTCTAGGTGTTGTATCATGCTTCAGACATTTCTGTAGAAGAGGAATGTGAACCAAAGCCTCTAAAAGAGTGATCTTGATCTGAATTCTATCCAACATTTCTTTCATGATTTTAGACTCTTGGTTCTTTTGAAATTTTCTAATTTTTCTCCCTTCCCTATATTCAGAGCATCTGGAAGGCTATCTGTACATCCTCCTCACCATATGTACCCTCAGAGGATGAGAAGAAGGAGAAGAAAATCTTTTTGTTAAATCGGGACTTGCTCCATGAGAAACAGAAGATAGAGATCTAGAAGGAGAGTTTGGAGTCTTATCTTTATTTCTATTTCTGTATTTTCTCTTTTTATCATTTTTTGTGATTTTCGCCTTTACTATGAAAAGACTCAAATTCTAAATGTGCACCTGTGTAGTTGTCTACTATATAGTTCTTTCTCTTAAATGTCTCAGCAACTGTAGGCTACCTCTGATCATCATGGGAACTGGAAGAATAGAACTCAACAACTCATGTGAAATAAGAGTATCTGAAATTGATATCTGCTATATGACAATGCTGGCTATAGAATCTCTGAATGTGTTCATCTTCTCAGTATGAAATGCAATCTTCTCATGAATCAAATGGATGAAATGAGACATGGATGAAATGATCGAATGTGGAACCATCTATATCTGGACTCTGATGAATGTGAAGATCGCCTCTTTAATTATCGATGATTGTAGTATATGAGATGAAATTCAATCGATTAAAAATCACAATCTTTGAATGTTGTGGAATAATTTCTTTTGCTTGGTAAGATACCAAGGAGCAAAACAGGGAATGGACTATTTCTAGTTGCGTGGTTTAAAATTAATTTAAATAATTAATTAAATGTTATGTTAATTTCTATGTCAAGAAATAATGAAAAAATATTTGATGATGAAAATGCAAAAATAAACAGAGCGGATGAGCGCAGGATCTGTGATATTATATAATTTAAATACTCAATTAAGATGATCGCTTAATCCTCAAAATTTTCACAAATCGAAAGAGATGTTTGTTCAAGAAATGTAATCAATCTAATTTTAAGATGCAGGCTCAGAAGAATAACAATAATCTAAAAGTAGTCTAACCTGCTTTCCCTGTAATGTAATCTTCAAATAAAATTTCATCACCACAAATATAAGGGAAAATAATTAATTTCACATCAAATGACTTCAGCAGAAATTAGATCCTTGATTTAAAATCACAAATAGTCGCAAGAGAAATAAAATTTCAGCAATCGAGTCCCCTACGGAGATTAAGTCCCAAAAAATGGGTCTCAATAATCACAGAAAGATTGATCACACTAAAATCCTCATTAGCATCCCTACAAAATAGATCATTAATCATCTCAATCAAGTATGCACAAAAAATCAGAAATCAACCTCCATATATCAAGATGTTAAAATAATAATCATCATCAGTGATTAGCCTCAGATTTGTCCACAAGATTTTTAATATGAAAGAGCAAGGAATAAGCTTATAAAAGACATATTATGCGCAAAAATCAGAGTTCAGATGGAGAAGATATGATAAAATGAACTATCATGGACTAAAATGTAAACAAAAATAAAGTTTTTCCTTCAAAGTGGTCTCCGGAGGACTTATCTATTAAATCTAAAACCCACAGGGAGTTTTCTGCAACTTGCTCGTACGTGCATGCGTGAGAGTATGTGACTGGGGTGTGGGGGCCTCTATGTTATTTCTTGAAAGCTCGGGGGATCAATTGCAAATTTTCCACTATTGCACGTACGATGCACGCTCATAGTGAGGCTCGGTGCTGAGGCTTAGGCTCAGGAGCCTGAGCTGACATGGCAACGTGTGGGCACTCTGGTCGACCTGAGCCTTGAGGCTTGGGCTGAGGCTCGAGGAGGTCCCGATCCGATGGCTATAGAGGAGAGTTGTAGCAGAGTCGGTGAGGCAAGACTCGACTAGTGGCGGACCTACATATATGACATGGGGGGCACGTGCCCCCAGCCTTTCAATTTTCATTTATTTTGCCTCATTAAGAATTAAACAAAATCTCATGTTTGTAATGGTGTGCCCCCCATCTATCGAGAATTGAAAGTCGGAATTGTCACCTTCATCGTGCATGTGCCCTCGATCCTTCTCGGTTCGGCTTTTGCACATTCTCTGGGTTGTGCCTCCCTTAAATCCCCTTAAGGATGCAAACTGTCGGATACAGATACGGATATAGGTATTATCATATCCTTATCCGTTTTTTAATACGAATACAGATGCGGATACGGATATTGATGGATATTAAAACTATCTTACCATATCATAAAATACATTATAAATATTATCATAGATTTCTGTATATTCGAGTCAACAACAAGTATCAGTGAACCGTACCTTTTTTGTAAAAGATGATGTTAGAAAACATCATTAACATGAAATCAGTAAATTTTTTTACAGGGAAAATTGTTGGACTTTTGTAAAGGGAAAAAGTGGGTGTTATTGGGGAAGTTGACCACCCGGTATATTAGACCTGAGAAGCACCATCTCGTTATCCTTCCACCATCAAGAGGGGAAAGTAATCGCTGCTCTGTGAAACCAGCCTCACGCAGTGCCCTCCTCTCTACAAGTAGTGTGACTCGAGCCTTCACCCGAGCCACAGAACCCAGCTCCTGACTTGGATCGGGCGAGACAGATAATGGATCTACAGGCCCGCCAAGATAGATCAACACCCCAAATCCTAAGCCCACCTTGATGCCCCTACTTGGGTTACAAGCTTGCGTTGCCAAGCTCGGCGTTTCAACATTATCCGTAGACCTTTTAAAGCAAGTTGCAAATTTCAAATCTAGGCGAGGTGGCACTGTGGTTCGCTGGACCTTCTTTGGCCTCCCATTTAGGACAACAAATAAATTCGTGATTAGGCAAAATCCAAAGCTGAGTTGTTAATGACTCAGAAATTGACCAATCACGTTTAATATGCGTCGAGATAGGGTACGTCATGCCGATGTTCGATTCCTTGATGCCGAGATAAGGTAATCCATCTCCATGTTTACTATCATCTAAATAATCCAAGTGGATGTCAATGATCCTTTTTTTTAATATGTGAACCAATCTCGATGTCTAATTCCAACGGATTACTAAGCTATGTCAACGTTTCTTTATTTAGCATCATGATATAGTTCCCAAATCTGATGTGGTCAATTAAATTCGCATGGATAGCTATGCTAACCATTCGCTTTTCAAATTATTCTCTTGATCACTAATTCTTAAGTTCAAAGTGAAGAGTAAGATTACATAAATTTTTGATATTACATCCTGCCCTTGTATTCATCATATTTACACAAAGACCCTTGCAAAGTGAATATTTTTATGCAAATATCCATCAACAGTGCAATGTTTATAAGCTCGCCCTACATTTGTCCACATAGATTCATGTTTTTTTATGAATCATTCATATTAATGAACAAAAGGAATATTCTTATCACGCTTACAACAGATTTAAGATCGACTGATCATACCATCATTTACAAATAACAGGTTTTATCTTTTTATTTATTTTTTAAAAAATATTGAGTGTATTTAGGATACGTAATAACAAAAGAAGACTCGTAATTAACTCATATACTTCTCAAATATTGACATCAAACAAAAGTGGGGGGCATACAAGGAAACATATAATCTTTGCAGGTGTAAACACGAAGAATCCGACTACGTAAAAATTACATATAAAAGAGACGCATCTAGGTTCTCATGTCGCCATCTTTCTTAGATGTGACTATGCCATGGTAAATTCATTTATGTAATAAAAAAGAAGAATTCGAGATGTGATTCATCGTTCGATGTCGTATAGCACAAGATGTGGCATATTACACAAGGCGAAAAAGAAGGCCTATCATCTCTAGAAAACAATACACTGGCAACTCATCTCAGCTTCTGTTCGAACAGTGGAGATTGCAAGAATGGAACATACTTGGGCTCTCGGAGCAGTAGGAGCTCCGCAGTCACCTCATCGATCAATGTGGTCAGTATCGCATCTTGGATCTCTGTTCCGGTCTCGTACGTGTCACTTTCGATGTCGACGCCCTTCCCAAGATGTCTGCAGAAGTCCTTTTCCACGATCTCATCCACCATCCAGCTCTCCATGCTTCTCCACAGCACGATCTCCTTGTGGACATCCATCGCAACTTGATCCCCTGTTAGCCCTCCGACCCCGTTGACCCACGACCTGAAACATGCACCGAGGAGGGGGTGGCGTCTTAGGCTCAAGCATTCTCCGACACAATCGAATAACAACCTCCTCTTCAGACTGCCATCCATGCCCTTGCAGGTCGATGACAGGCTCTTCTTGATCTCAAGCTGGTCATAGATGTGAGGATCTAATGTAATTTCCGAATTGCAGAAGACTGATTCGAAGGGTTGGAACATCGAAGCCGACAATATCTCTCTCACGTAATCGACCTCGTGATCGTCTCCACCACACTGAAGTTCCTTCAGTAGTGCAAAGTCGATACCATCTTGGTCTTGCCCTGACATACAATGATCATCCACACATTATGAGAAGGCAATATCTGAGATGAGCTTTCGATTCTTTCCGATTCTATGCGAGAAACTAATGTAAAAGAATCCAACCATTCATTTGAATTTTCTTACCAATGATGCTACTGGAGCTTTCAGAGGACTCGCAGCTTTCACCCGAGAAACAAGCTTCAAGAACGGAGAACGGGCTGGGTAGCCGCTGATCAGATTCCTCGCCCTCGTTGCTGGTGCAGCCATTTTGGAGGCTTTCACTTCCCTGAAGTTAGACAGTAAGGAATCCAATGATATGCATATTAAACATGTCATGAATGTTCATAGTTTACTAGATATGCGCATAGAGAGCGCCAGAAGTTGATTGGGGCTCTGGTTTTCCAACCATCTAACACCCGATAAAAAGATTCGATCTCTCGTCAAACAACACAGTCACGTGTAAACTACATATAATTAAGATTCTTACCAAAGAACACGCATTTTGGCATTAAAATTGTCGCTAAATAGAACATTACCAAACCCAAACATCTGTGCCAAGTCAACTATTTGGCTGGAGTGACGGATCCCAGTACAAAAGCAATGAACAAAAGATTCGACGGGATATCGCCCAGTCTAATTAGGGAGCATATTAGCGTATATATGAGAAAATGTTGCAGGGTCAAGAAAAGGAAACTTTTGAATTATTGGTCAGATACTGTTTTCCATAAAAACTACATAAAACCAAACCATGTCCTTTTCCACATGGGGGTGAGAAGGTGAATCACATATATGTTGGCGCGAGTTCGTGCTATTTTACAAAGAGACACAATTGCAGACAAAAGAAGCAACTCTTGCAAACACAGACGAATACAGGTATTGTTAACTAGCATTTTGGATGTAGATCAATTTATTCCAGTTCCCTAAATCATATACCAACTGTGGAGGGATTTCCACGCAATCGTTACCATATGTTTGGATTCTTTCCATAATCTGATATGCATGGCATCCGAGCCAATTCGATATAGAGTTGGTTTGTGAAAACAGCTCTAGGCATCCGTGATGTATGTTGATGTTATCTGCCAAGAGTTTTTTTGTGATTGAAGGCTTATGTGATTGTGTTGCGGACTCATTTGAACATCATCCTTCGAGATTGTTGGAGAAAAATATGAGACATGTTTATTCCTGTAACTTTAGGCTCTCTTATATAGGGAGAGACCTATGGGTAAATAACATAAGATAGACAAAAGAAATAAAATGACAGGAAAAGATACATAGGAATGTAGAAATATCTCAACACTCCCCCTCAAAATGGAGCATAGATGTCAATCATGCTCAGCTTGGACGAACACTTCTGAAATGGCCCCATGAGTAATGCCTTGGTAAAGATATCTGTTGTTTGCTCTCCTGAACTAACATGAGAGGTAGAAATCAGACCCTTCTGGATCATCTCTAATGTAATGGCAGTCTACCTCAATATGTTTCGTTCTCTCATGGAATGCAGGATTGTTGGCAATGAAAAGAGCAGCCTGATTGTCACATTGGAGGTGCATGGGAAGAGGCACCTCCATAGTCAGATCAGTAAGAACAGATCTAACTCACATCATCTTTGTGCTAGCATGCACCATAGCCATGTATTCTGACTCAGCACTCGATCTGGCAACCACAGTCTTCTTTTTGTGCTTCCATGAAAGCAAGGAAGCCCCTATAAACACAGCAAAGCCCGAGGTAGACCTTCTATCCTTTAGACATCCAGCATAATCTGCATCTGCACATGTTGTAACTGAGAGGGATATGTCCTTGCTGAAAAGAAGTCTCGTACCAGGTGAAGTCTTCAAGTATCTCAGAATCATACGGACCGCATCCATATGTGTCTGTCTAGGCTGCTCCATAAGCTTACTTTGATTACAGTAAAGGATATATCAAGCCTGGTGATGGTCACATATAGTAGCTTGCCAACCAGATCCCTGTACCTCTTGTCGACTTCCTCAGTATCATCATCATATAGCTTCATGCTCGGGTCAATAGGAGTGGTGGCAGGTCTGCAATCTGTCATGCCTATCTCTGAAAGAAGATCTGCAACATACTTCCTCTAGGTCATCATGATACCTCGCTAATTCCTAGCAAACTCCAGCCTAAGGAAGTAACGTAGATGTCCAAGATCCTTGGTCACAAAATGATGACCTAGGAAGTCCTTGGCACCCTGAATGCCCTGCTTGTCATGTCCTGTAACAATAATGTCATCAACATACACAAGAATGGCAATAGTACCTTTCTGAGTCTTCTGCACAAACAAGGAATGATCGGTAGTCGATCGCACAAACCCATGTTGCTCTATCAAGTCCGAGAGTGTTACCATGCTCTTGGACTCGACTTAAGGCCATAAATAGACTTATGGAGCCCGCAAATCTTCTGACAATCCCCCTCAGCAGTAAACCCTAGTAGGTGCTGCTTGTAGACCTCCTATAGATCACCGTAAAGGAATGCATTCTTCACATCAAGCTGGTACAGGGGCCAATCTCGTGTCAAAGCAATGGAAGGAAGAATACGCAGAGTAGAATGTCTGGCCACTGGAGATAAAGTATCCTGATACTGATACTCCACCCCATATGTCTGGGTGAACCCACGTGCCACAAGTCTCACCTTATAGCGATCCACACTGCCATTCGCACGGTGTTTCACAGTGAACACCCACTTGCATCCCACAACAGATGCGTCAACTAGAGCAGAAACAAGACTCCACGTACCACGAGACTGTAGCGTGGCCATCTCCTCCTCCATAGCCAAGCGCCAGCGATTATCTCTTAGTACCTCCTCATAGTTCCATGAAATGTCCACGGCAAATAGGGTTGCTGCAAACCGCTGAAAATCCCATGTTAGGCGATGAAAAGAGACCTGAGAAGCAAGGGGATAGGAAGCACAAGATCGCTTCTGCTTGCGAACTGCAATAGGATTATCCAGGTCAGAGTGAACGTCCTCTATCTATGTGCTATGTTCCTGTAATGATTCCTGCACAGATATCTCCCGACCCATCGTTATACGATATGTTATCAAAACAAACATGCGGTTCCGTGGATGATGGGTGATGGCCAATAGCAGAAGCAGTCCGACGAGTGTAGAATTTTGGTAAAGATGGAACAAGTGGCGCATGTGATTGGGTAGTATGAGGGGGTGAATAAGGTGGTGGTGGTGGAGGAGGTGGAGTTGGTACACATGGCACGGGAGGAGGTGGCATGTAGACTTCATTCGTCTGAGTCCGATGAAGCCAACCTATCACCTGTAGGAGAGAAGTACATCACAGACTCAAAAAAGGTGACATCGACACTGATATAGTATTTTCTGCGCAAAGGGTCATAACACCGGTATCCCTTCTGAGTCTTGGAGTAAACCAAGAATCAACTAGTGAACGAAAGCAACAGATCCGAACACACGAGGAGTGAGTGAGAATAACTCCTCAGGGAAAGCTATGGAGAAAAGAATTTTCTCACCCAAGACCGACGATGGCATACGATTCACCAAATAGCATGTTGTGAGAACTGCATCATCCCAAAACGAATGTAGTACACGGCTTTGAATAAGAAGAGTCTGAATAACATAAGAAGATGACGATGCTTTCTCTCAGCAACACCATTTTGCTTAGAAGTGTAAGGACAAGATGTTTGATGGATAAACCCTTTAGATGAAAGAAAATGAGATAGATCATGAGTACAGAATTCCAAAGCATTATCAGTTCGCACAAATTTCACAGAGGTAGAGAAAATATTCTGCACTTCAGTAATAAAAGTTTTGATCACATCCCTTGCCTCAGATTTATTTTTCAAAAGAAACACTCATGACAATCGTGAAAAATCGTCCACAACAACAAGATAAAATATGTCCCTGGTGATCAAGCACACGACTCGGACCCCAAATATCAACATGAAATAACTCAAAAAGGGAGCTACTGCTCCGACTCTGACGACTGGGAAAGGAAGACCGATGATACTTTCCCAACTGACAAGCTTCGCACTAAAAGGAAGAACTAGGTGAAATCTGTGGCAGCATATGATACATCTTCTGAAGAGGGAGATGACCAAACCAAAGGTGCCAAGTAAACAGAGAGACAGATCCCGACGAATGAGAAGTATGCATGCATAGGGAGTCCGAACCAGACGATAAAAGCTACCCTGCTCACGGCCACACAATCACTTTGCCGTAAGAATGTCCTGAAAAACAAGAGATGATGGGTCAAAAATAGCTCGACAGTGCAAATTCTTGGTAATGTGACTAATAGATAGCAAATTCATAGAGAAATTCAGAGCATGTAACACATTCTGCAAACGCATCGAAGGCGTTAACGTGATCTCCTCTTGTCCTGTAATCGGGGAATGAGTCCCCAGCTATCATAACTGTTCTCCCTGGCGAAACCAACCTATATGCCATAAGTTGATGTCTGTTGCCACATAGATGATGTGTCAAACCGGAGTCCATAATCCATTCTGTAATGTCAGATCCATGACAGGATGTAAACGCATAAATACCTGAGGTGCTAACTGTAGTAGAGGTTCTGGCAGAAGCGGAGGCTGACACATCTGAATAATCTCCTGAAGATGGTGGAGCGAAAGAAGGTATTATCTCTCAGTTTGGCCACGAAGTGATCAAACCTCTGGTCTAAAGTAGAAGCAGCAGGAGACTCAATCTGCTCTGCAACACGGCCCGATGCCGGGAACCTATGCTCGGAATAGCATGTCTCCTCGGTATGACCTGGGCGATGACAGAAAGTACAAGGCTGACGTGTGCAACCTGCTCTTCCACGAGGCCCATGTCCACGAAATGAAGAATGACCTCCTCTTCCTCGGGAGGCTGCCACGGTCGAGGAAGTCTGACTAGAGGCTGGGGAAGGAATAGTAATCCTACTGAGCCTGCGGAATGCTTCCTCCATGGAGGGGATGGTGGCATCCACTAGAATCTGGGAATGAGCAGCATCATATTCAGGGTCAAGAGCTGCTAGGAATACCCCAACCATAGTAGCATTCCTATATATCTTATGTTGCTCAAGAGTTGCCGTTAGAGGCATGAAATTGTGGAGCTTCTCAAACATCCCACGCAAGGACGTATACAGTGAATGCAGAAGGCGCTCGTTCTGCTTGATAGTGAATATGTCATGTTGAAGTTGGAGGATCTTCGTCTCGTTCCTCGCTTGAGAATATGTTGCTGCGAGGATATCCCACATTGCTTTAGCAGTAGGATGATGTAACACATCATTGGTGATCTCAATCGTCAATATTCAAGAGAGCCAAACTTTGGCATAAGCGTCGTCTGCCTCCCACGAGGCATTTACCCCAATCTTCTCCACCGACTCTTCCTCGATAAGAATATGTTTCTTACCATTTGACTTCATCAGGCTCATAAATTGCATAGCCCAGAGCTCATAATTTGTCCCGTCCATTTTGACAATAGGCATCGGTCCTCTGAATGTGCATGCGGCGGGTACATCTACTTTGTTTTCAGACATCTTGCCGGATGTGTAAGACTAGGGTTTTGTATACCAATGAATCAATGTCTACACAAACATACGTGGATTTGAATGCATATGTAGACTTATGCACTCAAATCCATTAACCAAGCGGAGATCCCAATGCCGAAGCACTTAGACGCAGCACACGGACAGGGTCCGCGCACAAAGGAACCGTGCGTGAGCGCTGCAGTAGGCAACAGAACGCGCGCGGGTGCGCAGCGTGCGAGGTGGGGATGCGCAAGAGCGGCGTTGCGCTAGGCGGTAGAGCGTGCATAGGGGCGCAGCGCACGAGGTGGTAACACACAAGGGGGGATCGACATTGTGGCGTTGCAGCGCTGCGGCACGAGGGAGCGACCCTACTGCATGCAAGGGCGGCGCGCGGAGCGGAGAGGAGGGAGCGGCTGGTAGGATTAGGGTTTCAGATACGAGAGCTCCGGTCTAGGACCGCCGCTCTGATACCATGTTGGAGAAAAATACGAGAGATCTTTATTCCTGTAACCCTAAGCTATCTTATATAGGGAGAGGCCTATGGGTAAATTACATAAGATAGACAAATAAAATAAAATAAAATAAAATAAAATAACAGGAAAAGATACATAGGAATGTAGAAATATCTCAACAGAGATTGGAGTCTTTTTCATACATGCTTCATGCAGGTTTGATATTCTAGTTTATTGTTGTATGAGATTGCTACAAGTTGATGATGTGTACACTTCAGATTGAGAAGCTACAGGCGGTCTCATTGACAGTTCTGTACTGGTTGCTGCTAGCATTTGTGCTCTATTTCCATGTGAAGGTGTATTGATCTGGTGTGTGATACGAAGAATAATGACTGGATCACCGGTAGCAGTGCGATATATCACCTGGCAAGTCAGACTTTACTCAATATAAACTAAGTTTAGATTGAGACCAAATAATTGTAGCAGATTGAACGATAGTTATGGTTGCATGGAAGGAGTAACAAGTCATTCTAATGAGATCCAAATCGTTCTTTGCACTGCATGTTCCCGACATGCCTTTGGACATACTGTTTGTTAGTAAAACTACAAAGGAAGTACCGCGCATGCTTATAATCTATGCAGATTTTTGTGTTCTTAAAAGCAGAACAGGGTCAAGTTGGATTGCATGGACTTGTACAACTTCAAATATATCGGCATGCCAGTAGCACCACCAATATCGGTTGTGCCTCCAACGTATCTAATATTGATACATCTGGAATAATATCTTCCAAAGGTGGTGATGGCATGTTGTTTGGCACGCCCTTGTGTAACTCTGTTACCAGAATGTTGCTTGCATCCAGGGGATGCCAATACCAATAGCATGCCACTACTATCACTCCATGTACCACTAAGAGGCCAGCTGCTCCGTATCACCCTGTTCCCCACTTTTGACTTGCATTGTATATTTCTCTGTGTTATTAACTTACATAAACATGAAAAATCCTTTTTGTCATTTTAAAACATTTTAGTATTTCTCAGCCATACTATCATATCCTTTTCTAAAGTTGGTGAAACAGTACCAGCATCAGCAATTAAAATCATGCAGTTTAAATTATTTGGAAATGATGTTTTAATTCTTCAGTTGACAAACTGTGCATAGGGTCATAAACATATATACCATGGTATGCTATGTGACAGTTTCCTTTCCTACTCGTTTATTTTTCTTTCATTGAAGATATTATTTCTGAAATTATTCTCTGGAGAGGAATTACTAACCCAGGGATATGAAACAAAATATCAGCATATTATTTTTGTGTAACACCCCAACCCAAAACATAGTCCCACATCAGAAACTCGCGAAGTTTCAGAGTGGGTTATAAGTAGTGGGAATTGCTATTTGACAACTTAGGCTTAAGCATTTTGGGTAGTTGTCAACGGGTCCAATCAGGTTCAAACCCAACAAGTTGTCAGGTCCAGTTTTCCTCGATAACGGATCGGGGACCTAAATCGAGGACGTTACTGTTGGAAAAAGTGAGCAATCTATTATTCCAAGGAACCCTAGTCTCTCTTATATAGAGAGAGATCTCATGAATAAAATACATAAGAGTCCAGAAAGTAAACAGGAATTAAGACACGGTACAAAATATAATAATATAAGTCTCTACACTCCCCCTCAAGGTGGAGCATAGATGTCTATCATGCTCAGCTTGGAAGAACATCTCTGGAAGGGTCCTCTGAGCAACGGCTTGGTGAATATGTCAGCAGCCTGATCCCCTGAGCTAACGTGAGATATAGATATCAAGCCTCTCTGGATCAAGTCTCTCGTGTAGTGGCAGTCAACTTCGATATACTTTGTTCTTTCATGGAATGCTGGATTGTTGGCAATAAACAATGCTGCCTGATTGTCACACTGAAGCTGCATAGGTAAAGGTACAGCTATATGTAGATCCTCTAGCACAGATCGAACCCACATCATCTCCTTGCTTGCTTGCGCCATGGCCCTATATTCAGACTCAGCACTGGACCTTGCCACAACAGTTTGTTTCTTGCTTTTCCAAGAAACCAGAGAGCTCCCAACAAAAACGGCAAATCCTGAGGTAGACTTTCGATCCTTAGGGCACCCTGCATAATCTGTGTCTGCACATACTGAAATAGATAAATCTATGCCCTTTCGAAATAGCAACCCTGAGCCTGGAGAAGACTTTAGATACCTCAGTATCATGTATATGGCATCCATATGAACTTGTCTTGGTTGCTCCATAAATTGACTCACCCGGCTTACTGCAAAGGCAATATCGGGTCAAGTTATGGTAATATAAAGGAGCTTACCCACCATCTCTCTATATCTCCTCTTGTCTACTTCTGCAGTGTCATCGTCATACAGCTTCATGCTTGGATCCATAGGAGTACTCGATGGTCTGCATCCAACCATGCCTGTTTCGACCAAAAAATCTGTAATGTACTTCCTTTGGGTCATCACCAGACCCTGTGCATTCCTAGCAAATTCCAACCTCAGAAAGCATCTTAGGGTTCCAAGATCCTTCGTGACGAACTGACGGCCCAGGAATGCTTTTGCCCTCTCTATTCCATGAACATCATCTCCTGTAACCAGGATATCATCAACATAGACCATGATGACAACCATACATGTAGAAGACTTCTGAATGAACAACGAGTGATCTGCATTTGATCTATTGAACCCCTGTCGTTCAATCAGATGGGAAAGCTTCTGGAACCACGCCCTTGGGCTCTGTTTAAGGCCATAAATCGCCTTATGAAGTCTACACACCATATGCTTCTCCCCCTCAGCAGTGAACCCTGGTGGTTGCTGCATGTAGACTTCCTCCTGCAAATCTCCATACAAGAAGGCATTCTTAACATCAAGTTGAGATATAGTACAGTCAAGTGCCACAGCAACTGATAAAAGAATGCGAAGAGTAGAGTGACGAGCCACTAGAGAAAATGTATCCATATAATCCACGCCATAGGTTTGTGTGAAACCTCTCGCGACCAACCGTGCCTTGTATCGATCTAGACTGCCATCAGCATGGTATTTAACTGTGAATACCTACTTGCAGCTAACAATGGATGCGTCAGGGGGAGCATTAACCAAGCTCCATGTGCCACGAGACTGTAAGGCACGCATCTCATCGTTCATAGCCAGTCGCCAGCAATCAATCTTCATAGCTTCTTGATAGGTCCATGGTATGTCCACGGAAGACAAAGCGGCAGCAAATCTCTGAAAGTCGCCTGTGAGGCGATGAAAGGACACCTAGGAAGCAAAAGGATAAGACACACAAGTCTGTTTCTGCTTCCGGATAGCAATGGGAATATCAAGGTCGTCGTCTACTGTATTGGATGGTGTAGTCTCCTCCTGCAATGAAGAATCCTGCACATGTACCATATCTGACCCATCAGTAGTGATACCATCTGAACATACCTGAGGCGTGATGGATGCCTGACGTGTAGCCTGAGCAGGACCTGACCGACGCATATAGAATTTTGGTAAAGGTGGAATAGGAGGATGTGGAGGTGACGATGGTGGGGGTAGCGATGGTGTTGGTGGCGTAGCAACTGGAGCTGGAGTGAACTCAGTTGAACTCAAACTAGGAGGAGGAACATAGACATCATCATTGGTAGTGGACGAAACCAGCCTGTCACCTACAGGGGAAAAATACATAACAGACTCAAAAAACGTGACATCAGCACTGACAAAATATTTCTTGTTTATGGGTTCATAACAGTGATAGCCCTTATGAGTCCGAGAGTAACCTACAAAGACACACTTGATAGCTCTAGGAGAGAGTTTGTCAAGTCCAGGGGACAGGAGATGAACAAAAATGATAGTACCAAAGACACGAGGAGTAAGTGAGAATAATTCCTTATCAGGAAAGATGATAGAAAGAGAAATTTTCTAACCAAGGACAGATGATGGCATTCGATTGACCAGGTAGCAGGCTGTAAGGACAGTATCCCTCCAGAAAGTGATAGGAGCACAACTCTGAATAAGGAGGGTTCGAGTGATGTCAAGGAGGTGACGATGCTTTCTTTCTGCCATGCCATTCTGCTGAGATGTGTACGCACAGGTGGTTTGGTGAATAATACCCTTAGACGAGAGAAACTGAGAGAGAGACCGGGTGCAGAACTCCAATGCATTATCTGTACGAACATATTTGACAGTAGAGGAAAAAACATTCTGCACTTCAACAATCAAATTTTTAATAACATCCCCTGCTTCAGATTTATTCTTTAAAAGAAAGACCCAAGATACACGAGAAAAATCATCCACCACAACTAGATAAAACCTGTGTCCCTGATGATCAGGTACACGACTCGGACTCCAAATATCAATGTGAAATAACTCAAACGGGGAGCTACTGCTCCGACTCTGACGACTAGGAAAGCTAGACCGATGATGCTTTCCCAACTGACACGCTTCACAACGAAATGATGAACTGGGAGAGATCTGAGGCAAGAGATGTCACATTTTCTGGAGCGGGAAATGGCCAAAGCGAAGATGCCAGATGTACAGAGATACTGGTCCGACGGAATGAGAAGAGACGCCAGCATAAGAGTTCCGGACCAGCCGATAGAGGCCATTCTGCTCAGAGCCACAGCCAATCACCCTGCCCGTTAGTATATCCTGGTAAATAAGAGATGAGGGGTCAGATATAGCACGACAGTGCAAATCCTTTGTAATCTGACTAATAGATAACAAATTCATTGAGAACTCAGGAGCATGTAGAACATTCTGTAGATGCATAGAAGGTGACAAGGAAACCTCCCCCTGTCCAACAAGGGGGGAATGAGTACCATCTGCTATCAGCACTGAGCGGCCATGTAGGATGTCCCTGTAGGACTCAAGTCTCTCTCTATCGCGGCAGAGATGATGGGTGGCGCCAGAATCTATAATCCAATCAGATATATTATGACAAGATGTAAAGGCAGTAGCACTACCTGAGGTACCAGCAACAGCAGACGAACTGGCAGAAGCTGTAGCAGCAACATCTGAAGGTCCACCTGGAGAATCAGTAGACGATTGTGGCATAATATCACGTAGACGTGCCACAAGCTCTTCGAATCAGTTATCTGCAGTAGATGCTGATTGGGGCAGTACATGCTCGGCTACACGCGCTGATGCTGGAAACCCATGCTTAGAGTAGCATGTATCCTCCGAGTGGCCTGTGTGATGGCAGAACGAACATGGCTGACAAAAGCGACCTCCCCGTCCACTGGGTCCACGGTCACGACCAGAAGATTGACCACCTCTGCCACGCGATACTGCCATCGCCGATGGGGGTGGAGAAGATGTGCGGGAAGAAACTGATATACGACTGAGCCTCCTGTAAACGTCCTCCATTGGAGGAATGACTGCATCGGCCAATATCTGAGAGCGGGCTGCCTCGTACTCAGGATCGAGGGCTGCAAGTAGTACGCCAACCATGGTAGCATTCCGAAACGTCTTCTGTTGCTCTGGAGTCGTCGTGAGGGGTATGGTACTGTATAACTTCTCGAACATCCCTCTCAGGGACGTGTACAATGAGTGAAGTGGCCTGTCATTCTGCTTCATCGTGAATATATCATGCTGGAGCTGTAACATCTTGGTCTCATTCCGCACTTGAGAATACGTAGCGGCCAGAATATCCCACATTGCCTTAGCAGTGAGCTGATGGAGGACATCGTTGGCAATTTCCATCGACAGTGTGCCTGACAGCCAAACCTTGACATAAGAGTCATCAGCCTCCAAAGAGGCATATATCCTAGTCTTCTCTGCCGGCTTATCTTCCATAAGTATATGCTTCTTACCATTTGACTTCATGAGACTCATAAACTGCATCGCCCAGAGCTCATAGTTTGTCCCGTCCATCTTGACTATTGACGCAGGACCTTTGAAGGCGCCTATGGAGGGCATATCATCTTTGTTCTATGACATGTCGCCGTAGATGAAGAACTAGGGATTGTAGACCAGAAACCAGTGTCTACAAAAACTTTATCGGATTTGAGTGCATATGTAGACGTTACACACTCAAATCCATGGAGATAGAACAGCCGACGAAAGCGGTGGTGTCGGCGTGTAGGGAAGGGGAACCCGGCGGTTAGGGTCCCCTGCCTAGGGCTTGAATCGGCGGAGTAGGGTGCCCTACGGCAAGGTGGGGGCCCCTGCGGCGTAAAGGAGGGGGCCCGGCTAGGAGAGGGGGCCCTACGGCAGCGTGGAGGAGGGGGCCCGACGAGGAGGGGAGGGGCGGCAGCGTGGAGGAGGCCCGACGGCGTGGAGGGGGGGCCTGGCGGCGTGGAGGGGGGGAAGGGGGGGGCCTACGGCGGCGGCGGAAGGGTGGTGGAGGAGAGGAGATCCGACGAAAGAGAGAGGGTTCGGCGACGGCGGTGGAAGGGCCTAGGGTTAGGGTTAGCCCCTGGGCTCTGATACCATGTTGGAAAAGTGAGCAATCTATTATTCCAAGGAACCCTAGTATCTCTTAAGACTCTTAGAGAGAGAGAGACCTCATGGGTAAAATACATAAGAGTCCAGAAAGTAAACAAGAATTAAGAAACGGTACAAAACATAATAATATAAGTCTCTACAGTTACAAATGGTATCATAGCTGATCTCCCTCTAATAGTGGAAATGTCTACCTGGGAGGTGGAGCCACCTCTAAAAAAAGATAGGAGGAAAAGGCTATTCAGAGCGTGCAGCTGCCACTGCTAATGGGAATAACAAATGGACCATGTCACGACGAGAACGTTGCAAACATAAGTGGGGGAAGTTGTAACACACCAAACCCCAAACATAGTCACATATCAGAAACTCAAAGTGTGAGAGTAGGTTATAAGAGTGGGGTATTACTATTTGACAACTAGGGCTTAAACATTTTGAGTGGTTGTCAATTAATCCAATCGGACTTGACCCAACAAGTTGTGAAGGTCAATTTTACTTAATAATGGATAGGAGACCTAAGCCCGAGACATTTGAGTCAAAGAAGAAAGCATTGGTTTTTTTCCTTGTTACGCTAATGCATGGGATCCAACGAGCACTAATGTAATTAGTGTATTTAAATTTTTTGGCATTTAACAATATGTGATCTAATGTACCTTTGGCCTTTTGATGAAAATAGATGAGATCATGAAAACTGTAACATTCTTTTGCAAAATGGTAGAGGACCAATTTCTTACAATACCGATCATGACAAAGTATTTGGATTACAAATTGGCTATGTTTTCAGGATATATCTAAAATATCATGTAGGTAGCTTTCAGAAAAATGATGTCTTTGATGTTGATGACATGATTGGAACATAATTCTAAAACCCACAACCAGAATGCATGCCTCTCAAACAGACATAGTTGGATCGGAGTGCAATGAACATATGCCAAAATAGCACATCTATTGTGTTGCCTTCATATACCAGCATCTTTCTTTGTTGGTCACTACCAACTGAATGGTGATGACTTGCGGGGTTTTCATGATGGGTGCCCAGATGCTGAGGTATTTGATCGGGGTTTAGGGATGAGAGTGCCTCCCCCGCCACCAACAAACAAGAAGTTTTTGGTGATGAACCCAATCCAATGTCTTGAACATCACCACTACTAGCACCTACCATCCAGCTCCCCCATAGAGGGGGTTGTTGAGGAAGGATGGTGCTTGCTCAGCCAATGCACCGGGCTTGAGATTCGCAGGCCGGTCATATTGCTGGTATAGCTGAGTGACAACACTTTCATCCATACCTTCTGTTCAGACTGATTTGTTTATGCCTCTTTAGGGAATAATATGAAAATGGAGCTCTCCGAGGTTGGGCTACTTGTTGGTTTCTTCCATTTGCCTTCATTGCTTTTTAAACATATTGCACGAGTTTCCATAGTCGAATCTGAATTCAATCCCATCCTCGAGGTTCCTGCAATCCTTGATCTTGGGTTCTCTGCCTCCGTGGAGAATTCACAATATCTGCATGTTGCTAATTCCCTTTTTATTTAAGGAGACGTTACTAGGGGTACCAACTGCCAAAACCTTTGCAATTGAGGCTGATTAATAAGGATTAATCGTCATGCATGCCTCAATATCGCCTATATTGATTGTCTCTTCGTTTGCACTTATGCTTCAATTTCTTCTTGTGATCGTCATTTTTAGGTGGGGATGGACCATGATCCTTGGCTTAGCATCATAGAGAGTCCAAGAACTTCTTGTCTTGAAATCCCTCTAGCAACACCTATGGCATAGTCTCCTGATGGCTTGATACATGTATTGGAAATGCTGGAGTACATCATCTTTTCTTCCAGTGCTTGATGATATGTGGCATGTTCTTGATCCGAGCACTTAGTGTGAAGTGTTCCATAAACTTCTGAGCAAGATTTGAATATACTAATATCCATGGGCAAGTGTTTTGAACCATCTGCAACTAGCCTGAAATGTACTTACGCATTCTTGCATCACTGCATGCAGTGAACAACACCTCTTACTTGTATTAAAGAAGAGAGTCTGAAGGATCGATGGTGTCATTGTATGAATACATCTATGGATCTTTGGAATTGCTCTACAGTTGTTCAACCATCACATCTTGTAAAAGGGCGACGTGGAGTACCAAGGTGAGAGTAGGCGCCCATCAAATCTCCATGGCATTGGTCTTGATTGCAGCACTTATTAGTTTTTGTAATTCTTCAGGTAAGATGTAGATGACTTCCTTTCCTCCCAAGGAGACTTCGTAGTCGAATTCTCAAACCAATCTACGTTGTCTCGGACCACTTCGTCAATTCTTTGGAATGTGATTCTCGGAATGCTAGGGTTTGTCTTCATCTTTTCGTCTTGGATACCTGTTGTCTTCGATTTAGATCTCTTAATCATCATTTACGAGGATCTCAGGGGGGTGCAGTTGTGGATTACCCTTCGGCATGATCAACTCGCATTCCAATTGATATATCTTCATCTTTCAAAAAAAATGATATATCTTCATGATGTGTAGTGATGCCCCTTGAGGTGTCACCTCTTTGGGTCATGTTTGCTTTGGGCTACTAGGCATTTTTGATAGAGATGAATCCGAAGGGTCTCATAAACCCCAAAGGCCTTAAGCATGTGGTGGTCATGGGGTTTAGAACGAAGGTGTCAAAATGTCAGCCTTCAAATGATATTATCAGACCAATGTACGAGGCTTGTGATGTGATATAAAATCTGAGATGAAGCATGGGAATATGATATGCTTTAACCTATAGGCGTTTCACGGTTACTAACCATATGGTCAAAGGGGAGGAGGTCTTTAGCGAATTGGCATGGAATCTACTAAGTGGTGTGACTACTTTATTCTTAAAACATCTTGTCGACGCCAAGGACAGATTAATAAAATATGACAAAGGATTTTTTCTGTACTAAGCCTTCTCCCACTATAAGTAGGGTCGGCTACATGGATTCTTGCTCAAATCCATGTTGAAAGATTCGACTATTTTTTTACGATGGTCGTTGACTACCTAACGCAAACCCTGCAAGAGTGGGATTTGAACCCTGGTCTTTTGTGTGGTAGACACATTGTACTACCACTAGACCATTAAGTGGGTACAAAATAAGACAAAGGATAATTATTCTAAATCGTAATTTAACCAAGTAGATATTGACATGAGCATAATGTTTTTGTTTGAGATATGGTTCGATAAATGTTGAATTTTTAGCATATATTAATGCTTGCGAGTTATGGCCTAGAAATGCACGATCATTTTTTTTATCGTAAATAGGGTGATCCCCTCCAAAGTGGGGGTCACCGCCACATAGATTCTATTAAAAAAGAAGTTTAAATTACATTACCATGAGGACCAGAAGCTATAAAGCGCTTTATAATGAGACACGACATTCTCAAAATAGAATCTCTGGTTGTTGAAGATTAAGTCGTTTTGTCCCAACCAAATGGCCCATAATGTCGCAAATGCCTTCGAGCAATTGTCCTTAGAGTTGCCTCCGATCGTCCGTATCGAACCCCAGAATTCTGTCGTCCCTTGAGTCTTAATCCAAGGTATCCCTAATTCTCTCCACACCCTTTTCGACGTCGAGCAGTTGAAAAAAAAGTTCTGAGTCCTCCAGCTCCTCGCATCTGCCGCACTTTGTGTCCTCTAGTCCTAACATTCTTCCCCTCCTTGTTTTATCACATAATCGACCTCTTCTCGAGCATCACGGGAAAACTTTGGCCCTGCACAGTATCTTTGACGCCCAAATGATTTTCATGTCTTGGCACAAAGCCCATCCTGTTCTTCCGCCCCCTGCCTCATCTCATTGTAGGCCCTTTTTACTGAGAACTTCGAGCAACCCCACTGAAAATGGTCTCTGTTCTCCAAGAAAGCTCCTGGTGGAGGGGTTTCAATCTGCAACTTTAGAAAGTCCTCCCAGCGATGGTCTGATAGGTCCCCCAGAAACGACGGTGTCCACCTTCCACCATCTGCCATATGTGAGAGTGTTCCCTCCTTCGACGCAGCCAAAGCATACAGGCGCGGATATCTGGCCTCAAGCGGCCCTTCCCCTGACCAATCATCACGCCAAAATATGAAAGTGTAACCATCGCCTACCTTTGGCCGTAATTTAGAGGTTATCTTCGGCAGGACCAAGCGTATCTCTGCCCACAATGGAGACTCTAAGCATATTCTGGCGACCTCTAGGTCACCCTTGATCCCGTAGATCTTCCTAACAAGTCTATCCACCAGTGAAGATGAGGGACCCCAAAGACGAGTCACCCACTTGGCAATGAGTGCCCAGTTCATACAGTCCACATCACGAATTCCAAGTCCCCCATCGTTGTGTCCCCTCGTGACCTCATCCCACTTTACCAGGTGCATTCCAAGCCTCTGTTGTTTCCCGTCTGACCAAAAGAATCTTCTCATCATAGTCTCTATCTTCCTTCTGACCCCCGCCGGCATTAATCTAGTAGAGTAAAAGAATAGCGGAATAGCCGAGAGCACGTGCTTCAATAGGACCAGCTTTCCTCCTTTTGAAAGTGTGACTGCTTTCCACCCTGCTAGCCTCTGCTTCACCTTCTGCACCACCATCTCCCAATCAGCTTTCTTTAGCTTGCCAGCTACTAACGGCAGCCCCAAGTATGAGATAGGGAGGTCTCCCAGCAGGCACTTAGTCAACTCTGCCATTCTGGCACGCTCAGATTCATCCAATCCGAATGTAATAACCTTCGACTTACGCATGTTGATCTCCAGGTCGGAGAGGCTACCGAAGATCTCCACCAGCTGGACCGCATTTGCACTTTGGGCCTCTGTGTCCCCGAGGAATAGTATTGTATCATCCGCATACTGTAAAATGGGGACCGAAATGTCCTCCTTACGGTAACCTTCACACCACTCTGCTTCAATCACCTGCCTGAAGAGTACTCCCAAAGCATCTGCTACAAGAACAAACAACATAGGTGCCAATGGACATCCATGCCCTTTGTGGTTGGAAGAAACCTCCTATTGGTTTACTGTTTACCAGGATAGAGTAAGACGAAGTAGTGACGCAACGTTCCATCCACTCTACCTAAGTTTGGGGGAAGCCCCTCCTTTGCAAAGATACCCATAGAAACTTCTAGTCGACGCTGTCATAAACCTTTGCGTAGTCAATCTTCCAAAGCGTCCCTTTCCTCTTCGACCGCTTCCAGTCAAGGCAAATTTCCAAGACCAACACTAGGCTTTCTGCCATCTGTCTACCTGGGATGAACGTCGACTGGCCCGGAGCACTATCGAACCCAGAGCCTGTTAGCCTGTATCTTAGCCACTATTAGGTAAATAGCGTTGGAGAACATGATCGGTCTAAAGTCCTCCACCCCCATGGGTGTGTCGTTCTTTGGTAGCAGGAACAGCAATGCTCTGTTGATCTTTTCAAAACCACAGTTTCCCTCCCTGAATTCATTAAGCACCTCCAACACTTCTTCTTTCACAAGGTCCCAAAACTCCCGATTCAATAGAACCGGGAAACCATCCGGGCCTGGGGCCCCGTCCGAGTTCAAGTCCCAAACAGCTCTCTTCGCCTCCTCCACCGAAAAAGGTGCCAGTAGGCTCTCTGCCTGGTCAGCCGTCAAGGTTTCTGCCCCTCTCCCCAGCCATCCCCAGCCACTCCCTCTTTTTCTTCGTGTCGCCTGCACGAAGTGCCCACGTAGTGCTCTCCTGATAGCCATCTCCCCCGTCATACGGACTCCTCCCACTTCTATCTCATGCAAAAAATTCATTCTTCGTCGTCCTGAAGCCACTGAATGGAAGAATTTCGTGTTGGCGTCCCCTTCTTTTAGCCATTTTTGCCTCGATCTTTGTCGCCACTCCATCTCTATTTTCCTATCTTCCAAAAATATCTCCTCCAGTAGCCCCTGCCTCTCCTGAAACTCCTCTTGGTTCAGACTTCTTCCATCATCTAAGGCATCCCACCTTTTAACCTCGGTCTAGACCTCCACCCTCCTGGTCTTCCGTTTCGCCCTCACCTCCCTCTCGAATGAGGTGAGGAAAGTCCTCAAGGACGTGAGCTTCGTCGCCAGTCTCGAGACCGTCGAGCCCTCTGATAAGCTGCCACGCCACTTTGCCGCCATAGCCTCTCTGAAGCCTTCCTCTAACAACCAGCACTTCTCAAAGCGCACGATCATTTGGATTGGATGTAATGTAATTGAAATGTATGACTTAGTTTGTATGTAATGTATTTTAGAAATGCATGACCTAGTTGGACATGATAAAATATAGAAATGCATGACCTAGTTGGATGTAACATAACATAGAAATTGCACGATTTAATATATACCTTTTGCTACTTCTCAAGATTCTGCATATTATGATATGATCTTCATTACCAATTGAGAATTGTTAGATGTTGAGACCTTCATTTTTTGCTATAGTTTTGAATAGTAATATGATGATGATATTGTAAATTGATATTGTTTTTGTTGTATTTTTAATGTGAATAGCTATTGTATACCTATGTTAAGTATGTACTACGGTACTAGGCCGTTCCATTTTCTCTATTATTGTTATATTGCAACTATACTTAACAACTTAGAATTAGGCTAAAGAACTCTTGGGCGAAGTATAGTAATTTTCTGCTACATACCTTCAAAAAAGTTAAGCATGGGTTGTTGCGTGTTACTCTTCTTTTACTGCTTAAGCATATATATGTTAAGTTTTTGTATATATTATTTCTTTTGTGATCGATCTTAGGTGAGCAACTGATTGCAGAGACATCGCTTGCCTCATACTTTACTAGTTGAGCACTGGTAGGAGAAAGTGTTTATGAGGTCGAATCCTGCCTTTTGCATTTCATAGTTGATTACCTTATATATGCACTTTTATTATTCAAAGGATGGTGCATGCTTGAACGTCTTGTTTTGTTATAGAATATTTTGAGTAGAAGGAATATTTATGCCGCAGCTTTACCATGCTATACAAATTGAAAAAAAATGTGATTTATTTCATTAAGTAGTTGTGTGCTTAGTCAAATCTCCTAGTATTATTACAACTTCATTCGGCAACATGATCTTGATTAGTTAGTTAATACCTTTCAGAATCTTCAGATAAAATTTAGTCGTATTGCACAAAAAGGATGTTATAAAATTCAGCACTTTGGGCCATTTACCTCCAGCAAACCGTCTGCGTTGAATATCCACTCCAAGCATATGTATCTTCCCAAGGGATGCAATTAGATTTTTTTATGGTAATGATGGGAGTCACCGCGAATCAAATATTATTAACAAAAGTTTAAAGTACATTACCGTAGGAGCTAGAAATTGTAAAGAGCACTACAGTGAGATGCTACATTTTCATAGTAAAGCCTCTTGTTGTTGAAGATCGTATCATTTCATCCTAGCCAGATTGCCCATAAGACGGCAAAAGGCTTGGTGCAGTCGTCAGTTGAGTTGTTGCCAATTGCTCGAATTGCTCTCCAGAATGCCGTTATGTCGTCGCTCGCGACCCAAGGTATCCCAACCGCCCTCCAAACCTGTTCGGATGTCGTACACTTGAATAACAAGTGCTCAGTGTCTTCCTCCATCCCCTTGCACCTGTCGCACTGTGTATCTGCCACACCCAAGAACCTTCCCCTCCTTACTTTGTCACATAAACAGCCTCTTCTCAAGCACTACAGGAAAACTTTGATTTTGCACGGGATCTTCGACGCCCGAACAACCCTCATGTCTTGGAAAAGCTCCATGTCTTGCTCGTCTGTAATCCGTCTCAAGGCCATATATGCTTTATTCACGGAGAACTTCGTGCCCCCCCAAACAAAATGGTCTCTAACCGTCGAGAACTCTCCAGGAGGTGGGATGTTAGCCTGTAACCCAAGATACTCCTCCATACGTTGATCACAGAGTTCTGCCAGGAAGGTCGGCGACCACAACCCCGTTTCCGCCACTTGTGCCAACGTACTCTCCCTCGATGTCGACAGAGCATATAGCCTTGGAAATCTATCCTGCAGTGTACCCTCCCCAGTCCAATCGTCACGCCAGAATCTGAAAAGATGGCAGTTACCCACTTTTGGCCAAAGATTAGGAACTAGCAACGGCAAGACCTCACTTATACCTGCCCACAGCGGAGATTCGAAATGAGTTCTTCCCGCCACGAGTTCTGCTTTAACCCCATATATCTTCCTCACAAGTCTGGCTGCCAGCAAGGTCGACGACCCCCATATACGTGTTACCTATTTTGCAATTAGCGCCTTGTTCATGCACTCGACGTCACGAATCCCAAGTCCTCCGTCCTTGCATCCCTTTTATAACCTCCTCCCAACTGACCAGGTGCATTCCATGTCCCTGTTGTTTCCCGTCCGACCAGAAGAATCTCCTCATCAAAGTAATCTTCTTCCTAACACCCATCGACATCAGTCTAGTGGAGTAGAACGTGTTTTTTCAACTTTCCCCCTCTGGACAAGGTGAACACCTTCCAACCCGCCAATCTTTGCTCCATTCTTTGTAACACATCATCTCAGTCTGCTTTTTTCAGTTTCCCTGCTACTAGTGGTAGCCCCAAGTAGGAGATAGGGAGGTCGCCCAGTGGGCAATCAGTCAACCCCACCATTTTGGCACTCTCCGTTTCACTCATCCGGAAAGTGATTATCACCATGGCCTCAAATTTCGCCGAAATTCGACCGAATTTCGGTCAATTTCGGTTTCGGTGGGTAACCGAAATTTGACCGAAATGGCCTATATCGGCCGAAATTTGGGGGCCTTAGTTCAAAAAACGACCGAAATGACTGAAATTTCGGTCGAATTTCGACCGAAATTCGGTCGAAATGTCGTTTCGGTCAGTCACCGAAACGAAATCGAAATCCGACATTTAAGGCCTTGATTATCACTGACTTACGCTTGTTGGTCTCAAGACCGGAAATACTGTCGAAAATTTCAACCAGTTGTACCATGTTAGCATTTTGATCCTCGGTAGCAAGAGGATTGTGTCATCTACATACTGTAGCAGAGGGATAGAGATGCCATCCTTGCGAAACCCCTCACACCATCCCGCCTCAATAGCATGCTTGAAGAGCATGCCCAGGGCATCAGCCACAAGGCCAAAAGCGTGGGAGACAACGGGCACCCCTGCTACATACCTCGCTGCGGCTGGAAGAATCTCCCCTCGGGTTTGTCGTTCACCAGAATAGAGTATGAGGAAGTAGTGACACACCGCTTCATCCAGTCAACCCAAACATCTGGGAAGCCACGCCTTCTTAAAGACACCCACAGGAATCTCCAGTGGACACAGTCGTAAGCCTTAGCATAGTCTATCTTCTAAAGAACTCCTCTTGTCTTTGTCCTCTTGTAGTCAAGACGTATCTCCGAGGCCATCACTAAGTCATCTGCCATTTGCCTATCAAGTATAAATGATGACTGCCCTTGCGGCACCACCGACTCGAGAACACCTTTGAGCCCGTTCACTAAGATCTTAGCCACAATAAGGTAGATTGCATTGGACAGTGCTAAAGGTCTGAAATCCTCCACCCTCATGGGGGTGTCTTTCTTTGGTAGCAGGAATAGCAGCGCTTGGTTAACCTTCCCGAATCCTTTATTCCCCTCCCTGAATTCATTAAGCAAATCCATCACCTCCTCCTTCAAGAGGTCCCAGAATTCCCGATGCACACCCGACAATGATTCCACTCCCCTCCCCAACCATCCCCAGCAGCTCCCGCTTTTCCTCCTTGTTGCCTCGACGAAGTGCCCCCACAAAGCACTCCCAAGCATTGCTTCCCCCATAACTCTAACCTCTCCCATCTCGATCTCGTACAGGTGGTTTCTTCTCCGTCGTCCCGATGTCATAGGGATGCAATTAGATATGGATACATCTTTAATATTTCTCCATCGTATCTGTTTAGACAAATATAGATGTGGATTTTTATTTTGAATACAGATATGGATACATATACCATTTTCTTTTTTAGGATTTGAATACGTATATGGTTACATTTTTTTAGTGAATACAGATATGGATATTTGTATTACTGGATCTATATGTGTATATTGTATATACATACACCTGTGTATATACAGACGGTAATATATCGCATTCTAGAGTTATTTTCAAATGCATAAAGAAATATATATCTATTTACACTATTAGTATCAACTTTACAAAGAAATATTTTCTTCTGAATGTAATTGTTATAAGAAATCTATTATCTATAGGATAATCAGTATGTGTTTGTTAATATATGTATCTGAATTATGATTATATATTTCCATATCTGTATCCATATTTAAGGATATATTTTTGTGATTTTCAATATTTGCAAAGCATATGTTTCATATCTGTATCCAGACTTTAAAACGAATAAGGATATGGTAACACCTATACATATATCTATATCTGTCTATTTGCATCCCTAATCGTCCCAATATTGTCTTCTTTTAGAATGTCTCCTCTCAGTTCTCGGAAGTTATATCAAGTGAAGATGTGTTGATTGTTTCCTTTTGTAACATACTACAGCTATTCTACCACCATCTTGAGGGGAGAGTTAGAGTATATATATTAGATGGGTAATTATATACCTCCAAGAATCAATTACACTGCTCTCACTTAGTCTGATATGTCTTAGTGGTGGGACTTGGGTGTGTTGATAGGGATATGTAAAAAGTCCCACATCTCTTGTAACTCTTTAGAAGAATATTACAAAGATGTGACCATGTAGTCCTTTCTCCAATGAACCACATAAATCTATGTTGATTCTTCTTGTTCTTTGATGTTGTACATTCTATTTTATATTTCTACAAAGACCTCCCATGTTCCCATGATGGGATCTATACATAGATTTTTTGTACCAATCAACAAGAGTTGGATTAATTATCAACTTGATGTAAAAAATATGTTTCAGTATTAGAGATCTTAATGAGGTGTATATATCCCAGCCACCAGGTTATAAGATCAAGGGGAACTGAGTGTTTTATTTTAAAAAAACCACACATGGTCTGAAACAAAGTCCCACAACCTCCTTTAATAGGTTCGATACAGAAATTGCTACTATAGATATCCTTAGGACCTTATCTAGCCACTCTGTATTTATGCAATGACAGCAAGATGCACAGTTAATCTTGTACTATATGCTGATGACAGTTCTTACGGGTAGTAATTTAATAGATATCCAAGACATCAAATCCTTTCTATAATGGATATTTGTCATAAAAGACATTGGTAAATTATGCTACTTTCTCGGCATTGAGGTTGTTGGACACTTAATGACATTTATACTATAACAGCGAAAGTGTATCATTGACATCTTAAAGGAAGTTGGTTTACTTGCCTGCAAGACATCCTTTC
This sequence comes from Ottelia alismoides, assembly GCA_037367405.1. Classification (NCBI taxonomy): domain Eukaryota; kingdom Viridiplantae; phylum Streptophyta; class Magnoliopsida; order Alismatales; family Hydrocharitaceae; genus Ottelia; species Ottelia alismoides. The sequence continues at coordinate 1,139,359 of JAZKJV010011853.1, forward strand.
CACTTGCAAAGGCTCACCATCACACATTAATATCAACAACAACAACAAAGCCTTTTCCCACATTAAGTAGGGTCGGCTAAAAATGATGAAGCCTTCTCCTACTTTAAGTAGGGTCGGCTACATGGATTCTTGGTCAAATCCATGTTGAAAGATCCGACTATTTTTCACGATGGATGTCGGCTAGTCGGCTACCTAGCGCAACCCCCAGAAGGATGGATTTGAACCCTAGTCTTTTGGGTGGTAGGCACACTGCACCATCACCAGACCATTGGAGTGGGTTACATTACACATTAATATAGATGATGAAATTCATTTTGAGGACTCTGTGAGACTATTGGACACATTAGTTTACCTTATATACACCCAAAATTTGCCAATATTTGATGAAATTGAGATCAGAACAAGAATTGCTTATTATATTGTAAGAACTTTATGGCTCCTTATATAGATGGAGACCTAGGGTTAGGGTTACAAGGAGAGATGCCTCTCCACTCAAAAAAACATGAGTACCCCTAAGGTTAGGGTTTACAATATAACACTCAACACTCTCCCTCAAGCTGGAGTCATTTCTCCACATAGGTGGGTGAGGCACATGTATCCATCAACCAATCTATTTTTGCAAAATATTGGTGGAGCATATATAGATACATGTACCTACACTAGCAGTCTTCTCTAGATGGTCACCTTGATGTGAGCATGAAGTATCTCCAGGGTTTAGCATCTTTAGATGATGCATTAGATCTTCAAAGTCCCCTTTCGGGACTACCACAGACTGACCACCATCATCACTAGTGACAGCTCGACCAGTAAGTGTCGAATACCCATGTTTGTTGCAGCAGGCCTCCTCAAGGTGCCTTATTTTATTGCAGAAAGCACAGTAGACTACGATGTGTCCCCGTCTAAGAATGAAGCGCCATGATCATGGTCCCTATATGGGACATGGCCTCCTCATCCAAATGGAGCAGCAAGAGCAGTGATCTGCCCCCGGGTTCCCATAGCAATGCCACTGTGGGAGACTGCAAGACAGCTTATAGTATTGTATGCCTCCTCAATGGTTGGCAAAGTAGCAACAGTAATCTTTTGGTCACGGGTTGTAGCATAGCTCGAGTCAATAACTGCGAGGAATATCATAATTGCCATGTGTCGATTGTATTCATTATGTATAGGACAGGTACATCCTGGAATACAAGCATTATACCTTTCAAATAGAGATATCATAAGAGAGGAGTACTCTGGTAGGGGGCATACTGCTTGCTTCGGGGTCATTATTCAAAATATGTCTAGAATATCCTGCTGGAATTTTTTCTTGCTCATATGTGGCTTTTGCAGAATCTACATCGTGCGAGGACTAGCATAATAGACCAGTTCATCTACAATTTTGCTGATTACGCTAACCATGATCCATGAGCTCACCATTCTATCATCCTTGACTCCGATGGCGTTCTTGCATATCTTGGTTGCAGGTTCTAGCTCAAGCAAAATATGCTATGTTGAGAGCGATAAAAGAATGAAAAGAGTGTGCTTTATTCTAGAGGTCTAGAGATCCTTATATATGACAAAACCCTAGAGAGCTCGAAAGGGAAAAATACATAAGTGTCCCTAGTGGGGATTACAATGATAAAATAAGAACCGGATGTTTTTATATTACTAACACTCCCCCTCAAGTTGGAGCATATTTATCGATCATGCCCAACTTGAAAATTATCCATAGAAGGCGCTTCTTGGATAAGGTCTTAGTGAAAATATCTGCAAGCTGACGATCGGTGGTAATGTGAGGAGAAGTAATCTTCCCAGTTTTGACAGCATCCCGAATGAAATGACAGACAATCTCTATATGCTTGGTTCTTTCATGGAACACAGGATTCGTGGTAATGTAAGTAGCGGGTTTGTTGTCACAGTATAGTGGAATAGGCGTGGTGACCACAATGCCAAGTTCTTGTAGAAAAGTTAATAGCCACGTGATCTCACAAGTTGCTTGAGCCATTGTCATGTATTCTGCTTCTGCACTAGACCTGGAGACAATCGTTTGTTGCTTGTTTCTCCAAGTAACAAGATTTCCTCCAACCATCATAGCATATCCTATGGTGGAGCACCGATCCTCTGATGAACTTGCATAATCAACATCATCATATGCAATAACGTCAGTGTATCCGTTTGTCCCATAAAAGAGGCCACACCCTGGAGATTCCTTCAAGTATCATAATATCTGAAGAATGTCATGCCAGTGACTGTACTAAGGTTGCTCCATGTGTTGACTAGCTCTGCGTGCTGCATAAGAGATATTTGGTCTGGTAACAGCGAGGTAGAGAAGTTTGCCAACCAGGCTCCTATATAGAGTAACATCTTCGAAGATAGGATCAGAGGACGCGGAGTGTTTCTTCGGGTCTGCCGGAATACCCGAAGGCTTGCATCCAAGTAACCAGGCTTCAGCAAGGATGTCCAGGAAATATTTTCTCTGAGAGAGATGAAGACCTTCTGTAGTGCGTAGTACTTCTATGCCCAAAAAATAGCGTAATGGACCAAGGTCCTTAGTGACAAACATTTTTTGGAGAAAGGTCTTGGTTTCTAGAATCCCTTTATCATCATCACATGTGACAACCATATCATCTACATGCACATCCAGTATAACGGTACCGCTTGTTCGTCTTCTGACAAACACAGAATAGTCAGAGGTTGTTCTGTGAAAACCAAGTGTGTTGATTTCTACAGTGAGTCTGTCAAACCACGTCCTTGGGCTTTGTTTCAGGCCATATATTTCCTTGCGAAGTCGACATACGTACTCCCCCTCGACTTCATACCCCGGAGGTTGCATCATGTAGACCTCTTCATCAAGATCTCCATCAAAAAGGCATTTTTTACGTCTAGTTGGAAGATACGCCATGCTTTGTTAGAGGCTACAGAAAGGATAGTTCTGATAGAGCCCATTCGTGCAACTGGTGAGAATGTCTCAAAGTAATCAACGTCATATGTCTGCGTAAAGCCTTTAGCCACAAGGCAGGCTTTCAATCTTTCAATTGACCCGTCGCGTGTTTGTTTGGTCGTGAAGACTCATCTGTATGTCACAGGTCTAGTCCCTTTAGGGCATTGCACTAGATCCCATGTCTCTCTTGAAGTAAAAGCCTCCATCTCTTCATTCATGGCATGGCACCAACCTGAATCCTGCAAAGCAGTGTGATGGTCTCTCGGAATAGAAATGGTCATGAGAGCATCTGCATATCTTCTGTCAGTTGTTGATAAACAAGCAGTAGAAGTGAAATGAGACATAGGATGAGGTGTACACTGCCTCTTACTTCGGTATAGAGCATTGGGAAGCTCCTCAGGATCATCCGGGACAGCAGTGGAGGGGACACTTGAAGTAGGCATATCATCCTACAATAAAGGCATACGTAAGGGAACATCTGGTGGTTCGGATTTTTGTTTTCGCTTATAGACAATGGGTGGAGGTGGGAGATCAAGAGGAATATCGGTAACAGGTTGTGTGAAGAAACTTGTCTGCTCAAAAAAGGTTACATCTGCAGATATATAATAGCAATGTCCGGTTGGATCATAGTAGCTGTAGCCTTTTTTAGTAAGAGAATAAGCAAGAAAAACACATTTATTTGCACGAGGAGAGAGTTTGCCAGTAGGATGAAAGTTATGAGCAAATGCAATATATCCAAAAATTCATAAGGGTAGTGGAAAAGGCAACTCATTTGGGTAGAGTAACGAGAATGGGGTAGATCCATTTAGGGATACAGATGGAACCATGTTGATAAGATGGATAACGGTCAAAACAGCAACCCCCCCCCAATAGGTTTTAGGAAATTCATCTGGTGAGGAGGGATCGGGCAATATTTATCAGGTGTCTGAGTTTTCTTTCTGCGACCCCGTTTTATTGTAAAGTGTAAGGACATGATGTTTGGTGAATGGTGCCCTGGGATGCAAAGAAAGTGGTTAGATCATTTTGAGTAAATTCCAATGCATTATCTGAGCGAAAGATCTGAATACCGGAGGAGAAAACATTCTTGATATTGAAAGAAATTCTTAATAATATTGTTAATCTCCTATCGTTCTTTTAACAGATAGACCCAAGATGATCGACTATAGTCATCGACAAAAACAACGAAGTACTTATGTCCACTCAGAGTACGGACCAAACAGGGTCCCCAAATATCATAATGGACTAATGAAAAAGGAACTTTGCGGTGAGATTCTGAACGAGCAGGGAAGGACGCTTGATGATGTTTCCCGAACGCCTAGAGAGGTTGGAGAAATTAAAGAGAAAGCTTTGGTGGATGGATGACCGAGGCGAAGATGCCAAAGAACAAGATCAGTAGATATAGATGCAGCACCAACAAAAGTAGAATCAGACATGGCCTCAAATTTCAACGAAATTCGGTCGAATTTCTGTCGAATATCGATATCCAGTCGAAATCGAAATTCGACCGAAATGACCGAAATATGGGGGTCCTAATACAAAAAATGACCGAAATGACCGAAATTTCGGTCGAAATTCCACCGAAATTCCATCGAAATTCTGTTTTGGTAGGTACCGAAATGGTGACCGAAACCGACATTTAAGGCCTTGGAATCAGAGGGGATATCAAGATAATATAGGTCGTTTTTCTCATGTCCCCCACCAAAACTCTGTCTCATCCGGAATCCGGATGTCCTAAAAATAACAACAAAATTCATCAAATATCACACGACGGTTAAGTTCCTAGCATAACTTGTGAACAGATAAGAGACTAAGTGGAAAATCAGGAGAACAGTACACATCAGTAAGGCGTAGATTTGTGGAAAACTCCATAGTCCTCACAGTAGTGATAGGGGAATGTGCTCCATTAGCAACCCGAACAGTCCTCGCAACAGAGGAAGGGTGGTGCAGAGGTTGAGAAGACCACCTTCTCCCATCAGATGAGTAGAGACACCAGAATCAATGATCCATGCAGGCTGGATGCAGAGGCAATGTTGAAGTAGTGGTTAAATTCACAGTCAGAGCAGAAGTACTAGTGTCATTGGCAGAATTCAGTAACAGCTGACGTAGACGAGCATACTCAGATGCAGTGAAGGATGTCTGGCCATCACCAGACGGCTGATCTGGCAAGGTTTCTTCAATATCACATGAACCTTCGTATGAGGTAGTCTCATAGGAACTATTGGCATTAATAGGCATGCCAAACTTTGCCCAACATCGTTCAGAGGGATGATTCCAGCATCCGCAGTGAGTGCATGCCGGATATCGAGCAGTTGCAGGATCCCGTTCGCGTCCGAAGTTACGTCCGCATCCAGCCTCTCGGCCACAACCATGGCCAAAGTCACGACCGCGTCCTTCCTGGTAGTAGGGACGTCCTCTAGTAATATATGCAGTAGTCTCTGTAGATAACTGATAAGTGGGAGAATCAAGTTCAGTCGACCATATATGGTCTCAAGAGTGGGTAGTGCAGCAGTAGTAAAAAACTGGTATTTTACATACTTGTATCACAGATAGAGTCTTGATAAGAAGCGATATACTTGCTATTCTACTCGTTTGCCAATCTATTTATCACAGCAAGCATGCTGAAAAATAATGAGCTCCTCAAACAGGCATGTGAGGAGTCTGTAGTACTCGATTAGAGATGTATCGCTCTGATTTGCTGACCAGATCCTTGTGTAGATGTTTGAGAGCCTAGACTTGGTTGTCTTTTGGGAGTAGGTATTCTCAAGGCTCTCTCACGTCACCTTTGTTGTTTCCTTGTAAAGAAGGTTGGAGGCTAAATTCAGGTCGACACTGTTGGTCAACCAAGTAATCACCTGGCAGTTTTCGACATACCAGGTATCGTAGTCTTTTTTTGTCTCCTTGAGCGGATCTTTAGTAAGAACATAGTTCTTTCGCTGACCACCAACAAACACTTTGAAGGATCTAGAGTGTAAAACATAGTTCTCAAAGCCCTTGAGTTTGATAAAAGTGCCATGTACCATATCATAGAAGGAGGAGGGTACAGGGGCTTAGGTTCTGGAGATGCCATGGTGGTCGCAAAAGGTCAAGAAAAAGTGACCTAGATAGTTCTTGTAGTCTCATGTGTCATGTAGACCTAGCAAGACATCGATTCAATGAACCGGCAGAAGTAGAGCGCATGGCGTATATGATGCGGCAGGGCTGGAGTCAATCGGCGAGACCGCGTGATAGAAGGTTGCTGGGGCAACGTAGATCCGGTGAGATAACTTCTAGAATCGGAGCAGGAGCGCCAGGAGGCCTCTAGGAGCATGAGCAGGGCGTAGTATGCGGTAAGAACAATGCACACGCGTCGAGAATGAAGCAGTAGCTGCAGGAGGCCATTAGGGGAGTCTGCTGGAGCATCGCGGAGCGGGGGATGCCGCTAGAGCGGCGCGCAGGAGCAGCAGAAAGCCGTTCGGGCTTGCGCAAGAACGTCGGGGAGTGGGGGTGCTGCTGGAGCGAGGATGCCGCTAGAGCGGCACGCAGAAGCAGCTTTAAAGTCACTGGGGCTACGGGCAGACGGGAGGCCACTAGGGCGGCAGGGCCTGCGGTAGGCGGAAGGCCGCTAGGGCGGCAAGGCTTGCATAGACAAGAGCAGCTAAAAGGCTGCTAGGGCGGCAAGGCCTGAGACGAGCGAGGAGGGACACAGCCCACTAGGCCTCACGCGCGGGGAGGAGGCCTCACGTGCGGGGAGAAGCACCCGGGGAGGAGGCCTCACACGCGATCGAGATGGAGAGGAAGAGGCGGGCAGTGTAGTTGCGCAAGACTTACGAGGTGGCACGGTGGGGAGGTGCAAGTCTGTTGGGCGACGAGGGGGCTGGTTGGTGGGGAGGGGAGGGAATTAGGTCAGAACACCGGTCTAGGACCGCTGCTCTGATACCATGTTGAGAGCGATAAAAGAATGAAAAGAGCGTGCTTTATTCTAGAGGTCTAGGGATCCTTATATAGGACAAAACCTTAGAGAGCTCGAATGGGAAAAATACATAAGTGCCCCTAGTGCAGATTACAATGATAAAATAAGAACTGAACGTTTTTATATTACTAACATGCTTCTTGTCGTATTCTCGTATGATCATTAGGAACATCAACGATAGTAGGTGACAGTTGGTTTAAAATGGTAGGCAGGTACTCCCTCCCTCATATCCCTGAGATATTATTTCAAATTTTGACATCTATGATTAGGTTTCCAGCTTGCTTATAGAACATAAAGATAGATGACAATTGTTCAAAACATGTCACGTTGGGTCTGATCAGAGATTCAGAGTTTACTAAAGAGAAATTAGCTGGACGGGTTTGGATACTAAAGTGCGAAGATGCTTCGAAATATGCCGTCGGATCTCATAGGGCTGGACAACCTACAAGAAGTTGGTTGGTGGTAGTGGGGTGATATTTAGCATAGGTGATGACCTCCTGGATGGAACAGGAAACAAGTCGAGGTTGTCGACCACGAAGGGTGATGGTGAGGTGGTTTTGGTGGCGGGGTGGGTTGGGGGCTTCAGCATGGGAGGTGGTTTTGGCATTAGGGGATCGAGACCAAGTTGAAATCAGAATGAGAATTGCTCTCCATATTATGAGAACAGTAGTCTTTATATAGATGGAGACCTTTTACACACAAAAATAGTTTATGAGAACAGTAGGCTTCTTTATATAGCACTCAACAGATGCTATACATTAGAAGAGGGTTAGGAGCCTAGGATTGAGTGCTTTGAGGTTTGCGATTCCAGGGAGCTTTGAAAGAGATTGGGCAACACCATTTACCATTCTAGAGTTTGAGAGAGTTAAACTGTTTTCTTTCATTTAGGCCATTACTCTGCAAGGAATGCCTTGGTCTTCCGGGAAGTACAATTTTATGTTGAAAATGTGGGCATGCATGCTAAACTCCTTTTTAATTCTGGTTATGTACTTGTAATTTTTTAATTCCTTATTAATGGAGTCCATGATGAGCACCTATAAAGGGCAATCACCCCTCTTTTTCTTAAAAAAATTATTCTAATCTAACACAAACATTATAGAAGTTCACTATAGAAATTCTGGTGCATATCAAGGTTCTTCATAAAATGGCATGACATCTTATGAAACGTGGTTCAACAGCCACCAACGGCACTCATGGGACCCAAGATCAAGAAGAAATAAGCGACAATTCAAATACATTGATCATGCAACAGGAAAATCGTTTTCAGGAACAATCATATTATATGCAGTTCAAGAAAGTCTCCTGAATTCCAAGATCGAGTGCTCTTGTACCATGCGGAGGAATATAGCATAATAAGAGAAAGCATGTGCATTAAATCCCGTAGGTAGAACCACTTAAATATTTGAACTGAGATATGAAGTAGATATGTGGTAAGACAATGACTATATATATGGAAATGCTAGTTAAATGTGGCAGATGACATAGAAAGACGTAAAGAGAAAAGGACGTCAAATTTAGTTGTTCAAGAAGCTAACAATTTGAAAAAAAAATGATGCACTTAGGGTGTCTGTCAAATAAAGAGAAGCCTTAGTTATCCTGATGAACAAAAAAAATACCATTCAAATAAAACGGCTCCCAAGGCAATGATCAGATCAAGAAAATTAGACATGGGCTGAAATCAAGTAATTAAGCATCAAGACAGCATGCACTTGCCTTAACAAGAATGTTGGCAGGCCTTTTCTCAGAAAAAGAAGAAGAAGAAATGTTGGCAATCATCAGCAGGTACACAAGAAAAATCGATTACATGATGAAATTCCAAGGCTCAAGTTGGTGAGACAACAATGAAAGACAAACTTTAGAGTAAAGAAAAGGCAATGTGCAGGAAAAGAGTAAGAAACTGGAAGTCTTGTATTGTAATAACGGTAAGGATCAGAGAGGAGTGTTGAGAAGTTATCATCATACATGTCGGAAAGAAAGCATCATATATGTCTTAGTTTAGTTAAGTACGACTAAGATGCAAGATGTATCAAAATGGTGAACTCCCCCTTAAAGTAGGAAAAATGCTTCACATTTCATCTTGGTCGATACAAAGTGGATGAAACAACACGGATACATCATTTATAAGTTAAATAAAGAGGCATTGTCAAATTTATACCCCTCATTATGAGTCTCTATTTTTCTGCTAATAAAATGGCCAAATCATGACTACAAACTTTAAGTGATCCCCTTTTATACCCTAAAAATGTACTTTCTTAGGAGAAAAAAGGTAGGCACCCAAGGTGGTGCACACCTGAAACGTATATATTAAAACTTACATTAAAAAATGTGCTGAGTATATCTAATTTTGAGTAGTGAAACCAATCTGGCTCATTTGTAATTATTTTGATTTGATGACATAAATCCCGATGCTTTCAAAAATGCAGCTCTAATATATATCGTATTTTTATATATGCATCCGTATAGACTATGTCATAATGTTATGTTATTTTACCACAGAAGATATAGATACGCTTAATAACTGAAACACATATTCTCTAAAACCCTGCATATAATGGGAGCTTTGTGCACCAAGTTGGCCACAAAAGCACCAAAACCCACAAGGCATACAGCATGTGTCTTCTTAACCTTAAAGTTCTATTATATATTAGCAACTGTTGTAGACCATAAGTAAATTACATATATTCAAGGCCCAATAACAACATCATTATTCAACCATCCATCTTTAGCATGCATATGAACTGAAGAATCTAGAATACAATAAATTATAAGAAGGTTCTAAGGATTAGAAAATGCTGAAGTACTACTACCAATATTAGATAATTATAATGACACCAAAGAAAGTTTTATCATAATGAAGCAACTATATATGAAGCCACAGATACCTGATTCTGAGAAATGGCTTTTAACAAATGGTAACATTCTGAAGGTGAGGCTACATCCAAGGAAGAACCCACGTTATCTGCATCTCCCCGGTATGAGAAGTCATTCGTGTCTGCTGACATTTTAGCAGAAAAATGTTTCGGAACAGGTAACTGACTACCTGAGGTAGAAGTTGCTTCAAGGTTGTTTCTAATACCACTAGAGACAGATGGTGTTAAACTTGGGGACAACTCACAAAGCTTATGGTCCAACGAACTGCTCGCCGAATCACCATTTATAACATTTACTCCTACAATTGGAGTCTTTTTGCGGCTTGCATTAGCAGTATTCTTATCTCCAAAAGCGTTGATAAAGGATTTATCTTCATCCACTTTCCCTATGGTTCCATGGGAAGAATGGCGTGAAGGCATTGGCCTCACTACAGAAGAAGTAAATGTGAAGGATACAACATCTGAGTTGGTTTTTCGGTCATCCTTATCCTGTTTCACATTCAAGTGTTCATCAATAATGATATTGGACTGAATATGTTTGTCACGTCGACCCATAGAACTATAGGCGGGCATCGTGTTCTTTTTCACTTCTACATTCATAGGCCTCTTCTTTCTAGGATTGTTGGTTGATCTTGAGGATATTGGTTCCTTCCCAAGATCAACAATCCCCTTGCTTGCTTGATGTTTGAACGAACCCCGCATCATATTTTGGCCTCTATTGCCCATAAGATGAGCACTCTCATTGCAGACGTTTATTAGCTGCTGATTTGATGATGACGATGACGGCTGATTAGTTAACTTGCCTTTGTTTATCATGCAGTTCTGCTTTTGGTTATTTATTCTGAGAACACCAGAGGTACTATGTCCGGAGACTTTTCTCTGTACGTTACTTTTTTGCGCACTGATTGGTTCTTAATTGGCTGATTCAGCTTGCTCTCATCTTCTTCCTTCTTAATTCGTAAGCCCTTCTGGATATTGGGGACTGGCCTCTTCTGATACACCTTTGGTTCGGAAGTGAATGTAATCGACTTTCCTTTCTTTCTACCTCTATCATCAGAACTATTTTCTCCAAATGAACTGGTATCACTTTCTGAAGCATTCCCAGTTTTGTTTAAACGTAGACCTCTGAATTTTTCTGATGCATTTGATTCAGGTGCCTTACATGGTGTTTCTAGAAGCCTTGATGGGCTGGGTGACTCCATTGCACCCTCTCGCACCTCGTGTACTCTAAAAGGAAAAGAAGATGATCCGGCCATTCTAACCATCATACTGGAGTTCCCCCGAAGCCCGAGCTCGTACATCTTTGCTGCTGCCTCCATGATATCGGCTGCGTTCTCGGGTGATATGAACCTGGGATTCCGCATCGGGGATAACAACTTGCATCGAGGTACTGAAATTGGATTTTTGGATCTTGGAGGCAATATATCCATTCAAATCTCTCAACAGGACTGCTTGGAACCTTATGACATTTTACCTCTGGGGGCATCCTCAGATAATGATCCGGTCCGCATGACATGTCAATATAATAGTCACCAACATCGAACTTAGGAACGTTCTCTTGGTGGTTTCCCTCTTTTAAAAATCGAGAAGCAAGCGGTGGGGAGGTAGGAGGCCCTGGCACCCCCGAAGTGGGCAATGAATCCAAGCCCATGAGTCTTGCCACCACTCCTGGGGCTCTCGCTCCGAATCCTTCCTCATCGGTGACAGAAGAGGCACAGCTATACTCACAGCTTTTCCTAACACCCGATATTCCTCCAGGGAAATCGGCATCATTGTCATTCTAGCAAATGGAAAACGAGCAATACAAAATTTAGAACGATCAAAACAGAAGACGATATACAATGTACTGGGTGAAACCAACCACGTAAAAACTATCGCTATGTAGAGCATCGTCTGTCCACCTTGCTTGTTTCTTTCCCTCTGCACGAATCGAAGCAAACGTGAGAAATTTCATGATCTGTAACATGTGAAATGATCTCAAGAAAACAATTGACAGCTCGCCTGATGAGGAAGCACTTCCATTTGCAAAAAGCTTCTTCCTTGACTTCCTGTTCCAGTCAAACAGATGGGAGAAGACCCCCTTCTTCGCACCAACGTCATTTTCACTCATCCTTTTCGCTATGTACCGTGAACCATATTCCAATCCTCAACCCCTACACACAATATCACAGCTTCAACAAACAAGAACAGCAGGAACCCACAAAGATGCGATCTTTCTCCAGCACTTCAAAAGTTTTTTGAAAGTTTTCAGAGTAAAATCAAGAACCCACATTTAAAATTCCAACAAAATGTATAAAAAAATACCATCAAGAACACAAAACAGCCCAGATCTCCAGAAAGATCAATGGCAGCACAAAAAAAGGAGATCCCCAAGAAGCTATTCAGAAACGGCAAAAAGGTCAAAACTTTGGACTCACATCACGACTTCAGGCAGCCGGTATCAGCGTCAGCCGGCAGGAGCAGCCCCAAAATCGAACTGGGTAGTTGGATTTGGGCGAGGAGAGGGCAATGCACCATGTGGGCAGGCGTGGGGAGTGCGGCAGTGGGAAGAAGAGGAGGGTAAAGAAAGGTGGGAAGTGGGGTTCTCGTGGAGGAGAGGAAGGGGAAGACCGCGTTGGTTGGGAGCATTAATGGTGGGAGGAAGAGAGGAGAGCAGAGGAGTACGAGCGAGGGAGAGGAGTGGAGGTAGTGATGACAAAAGAGAAGTGGGGATGGTGTGAAAGGGACGACCGAGATCCATCTTCTTCCCTCTTCCTCAAATTTAATTTTTTCCAAAAAAAAGGCCTGTGGAAAGCAACCAAAGGTGAGGGCCTTTTTGCAGTTTTTAGTGTTGCTTCCGTATTTTAGGGGAACATTTGTCAAGGCTGTCAAAAAATTCCATCCAAATTTACCAATCCACAACCTGATCACATTCTCCAATGTGATACAACACCTGTTGTGTTACAGTAGACGATCCTCTCTACCATAAGCTAATGATTGGTTCTCTTAAGTTCGGTTCGGTTTGATATTTGAGTTGTTGTAGTTCTAGACTATGAGAGCTTTCTCGGTGTGTTGTATTAATATGGGTTAACGGCTCTGTATGCAATACATGTGTGAATGGAAATTGTGCAAAAGATATATGTTACAGTATTAAATAGAAAACTTCTTAAAGAATTAAATGAGTTTTAGTCAAGGTTAAATAAACTACCAAACCTCTTATGCATACATAAATAGAAATTTGATTGAAGAAGCAGACATTGTTGAAGGTTTGTTCTCGAGCAAGCCCTAATCAACACATAAATGATTATAAAATAGACATTAGGATTCGTTCTAAACAAAACCTGTAAGGAACCGAATCGAACCTTTGCGAATTCAGATCGAGCAGAATCGAACCTAAATAACCATCTTTATGGTGTTAACCAAACTTGATGAAAGGTTATAAAATGACAGTATGGTATAGGAAAAGGATCCATTCATCTAGAACCTGGGAAAGTTTCAGGTGCATAAGAAAAGGAAACTGCTCGTATGATGAACAATACCCATCTTAAAAAGTTCTGGACATCCTTTATGTTCAGCAATGTCATAGGAAAGTAAAAGCCATGATGAAATCCCCACGAGTTTCTCTATTTATCCATAAAGACCGAAAGTAGTAGTAGACTAGTAGTAACAGTAACTTTTGGGTGCAAAGATGTAGAGAGGATATTGATTGTTCCTTTTATATATATTGGCAATTCTGAGATCAAGTGGTATGTTATGTCACACTGAATCTCAGATTAATGCAACATGTGCTATTATATAGCAAGAACTGGATGTTACATAAAAAAAAAGCAAAGACTGGGGGAAGTAATGGGGGGTTTGAGCAGAGCTGCCTGTCCACAGTGCAATGGATCTCATAATTGTGGACTGGTTTGATTTCAAATTCGACAGTGAAGGGAAGACAGGTCAGCATCTCAATGAATCTACAAAAGTCCAGCAATCATGTTATTGGTCCCTTGTATTAAAGTTCATGTGACACTGTCAAGTGATGGTGAAAGGCTTTGAGTTATCCAATCTCTTCTTTGTACAGTAAATCGAGCTCGATATATTTTTGGTTAAGATCATGTTTTGATTTTACAGTCCTGCTTTTAAAACTCCTGACTGCTTTGCCACAGTCAGAATTTATCCTTCCTTTCCTGCTGCGAAAACATACCTTTTTTACTGGTAATATCACCATGTGTTCGTTCAGTATTTTCCTCCTCGACATAAACCATGTTCATCCTCCGTGAATGTAATCAAAGTCTGAATACTAGATCGCGAAAAGAGAGTTGAACTCAACCACTGCGATCTGAAGAGGTAAAATTTCCTCTTCTGGAATCTGGATGGAAATCGGAGTAATGCAAAGTTCTGTCCAAGTATTTGCTTAAGTAGATAGATCCCCTCTAGGAGCTCTTTTGGATTGACATGAGAGCCTCCCCATGAAGACCTGAGGTTCTTGACCATGATCCAAGATTAATACGAACCCCTTTGTTGGAGGCCTTGCTTCCTTAACAGAAGCTCGTCGGAGTCGAACCATGTGTACCGGAGCTCCGCCGCCTCACCAACGCATGCAATGGATCTTCGATCAGAGATGAAGGAACAGAGGCTCGATACGTGTCCCATCTGACGGTTGCGGGAGAAGTACTAAGATCAAATCCAGGCCGCTCATCAACGAAGCGGTAGGATTTTTGCATAGACATCCTCGTAGGATTCAAACGATGCAAGTCCACCCTTATGTGCCGAAAGAGCTCAAAAAATAAAGTGGTGCCCGGTTCCTTTAGGTCCAAATTGCACCGAACTCTAATTGTGTGTCTTTTTTTTCATTTTAGTCCTTTATTGTTTCTTTTTTTTACTAGTTAAGAGGAGAGTGTGTTGGACCATGGTTATTAGAGTGGGAGCCACTGCTTCTACTATTTTAGACCTTCAAATTTTGAAGGCGGGTATTGCCTCCATCCATTCTTGCTTCATTTGCTTTGAAATTTTTATTGCGGACCCATAAAATAATGCTCTAATTTCTATGAAAATTGGTGATTTTTCATTCCTACACTATTTTGATAATTATTCAAAATTAAATGCTTGAAAATTGATTTTAAATGCCTAAGAAATTCAATTTATTTGTATTAAAACTTGAAACTCCTTAGGAGCGTATGTCTTGACGCACTTTAACTCATGGCAAAATTTGAACCTTGATTTAATCATATGTGCTTAATATTAATTCTTTAGTTATTTTATTAGTTAATCTATTTTAAACACCTTGTGTAATAAAAATAACTTGCATTCCTTGCAATGTCACACACATGATAATTTTTATTTGAAAAATAGTCATGTTTGTTACTTTCTAAAATTGAAAATGCATAAAAATGGTTTTTTTGTGGTTAATCACCTTAGAAATGGCAAACCTCTTCTAAAAACTAACAAGAAAATTACAACATTTATAATTTCATTGAATTTATCATCCTACATCAATTTGAAAATAATGCATTTTGCATCCAAAATCCATAAAACAAAAAAATTGAAAGTTGGTCAAATTTAGTAAAATTTATAAAAATATATAAAATAACATTTTTTGTAAATAATTTGATCATGGACTTAGAGAAATACTTGTTATAAAATTATACGCCATTGATATTTTGTAAGTATTGTAGAACATATTTTCTGCACAAAATACAATGGTTTCGACAAATCCACTTTTACATCATCTTTATTAACTTTAAGATACTCAAAAATGTGTTGTATTTAAAATAAGTAATTTAGGTTTTAAATGGAAAACTTATGCAATTACTGTAAGAATCAATTTGATTTTAATCAGGAAATCAAATGGCTTTGAGGGAAAGTTGAGAATTCTCAAATTTGAAACACGGAAAAACTTGGGAGGAAGTTTAGTACCACATCTAGTATTTCTAAACCATTGGTGAACTTATATATGAGTTCACACCCCAAGCTCTTGTAGCAATAATAGAGAGGAGGAATGCAGGGCCACACACACGTGCGCTCTGCTCCGTCTCTAGCTCGGGCTCCGGATCGAGAGGGTCAATTCGGATCTCGATATTTTTGCTGCAGATTTCGTTTGGTTGGTCGATTAAATTAATCATATGGATTAATTTGAATTCGACTGCATTAGGAATCCAACTTGACCCTAACAGCTCGCTATAGCCGCAGTTTTGGAAACCGTGGAGACACGTATGTTGGGGGGTATTTTCAGAAAATGAAAAGCACTGCGTGCTAGGGCACGCAAGCCCTTTTTATACGCATCCCCTGATACCATTTTTCTTCACTCTTAAGAAAAACTCTCACGCCGTCGCTTTTGCTCTCTGTTCTCCTACCTTCTGTGATCTGTTCTTCTCAGTTGTAAGTTCTCGGAGGTACTTTCGAAGACGGTCTCGTCGGTGTGTGCGGACGAAGACCGTGTACCATCATATCCTGGGAGCGGATCGCCAGTACTCTACGTACAGGTATTGTGGGGGTGATATCCTCTCTAAGTACAGTCCATTTCATAGACGCTTCGGTGATTTCTAATCAAATCTTTCTTTCATTTTTTTACAGCAAATTGTTTATTGCTTTACATTTCCTAGATATCGTCCTAATTTATCTTTTCATTTAAGTAATCGTTTCATGTTTGCATTATTTAATCGGATAATGGATGGGAAATACATGATTAAAATGTTGTTAATATGTAATACTTTTCTTTTATTTCATTTTGATCCATATAATTACTGTTTAAAACATGCCTTGTTGATCCTATTTACAACAATCTTAGAGAGGATATCCGGAATCGGTTTTTAAAAATATGTCGGAAACAATATTCAAATCGATGGTGGATATAACGGGTATGCCTGAAAAATTCGGTAGTCAGAACTTCAAGCGTTGGCAACAACGCATGAAGATCTGATTAACCACTATAGGATTAATCTCTATGCTTGAAACCGATTGTCCTACGGTGAAAAAAGAAAATCCCTCACCTGATAGCCAGAAGGCGCAATATACGTGGAAGGATTGCGACCGTATATGTCATGATTGCATCATGTTGGCTTTGTTCAACACGTTGTTTGGCTTATACTGTTCATCCACGCAGACTGCGAAGGAGCTATGTGAAGATTTGGATCGGAAGTTGATGAATCTCATATTCATCATGCTAAAATTGGTCATTTAGGCTATGTTCGCCATCATCCACTTGTAATTAATCATTAATAGAGTATTATTAGCATTCATACATGTGTAAATAATATCTGCACTTTATCATGCATAAATTGCATTAAAAATCCCAAGTGTAAATTAGCCCAAAAAGCCGCTAACTTCTCATATTTCTAATTAATTCATCCTAATTCCGATTGACCCCAAACCACCTTCATTGTTTAGATATTACTAACCTTATTAAATAAAAAATACAAAAAAATTACTAACCCAATAAGTGTCAAATAATCCCAAAGTCTAATTTCACATCTGACGGACTAAAACAAGCATATCTCCCTCATACAGTGTCCGATTTTGGTCTACTCACTTTTAAAGTACTCCATTTTTAAATACCTTCAAAACAAGACAAATTTCATAAAATTCGGAGCTCATATGTGAAAGTTGGGTTTTGGGCCTCTTTTGCGCAGTTTGACTTTTTGTTATTTTTGACCTGAGTTTTTATGTACATAATTAATCCTTTTAATTTTATTTCTTTTTCATTTGTGTTCTTTGATGAAAGTTTTATTAAGAGACACGAAAATCCAAATCCATATCAAAACTGAAATCAAAGAAACTGACCAAGTCCAAGCATCTGTTGCAAGTCTGTACGAAATTTGTGTGTTTCTTACTTCTTTTTTTTTCTATTTTCGTATTTAATAAAATTCAAAAAAAATAGATTAGTGTGTAATTAATTTTCTTGTATTTTATTGTATTTTTTCTATAATTTTTATCCTCTCTAAAACTACCAAAAAAATACAAAACCCCAAAAATTCGGTTTTCTATACACATGGAGGACCACCAAAAATACCACTTCTCACAGGTGATCTCTTTTGCTTCTGAGTCCTTCATGAAAGTTGTAGATCTCGTCGAGACGAACAACTTTTGTGAAGAAAATTTTTTGATCCGAGGTCTTCTTCTACTTCTTCTCCATCCTTAAATTTTGAAATTTTTTTGGGGTGCCACATGGCAGCCCCAGGGCGTGCCACGTGCACCCCTGCCTCTCTCTCCTCCCGCCCATAATGGTCACGTGCCAAGCACGTGACCATCTTCTTTCAGCCATTACCCCCTTCTCCAAGTCTGCAACTGAGTCCCGCTTCCTCCTCGACGTGGCCGCCCCTTGCGGCTCAGCCATGCACGGCCATCGCCCCCTCTCCTCCTCCAGCTTACGCGCACCGCTTCCATTCCCCTCCCTCGTCGGACGTTACGCCGCTCCTTCTATAAAATCCAGCCATTGCCGGCCTTCACAAGCATCCGCCTTCAACGAGAGAGCTCAATAACCATAGCTACTGGTGACAGCAGTAACCCCCCTTTGAGCGACGACATCGTGGCGTGATCCGGCGAGGATTCCTCCGCCGTGCAGCAACTCCTCAGTAACTGCCAAGTTCCGGCCTTGCCGTGCCGTTGAGCAACCATCGAGGAAGCTCTCATAGAGCACCTCCCCACAGGCAACACCATCCATCTCCTTTATCTTTCTTTATATTTTGATTCTGTCTGCTACCCATCTTTCTCCAACAAATCCACCATTCTCCAATCAAAATCCACCCGCACACACAGTCTGAATACTACACCTCGCCACCACCAATCTGCTTCCGATTTGGCATCTAAATCACCCTCGACCAACCAAAACAACGAAGCTCATCCCCTGATCTCTTCATTTCTGGTCTAACTTTCCGCAACCTTCCACCATAGTGGCTCCATCCTTCCGCGCATGCCGGAGCCATCGTTCCCCTTCCTTTTTTTACGCCGCAATCTCACTCTCTTCGTTACAATCTCGCAGCAAGATACAATTCCACATATGCCAGGGATCCTCACATACACATTCTCATGTGAATGCGTAACTATATTGGTGAATAAGAATTGTTTATTGGTGCATTGATTCATATCCCGTGTATGCAACAATGGACCATAAAGTTGAGTTGGTATGATTGCACAAGAATCTCTATTTTGATTATTAGGATGAGATATCGGCATATCATGATTTAAATCTTATTGCTTCCGAACTTTACAAGAATTTGATTTTGGTTGCATCATATGACAATCCGATTCCTTGCAAATCGGGACTAGAATTATGTTCGCAGGTTACATGTAGCAGCACACGAACAACTGGGGCATCTACAGGCCACTCGATTCATCAGCGGCATCTACTCCGGACATTGAACCATCAAGTTACACCCGCACCCTCGAATATCTCATCCTAGTTTAGGCAAGATCTTCACGGTAATATCATCGAAGAAGGATGTGCATGATATACACGCACCGTTCCATCAAGAACTGTACCTCGCCACGACCGTAGAAACTCGCCCAAATCAGGGCCGTGTGTCGGCTAAGCTGTTGTTCCACCTCCACCTCTGCCCGAGGTGCCCCGTGCTCTTCCGCCCAACACCTTAGTGGCGTTCACGACGCCAACGTTACATGTTACCCACGTCCTCCAGTCCGTCGTGCCTCTCTGCCTTTCGGCTGGTCGCCACCGCCTCCCCAGTTCCCCCTACACGGGAATCTCATGTATAAAAGAAGATTTGCAGTAGTGCCCTACATCTTGCAACAAATATCAAGAAGGCCCTCCAACTTCCAGCATTCACGCCAGAAGACCTCAACAACCAGATACGTGCAAGGCACATGCCTTTTCTTAGGGAAATTACATCAGAGCCCCGACATCCTCCTAATTCATGGAAAAGTCCCTGCGCGCAGTCACGTGCCCCACATACGCTGCGTGGGCAAAATTGTAGAGAAGGCCCCTCCAGATTTGAGAAATTACAGATAAGCCCCCGAGGACTTAATTGAGATGAAAATATTTATTTTTATTATATTTTAGTCCCTGAATCTTCAAATTATCATATCTTGCCCATATGAACTCCAATTTTAGCATATAATATGTCAATATGAAGCTATTTTCGTGCTCTTTCATATTACATATCTTGTGGACATATACGAGGTAGATTATTGATGATTACTATTTGAGAAGCATTTCGTGACATATGCATGATCAATTATCGTAATCTAATAATGAGAAATTTGTGACTTAATTTGCAGGGGGATCAATGCGGGCGAATTAAATTCATTAATTTATTTGATCAAGTTTGATTTATCTGAGAACTACAATTAAAGAGATTTCTTGTGAATACCATCTTTATTTGAGGATTATTGCAGGATATCTTATAGATAATTTGGACTCTTGCATGCACTTGAAATTCAATCGATTTAATCTGTGATTTCACTTCAAGTTATTGATCAAATTTTATTAGATTAAAGATTCATAATTCACAGACCCTGAGCTTCATTTTCCATATTTCTTCACATTTGCATCTCATTGCATTGTACATTTTATCAACGCAGAAATTAATCGAGCACTTATTAATTATTTAATTTGATTCAAGACCACGCAACTAAAAATCAGCGTTCCCTGAGTTCGACCTTGGTAGACTTGCCAAGTAAAAATTATTCCACAACATTCACATATTGTGGTTTTTGATTGACCGAAATTCGTCTCCTATACTACAATTATCTAATATTAAAGAGGTGAATTTGACGTTCATCAGAAGTATAATACCGAAGACCTCGGTATTTAGAAATACTCCATGACCAAGTTCTTAAAGTTTTCCATCACTGAAGGAAAGTCATTTCTGAATAGATACACGAGTTTTTACTCATGCTCCATGGTTTAGAAGATGCCGAAATGAAACTTCCAGAGAAGTTTCAGGTCATGTGCATCATAGAAAAAATCCCCAAATCTTGGGAAGACTTCGGTATGACCTTAAAACACAAGAAGGGAAAGTTTTTATGGATGACTTGATGGTGGCTATTGCCATAGAGGAGGAACACAGGGAAAAAAACCTATGGTTCCTATCGATATGCAGGCTAAATAATTTCATGATCTCGATGGGCAAAGATAAGAAAAGAAAGGGCAATAACAACAATAAAACGAAATCGAAGGGCAAGATTCAGAAAAAGGCAAAGAATAAACCCTGATGGCACTGTAATCGGGTTGACCATTGGAAGAAGGACTGTTCGTACTTAAAGGCTCAACCTAAGGATGCAGATGGGAGTCCACAAGTGAATATGATCAATATGGGACTTGGGACTAGCGAGGGGTATGTCTCTGTAAAACCTGAACTGTACCATATTCATGATCCAAATGAGTGGCTCATGGATACGGGAGCTAACGTACTTCTTATCAGACATGCAGTGGTGGGACTGTGAAGATGAAGAATGATTCTACAGCCACGGTACTAGGACCAAGACAAGTTAACTTGAGGTACTCCTCTGGACGTGTCTGGATGTTGCACAGGATGCTGACATCAAGAAGAATGTTTTATCTGACTCTATCTTAGTTAGAAATAATTTTGAATTAAACTTTAAATATAATAAACTAGTTATTCTGAGACATGGTATTTTTTTATGGAAAAGATTATTCGACAGACTTTGATTTATTGTTTAGAATTAGATGTGATTCAGTAAACATTCATGTTTTGAATGTTTTAAATTCTGAATGTTCTAATTCTGTGTCTCGTGTAGTTAATAATCTAGAATCTTGTGATCTATGGCATGGTAGATTGGGACATGTGAACTTGAATTCAATTAAAAGAATGATGAATTTAGAGTTGATCCCTAAGCACACTATTGATAAAACTCAAAGATGTGAAATCTGTGTGTAAGCTAAGATATTCAGTCTGTCTCTAGAGATAGTGAGATCTTGGATCTAGTGCATACAGATATCTGTGAGTTTAATAGTGTGTTAATCCGAGATAATAAGAAATATTCTATCACCTTTATAGATGATGGCAGTAGATACTATTATGTATATCTAATGAAAATCAAGGATAAAGCCTTAGAAAAATTTCTTATATTTAAGAAAGAGGCTGAGACACAAACAGGGAAAGTGCTTAAACGCCTTAGGTCAGATAGAGGGGGTGAATATACTTCAAACTTATTTGATGAACATTGTAAGATGTTTGGCATAGTTCATGAAGTTATCGCCCCATATACACCACAATAAAATGGGATAGCAGAACGGAAAAATAAAACCTTAACTGACATGATAAATGCTCTCCTACAAAGTTTTGGACTTCCAACCTATATGTGGGGAGAAGCCCTGAATACTGCTTTCCACATTCTGAATAGGATTCCTCCAAGACATATGGAAAAGTGTCCTTTTGAATTTTGGAGAAATAGAAAACCAAGCTTAAAGTATCTCAAAGTGTGGGTTGTTTCACTAAGATTTTAGTCACAGAACACAAGAGAAAGAAGCTACGTCCTAAAACTGTGGATGTGATTTTCTTAGATTACTTGGAAAATAGCTATGCATATAGGTTCTTAGTAATTCGATCTAAGAAATCTGACATAGATTTCAACGCTATTGTAGAACTCCATGATGCTACTTTTTTTGAGGATGTCTTCCCTATGAAGTCTGGGATCCCTCAGAATCTGACCATTGAGAGTGCCTCCACATTAGGATTTATTCCTGATCAAATGGAAAGAATAACAGATGTGGGGGGTGACACTCAACATGAACCCAATGATCTTTCAAAAGAGATTGAGATAAGGAGGAGCAAAAGACCTTGGATAGCCAAGGATCTGGGCAGTGACTTTGTTGTCTACTAGATCGAGGGTGATCCACTAAGTTACAAGGAAGCCATGGCTTAATCTGAAGTAAAATAATGGAAGTAAGCCGCCAAATCTGAGATGGATTCCATTATGGCTAATGGAACTTGGGAGTTGGTTGATTTACCCAAAATGATGCTCTACCATTGAGCGCAAGTGGGTGTTTAAAAGAAAGCTTAGGCCTGACGGATCAATTGAAAGGTATAAAGCCAAATTAGTTGCCATGGGCTTTAGGCAAAAGGAAGGTATTGATTATTTTGATTCATATTCCCCTATAATTAGGATGATCACAATCCGGATGCTCATAGTATTGGCATCTGTATATGATCTCTCTATCCACCAGATGGATGTGAGGACTGCCTTCTTACATGGCGATCTTGAAGAGGAGATCTATATGGATCAACCTGATGGGCTTGTGACTCCTGGGAATGAGGAAAATGTTTGCAAGCTTGTTGAATCCCTTTACGGATTGAAACAAGCACTACAACAATGGCATGAAAAATTTAACAAAACCATTTTGTCATGTGGCTTTAAGGTTCATGAATCCGCTAAATATGTCTATTCCAAGGTAAAAGGTGTTGAGTGTATTTATCTTGTGCCTATATGTTGATGACATACTTTTATTTGGATCACATACAAGGATTATTAATGAGATTAAGGCATTCTTGAGTACAAGTTTGAGATGAAGGACATGGGTGTTGCCGATGTGATCTTGGATCTCAAACTGACAAGGTCAGTTGATGGGATCGTATTTTCTCAATCTCACTATGTTGAGAAGGTACTTGAGAAATTTGGAGATCAAGACTGCAAATCTGTAAAGCACTCCTTTTGATTCATCCAAAACGTTGTTTAAGAATAAAAGTGGAGTACCTGTAGCTCAGCTAAGGTATTCACAAGTGATAGAAAGTTTAATGTATCTTGCGAATTGCACAAAACCTGATATTTCATTCTCGGTTGCAAAGCTGGATAGAAACACTAGATGTCCTGACCGTACTCACTGGGAGGCTCTAGATCGAGTACTGAAGTAATTGAAGGGAACTATTTCCCTTAGTTTGCATTATGGTAGACATCCATCTATACTAGAAGGATATAGTGAAACAAGCTGGATTGGGAAAATAGAGGAGTCTTGGAGAAATGGTGTTAATGGGTATGTCTTTACCCTTAGAGGCGGTGCAGTCTCCTGTAGGTCTGTAAAGCAGACCATTTTAGCTCTATCTACCTTTGAGGCTGAGCTGTATGCTTTGGACACCAATTGAATTGAGGTTGAATGGCTAAGGGAACTTCTTTCAGAGATTCCCATGGTAGGTAAATCAGTTCCTGCGATCTCGATACATTGTGATAAGATGATCAAAATTACTGAGATAAAGAGTTCAAAGTTCAATCAGATTACAAGGAGACGCATACAAATCATACTTAAGACGTTAAGGGATTTGGTGTCTCGAGGAGTGTTGGTTGTGGATTTTGTTGGATCCAAAGACAACAAGGCAGATCCGTTGATTAAGAGACTTGATAGATCTTTAATCCTAAAGTCTAAGCTTGGGATGGGACTGAGATCCATTGGGAGTTTCTCTACAGTAGCCACCCAACTTATCAGAGTAGAGGTCCGACAAAGTAGGTTCAATGTGGTAATAACAAGTTATTTGAAGAATTGGTTGGCACTCTTAATTCTAATGCTTTGACGAGCTGCGTATAGCCCTATGTTAATTTGCGTGAATTATCACGTGTTTAAAAATATGTCATTTCGTTGTAGGCGAGCAATCGGAATCGGTCAAGAAATAATCATAATTAATTAATTCAATTTTCAATCGCATGGTTTTTGTTTATTTTACTTGGGCAAGTTCCAAGGTCGAACTCAAGGTGGTAAAGGAGCAACCTAGAAATTTGTCTATCAAATTCCATGCACGATTTTCAAGGTGGTCTTTTTTGGTATTTTTAATGCAAGTTTAGGATGCGAAATGTAACTTTGGCCGAATTTAAGGACTAGAAAATGAATATCAATCAAACGATGTCCGAAAAATGTGAAACTTGGTTGAGATAACAACTAGAATGAAATAAATGCATTGTAGTCTTTTCGGAATTTTTGGATGCAAGATAAATATTTTATGGATTTATGAATGCAAACATTGTGAATTTCAATAATTAATTATAATAAATATTAAACCTAATTATTTTCAAGGGATAAAATTATCTAAGGTTTATCTCTAGGTGATCGATCTCAGAAAAATCCTAAACCTCGAAAATACGATATTAACACCTATTAAATATTAAATGTTGAAATATGCAAAATAGTTTTTAGAGGGCAAACATTGCATGCAAATACAAATCTTTTTGGGCATGATGTGAAATATAACTAATCCTATAATAAGAGATTTTTTGGCACTTTTCAAAGTAATGGTTAATTAGTTATGAATTTTCAAGCACAGAATGGGTAAAATATGTAATTTTACATAAAATAATTAATTATTAATTAACCACCGAACTTATACCATAATGTAGAGAATTAGTTGAAGAACACCATGCTATTTTTATGAAGATGAAATGATGCGAAAAAGCAGTTCAAATTGAGGGGAAAACACATGGATATTTATGCAATTGCAATATTTAAATAAATATAAAACTGTAGTAGAAGGACTGAACTATAATTACCCATATTCTAGGGGGATGACTCTGCAAAATTGCCAGAGGGTCACGTGCATAGCACGTGACCTCTGGCTGTGGACTTATTTGCAAATAAGAGAACGTCGGGGGATTTCTTGCAAAAAATACCAAGGGGATGGCTGGGGTGGTTCTACAAAATTGTGGAACATGAGGGACTTTCCGTAAATGTTCCCTCCCGTCACGTGCCATGCACGGCGGAGAGGGCCTTGGGCATACCGCCCAGCAGTGGCTTGCGGCGAGGAGAGGCGAAGCTTTTGGCAGAGCGGCAGAGTCCTCTTCGATGTTGTTAGAGCTGCAAGGCGGAGGATGCTGCTGATGGCGACAGGTAGAGACTGGCGGAGCGAGGGGTGGTGGCTGAGGTGGTCGGCGAATCCCTTGGAAGAGTATGCAGCTGTGCTCGAAGGGTCGGTCGAGTGGAGGATGAATGGCCTTGCCTCCAGACGGCGATGAAGAGGAGGTGGAGCTGGTGAAGGTGCGAAGGCGACATGGAGGGCAAAGCAGCTCCTGGAATCTGGAGGTTGATGAAGGCGAAGGCATGTCTGGTGGTGTTGAAGAAGATGACGGTTGTCGATGAAGATGTCGTTGGCTCGAGGGCTATGATGGCCAGAGCAAAGCAGCAGGCACGAAGGCCCCAATGCGACGAGCTCCTTGAGCTCGGATCTCGCCGAGGGAGGAGGAGGGTCGGGCTGTCACCACCGGTCTTCCTCTGATATGGGTGCTGTCGGCGGATGTAGGATGAGGGGTGCGGCGGCGATGCTTAAATAGAAGATGGAGGTCGACCGGAGATGGAAGGTGGGTGATGACGGGTCAGTGATTTTGATGAGGTGGAATGAGGAAGGGGATCATGGACGGTGATTTGTAGGGATTTGATGAGATCGGAGGTCGAGGAGATCGTGGAGGAGGGCCGAGAAGATCACGGGATCCACGGATGAGATTCACGGTGCGGACGGCGGTGCCTCCCAGATTGGGAAAGGGGAGGAAGGAGATGAGGTACAGGGGCCGTCCGATCGACCGAGATCGGACGACCCTGATCTCGCCACATGGCGGCAATAGAGGCGGGTGGAGTCGAGTACATGCAGGGCACATGCTAAGGCAGCACGTACTCCGCACGTGCGCGGTTTTTTTATTTTTTTTATTTTTTATTATAAAAATGAAATATATAAATCCCAAAAATGGGTGACACGTGGAGTCACCAGGAGCGGCCACGTGTCAGCCCCACAAATTTTGAAAAAATAAATACAAGATAATTTTGGAAAAAATAGTAAATGACCTCGGATCGAAAAAGTTTCTTCATAAAAATTGCTCGTCTCGATGAGATCTACAACTTTCATGAAGACACCATAATCAAAATCGATCATTTGTGTAAAGTGATATTTTTGGGGTATCTCATGTACATAGGATACCTTGATTTTTTGGCTTTATAATTTTTTATCATTTTTAAACCAGATAAAATCCGAAAAAAATATGATAAAATCAAAGATAAATATTTACACATTAATCCAATTTTTTGGATTTTTATTAATTAAGAAAAGAATAAATAAAATAAAATATGAAAAAGACAATTTTTATACAAACAATTAGTGAAGACTTAGACTCAATTAGTTTCTTTGATTTAAAGCTCAGTTTTGATTTGGATTTTTATGTATTTTAATGAATCTTTTATCAAAGAAAATAAATGAAAAAGAAATAAAATAAATGGGTTAATTATGTACACAAAACAATAGGACAAAAACCGCTAAAATACAAAATGTACAAAAGAGGCTCAAAACCCAACTTTCACATATGAGCTCCGATTCACTTGAACTTGGTTTTGTTTTGAAGGTAATTGAATGTACATTAGTTCACAAGTGAGTAGGATCAAATCGGACACTGGATGAGGAAGATATGAAGGTTTTAGTCTAGAAATCCTAGAACTAGGGTTTGAGTTTTTTGTCCACTTATTTAGGTTAGTGATTTTTTATATTTTTCTTATTCTGATAATGATATGTACACAATGGAGCTTGTTTTAGGTCATTTGAAGTTAGCATGAATTAGTTAAAAATCGGAGAAGTTGGGCTATTTACAGGTCAATTTGGTTGGGATTTTTGGCTTCTTATTTTGTGCAAAAATAAGTGATAAAATACAATTCTTATCAAAACATATATGAATGCTAATTATGCAGAATAAATGAAAAAATACCAATTATTTTTAGGAATTTAAGCTTAATTCATGACTTTTAGAATGACGAATATGAGATTCATCATCCCCCTATACTTAAACCGTGCTCATCCCTGAGCATCAAAAGAAATACAATGAGGTGAAATGAGATTAGATTTCAACCCAAGACTATGAGCTGAAGGTGAAAATGAAACTAGACTCGACCTTTGGATTATTACTTTGGCGGAACTTCTGTGAGACTTAGAATTTTAAAATCAACAACCTTCAAGTTCTACACATCATTGTCACCGTTTCGGCTTTGTGAAGCGGCTAGTTTAGCAAAGTCTCCACCAAGATCTGCAGGCTTTCTTTAAGCTTGGACCTTTTTGGTCAGATATTTATTTGGTAGTGGCTTCTTTATATTTGGATTTTAGTGGTTCTGCATTTATCTTGTTGTGCCCCTACGGATATAGAATCTTTTTTTCCGTACATATTTTGGGGTCTTAGAAAAAATTGTGCCTAATCATCCATCCCTTTTTCGAAGCTTTATTTCAACCCGTACTCTGGTCTTTAGATTTCCACGCTACTAGGAAAGAAACCCACACAGTCTTCCAACACCCCGTCTGAGTTGAGCTAAGTGCATAGTGCGCGAGTACAAATTAATTTCGTATTCCAGAGTTGTACCAAGAATGAAGAGACCAGGTTAGACACTAAGAGTCAAACGATGTACATTGTTGTGTGGAACTCAAAGAATTAAGTCATAGAGTTGAAGCTTCTAAAATCATATTTCTCGGTGAAGTTCCTCTGAAAATTAGGTGGATTAAGGTCAAGTCCAGACCACTCTCGGTTTCTGCTCATAACTCGGTTCAGAACTCAAGGGATTTTCACAAATGCAAATGCATGTAATGTTGGATGAAGTGCAAGTGTGTGAAATGCAGACATTTTTTTACTTTTGATTAATTTTTTTTTGAATTTTGATTTTTTTTGAAAAAGTTTTTTCAATGCAAAAATGAATAAGAACCCCCTTTTTTAAAAATTTTTAGTTGGGCACAGTCAGTGTTAGTAGTAAAACTCTTTTTCTTTTTCTTTTTATTTTATTTTTTGTTGTCTTTTTTGTTTTTTTGTTTTTTTAAGTTAGTTACCCACCCTGTAAATACATATAGACTTATGCGAAAGTACGAGCTATGAGTAAAATATATACATAGTATATATACACACCCCCTATACTTAGTGGGTGTTGTGTCCTCAGAGCACAAGAAGCGTAAAGAAGACATAGCTCGAGCTAAGCGTAAGAGAGTGAAAAAGAAAAAGGAAAAGATAGATCGTTGCTCCCCCTATACTTAGGTTGTGAACAACCTAAGTATAGAAGAAGAGCGAAAATGAGGCGATCGGGAGATGTGAATGAGGAGAGTATATACAGGTGGGCATCGATTCCCATATACTTAGGCTCTGGTCAGCCTAAGTACGGAAGAAGGGTGGAAATGAGGCGATCGTGAGAAGGAGTTTGATGAGGGGAATGGTATATATAGATGGCATCGGTCCCCCTTATACTTAGACTGGTCTAAGTAGAGGAAGAAGATGTACAAGGAGACCGATGTGGTCGGGAGGGAGGGTGGTTAGCCGATGATTAAGGTGGTTTTCAGCCAATCTTTTTGTGAGCCTAAGGTGGGAGATCATAATGATACGAAGGAGATGAAGCATATGATTCCCAATCATTATTGGTGTTATCCTCCGAGAAATCATGCTGGATAGTAGATGATGCGTATGAGTCAGATGAAAGATAACCATCATCAGAGTTATCCTCAGAGGAATAGTATTTGAAAGTGGAGGCACTCTAAATATTCTTGTCTTTTAGTTCCTTCAGTTGTTTTCTCAGAATTCGTTCCTTCTTGAGATCAAGCGATTTGTCCTCGGATGAATACTCTGAAGCACCAGTCTCGGTCAGCTCATAAGAAATTATTCCAGAGTATTTAATGAGACCAGGAGGATCGGCTTTGGATGAATAATAGCAAGGAACGAGAGTTGTCCAACGGGAGTCGAAGTTTGGATCCTTGCGAAGATAAGGTTTTAAGACTGTCGAACATACTTCACTCATATAGATTACCTTTTCCGGACCTGATGAGGAACCATCAGACGATTCCTCTTTCGGAAGGTCAAAGGTGACTTTCTTTTTTATATAAAGGAGCCGTCATTTTGTTTCGTGAAGATGTTGGTCCACTTGAGTATCCAGATGAATAACTGTTGAAATTTTTCTCCTTAGTCGATGTTCGTCCTGCGTGTTTGTTCTTAGTCTTCTTAATGTTGGTGCACTCTTGAGTTGGAATGATTTGGTCAAGGTAGTCAAAGTAGGTTGACTCAGGGTGAGCCCATTTATATGTCTCAGGATCATATAAGAAACACTTTTCTATGGTGAGATCCGCAGGAAATGAAACAATGGAGAGAGTCTCTGCATGTTCGTTATCAATTAACTGGACACTGGAGCATCCTTGTGTCGAGTTCATTTGATCAAGGTAGTCAGAATAGGTTGACTCAGGGTGCACCCATGCATAAGTCTCAAGATCATATGATTCATATATTCGATTTTCTATAGTGAGAGCAACTGGAAATGGAGCAGGGGGAGAGTCTCTGAACTAATAATCTCATCAACAACCGTCATCTCAGATGTAGCAATGGGGTAGGACTCTTCTACCGCTTGATGGTTACGGCTGTCGAGGATTTCGTGGGTTGCCTCAGAAAATCATGGTTCCTTAAAGACTGGGTGAAATCGAAGTGCTTTCAATGCTGTAAAATTGATTTCCCGAGTCTCACACTCAATAATTACCTTAGCCAATGCTAAGAATGGCTTTCCAAGAATAATTGGAGATTGGATGAATTCTCTTTGATGCTCAATATCAATGATCGTGAAGTCTACTTTGAGCAGAGCACCTTGAAATGTAATGATGACCAAAATGATTCCTCTCGGTCGCTTTATGATCGATCAGCCAATTGAATGATCTCTCGTATCTTCCTAATAGGTCCGAGTTTGAGCTCGTTAAATACAGAGGTCGGGAGGATATTAGTTGGTGAATGGTCATCAATTCGAGTATGGGTAAATATTATGTCTTTGATTCCACAGTCAAATCTGGGTAACCGCTTCATTATGCGGCTCTTGGTTTTACTCCTCAACACCAAGGAGGAGGCCATTGACAACATATATCTTTCAGTCTTTATTCTTATCCTGTCTGACTTTTTCATCATTAATTTGTTCATAACAAATCCTTTCAAGTCGGGAAAGTGTTTAATGACCTGTATAAAGGGAAGTTCAAAAATCAGTTTTTTCTCCAGTGCTTCCCATAAAGCAGCATCCAAATTCTTCAGATCTTCTTCAGTTTCAATATTTATGAATTTTTCTGCTTTTTCGATTTTTTTGGTATTTTTGGTGTGGTGTGGTGATGTGGTGTTTTCTATAGATGATGAGGAATAATAGTCAGGGTCAAAATTGGAGCCATCCCTAGGGGAGTAATATGTAGAAGTGTCACTATCAGAGTTATCCCCAAGGTGAACATATTCTGTAGGTTTCTGAATATCCTCATAATTTTCAACATGAGTTCCAATCATTTCATCCTCCACTTTCGTGTCTGAGCTACAATAGAATGAAATTATCGATGAGCTTTCTAAATTTCTCCTCCATTAATTCATACCTCTTATTTATCCTTGAAATATCATCCTCAAAAATCTTTTCATGATCAATCATGGGAGCAGTCGGTGTATGTTCTTATTTTTGAATTTGAGATTCAATAATTTCATCTTCCATGTTCCTGTATGAGCTGAGAGGATATCTTCATTGATTTTCTAATATATGATTGTTATTTTTTGAAAATTTCTCCTCAAAAATTATGAAAGGAGTCTGGTCAATGGAAGGATTTTGTGGGAATTTGTAGGTCTCATACTCAACATACCGTGACTGAGGCATGCAATGCTAGTTTTAACAGAGTCGACTTCCATGGTCATGAATGATCGTATCCTCAATTAATGGGGTCATACATGGTTCATATGTGTCGATATCATCTGGCTGGTCCTTTGTATGTATAGGATGATCTAAGGAGTGGTACTCAGGTTGGTCAATAGGGATTTGACCGACACGATTAATCCAATACTGATTATCCTTAGGTGTGAGCCTCTCCATTTGGTGTGATCAGGTTTGGTCTCTCGGTCAGTCATGAACATCAAAAGTGATTTGATCTTGAAATGGTTCATTAGTTTCGGTGAGAAACCGAGAATAAGACAGTTCAGTCCAGGATGATAAGTAATCATGTGAGGTCACATGCGGTAGAGGTGAAGAATATAATGCTTTGATCGGATGATTCGACTAGAGTGGCTTGGATTTCAATGAGGAGATCGAATTTATCTGAGAGTAAGAATCTCCCTCAAATGTTGGAAGATTATTGAAAAAAGAGGGTTTAGTCGATTTGGACCTGACCGAGACAAATTCATTTTCATAATATAGATCAAATGGGTACCCGAACCATTATCCTATTTTTGTCAAAGGAGGTTGATGCTGAATCGACATGGTTGATCTTGATGCAAGTGCACGAGATATCCAAAAGAAATTTTTGATGGCACAAATGTGCGGCTTTTGATATTTGAAATTGGTTCACGTACACCAATGCAAACACAAGTCAAACCCCAAGTTCAACAACTCACACAATGAAGCCACAAGAGTTCGACAATTATCTTTTTAATTTTAGTTGGTGATAAGACAATCTTGGAAAAAATTTAGCAAGTTGTTAGGTGCTAAAAAATTTCTTAAAGACTGGCTCGAATTCTTACGACTAGTTGCACCTATTTTCAGCCAGTATGGGTGTAAGTACGGACAATAAAATAGCTATCCGTGTTACTTAAGGATGGAGCCTTACGCAGTATCCTTTAAACCACCCACTCTGCTAAGGAAATCCGGACCATTTATCGGCTACCCGTAGATCCTCACTGAGAAGTACCTAATTATTTTTAAAATCAGTAGTCTAAACGAAAATTTCGGAGCTGGGCTCTAACCTTAAGTGTCGTCTCTTGCTCACTCAGATAAGTAATTGCATCCAAGGTCGGGGTTGGTCTCTCGCAAAAATTCTTAATTTTATGGGTTATTAAAGATAAGCTATATTTAGCAGTTCCAATTTTAATTAGGTGACCACTGAAAGTTTAAGTGAGCACAAGTACACGTCTACCGTCCAGTCTCAATTTCCTTTTAATTTTATGTGCCAAAAATAGGAGGGAGAAGTTCGAGAAAAGCTGATGCACGTGAAAAACCATGATGTATGCTCAGTTAGAAGACTTACAGTGATTCCCTGCAATCTTCATGTGGGATGCAATACAAGAAATGGAAGATTATTCTAAATGAATGCAAGCCGAGAAAACTGCACCTAACAGAAAGTTCTATTAGCCGGGAAAAAATGAGTTAAGTTTTTGACTAAATTGAACGATCTAATGTGCATCTCGATTAAATTGCAGTGTGACCCTAGGTCCTACGAGCACGATTAAAAATTAAAAGCTCTAATAGCCGTATGTGCATGTCTATCCTAAGCACCACTCAAGTCAGGCCCTACCCTCATCGGAGAGTGAAACAGGCAACGACACACCACAGAAAAAGTTTGAGGTTTGTTACACACGCGAGAGTCCAAACAGACACCGCTATAAACGAGCAATTAGTTACAAAAATTAAAAATTGCAAAAAAATAAATACTAAACTCTACGCTCTCTCACGACTCGACTCAATCTTAATTTTTAATGCGGCTTTTCGGAAGTCGGTGAAGATGTGTCGGTTCTTGAAAAACCGCTCCACGTACGTCGGGTACCTCGCAAGAAAAATAAGAGAGAGAGTGTGTAAGAAAGTGACATAAAAAATAAATCAAAAATAAAAAAGAAAATAAATGCTGAAAATAAAATAAAAATAAATACAGGAAATAATGAAATTTATACAGTGAAGATTCATGGGTCAGACTACCCGAATAAAGAAAACAGAATAAAAATTTTTAGACAAAAAACTAAGACGTTTACCTCCCCGGCAACGGTGCCATCTGACGAGCCGCGAATAGCACTATGTTAATTTATGTGAATTATCGTGCATTTAAAAATATGTCGTTTCGTTGTAGGCGGGCAATCAGAATCGGTCAAGAAATAACCACAATTACTTAATTCAATTTTCAATCGCATGATTTTTATTTATTTTACTTGGGCAAGTCCCAAGGTGGAACTCTAGGAGGTAAATGAACAACCTAGAAATTTGTCTATCAAAGTTCATGCACGGTTTTCGAGATGGTTTTTTTGGTATTTTTAATGCAAGTTTGGGATGCGAAATGCAACTTTGGCCGATTTTAAGGACTAGAAAATGAATATCAATTAAACAATATCCAAAAAATGTGAACCTTGACTGAGATAACAATTATAATGAAATGCATGCACTGTAATTTTTTTGGAATTTTTGGATGCAAGATAAATATTTTATGGATTTATGAATGCAAACACAGTGAATTTCAATAATTAATTATAATAAATATTAAACCTAATTATTTTTAAGGGATAAAATTATCTAAGGTCTATCACTAGGTGATCGATCTCAGAAAAATCCTAAACCTTGAAAATACGAGATTTAATACCTATTAAAAATTAATGTTGAAATATGGAAAATGATTTTTAGAGGGCAAACGATACATATAAATGCAATTTTTTTGGAAACGATGTGAAAAACAGCTACTCCTATAGTAAGAGATTTTTTGGCAATTTTCAGAGCAATGAATAATTAGTTATGAATTTTCAAGCACGGAATGGGCAAAATATGTATTTTTCTAAAAAATAATTAATTATTAATTAACCACCAACTACAAAAATATCAAATATATGTCATAATGTAGAGAATTAATTGAAGAACATCATGCTATTTTTATGAAGATGAAATGATGCGAAAAAGCAGTTCGAATTGAGGGGAAAACACAGGGATATTTATGCAATTACGATATTTAAATAAATATAAAACTGTAGTAGAAGGACTGAACTATAATTACCCAGATTCCAGGGGGTAAGTCTGCAAAATTGCTAGAGGGTCACGTGCATAGCACGTGACCTCTGGCTGTGGACTTCTTTGTAAATAAGAGAACATCGGGGGATTTCTTGCAAAAAATACCAAGGGGCACGTGCTATACACATGCCCTTGGATAGCTGGGGCGATTCTGCAAAATTGTGGAACTTGAGGGGCTTTTCGTAAATGTTCCCTCCTGTCACGTGCCACGTACGCGGGGAGGGCCTCGGGCCATCGCCCGGCGGTGGCTGGCTGCGAGGAGAGGCGAAGCTTCTGGCGGAGCGGTAGCGTCCTCTTCGATGTCGTCAAAGCTGCAAGGCGGAGGATGCTTCTGATGGCAACAGATGGAGAATGGCGGAGCGAGGGGTGGTGGCTGAGGTGGTCGGCGAATCCCCTAGAAGAGCATGCAGCCGTGCTCGAAGGGCCGATCGACTGGAGAATGAACGACTTTGCCTCCAGATGGCGATGAATAGGAGGCGGAGCTGGTGAAGGTACGAAGGCGTCGTGGAGGGCAAGGTCGATGAAGGTGAAGGCGTGTCTGGTGGTGTTGAAGAAGACGACGGTTGTCGATGAAGATGGCATTGACTCGATGGCTATGATGGCCGGAGCAAAGAAGCAGACACGGAGGCCTCAATGCGACGAGATCCTTGAGCTCGGATCTCGCCAAGGGAGGAGGAGGGTCGGACTGTCACCACAGGTCTTCCTCTGATATGGGTGATGTTGGCGGATGGAGGACAAGGGGCGCGACGGTGATGCTTAAATAGAAGATGGAGGTCGGCCGGAGATGGAAGGTGGGTGACGATGGGTCAGTGATTTTGATGAGGTGGAATGAGGAAGGGGATCATGGACAGAGATTTGTAGGGATTTGATGAGATTGGAGGGCAGGGAGATAGCGGAGGAGGGCCGGGAAGATCACGGGATCCGCGGAGAAGATTCGTGACACGGACGACGGTGCCTCCCATATTGGGAAAGGGGAGGAAGGAGATGAGGTACCCGGGCCATCCGATCGACCGAGATCGGATGGCCCTGATCTCGCCACGTGGCGACAATAGAGGTGGGTGGAGTAGAGCAAGTGCATAACACGTGCTTAGGCGGCACGTGCTCCGTACGTGCGTGGTTTTTTATTTTTATTTTTATTATATAAAAATGAAATATATAAAGTCCAAAAATGGGTGACACGTGACGACTCCAGGAGCGGCCACGTGTTAGCCCCACAAAATTCGAAAAAAAATAAATACAAGATAATTCCGGAAAAAATAGTAAATTAACTCGGATCGAAAAAGTTTCTTCACAAAAATTGCTCGTCTAGATGAGATCTACAACTTTCTTGAACATAATCAAAATCGATCATTTGTTTAAAGTGATATTTTTGGGGTATCCCATGTACATAGAATACCTTGATTTTTGAGTTTTATAATTTTTTTTTCATTTTTAAGCTACATAAAAATCCGAAAAATATGATAAAATCAAAGATAAATATTTACACATTAATTTATT
Source organism: Ottelia alismoides (assembly GCA_037367405.1). Classification (NCBI taxonomy): domain Eukaryota; kingdom Viridiplantae; phylum Streptophyta; class Magnoliopsida; order Alismatales; family Hydrocharitaceae; genus Ottelia; species Ottelia alismoides. The sequence continues at coordinate 1,175,199 of JAZKJV010011853.1, forward strand.
TTTTGTATTTTTATTAATTAATAAAAAGAAGAAATAAAATAAAATACGAAAAAGACAATTTTTCTACAAACAATTAGTGAAGACTAAGACTCAATTAATTTCTTTAATTTCAATCTTAGTTTTGATTTGGATTTTTGTGCATTTTAATAAGACTTTTATCAAAGAAGACAAATGAAAAAGAAATAAAATAAAATGGATTAATTATGTACATAAAACAATAGGTCAAAAACCGCCAAAATACAAAATGTACAATAGAGGTCCAAAACCCAACTTTCACATATGAGCTTCGATTCACTTGAACTTCATTTTGTTTTGAAGATAATTGAATGTACATTAGTTTAAAAGTGAGTAGGATCAAATCGGACACTGGTTGAGGAAGATATGAAGGTTTTAGTCCGGAAATCCTCTAGGGTTTGAGTTTTTTGGTTCACTTATTTAGGTTAGTGATTTTTTTTATAATTTTCATTTATTCTTGTTAGTGATATGTAAAAAATAGAGGTGCTTTAGGTCATTTGGAATTAGCCTGAATTAGTTAAAAATCAGGGAAGTTAGGCTATTTACAGGTCAATTTGGCTGGGATTTTTGGCTTCTTATTTTGTGCAAAAATAAAGTGATAACATGCAATTCTTATTAAAAACATGCATGAATGCTAATTATGCAGAATAATGAAGAAATGCTAATGATTTTTAGGGATTTAAACTTAATTCACGACTTTTAGAATGATGAATATGAGATTCATCGTGCTTATGCATCAGTGTCTTATCCCTGGAAGCCTAAGTGCCATACAAACTGCAAGTTTAGGAAGAGCGTAGGCTCTGAATGGGTTCAAGTCTAAGGGCAGGATGTTAGCAGTACATCCTTGGAGAACGCCACCTATGTGAGTGTTATTGTGGGCCACAGTTAAAGGAAGAGGGTCTTTCCTGAACACACTCATGAAACAGGATAAGGGTGCATGGCCTTTAAGAGCACCAACCCTGACGATTGTACCAAGAACAACATTTTGTTGTTTCTACCATATACTTTAACATCAAGGTCCGAAGTTCAAGATGTAGTTCACTTCGTTCATATTAAAGTGAAAGTAGTAAACTCAAGTAGAGGTTCAAATCGGAAGGTACCTTTACTGAAAACAAAGTGTGGCAGCCGAAAGATATTTTTAACTCTCTTTGAATCCCTTTTTCATATTGATTAATTCGTAGGGGATTGTTGTATTTAAAATAAGTAATTTAGATTTTAATTGGAAAACCTATGCAATTACTATAAGAGTTAAATTGATTTCAATTGGGAAATCAAATGACTTGGATGGAAAGATGGGAATTCCCAAATTTGAAACATGGCAAAACTTGGGAGAAAGTTTAGTACCACATCTAGTATTTCTAAACCATTGGTGAACTTATATATGAGTTCACATCCCAAGCTCTTGTAGCAATAGTCGAGAGAAGGAATGGAGGGCCACACACACTAGCTCAGGCTCGGGCTCAGGCTCAGGAGAGTCAATTCGGATCTCGGATCTTGATACTTTTGTTGCGGGTTTCATTTGATTGGTCGATTAAATTAATCATATGGATTAATTTGAATTCGACTACATTGGGAATTCAACTCGACCCTAACAGCTCGATATAGTTGTAGTTTTGGAAACCAAGAGACACGCCCGTTGAGGGGTATTTTCGAAAAACAGAAAGCACTGCGCGCTAGGGCACACAAGTCCCTTTTTATACGCATCCCCTAACGTCGTTTTTCTTCACTCTTAAGAAAACTCTCACGTCGTCGCTTTTGCTCTCTCTTCTCCCACCGCATCTGCGACATGTTCTTCTCAGCTGCAAGTTCTCGGGGGTACTTTCGAGGACGGTCTCGTCGGTGTGCAATGACAAAGACCGTGTACCATCATATCCTGAGAGCGGATCGTCAGTACCCTACGCACCAGTATTGTGGGAGCGATATCCTCTCTAAGGACTGCCCATTTCATGGAAGTTTCGGTGATTTCTAATCTAATATTTCTTTCATTTTTTTACCGCAAATTATTTATTGTTTTACCTTTCCTAGATCTCGTGCTAATTTATATTTCCGTTTAATTAATCGGTTCTTTTTTGCATTATGTAATCAGATAACGGATGAGAAATGCATGATTAAAATGTTTTGTTAATCTGTAATGCTTTTCTTTTATTTCATTTGGATATGTGTAATTACTGTTTAAAACATGCCTTCTTGTTTACAACAAAATATCCTTAAAGTAATTCTTAGAGTAATGTATAAAAAAGACGCTGAACTATACACTTGATTTCATTGTCATGTATAAACTTTGAAAGATAACAATGCAGTACCCAAACTTTACGATTTATCTCAATGTGTTCCTTGACTATTGAATTTTAGATGATTATTTTGTCTCTCCAATCTTAAATTTCAATAATCAAATATCATATTAAGATAAATCTAAAGACTCACCAAAGTATGAAAGCTGTGATATTTCAAAAAATAGATTCTTATTTGAAGAGTGCATAACTGCATAGATATGCTCACACCAACCCGTTCATTTTAAATCCAATTCAAGGTATTCTAGATTGCCGGCGATGATATGATATTCGGAGAGAGCCTTGTTAAAGTTTTGGATAGAGGTGTAAAGAGGGCAAGCATTTCATTTAGTTTAACATTTTTTCAGTGGAAATCCAACATGTGAGACAAGGACTTAAACTTTCTGAAGCATGATTTCATTTTTTTAAGATTAATGTTATTGGAATAATGGCTCAATCTTGTATAACATTATTAGTTTACCTTCCACAGTTTTAAGTTGGAGGATGAATTGCCTTTAAGATTGTTATAACTATAATATCAACAATGTTATCAGTCACCAAATACAAATTTATTCGAACCAATTCAGGCATAAGTGGGTCCAACTCACTTGATTGAGTCGAGTGTCATGTGAACTCGACTTCCATCTAGGCTCATAATCTAAGTGACCAAAGAAATAAACTTGTTTGTCAAATTTGTTATAGTTGAAAGGAGGAACTAACGAGAGAAAAAAATATTGCTAAAACAACAAGAAAACCATTTCTTAAGTAGAGACGGCTACATTGATTGTGTGCCTCCGTTCAGATCTATCTTGAATCATTCTCACGATTAGATCCAAATAACTATGATCTCATCGAAGACTGGAAATTATAATGGACAAACAAATTAAAAATATTTTTGTAATTTTTTTGCAACTTTTCTTTCTTTTTAACCCTTACCTCAACTACAACAATCTGACTAACGTATGTTAGTAGCAACTAGCAAGGATTGGCGGTGTAAAATGGAACAAGGTTACCTGAGATGTAAATATAAATACGACTTTTTTTAGAGTTTTTTTTAATAATTTGATTTTATTACAAGGGGTGTGATGTAAAGTTGTTTTGAGAGGCGTGGAATTGAGGACCCATCTTTCTAATTTCTCCTAACCATCCTTAACAGGTTTTTTATTCTCAGTCTAATCCAATCCATTAAACATACAAATTCAATCCAATCCAATTCACCACATTATAGATTAGATAAGATTTTTTTATGTTCACCTATTTTCATTTCGTAAACTATGAATGATTTTTTAGCACACTAGACCTTGACATTTGGATCATGGTTTCATAATTGCGAGTATGGATAAATGTAAAAAAAATGATATTTAATTTTTGGGAAAGAAAATAATATATCATTGTTATAGATTTAGTACGAACAATCGTTGTATAACTAAATATAAATAACATACATCTAATCCATAGAAACTGTTGAAGCATTACACTGATTTTAAATAAAATTGCAAGTTTGCGTAAATCAAATAGGAATTACTACTAATGTGCAACTAATCTGCTTGATTGCAACGGTTCTCGAGGGATGGTTGTGTACGAGAGTGATCAGGGGGAGGATTGTGCGCGATTGCACGATGCAGGAGGAAGGTACATGAGGTGTCTGACTGTGCATGCGTAAGGGAGGTCTAGGAGAGACGAGGGCGAGAGATGCCCGGCTATGCATACACGTGGCTAGGGACAAGGATGACGCAACAGAGAATGAGGACGACAACTAGCTAGGGACAGGGTTTGGCTGCAGTAGCTCGAGGGAGGTATCAGAGAGCAGAGGACAAGGTCTGGCTGCACGTGCGCGGGCGAGGTTTAGTTGCATGTGTGCGAGGGAGATCTAGTGTGTTTCATTTGGAAGGGCCTGAAGTGTGTTTAGGTTTATATATATTTTTTAAAAGAAGCGTGCTTCGTTTGAAAAATTGTAAGGGCCCAAAAGGCACTAGCAGTATGTATTTCTTTTTTTAAACCAACCAGGGAGATGGAGTGAGGAGGGTTCCATCAAGTGGGGTGGAGTAACGTTTGAATTGAAATGGCTTTAACCTATAGAGAGAGTAGCTTGGATATTTACACATACCTTTCAAATAAATTCAATTTATATGCTCTAATGGTATCAAATGAATTGTTATATATTATCTATTTATTAACGGACCAGATCGGACTTTGACAACAATCCGATCTTATCTATAGATGAAGGATTTGTAAAATTTCAATCCGATTCGATTTATTACATGTATAAATCCAAACCGGTCCAATTCAATGACAACGGATTGGATAGAAATACATTTATTTTATTCCATCCCTATACATCTCTAATCGTAGCTAAACCTTCGTATTCCAGTCGACGGGACGTATTCCATCTTTACAGTTTCTCTAGACTCGCACACGGGCTGAAATTATATTCCATCGAAGTTTGACAAAAATCTAGTGATGGAAATCGAACAGTTGACCTTACGTCCATCCAAACATCATGACTCTAATATTTACCAATCTAAAGACAAATTCGATCAAGTCCTTCAATTTTATTGACATTGCGATCTCATACCCTCGTAGAATCTCGCGATGAAATCCTCAGCTCTCTCGTCGACACTCATCGTCTCGTCTTCCTCCTCCTCTCGCTCCACAACCACCGACCCGCACTCGCTCAGAGCATCGCCGCTATGCGAACTATAATCGAAGTACACGTTATCACGGTCGTCGTCTCCGACGAAATCCACACACGAGGTGATGCATAAGATCCCACCAAGGAGTCTCATGGAGGCCGACCCCCTCTGACTCGTCGAGCGGAGGGTCGGCATCTCATCGAAGGACATCTCCTTCTCGCTGTAGTGCATCGCGTTCGGTTGGCTGCGGGAGCCCGCGAGGCTCTTGACATAGTGGCGGGCGTGGCGGAGGCCGGCGGAGAGGAGTCTGCGCTTGAGGAGGGCGAGGCGGAGGGGATTCCACCGGGAATTGTGGTCGATCTTCTTGGCCATTGGGATGAGATCCTTCGAGTTGGAGTTGGTGAGTACTTATAGCTGTGTTTGATTGGAGGGAGAGGTGACGTATTCTCCTTTTTTAAATAAGAGAAAGACTCGATACTTTGGTGGGCGCATAGACATTGTACTTCACGCGATTTGGATACGCGTGAACGAGTGGGATGCCCTTTTTTTTCTAAATAGTTTTCTTTGGGTAAATTAAGGAAAAGATCCTCAATTATATTTTGATGGGATTTTTAATTCGGCACACCTTATAATCTTTGTCAATTACATTCACGATCTTTGAAACAACCTAATTACCTCCTTGACCTCGTAAATTTGCTAACTCTTATCCTACATATCATGTGGTTAACCCCTATCCATTTACCCATTAAAATGAACTGGATTCTGTTATGTTCTTTTACATTATACCTATTTTGTTTATCAAATTTACATTGAGTGTCACTCCCACTCACCCTCCTCATCTCCCTTTCCCCACCCAGTAGGGGTGTCTATGGGGCGGGTGCTCATCTCATTTGATCGCGACCCGTCCCGCCCCGTTGGTATTGGGTCACGAGTCGACCCGCCTCATTCCAACAAGTACCCAATTGCAACGGGTACCCGGTTAATGACAATAGATGTTGGTTACCCACGGGTACCCGTGGGGATAAAGAGTGATACTTCAAGTGAAAGGTGACATATATTAAAATGCAAACGATATGTCCAACTACGTAGATTTATATCTATATCATATTCATAATGATAATGACGGATACGAAAATCCAAATGATACGGAATGCATTCAGATAGAGATATATAAACATAGATAAATAAACTAATGAGGATATACAAAACTATGCAGATATTGTAAATCATATGAATACATGTAATTGGAAGGAATATTATCGAATACGGATCTAATAATGACACATTCATGTAGGTTCATCGTCATAATGAATCAAATACGGATAAAAGAGATGTAAATATATATAACCTGAGGATAACATGACAAACAATATATAAGTATGTATTCCTATTCGTAAATGGTTATATCAATTATCATCATAATTGATTACCGTAATGTGTGTGTGTGCGTTCTTATGTGCGTGCGCATGTACGCGTGGGTGTAGGCGTGAGCTCATGCGTGTGCATGTGGGCATGTTTGTTTGCATGGACGCGGGCGCGGATGCACGTGTGGGTGGTGCATGCGTCCGCGTCCGCGAGTGCGTGTGTGATACAATTCGTATTCAATTGTATTCATTATCATCATGTTTGGATGCTACGATGTATGCAGGTCGATTTGGATCGTATCCGATTCTTTATCATATATGTTAATTCAAATTTTGACATATATATACTTCGATTTCAAAATGGATACATATATGATCCCTCCCATACATATAAATTTAATCTTATCTATACAATTTTGATTCTATTATTTTTCTCTAATTTGCATCTATTTCATAGCGATATTCATTTTTAATGATTCGACAATTTGTTTTCCATATTCAACGATATTTGTATCCGCGTCCATTTCTATATTTTTAAAATAGATAAGAATAATGTAACATCTACATTGGTATTTGTATCTAACCATTTACTTTTTTGTGAATCAATTGATAGTGGAAACTTCCAACTGGGCACCCGCGGATACCCATCGAGTTTTTTATATGTGGCACGGGTCATGACATTACGGATACACGACCCATCATTTTCAAATGGGTACCCGAGGGTTTAGGGTCAAAATGAACGGGTTGGATCAGGTACCCATTGACCTGGATATTTTTGAACACACCTACCACCCAGCAACCACCCACCTCCTCGACATCTGCCGCCCTCGCCCTCCTCCTTCGAGTTTGCGGCGTTTGCCACCCCCGCCCTCCTCCCCGACCTCCGCCTCCTCATGCCGCCCCCACCCCATCCCCCTCCACTGCTTCTTCCACCCCCGCTCCCCTTCTCCCCCGCCTCCGCCCTGCAGAAGGCGCGTCCTCCTCTCCACCTCCCATTGTTGCAGCTGTACGTTTGGGAACGGTTTGGGAAACAACGACATCATAGGCAGGTGGTGGTGTCGGTCATTAGTCCAAGTTGCAGTTGTACGTTTGTTGGTTGGAGTTGAGGTACCACATCTCTCGTGTGGAGAAGATGGAGAGAGGGGTTCTGATTGTCTCGTGTGATGCACTATGCAGCAACAACACACAAGGGAGAGGGGATGCCATGGCCGCGTGCATAAAGTGGACGAGGGAAAGAGAGATGCTACGCACAACAGCAGTGAGAGGAAAAGGGCATCTCCCTTGCGATGGAGAGAGAGGATGAAGAGAGGAGCCGATCGTGTTCAACGGTAGAAAGGGGGAGGTTGGATATGAGTCGACCACACCACCATCAGATGGTTGTTGCACCATGTGGTGTAGGAGGCTACAGTAGGGGCCCCCGTCCCCTCCCCATCCATCGTCTCCCCCACCTCTCATGTTCCTCCACCTCGACGAGCGGCCTCCAGTTGAGCAGCCTCCAGCTTCCTGTTTGATTGGGTAGAAGAAGAGGATGAAGAAGGGGGAGGAGAAAGAAGGAGAGAAGAGATTGAAGATCTACCATTGATTTCTTTGGTTTGATTAACTCAAGTTTAACTCAAGTAATTGACTCCAATAAAGTTTAAGATGACGGCATGGTCTGTGAGGTAAGACGAACCAAATTTACGGAGTCGGGGGAGGAATTAGATTGTTTCAAAGGTCGTGAATGTAATTAGCAAAGTTTATAAGGTCTGCTGGGTAAAAATCTCTATTTTGATTTCCGATGATGGGTCTCATATTTGAAATGCAATAAAAAGAATAAGATTAGATATCTCTTTATATTATTCAAGAAATGAAGCTCGTAATTAAGAATTGAAGCAGAATTAAGGTTCTTTTTTTATAATTTAGCTTAGTTTTTTTATGTTTCCACACGTATTTTTGGTTGGGTTATATTAGATCAATAAGAAGTGTTAGACCGTTACAAGAATAATAACCTTCAATGGTCATGAATACAAAGATAATTGTCATGAATAATATGATTTCAATATCAAAATGTATATTATAATTGCAGAGACGTTACGGAATCTTTAGGCAGCTATTGGAGACGTACAAGTCACTGGAAAGCCCTATATATGGGTGTTCTTCCTATAGTGAAAAACGCACAAGAACAAGAATCGAGTGAGTCCTGAGAGCCCCCAAAAATTCTTACCCAGAATTTGTTCTTCAAATGATACCAGAGCGCTATCTCGACGACATCAGATTGATCTTTTGATCATTGGGTGGATCTTCTTCTCGTACGAGAGACGCCACTTACGGTATCTGAGCATTTCTAACGTTGTTGACGATCCTCGAGCATCTTAGAATGTGTCACACATCATTTCGCCGTCGAAGGTATTAATATTTTTTGAAACGATTTATTACGGTATAACACTGTTTCATTTTATTAAGATTGCCTTCTCCGGTACAGTTTTGTTGAAATCAAGATGGCCTAATCCGTATGTTTCTGTTTTTAATAGTATATAATTAAACACGCTCCGTAAAAAGTTTCTAAATTATCCGAGTGCACCGTGATCGTTGTGTTTTTTTAATCTTTACGTAACTTTAGAGATTACCTTTCTTCAAACCTCCGTTTACAGTATTTTTTTTCAATTCTTCTTTAATAAATAGTTGTTTAATGAAATTGATTTACCTTGTTGTCTTGACCAATCAAGTTCTTCTAGTAAAAAGACCCTTCTTTATTTTATTCGCCAACCATTTTTTTCTCTTTCTTGAATTGTTGCTATTATATTTTTTGCCGCTTTAAGGGAGGTTAACGGATCCTCTTTTTTTTAAGTTCTGTTTGCTCCACTGTTAATAAACGGTCATTCCATATTTTTTTTAAAAAAAACTTGCCTTATTCTTTATGCAATCTAAGTTTTTAAAAAACTATATTGAGAATTTGCTCTTTCTATATTTGTTATTAATACATACACATTTTTTTGTTGTACCTTATTAGAAGTTGATAGATTAAAATTAACAACTTTATTTTATTTATTTATCTATTAAATCCATCATTTTTTAGTACACTTCCTTTCATTGCAATCATTGCACATTACGAATCTATCATAGTGATATCTACATTGTATTATTATTACCTCTGTTTATTGGTATTTTTAACTCCTGTTTTTTTAACGGCACCTGTTTTTTCTCTGATTTGTTTTCTTACACTAGAGATTTTTTTTGTTCTATTAACCCCCGTAAGTCCCATTTCTTTCATTAAAAAGGTAAGTTTTTTTAATCCTTTGTTTTTTAGGCCAAGATTCCCATGACCTTTTTTATAAGTTTTTTTGCCAATCTTTTTTTACCTAAAAAAATGTATCTTCTCTTCCCATCCATCTTCATCTATCACTACAGTAGAATTTGCCTAAATCGACGTTTACAAACGTCGGTTTAAAAGTTCACAAACGTCGGTTTAAAACAATTTCGACGTATTTATACGTCGAAAATCAACGTCGATTCAGTACGTCGAAATCAAGTTTATCCGACAGAAAACGTGTTACGTCGACTTTGTCGGGCCAATTGATTTAAACGTCGAAATTGGTAACTAATCTAGACATTTATCCGTCGAATTTGATCACGTAATTCGACATTTACACGTCGGAAACAAGTGCATATGACGACATCAAATTTCTAAACGTCGATTTTACTATAAATTTTTTTAAAAAAATAATACTAAAAATTGGATCCATTAATGCTTTCTACATAACAGTCAAAATGTCATACGGATAAAAACAATTCGACATTACAAGTCCTCTTTACATAAGAAAAAATACATTGTTTACTCAATACATTTGTAAGGAACATCACATCTAAGGAATGGATTATTACATACAACAAAATGAATCGATGAAGCATGCAATGCCTTCTAGATCTTCATGTTGATCTCATATTGGGTCCCCTTCAAAGTATCGCAGACCGCATTCCAGTTCTCTATCTGCTCATACAGGGGCTTCCTATAGATCTTTACCTGTCGACTTGCCAATTTTCGCTTTGGTACTCTGAGGACTTCAAGAACATCGACAAGCTTCTGCAACAGAGGATATTGGAGACTGGAAAATTTAAACCCCGGATAATAAGTGCAGTATGAGTAGTGTAAGAAGTCTTACAGTTCTGTTTCTAATGAGATCGTAGAAGAGAATAATGTGTTGTGTGCTTTTGAAATAGTTTAATGCATCCAAAGAGGCCTGCTCCATCTGATTTAGCTCGGGAACCAAAGAGGTGACATTGATTCTAGGCTTATAACTTGCGAGAATTGCAGCCTGAACAGAGAACAAACAAAATGCACTAAGCACCAGCTTAATCAGATCTTACATAATTTGCAATGTGCATGTAGTGCATGTACTGGAAAAACAAATATAACATGCAAATAGGATCAAAGACATGAACAAGACCTCGTCCTCTGAGTGCACGTGTGATTTATGGGTTCCATTTAGTAACTTGTAACTGCGGTCATGGGTATTTGCAAGAACAGAAACCATTCTTCAGAGTACATTTCTTCGGAAGAGAAATATATCTCCGATTAAAGTACTCGGATATTTCTTTGTGATGATCCATTAAATCCTGTACAAATCAGAGAAAATTAACTGATATTTTCGCAGAAAAGGATTAATTAGGCATCCAGTATGATATAAAGAAGGGTGTTGCTTGCCAACATGGAGAGATGGTCCATCTTGCTCGCAATTTGTGTTGCAAGTGAAGTTCCAACCTGATTCAGTCTCAAATCATCACATATCCATATCGAATTATATCAAAAGCCAATTGACTTTGAGTTGGATGTTACAAAACCTCGTTGATTGCGTCCTTGCACGCATCTTGGAAAGTCAAAACGACACTAAGCCAGGTCTGGATGTCCGCTTTGTTCGCTTTAGGCGAGGTCTTGAGTGTGGTATGGGACTGCTCTAACCTCTTTTGGCCCTATAGCTTCGAAATAGCTGCAACTCCAACTCCAATCAAAGAACACATCAATTAGCTAATAAGGACCTATAGCTCCGAAAGCCGAAAAAAGGGCACAAGAGAAAACATAGAAATCATGAACAGGTATCACTGATACCAACTAGAGAAAATGGCATTAAACCCACCCATTCTATTTAATTTCACCCGTAACAAGTAGGGAAATTAGCACTTACTCTTGCATTACTTTTGATGTCCATACCCGAACCTCCAACCCTGTAATATGGATCAATGGCGTAAAGAATATAGTTAAATAACCATTATTCATAGAAATATTATTCGTATCTAAATAACAAATAAACTAAAATAGCGTACCATATGTATTGATCGATTATTATTATTTTCTCAGTAGAGTCCAAGAGGTTGATGTTGATGAGATCTGTCACGAGAGCCATTTCTTCTGGAAGCGAAGGAGTAAAAGCTGCAATGTATAACCTGCTTGATGCTTTTGTTATGGCAAATATTAAGAGCAAACATATAACATATAACCTGGTTGATGCTGATATATGCTTTCTCATAGTATATATCAGCTCTTAAAAGTTGGAGTAAACATTATATAAGAAAGAAAAAATACAAACAAATAGTAAACATGAACAATAAGGTGATTGTGTACTTTTTAGAGAAAACGAAAGCATGTGAAATAGTCAACAAAAAACATGAAATAACAGTAACATCACATATAAGTTTGTAAGTGTTGATAATATGTGAAACTATATAGAGGCAAATGAAATCAATCATCAACTTCAATCTCTTCGTCAGCAGAATCTTCTTCTACGAGTCTTCTTCCTCTTCATCAGATTCATCAATGACAAATTTTCTTTTTCGTGATGAAGAAGGCATCAATGATGTACTCAGTTGGACGAAACCTAGTCATTATTTTACAAAACATCATTCCAATCATATTTATCACATTAATATGTACAATTCAAAAATTATAAACTTACTCAAGTGTTTATTTGAGACATGATTTTGTGTTTGCATGATCTTGCATATCCATTTTTTCATTTCCTCCATCTGTTTCAGCATCAATTCTTGTGTTTCTTCTTGTTGTTAAAATAAAAGATACAATAACACCTCTTGCAATATGAAATATGAATTAATGTAAAAAAAGAACTATACCTTAATGCGATCATAACATCCACGAAGATGCTCCTTCTTAATCAATCGAAAGTCTGGTTCCATTGGAGCGTCTTCACGAGCTGCAATTCCAATAAGAGTTTGAAAATGTTTTGCTTGGATCCTATCAGTCGGCCTCCCACTGTACGGATCAATTACAATGGTGATCTTATGGCCCATTGAAGCATTCAGCTTATCCAAAGCTATTCCACGCGTCTTTCCTCGACGCCGTACAATTTGGGATGGTTCTGCTTCTACACAATAATAAAAATGTTAAATTAGTATAATTTCATAAATGTATACTAGACAAGTATATCAAGAATACCATATTGCTTCTCAGAAACATATTTTGTGTCCAATGTTGGTGGTAGTCTCTCATCCACATGCATAGAAGTCAAGGTAATATCGCTGATATCTATAGAGGCCATCTCCTGAATTGACTCCTCAAATGGAGTCGATGTACTACTGCAAATCTTTTTCTTGCCTTTTTCCTTCATTCTCTTCCATGGGAAAGTTCCAGTCATATATATAACAAGGACACACAAGTCTCCCAATGCCATAACTGAAGCAAAAAAATAAATTTATTGAAATAAAATGCATTTGCATATAAGCTTATGCTCTTCTTTAACCAAAATAAAACAGTGTTCTATGTCATTTTTTTGCAATGAAATACGAAAATACGGAACCTGGGAAATACGAAAATAAATATGTTAAATTTAGGTTTCAAGTTTTAAGTTGCCTTTCAGTATGCTACAGATTGGTTCATGCTTTGAAATTAATGACTAAAGTCTTTAACAATCTAAATCACAGTCTTGTCTGGATGATGCTTTTGATATTTAGGTGGTGCATAATGATAATAACAGATTCTGACAGCTGAATTTGTCATGAATTCAGTAGCTCCTGGTTTAATCTAACTCATTACCTATCCAAGAAGCATCATATATTGTTTTTTAATCCTTTTGCCGGTCTTTGTTAAACTAAATTATGTAGTATAAGCAAGTGCTTCAAAACTATTAAATGTCAAGAAATGATATTCTAAGATCTTGAAATCTTAAATAATAAGACCTTGTGCAAAAGCAGTAAGGCAGAAAGGAATCCAAGACTCCATGTCGTGTATCCTAGTGATATTGGAGTTTGATTTTAACGGTCAAGAGAAAATTCAATATTTGAAGAATTTAAAATCCAATCAACAGATAAATTGCTCAACAAATATCATGTTCATCATGCTAACAAATTAAAACTACACTAAAATTAACATTAATAAACATGCATTTAGATATATCCGAGTTTTAATGCAGGAAATCCCATTTCAGACACATGTGCATGAATTAACAAAAAGTAAGAATAATTAGATGTTTAACTTGAGCTTATTCTCCCATAAATGAAACCAGATCAGAATCCAAACTCTGGATCCACCGCTAACCTAGTCTAAACACTCTAAACACTTGCGAAAAACCCACAAGTAACACTGATCCCAACTTGGGGAGACACTTATGAGAAACAATTATGAGGAACACTTATGAAAAACCAACCCTACTTAATTGTGGGAAAAGGCTTTGTTGTTGTTGTTGTACTTATGAAAAACCCACACTTGTGAGAAACCTAAACATATCCACATAACCCATGACCGATATGGATATCTCAACTAACCCTAGTTTAACTAGGGTTACACTGCCCTTACTCGGTCCAGAAACAATATAATCAACCCTAAAATATCAAAACCCAATATTTAAACCTCAAACCTAACTCAAAAAACAAAATAAAAGCCTCATCTAAGCAAAAAATAAATTAAAGAAACCCAAACATAACTCTAACACAAAACCCTGACCCCCCCAACATTGAACCATAACTTCTAACATACAACACTTAATGCCTTAATAAATTTCTAGTAAATTCAGAAGAAAAATTTTGCACTAGTAGAAAAAATTACCTTAATCTTGATCGTCTGAATCAATATATTCAATCAATATGTCATTTTCATCCTCATCTTCTTCACCACTGGTATAAATCTCCGCACGTACTTGTCCATCAATCACATCTGCATCAATAGTCGTAACCTCTACATCTATACGACTTAGTTCTATGAAATCATTGGCAATTACTTGAATAGGAATATTCTCAACTTCGGTGTCTTCATCATCTGAACTTGTGAGCACATCTTTGAGGAGTTGAGCACCTTCATCCCTAATCGCACTTATTGTATTGAGTTGTAATGGTACATCGTATATATGTCGATGTTCATGTCTCCGCACCACGCGCCACTGGGGACCATTCTTCCTATCTACAAGATAGTTGATTTAGCCGTAAATAGGTGGTCTTAAATTCACACAAAGCGTGAACTCAGTCGGTGTGTTGACCACACTAAATCCGGACTAAAGTCAACAATTAACCCACACTAAAGATCAACAAATTAGAACTAATGTGGAGTTAAAATTTATTTTTAACTCTGCACAAAATGATGTAAAGGGCAAGTATGCAGAGAGTTCGAACACAGGGAGCAAGCAGTGTAATCCAAGCAAATGAATGCACAAGTGTGTGAGTGTGTGAAGTGTCTACACTAAGCAAGCAAGCAACTACAATTTTTGTGGGTTTTTAATTTTTAATTTTTAATTTTTTTTTCAATGTTGGAAATTAAAGGCAATGTAATACAAGGCAAAGTAAAATGTTAATTAACATGCACAAAAATACTCAAAAATCCAGAAATGAAATGTTTTTGGTCTTTTTAATATTTTTTACTGTTTTTGTGATTTTTGGGGCTTTTTCAAGATGTCTTTGATATTTTTAAATATCAAAATAAAAGAAAACAGTGCAAACAAGGCTGGCTGTGAGTAAAATGTAATTTAAGAAATAGCAACCAGTAGCAAAATTGTTTCACACTATTTTTCTAATAAAAGTAACAAAATAAGGAAGAAACAGAAGCTGAGTTTACAATTTTTTGTTTTTTCTACTATTTTCTATATTTTTTTGAAGTTTTTGAGTGTTTTTAAATTTTTAGTGTTTTTCTTTTGATATTTTTAGTGGTTTTTGGACTGACACTAAAACAGGATAAAATAGACACTAGGTAATTTTTTTGGAATTTTTAGAGGGGTTTTACTATTTTTTTGGTATTTTCTAAGCTAGACAGTAGGAAAAAGACATGTTTTTGATTTTTTATAAATAATGAAAAGTGGTAAAATTGAAAACTAAAAATAGGGCGTCAAAATATAGGACAACAGGAGCTTAACCCTATTTTTATGGAATTTTTGGGGTTAAAATGATATTTTAATTAATTAGAACAAGACCCCAATCATCAAACAGTGCTGGTAGGGGCATAAGTGCAAATATGGAAACATCCAGGGGCATGTACGCAATTTTTCCGCAAAATATTACTCTGAAACTTGCATTTCAAGGATTAAACATAAATATCCAAACCCGCAAGGGTAGATGTGCAATTTACCCACCAGGGCGCGTGACTTGCACGCGCCTGGGAGGGGTATTTTTGCAATATTACAAAGCTCAGGGGGTTCGATGCAAATTCTCCAAAAGATTACAACTTGACATACATGTTCATGGACTTAAACGAAATACACAAACAACCAAGGGTATCCTTGCAAAATGCCCACCCCCTCACGTGTACAGGTCACGTGAGGTGACGTGGCGAGGGACCCAAACGCAAATAAACAAAGCCCAGGGGTTGTTTTGCAAATATTACAAAATATTTTAAACTACAGACTAAAGTTTATAGACTAAATATTAAATACAAAAATGGCGAGGGTGTGGATGCAAAATACCCTCGCTCCTGCGCTCCGATGATGACGCGTGGCGCGCATCCAACGGCTGGACGACGAGGCGCGATCCAGCGGCTGGGCGCGCTCCACTTATCCACGTGGCGTGTCCTGGGTGCGCGATGACGGTTCGGCACGTGCGGCTGAGATTAGATCTCCTTCGACGATCGAACGGTGGGCACGTGGGGAGATCTAACGGCTGCAGCACGATCTGGACGCTCCTCGTTGATCCGACGATCCCGGAGGTCGAGGGAAGAACACGGAGGAGCTCCGGTCTGGCGAACTTCTCCGAGCTCCTCCGGCCGACCACGGCGACGCTGGAGCTTGCAAGGTGGCCGAGGATGCTCCTGCAGGTGTCGGCTGACGTCTGGAGGCTTCAAAATCCACCGGCGAACGCCGGTGCTCTCGCACGGAGGTGGCGGAGCTGCGAGGCTCCAGGTGCTCCGGCGAGAGGGCAAAATAGCTCCAGGAGCTTCGATGTACTTCAATACCTGCACCAAAGCGTTAGAGAGGTCGAGGGAAAAATGCCTCGACCTCGGGTGGCTCTCAAAATGGACGGGGAGGCGCAATAGGGTCTCGCCGGAGTTGCACTCCGGCGAGGTGATCGATTAGGTGATGGAGTGATCGATTCGACTCAGAACGATGGGGGAAATAATCCTAGAACTAACAGGAATAAAATGGGGAGGAGAATGAGATGGATGGCAGCCTCGATGGCCAATGGCCAGAGGGAGAATACCTCACGGGGGTGACCGCCGGAGGTGATGGAACACGCCCAGATCAGTTGATGATCCTCCGCCTTAAGGTGATGAACCAGGAGCTGTCACCTCCAGGTGCTCGAGCACGACCAAAAAGGGGGGTAGATCTGTGTGGAATGCGGTTCAACCCGAGAAAGGAAGATGGGGGTTTGTATTTGAAGGGAGTTGAGGGCGTGACTTCGAGAAGGAGTCACGGGCAGAGGAAGAAGATCTAGGCAGATCTGAGAAGTCGGCGATGGAGATGGATCTACAGTGATCAACTTCCAAGAAGGAAGCGACGGCGAAGGACGAGCGGCGCGACCTCGAAAAAAGGGTGAAATTGGGCGAAAAACGAGGTGTACGAACTCGTGGAGGGTGAAGAATGGACTGTTGACCCGCCGGTCAACAGTTCAAGGCGCCTGGTTGGTCCACGTGGACCAACCAGGGAAAAGATAAAGAAAATGCTTTGTTAATTCGTTTAAAAATAGAAATAAATAGAATTAAAGTATGATTATAAAATAAAAATTGTTTGTTATTTTATGTAGTATTTAATTATGATTTTTATTTATTTTTATGGATGATATTTTTACAAGTTTACATTTATACCCCTAATAGGTATATATATCTATGTATTAAGGTATTCTATTTTTATTTAGGTATTTTTAATATTGTTATTTTTATTTATGATTTTTAATAATTATAAAATACTTTTATCTACACAAATATATTTTTATTTTATTTTTCTGATATGTTTTGTATATTTAATAAAATACAAGTATGTTTCATATAGGTACATATATAGGTAATGTATCTATGTATTTTATTTTTAAGTATTCTATTTTTGTTTTGATTTAGGTTTTTATTCTTATTTTAATGTACATAATTATTATAAGTATTATTTACAACATTATAAAAACATAAAAATGAATAAATAATGAATAAAGAATAAATTGAATATTTTATTCAGTACAAGTGTACAATGAGGGTCCAAAACTCAACTTTCAAACCGTAGCTCCGCCAAATGCGAAACCACCGCCATTGGATAGATTATTTTACTCTATATACAATTAAAGGTGAGTACACTGCATTTGGAGTTGTCGTTTGTGAGATACGGGTCTGGGAAGTTGGGATTTTGGATTCTTATTCAGACCATATCTTTTTGTCTGTACATTCTTTTCCTGTGAAATCAATTTTGTATTTTTCTTTATTAAATTATCTACAACTTTCATGTACAAAGTTTCTTTTTTTGATGTACAAAAAGTGAAGCCAAAAATAGGTCCCAAAATGAATAAATAATGAATAAAGAGTATAGGTGTTTTGACTGTGTTTTTGGCCTTATCTCCCCCTACTTTATTCCTTGTCGACCTATTCATCGAGATGCCTAGGTCTCGGGGGTTTTGGGTCATAAAATATTTACAATATTTTATTCTTTTTCTTTTCTTTGTTTATTCTATAATTTTGGCCTTAATTACAGTGATTTATACACAATCTGAATGCACATGCATGGATGCTAAGATGATAGTTTTAATGCTATTTACAGGCATTTGCCAGGGTTTTTGGTGCCAAAATGATAGAATAAAGATGATGAAATGTGGATTCATCATCCCCCTATACTTTACCTTTGCTAGTCCCTAGCAAACACTTATGCAATAAGTGCAAAAAGAAAAGAAAGAAAAGAAAAAGAAGAAAATTGGATGAAGTTTAATTATCAAACTTGTCTTCGCAAAATCGAAGTTTGGAGCTTAAGTCGGACCTTTGGAATTTAGTGCGGTCGGAACCTTAATGAGAACCAAGTTTGAAATCCAACAGTCCTTGAAAATCCCAAAACTCTGTCCAAGTCTCCTCAATAGCCAGGTCAGAAATACTTCAACTCATACGCAAACTCTTACGACTATGAGTCTGACTCGTACAGTGTAAGTGCTATGTAGCTCCCCACCTCAGAAGTGACAAAGAAACAACCTCCCCCAACCTGGTAACTCTAATGCCTCGGTCTAGCAACTCTTTCCTCGAGAAGCGGGGTATTCCCTTCTAAGTTCAAGTACAACCAGCTCAAGAAGAGGGGGAAGAAGTATAGACTTTTGGAAGCTCAGCCAGTGTAGCTGAGTCTTCCGCTGCAAGCTTCATGAGATGTAACATGGATACCATAAGCTTTTGCTTTATTGAACTATATACACTCCGGTGGGGTTATTAAATTTTCAATCCGACCCACCACTTTTTTTGGAGTTCTTCTTCTTTTTTTTTTTCAATTGCATCTGTACAACATATCTACATGGTGCAGCATATATACAAGAAATTTTCCTCTTGAGCCAGTAGACTATCCCTCTTTTGAAGCTTTATTGCAACCCACGGCTTCTGTCTTTAGCCTTCATCACCACTAGACCAAGTTGAGGTGCACTTCCTTCACTATAAGAAGAAGAGAGGTTCCGCCTAGAAGTACTACCTTCATATGCTACCCCAAGCTAAAGGAAACTGCCTCCTCACCACCTCGTCCATGGAGAGCTATGTGAATGGTGCAGGTGTCCAAGTTAGGTCATTATCAACAAGAGTCGTACGTGTGCTCCGAAATATTCTACTTAGGCAGTCAAGAATCCATTGAACCAAGTCCCGTGATCCTCAAAGAATTAAGTCAACTAGACCTGAAGTACCTCAAACTTAGTTCCTATAAGGTTCCTGTTATTAGGTAGATTTTAAGGTCCAATCAAGCTCCAATCTCCGGATTTTACTTAGACTTGTTCAACTATCAAACTCAATCCGAAAAATGCGAATGCCATGCAATGCAATGCAAAATGCAGGAAATATTTTTGTGATGCAATTTTCAAGGATTTTGAACTTTTTATGGATTTTTGAAAATATGATGATGATGCAGATGCATATGCATTTTTTTGTATTTTTCACAAAGATTTTTCAAATGTTTTTGGATTTTAGTTTTGCAAATGTTTTTGGGCTTTTTGAAAACAAAAAGATTTTGGCTAAAAACTGGGTGAAAATATGTACACGGGAGTGCTTCTTCATACACAAGAAGTGGATTTTAGAATTTTACAAGGGTAAGTGGTCAGTTTTATATATATAGATATAGTGGATTTTGGTGAGATGTACATATTCCTCAAACTTATTTGACACAAAGTTTTTCAAACAATTTTTGAAAACTATAGTCCAAAATAATTTTTACAATCATTTACACACATTTGAAAATCATTTTGCAATCGGTTTTCAAAACAGTATGTATAGATTTTTCAAATATTTTTGCAACCATTTTTCAAACCATTTGCAAATCATTTTTCAAACATTTTATTTCACACAAAGAAAAGAAATTTTTACAAACCACACATTTTTACAAAGGTTGAAAACATGAAGCAAAATATTTTCAAAATAGTTTTCAATAGATGTTCACAAAGATTTTCAAACTATTTTTCAAACATTTTGCAAAAAACATTTTCACCTGATTTATTAATCAGTAAATATAAAAAGAATTTGAGGAATAATCACATCTTTTTATTAAAGGTTTTTAATGAATTTTAAAGAATTAGTAGCCATATTATTAAGAAAATACGAAAGTACGAGTTATGGCTAAAGTATATACGCAGTATATACGACCCCCCTATACTTAGCTTGAGCTATGTCCTCATAGATCGGAGAGAAAAGAGAAGACATAACTCGTACTAAGTATAGACAAGTCTAAAGAATAAATGAATGAATCAATGAGAAGTTGACCGTCCCCCCTATACTTAGGATCAAATAATCCTAAGTATAGCAGACTGTACACAACGCAGGGAGGGTCAAGGGTGGGAATGAACAGATCGTACTCAGATTGTCTCCCCCTATACTTAGGGTAAAATATCCCTAAGTATAGACAAGAAGAGGAGACAATGGAGAGGATCAAAGAATGGAGATACTCGGGGTGCACACCCCCCTATACTTAGGACAAAGTACATCCTAAGTATGGAAAACTGTCTACAAGGGCGGCACCTTTTTCATAGATAAAGAAGATAGAGATGGAAAAGAAGAAAAGAAGAAAAGAAGAAAATGACTCAACAGATGAAAGAGATATGAACAGATGGATCTGTACAGCGGCAGATGGAGTTGATCACCATGTATAAGATGTAGATGATGAGAGTTAAAGGACACATCTCATACCAGAAGAATGGGGGCAACGTCAATGGTCGGCGGATCATGATCAAGATATAGTTTCAAGCGTTGACCATTGACGCGGAAGGTAGAAGAAGATGACGGTTCGGATATGTCGATGCTGCCATTGTCATGTACCTTCCTGACCACATACGGTCCTTTCCACTTGCTCTGTAATTTCCCTGGGAATAATTTCAGCCTGGAATCAAACAACCATACTCTCTGATCTGGCTCAAACTGTTTATGGCTGATATGCGAATCGTGCCATGTCTTCACTTTCTCTTTGTACTGTAGGCTGTTCGAAAAGGCTGTGTCTCTCAGTTCTTCCAGGGCTGCCAATTCAACTCTTCTTTGGTCTCCTATACTCTCGGGATCTAGAAGCAACTCAGTAACTGCCCAAAAAGATTTATGCTTGATTTCCACTGGCAAATGGCACGGCTTGCCATAGACGAGACGAAAAGGAGATGTTCCCAATGGATTTTTGAAAGATGTCCGATAGGCCCACAAGACCGAGTCCAAAAGCTGTGACCAATCCTTTCGGTCTGGGCGGACAACTTTCTGCAAGATAGTCTTTATCTCCCGATTCGATACTTCAGCAAGACCATTAGTCTGAGGGTGATAAGGAGTGGCAACCCGATGGTCAATACCGAACTCGTCAGCAAGGGCCCTAACTTTGTCATTGATGAAATGAGACCCCCCGTCAGAAATCAAAACTCTAGGTACCCCGAACCGTGAAATGATATTTTTCCTCAAGAATTTACACACGGTTTTAGCATCTGCGGCTCGGGCGGGGATGGCCTCAACCCATCGGCTGACATAGTCTACAGCGAGCAAAATATGCTCGAATCCCTGACTCTTAGGAAATGGGCCCATGAAATCAATCCCCCATGCATCAAAAACCTCACAAAAGTGAATGGGTTGCATGGGCATCATGTCTCTCTGTCCGCAGGTTCCCATTTTCTGACAGTCAGTACATTTCTTCACGAACTCATCAGAATCCTTGAAGAGAGTAGGCCACCATAGGCCGGATTGAAGCACCTTCTGTGCTGTCCTTTTTCCAGAATGATGTCCTCCTGCCTCAAGCTTGTGGCAATATGTGAGGACGCTTTGCTGCTCTTCTTGAGGAATGCACCTCCTCCAGATACTATCCCCTCCTTCATGATAAAGGACAGGATCCTCCCAATGGTAAAACTTGGCCTTAGCTAGGAAGGTCTCAAGTTTCTGCCTGGGCCAACCCTGAGGGACTGTCTTGGCAACAAGATAGTTTACAAAGTCGGCATACCATGGGAGTGAGGTGACAGCTAAGATCGCCTCATCTGGAAATGTCTCTGAGATAGGTGCGCTGGGCTCAGATTCCTCAAGATTCTCCAACCTGGAGAGATGATCCGCCACCACATTCTTGACTCCAGGCTTGTCCTTAATTTCAATATCAAATTCCTGGAGTAGAAGGATCCATCTGGTCAGACGTGCTTTGGCATCCTTCTTAGCCATTAAGTACCTGATGGCGGTATGGTCGGTGTAAATGGTCACTCTAGATCCGAGAATGTAAGATCGATACTTATCAAGAGCGAAGACTACGGCCAGCATCTCTTTCTCAGTTACAGTGTAATTCCGCTGAGCGGCATCTAGGGTCCGGCTGGCGTAGTGAATGGCAAACGGTAATCCATCCCTCCTCTGTCCAAGCACAGCCCCAACGGCAAAATCTGAAGCATCCGTCATGATCTCGAATGGGAGAGACCAATCGGGTGGCTGAAGGACAGGAGCTGAAACAACCATATTTTTGAGAGTCTCAAATGATTCAAGACACTTATCATTGACAATAAACTCGGTGTCTTTGGTTAGCAAGTCAGTTAACGGTCGGGCAATTCGACTGAAGTCCTGAATAAACCGTCGGTAGAAACCGACATGCCCCAGAAAAGACCGTAACTGACGCAAATTGGACGGCGGATTGAGTTTTCTGATGATATCCACCTTGGCAGGATCGACCTCCATGCCCCTGTTGGAGACGATATGACCAAGGACCGTCCCTTGAGTCATCATGAAATGACTCTTCTCCCAGG
Organism: Ottelia alismoides; assembly: GCA_037367405.1. Lineage (NCBI taxonomy): Eukaryota > Viridiplantae > Streptophyta > Magnoliopsida > Alismatales > Hydrocharitaceae > Ottelia > Ottelia alismoides. The sequence goes on from JAZKJV010011853.1 coordinate 1,198,263, forward strand.
ATAAGACTAGATTGACCTCTATGCAGCGCTTCAGCACACGGTCTAGGCAGTCAAGACAAGCATCAAACCCATCGCCATAGACCGAGAAGTCATCCATGAAGACCTCTAAACAGTCACCCACCATGTCCGAGAAGATGGACAACATGCACCTTTGGAATGTTGCCGGAGCGTTACATAGACCAAAGGGCATCCGTCTGAAAGCATACGTCCCAAACGGACAGGTGAATGTCGTTTTCTCCTGGTCTTCGGGCGCAATGGCCACTTGATTATATCCAGAGTACCCATCAAGAAAACAATAATGGCTCTTCCCGGCTAGCCGCTCGATAATCTGATCAAGGAAGGGCAGCGGGAAGTGATCCTTCTTGGTGGCCTCATTTAATCGTCTGTAGTCCACACAGACCCTCCAAGAAGTTGGTACTCTGGTAGCGATCTCCTCTCCAGACTCATTGACAACTGTAGTGATACCCGTCTTCTTGGGTACCACGTGTAAAGGACTTACCCATTTGGAGTCGGAGATGGGATAGATAAAATCGGCGCTCCACCACTTGGAAATTTCTTTCATGACTACGTCTCGAAGATTCGGGTTCAGCCGTCGCTGGAACTCACGCGACGGCTTAGCGTTATCCTCAAGATAGATGTGGTGAGAGCAAAGATTTGGGCTCAGCCCCTGGAGATCAGCTATACTCCAACCGATTGCCTTGCGGTTTCTTTCAAGAACCTCCATCAGACGAGATTCTTGTTCTCCAGTCAAATCTGCTGAGATAATGACTGGGTGCATATCTGGCTCACCTGCAAGGAATCTATACTTCATTGATTGCGGTAGAGGTTTCCGTTCAGGACAACTGGGAGGCGGCAGATCTGGCTTCTGATATGTCTGGATGAATGCGACCAGGTCTACATGGGAGAACTCTCGCTCAGCATAAATGTCTGACGAAGGGCGGCCCACTGAATAATCAATAAACTGTACTGGCTCGCACTCTGCCATGGTTGTCAGCTCGGAAGGAATCAGACAAGGTAAGTATTCATCAAAATCATCCCAGTCAATGTCTGAATCAGAGGGATCAGAAGTAGATGAGCAAGAATGAAAATCATCGGCGCCACTCGTCCCAACACTGTCAGCCTCAGGTGTATCCTCATCCAGGAGTGTGCTCTCCCGACTCTCGACTGCCATGAGCTTGAGATACAGTGAATCTGTAGGCAAGGCGAGGGTCGGTGCCACAGGATCTGTCCAGTTAGATTCATCATCAGTCATCTCAAAATCACAAACCTGGTGGATGTCTAGCTCTTCCTCTGTCGTCTGCGCTGCTTCACTGGACTGCTCTGAGCATTCTAACTCTCTAGCTCTGGTTTCCTCGATCGTCTCTATTTGTATGGTCTCGCCCTCTACGCGAAAGCACACCTTCCCGCAATCATGGTCGGTCACCGCCTTGGCTGTGGCCAAGAATGGGCGTCCAAGTATGATGGGGGCATCGGTTACCGACTCAGGGATCTCCATGTCCAACACCACGAAGTCCACGGGGAATTTCAGGCCCTGAATGGTAACGACCACGTCTTTCAATAACCCCTTCGGCCTCTTTATCGACCTATCAGCAAATTGAAGGACCGTTCTGCTTCGAAGAAGAGGGCCAAACTCGAACTGCTTGAGTAAGGCTGCCGGAAGGAGGTTAATTGAGGAGCCGCTGTCTAATAGAGTACGATCAAATTGCTGCTCTTGAATCTCGCATCTGACATAGGGAGC